>CM059587.1:65622500-66255000 GCA_030407085.1 Trichopria drosophilae
ATTTTCAGAAATTTGATTTCCATACTTGGATACCAGGATCCTCCATTTTTAAAAACTGATTTTAGATTCGTATTAAGCAATCCTATAACACCCGAGTAAGAAGTTTCACACGATATCATTTAATTCCGAAAAGTTCGATCGCCATATTGGATCCGCCATTTTGAATTTTTCAAATCTGACTTCAAATTCGTAATGAACGACCGCAAAAACTCCCAGATACCAATTTTCATAAAAAACGATGAATATTTTGAAAATTAGTCCGTCATTTTGAATTTTTCAAATCTGACTTCAGGTTTATAATAGGCGACCCCGAAAACCCTTTACATACAATTTTTGTGCATATATATCAATTTTTATATGAACAGTGTCCCTCTGAATATGATGAATTATTGATGAGAAGTTATTAATTTATAATTTTCATTGTTGTATAATTAATGTAAGCACCAAAATTGTACGCTTGAAACAAATTATGTGACTATCTGTCAAGCTTCAGCTTCAATTTACATTTTAAGAATTAATTAATGCATTCATATGCTTAAAAAGCGTTCAATGTATACTTTAAAGCTTTGTAAATTAGAGCGGGAATGTAACAAATTAAATATAAAAAAAAATTAGCAGTTTTAATTTATTTCTTTCCGTATATAGTGCGTCGTTTTTCCATTTTTATACAAGCACAAGCTTGAATTAAATATTTTATTTAAGAATATTTAATTAATAACAATTACGTTATATATATATATATATATATATATATATATATATACAGGGTGGCCGATTTATCTGAAGACAGAAATATCTTGAGAACTATGCACATAATCAAAAAAGGTGTGGGATGAAAGTTGTTCGACACGAAGGGGGGCATCCAGTGATAATGAACTTAACCCCACCCCATTAAATAGGAACCCTAATTTTTTATTGCAGATTTGGATTCTCCGGAAAAAAGTACACCAATTAGACCTAGGAGCTATTGCACTTTGGTACACAATTGGCGCTGTAATCGATAAAAATCCACATTTATCTGAAGACATTGAAATACCTCGAGAACTATGCACAGAATCAAAAATGGTGTGGGATGAAAGTTGTTCGAAATTATCTGAAAAATAATCATGGATTTGGTTGTGTGTAAAAAATAGTATATTATGCTTTAAGGGAGGAAAGAGCGTGATCCCCGAGTGGAAGGTTTGCTGCGCGAGCGAAGCGAGGGCAGCCCTCTCACGAGGTGTGCGCGCATTCCTCTCGTGAAGCTAGTTTTTTCCTGGCCGCATCCATTACTCCCGCGGGCAGCACTTTTCGTCCCACGGGAATAATGAGAACGAAGCGCGCATGCGCTCGGGCACTCAGACGGAATTGACAACTTTCGCCCCGCGTAGCGGATATGGAATACGGTCATTCTAACAAAGCCGGGAAAAAATACATTTAGCGTTACCCAGGAACAACGACGTGAATGTAGTATTTTTCTGTTCCCTTTGGGGTGCTTGTGTTACGTGAGTCCCCTTGCCTCTCACTGTTCACTTACTTGAGTAAGTGTTCGAAATGTTGACCTTCCACTTCAATACATTTATTTATTCTTTCTTCAAATGACTTTATACAGGATAGTATCATATCTGCAGAAATTTCTGCGCAAGTAGTTCTTATGCGTTCCACCATGTTTTCACGAGTCGTTGGTATTTGTTCATAAACCTTACCTTTTAGTAACCTCATAGGAAGAAATCCGGAGATGTTAAATCAGGTGACCTCGGCGGCCAATTAATGGGGCCACCTCTACCAATCCACCGACCATTGTAATCACGGTCTAGTACTTCACTTGCTACTCTTGAAAAATGTGCTGGGCAACCATCATGCTGAAACCACATTGTCCGTCGGACGTCCATAGCAACATCGTCAAGTTGTAATGGTAGTTCTTGTTCTAGGAAATCGCGATAATTTGTTCCGTTCAAATTACCTTCAATGAAATAAGGACCAATGAGTTTATTTCTTATGTAAGTAATTGATGAATTTATCGGTAATCCGAACCAAATAGTGTCTGAGTTTTTTCAAATTTCGCGCGACAAATATTTTGCCAGCCAATCAACTTTGAAACTCATTTTAGATGGAATGTGACACGAAATTTAAATTAAATTAAAGAATCTCAAGAATGATTCTTTAAAAATGTGAAATTAAGATGATAATTAATAGAAAATTCAGAAAAAATGAAATGAAGAAAAACACTTGAAAAAAATGGGGTATGGAAGCACATTCGCAGCCGGTGGGGACGAACCCACGACCTTTCGATTTCGCGTCGAATGCTCTACCATCTGAGCTACGGCAACCCCGTGCATTCCCTCCGATTTAATTCAAGTCATGATTCATAAGTTCATTTTTTCTTATGGCATTTATTTCTTATGATTCCACACCAAACGTTCACCGACCAAGGACGTTGATGATTAACTTCTCGTAACCAATGGAGATTTTCTACGCTCCAATAATGCATGTTATGCCTATTGACGCCACCATGGTTCGTGAATGTAGATTCATCTTAAAATAATATATTAACAAAGAAAGTTGTGGTTCGTTTCCATTTTTTGAAGTGCCCATTCACAAAACACCACTCGGTTATGAAAATCATCGCCATGTAGTTCCTGATGCAGTGAAAAGTGATGTGGGTGAAACTTATGACGATGCAATATTCTTTGAATACTATCTCTGGAAATCCCGGAATCGCGATCTAATTGTCGTGTGCTTACATGTGAATTTTGGTGAATTGCTGCTAGTACAGCTACTTCGTTAGCTTCTCCTGTAACTGTTAATCTTCGCTTCCTTTTTTTCATTTGTACGCTGCCGTCAGAGTGAAATGCATTCACAACTTTAAAAACAATAACGCGAGCGAGCATTATCTGGAAAACGCTCAGCATACAACACAACAGCATCGTCAATATTCCTCCTACATTCATGATAAACAAGAATCATTTCGATTTTTTCGGGAATTGTAGCAGAATTCATTTTTAACTTGCAATTCGATTTAAGCAATGAAGGGTAGACAAAAAATAGTCACGTAAACTGAAAGTTGTTATTCTAAAAGCAAAGTGACCTCCGACCGAATTACTACCAATACAATGGACTACAAAAACAGTCTTACACTGAGAGACCGTGAATATTAAATTTTAATATGGGAATTAGAAAGTTGCAATATCCATTTAATTCTCTTCAGGAAAGTAGAGAAAAATGTAGGTGAAGTGGTTACGTGTGACTCAACTTATTTTATATAAAATGTTATGCTACTTTATTTTCGAGTTATGTCGCCCCCTAGCGTTATATAACAGAACCGGCGCCGGTGATGGCCGAAATGCAAGCGATGTACATATATGAAACCACGTGAGTTCTCTCGGGGTCCGGTAGATGGCGACGAAATCCCCAAACGATGTCGCACTTCGCTTTGTTTAATAGAAGCTGGTTTGACCGTCAATGCTCAGCTTATTTATTCTCATTTCGCAAAAAACTTACACAGAGAGAATGAATGAGCTGAGTGAAGGGACATACCGCGTTTTTTAATGGATTGCTTGATGTCCTCTTTAATTTATTAAATAATAAATTTAAAACATAAAATGTAATTTTATTGAAGGTAGAAAACTTCACATATTTATAAAACTGCTTCCATATTGTATGCTCATAATACAAAATTATTATTTGGCAAACTTATTTTTCAGTCGTAGTGACCTTTAGCAACTTGAGAATAGTGACATACATCGAAAAACATATCAAACGAAAAAGAACAATGAGTTTTGTAGGGTTTCAAATTTTGGGGAGCACGAAGTAACGATTTTTAAAGCCCTGCAATTTCTTCGGGTTAGAAGGCAAGGAAATTTTAAACATTTTCTTTAAATGGTTATTATAACGGGATAACACTCGTGAATTATTTTCTTCGAAAATACTTTTGATATTATGTTTTCTTTCAGATAATAGGCACCATTTTTTAAATTGCATATTTTAAAAGTATAATAATAGGATATAATACAGATAAATTTTTGCGGCTCTTTCTAAAAACCCCTTTTTTTATTTCGCCTAAGAAAACAAAAAATATAGGACTAAAGAATTCTTTTCAAAGCAATAATAAACAAATAGATTTCACCTAATAAAGTCTTGTATCATTTACCCTCATTACCGATTTTCCTGTATCGCCTGTAGCCCTTTCTCACCTAAAGGACCCAGTAATTCAACTGAGTTACACGCCCTTTTACAACTCATCTAATATCTCGTTCAAGATATGACTGGGTTGCAACACTTATATCTATAACCTGACACGAGTGAAGCGTTGGCTGGACTGCCTTTACTGAACGAGATAGCTGCTATATTATACTAACTTGTAGCTTTTTGTTGTTTGAATGGAAATTTTGCCGAGTTTTTTTCTTTGATCTGTATAGATTCTGAAACAATTCAAATATGAAAAAACGAGGTGGGAAAAATACATGTTTTTCAGGCTCTATGTACTTGATAACCGACTTTTCATAATTGACAATGTAAAACGATTTTTCGATAAAACACCCCGTTTTAACAAATTTTTCATCTGACAGAAAATAGCTTGTAGTATATTGTAATGAACGAATTTCCGTTCGTAGTAAAAAGGAATCGTTTTTTTTTTCTAATAAAATGCATACATGTACAGAATGAATTCGTTAATTCTTACCATCCAACAACGAAAATCAGGAGAAGGTGTTTTGTCCACATCACACCGGAACACCAAACAGTTAAGAGTAATCCAAACAACCACAAACCTCCGTTTCGCGGCTGCAGAAATTAAAAAACCATATCTTAGTATCTAAATCCTTTGTCGTAATTTGTTTAAGCAACTGCAACCAACTACAAGTATTCATCTCATCTTTACATCAATCAGGAACAATATCCTACTGTATTCAATTTTTAATAAGCCCTTATATGACAGCTGGTATGCCGTAATGCAGTAAAATTATATGCAGTTTTTATTATGTTTCAGGATAATAATGTCTTTCAGCCTAAAATTTAACAACGTCACCTTCTTTTTTATGAAACCCTTTTTTATTTAAATTGTCGATTATATACAAATACGTACTGTTTTGCTCAATATTATAGTGAATCATCTCCTGAAATATATAAAGTGCTTCCGCGCGAGTACTTAGTAGTGAAGCAGTGGTGTCAATCGGGCTGAGGACCCAGCTCCCGGCCGACTGACAGCTACCTTATTCAGATTCTTAAAAATGATGTCTTCAGGCAAATCTAAATAATTGACGGTAATATTTCTATTCAATGAAATTCTATGAAACGTTTGTGTTTCTTTGACATTGCTAGGAAAATGAATAATATTACTGTTGACGACAGGGCTAGCTAGGTTTGACGCTGGTTTCACGATTAATCGAACTATGAATGTCCGCTGCGAAAGGAGAATGAAAAAAGACACACAACTTTAATAAATTAATAATTTAATTCACCAAGCTTCATGTCGTCACTTACGTCATTTATTGATTGTCTAGAGAAGCTTATTTCTCGCGTGATGTACAATCTTTTTGAATATATAACACGTTGGGAAATTGGGATATCGCAATGGAGTCCGATAGCGGAAAAATCGTGTGTTCGCGCTGACCAAGACTAGTCAAGACTGACTACGTGCGGATGCGAACGGTAGCATGGCGCATCGCTTCTAGGAGAACTTGCTTGCATAGGTTTCGCATAGCTTTTCATTCATTTTCGGCACGTTAAAGTTTACCCCGAAATAAAAGCACAGAATATGCAATATTACAGCACGCAATGAATTTATTACTATATGTGTTGATGCGTGCTCATTCCTAATTAAATTATATGCAAAAATATAGGTTTCCTCAAAAGAACTATAATCGATCTCGATTTTTTAAAAAGTTGACCAGTGTCATTGAATACAATTAAAATTATTTTAATAAGAATATGAGAGAGGCAAATAGTATCCCATTTACATTATTTTCAAGAACGCCAGTTTATAATTAATTCAATTAAAAATGCGAACATGTCATATTAGTTTCCGCATAACCTCTCTCAAAATTTCATCATAAGTTTAACGCTATTTACAATCACAAAATTTTCAATACACCACCACGCAATGAAATTATTATTATTTGTATTGATGCGTGATAGTTTCTTTATAAAAGAAGTCTTCCGTTCTTTAGATATAAAGAAACTTAATTCGTAATAGTTTTGCTAGACATTTTTTACAGGCCACTAAATTATTTAATATTATTTTAATACACAAGTATTAAAAGTATACGGAAATAATATTAATGTAAATACTATAAAATAAGTGCTGATGCTGCTTGGTGGTACCTTTTTACAGTCTATTTTCCCGGATGAGAGCGGCAGCTGGCGAAGATGACGTTGGTAGTATTTTTAGTATCCGTTCTTCCCCGATAACATAATAATATCCTGCAGGTTTTTATAGCATCTAATGTCGGAGTCAGATTAGTTTTAAATATGTCAAAATAAGATATTAAAGGACTAATGTTAATTAAGGAATATCGTGCGGGTTTGTGAAAGTATTTAATATTCGCTTTTAGTGTTACGGAGCCAAAGTGTTCTTCATCATAGACTCCAAATTTTGAATATACATTGAATCGTGCTAGATGTATTGGCATTTTTCATAAAAATCTCCAAAACCTTTTGTAACTATATTAAGATTCCGAATTTGAGATCCTATACTTTTCAAAGAACAAGCTGTATTACTTAATTCAAGTGATTTAAAGATGCTGTTCCTAACCGCGATATAATTAACAAATATTTTAATGGAGTACCTTCAATTGTCGACTCAAATCAAGTAAATAAAAAAACTAACCTTCACTACGCCATTACATCGTGAGTATTACTTCACATTATACTATCAAAATCACATGGCCTACGATCAAAGTTGGATAACGTGAAATGTAATTTCAATTCATTTTCAAGATAATCTGATTTTCTAAGTATTACCGAAGTTGAGACCAAACTGGCAGCCCAAAGGTGTACACTGATACGAGGGCCCTTTCGAAGAAAAGTCGAGTAGGATTAACTCTACTCGATCTGAAGGTGACTACACCAGGAGTAAGTGGTTCTGCAGAAACAGGTCGGATTGCAGAATACTCCAACCGTCCACTGACGAAACCTTTATTGGTTCGTAAACCGATAACCCAATCAATGTATTGTGGGCCATTGCCGCCGACTCTACCGGTGACCGAGAGGGAGAAAAAAGGAGAAGGAACAGAGATAAAAGCGCTAAACTGAAGCGTCGGGATCATTCCCAGACGGCCATTGAGAAGACGGTTTATACCGGGGGTACGGTAAATAGCTGGTGCCAAGGAGGATGTTGATTATCCAAGACATTGTGGATACTACCAAGTGAAGAAAGCAGTCGAAAATTGTAGAAGAATATCGACGATAACTTCGCAGTCAATTTGACAAAGAAGAACGTAAAGGGTTGCATTAGTACACTCATTGGACTCCATGCAACTTCTGCTGCTAAACTGGAACAGACTGGTCGAATTATTGTCGGCTGACAGGGATGCAGGATACGAGAGTTCATAGCAGTGCTGAGGTGCTATCGTTGCCAGAGCGAGGTACACCTTACCGCAAAGTGCACAATACAGGATAGGAGTACGTGCCGATGACCTGAAATCGGGGGAAAAAATAAAAGGCCCACACATGGAGGAGGTCCGGTCGCTCCCACATAGTGTGTAAAGCATTCCCCCCTCCACTTCGGCGAAAAAAGACTAAATTTCGCACATATTAACGGGTAGTTAAATTGAAAGCAGAACCTGATAGCGCACGAAGAATAAAGAGCACGGAAATTTTAAAAAGGAACAAGAGCAGGCATTGTAGCGCCAATCTGCCTTTTTGTGAATTACCTGAAGCCGGTGTAGCAGAGATCAGAATGAACATTTACCGATTAAAGGGGTGTTCTGAAACTAATGCGTCTTACAATACAATCAAATACCATTATATTTTCAACTTTTTTGATGCTTAAACACTCGTGCTTATATATGCAAAGCTTCTGCCTACTTTCTAACAGAACTAAGGTAGATTACCCTAATCTACCTTCTCATCTGCTTCATTTTTAAAAGTTTTTGTATTGTCCTTGAAGCAATTGGCTCGAAGTATCCACTTTTCTAGTAGAACTTTGGGGACAGTCCTCGAAATTGACTAAATGACCTCATAATATATACTATTCATCAAGAAATGTCTTTATAATTACTCAAAATATACGGGCATGATCCGTTTTTAGTAGATTATGTGCGTAACACCATCATGCAAAACTACCTCATTGCGTACTTAAGGACAATTTATATAGTTATTACAAAAATATTCTGCTGCAATCAAGTTCGTGCTTCCACGAACACTATTAATATACTACGAAAAATAGACTACTTGTGAACATTTTAAAAAACAATTCATAAATTCAAAATTTTGTATTCCGGAATGTATTCTTCATTTCAATGAGAAAAATATCCATTTCGGCGGAAGTGTGTGTTAGCTTAGAACACAGTCAATATAGGCGCAGATTGTGTAACATCGTTGCGCCAATACATTGAATAATCAATATTTTTCTCCGGCCCATCATAACGGATGTCTAGAACCAATTGTCATATATTGCCAATTTTTCTTTAGTCGGTTTTGAATAAGAGATCACTTGGTACATGTAAGAAGTTGAGGTTGCCGGTGACAAAACTAAACTTTTGAAATGAAAAACACTTATAGGATAAATATCTTAAAATCAAAGGACTACTTGCTCTAAATGTATTAAAAAGTTGGGCTAATAATGGGATAATTATGATCAATAACAAGAATAAGTATTATAAGAAGTTAACCCTTAGTTCCAACGGCTATTTTACGGCCTTTTCCTCCTACTGCCTTGTAAAACTTTGCTACACTTCAACTTCGCATACTTTTATTAGTATTTAACTAAATAAAATTGATATAGTTACTTATTTTATTCCGCTTTAATATACCACAAATTGAATATACTAATAAATCAGTGCGATTGAATTATTATAGTTAATTTTAGTGCCTATGCTTTAAAAAATTATTTTATAGTTGGCAAACAAATGATTAGCACACGATTTTGTTTACATTTTATACGTGTAGAAAAGTAGTAAAATAACTGCGATATGTGCGTCTTTCATTTTTTCGTTTATTTTTTTTTTATGTATATTTATATATATACATATATATTTACTTTGTCGAACAGATCACAATCGCCAGCAGAAGCAGATTTAAACCTTTTGGAAACGGCGAGGCGGTGCGATCTATATGGAATGAAAATGCATCCCGCAAAGGTATTTACCGTGAATTAAATTTTACCCATACATAATTAGTCAATGAAATAATTAATTTAAACATGCCTGCAAAAAAAATATATTTCTTCGGGATTAGCGTATGTTAATTTTTATGTATTTTGATAATGAACTTGAATCCGAAATAAAAAAAATCAGCATTTCCAGTGTTTAAGCGATTAACGCGCTCTGTATTCGGTGTTCTTGAAAGTATCAAAATTTTTACGAAGTTTATGTTTTGAACAGTTTTAATAATTGTGGTTTGTCTGGACTTTGGTGTTGCCAGAGTGGAACTGTTTTTTTTTGTGCTGTTTGTTTTGCTGTAATTTGGTGTCAACTAGTCATCGTCGTATATATTACCATCCTAACCTACAAACGTCAATTGTTTAGACATGTATTTTATTACTTATTGAAGAGGTGTTAGTATATCTTTTGTCGCCTCTGTTCGAGCTATGCAGTTGTCACAATCGTTTTAAACTTCGCCTACTCTTTTTCTGTGTAAAAATTATCTCTGAGTGCACATACATGTTCCATTTAAAAAAGTGCACTTACAGTCTAAATCCTCCACTTCCGGCCAGAACCGGAAGTTGAAAATATCACCATTCGATACAGGGCACCCGAATTCTTCGCTCGATAACAAGAAGATCTCGAAAACCGTAGAAATAGTGTTTTTATAGTGACGAAGGCGTAAAAGAACATTTATATGACTTTTCTCAGATTGACTTTATATATTACTTTTATGTATTTTCATCCGATAATCTGGAGATAATATTAAAAAACTGGCAAAAAATGCGTTTGTGTAATGATAAAAGGTAAAAACCCAAAATATTACATATCTCGAGAAAAGATTACCCTATTTCTATTTATTTTCGTCTCACAACCTCCAATAAAAATAGGTCTGGCACCTTAAATGTCGGGGATAATATAAAAATAAATGGCAGCGAATGGAGATTTCCTAGCAATAATAGCTGAAAAAAAAAGATTTTTCACTGAATGAGTCATCAATTTCTTTGCCATCTCCGTCGAAACTCCTGCATGTCTTGATCAAATATTTTTCGCCGTGCTCTTCAGTGAAACGCCCAAGATTTGCGGAAATTCATATAGGCGAGAATGAATAAAGTGAAGCTTCAAATTCATTGAGCACCTTAAATTTGTCTACAATTTTTTCTGTGATGTGTTAACAATTTTCATCTTTATCATTTCTCAACAATGTTCTTACGACATCTTTAACCCTTCGTCTGCAAACGGGGTCACGCGTGCCCCCCCCCCCCAAATTCCAGACGTTATAACTTTGGAAGGCACCAACAGAGGGCGCTAGTTGGCCTCCGTAAAGAAAGTTAGGCTTCCAGGAAACCCACTCACGCAGTGCCACAATGTCAGTTCGCCTAAGACAGCCGTGGCAGTTCGGCGAAAATCAATTGAGGCACCAGTTAGCCTCCTTTGCAGAGCGTGTTGCATAAACAGGTGAGTTAAGAAACTTTTTTTTTGTATTAATATGTCTTTAGAAAAGCCGTCAAGATGTCGGGAAAATCGAGAAAAAATTTTTTACGCAATAAATGTTGGCTATCACCTTGTGCGATATTGTGTGTTTTACTACCATTTTTATTCGTCCATCCCGTTTATTCACATTTTTACGTCGAAATTTGTGGGAAAAAATTACCCATTTTGATGCTAAAAAAATTAGGCATTTTTTTTAAAATTCATTAATTCAGCAATTTTTTTCTAAAAAGTACACTCTTCCTCTTTAATTTCGTGTTTTATTCATGTCGATAGCTTTTGTTAGCTTAAAGTTCTAATGTTTTAAGTGAACAAGTAATTTTTTCATAGGTACCTCCATTTTTTGATAAAAAACTATAAACACAATATATTTTTGTATAATATTGTGACATTGACTTTAAGTTAATGGTTACTTGGAGCCCTATGAATTTTTGCAGATTTTTTTACGTGTACCAGCCGCTAAAAAACATATCAGATCACGAGTGCCCCCCCCCCCTCATTTGCAGATAAAAGGTACCAAAAATACTGGCAATACCCTGCACGCAGTTTAAACGAACACTTAAAATACAATTCTCTACACTTATTAATATTGTAATCATGTAATTTCAAAGCCCGGAAACGTGTTAGCTTTAGAGAAAAGTTAAAAAAATATATAATAAAAACGTCTCAAGAAAATTGAATCGCAACGAAAACGCAAAGACGAAAAATAAGTTTAACTCGTTGACGACCTGCACTTTGACCCCAAAATAACCCTTTCTTCTAATCGCGAATATTCCCGAAAACTTCATCGCGAATATCAGGAACAAGTCATTTAGCGGCTTTCAACTACTTTTTGCATACAGCATAGGTGAGAGAACTGAGGCCGAGTGACAAACTCCTGTGAATTGATGACCGTCGACAGTGCATAAGAAGGAACATTACTTTTGCGAGATAGAGGGAGAGTCCACACTTATTGTTTAGGCATACCAATGCAAATTTGTACCGACCGTGCAGTACTACGCCGATGAGCCCCACTATCGCCAACACTGAGTCGACTAGTATGCTGTATGCATCTGTGATGTCACGAAGGGGTACGAGTAGCACCGACATATCAATCAAAAGGGACGGCAGGAAAACAAAACTACAAATTAACTTTAAATATATAATATGCAGATTCGAATTGGAAAGGGACAAGGCTATATGTTAACAAAGGACAAACGAAATATTCTTAATTACCGATAGTCGCAACGGTAATTTACTCTATGTTAACGAATTAAAAGAAACAATTTTTATTCATTTCAGGTAACAGGGCAGATTGCCGAATTTTCGTCATAAACCCCCTGCCTGACCTGAGTACTTTGGGAAATTCAAAGTATGCGAGTCAAATGAATATAAGACGAACAAAAAAAAACTAGAAACTAATAGGGATATTTTCGCTAATGGAGTACATGCTGATGGACAATCTTGAACATAAATAAATCTTAACAATATCTCTATAAATAACCTACGTAAATCACTGACTTATTCGCAATCTCGATGTAGTCCTGGGGGCCAAACTGGGAAGGAATCATTTTTCGGTCACTCTAAAGGAAATAAGGTTTTGGAACAATTTATTGGAATATACATTGGTACTCAATGTTGGTATTGGCCACACGCCAAACGGGAAATATATGTTATTGTGGTGGAGGATTTTACTTGTTAGTGACATTAAATGCGGAGGGTTTGAACAGTTATTGGGGGTATTGGAGAATGCTGAGTGGGGTAGGAGAAACCGGGTCGACGCGTTTCCAAATTCTGTAGTCCCTCTTTTACCCGTTGAGGGTTAGAAAATTTACACGGCCGACCGACACATCTTTGAGGAGGAACATATTCCCTAATTTCCGACGGAGTTGGTTTTCTTGGCCGAGCCTGCGGGTAACCTGGTTCCTCTAGTATCATTAGAATATTAATACAAATTGGAGGGGTACGCTTAACACGGGATCGGGTAACTCTAAGAGAGGTATCTATTTCTGCTTTCTGTTGCTCAATATCTGGGATCATTGGGTCAGACTGTACCTCATGAGGTAATGCTGGTTGAGGGAAAATGGAATAATCTAGTGGCGGGTGATAGAGTTTCAGATCGTTAATGTGTGCTCGTGGATTACGACGGCTTTCAAAATCTTCAGTTTCATATACAAGGGGAGATCGCGACTGAATCCGAAGTCATCAAACTGTATAGTTAGAATCAGTCTCCCTTGAGCAGCAGGGTCGGTTAGTCCGAAATTAAATCCAAAATCATCGGACTTTAGTGTCCATCCTGGAGACACCATCAACAGCCGTCATCGAAAGGCGTCATCGAGGCACATTGGACATCGAAATGGAGTAGCTGCCGATTCATTTATGACCGAACCAGTTATGGCAACCCGATAGTGACGCGGTAAGTCATCCATTTATTTTATTTTCAATAATTATTCCTTAATTAACAGTCCTTAATCCCCCCCCCCCCACAAAAGGCAATAATTAATCAACAATGCCTCATTTTTATTTTTATACTTTGTTCTTTTTACTGGGACGAATGTGTTGATTTCCATCTATATTTTTTCTTTTTATTTCAAATAAAAGAATCAACACCTTATATCATTCACTTTTAATAATATGTAATTCATTGAAATTTTTGGGAATATTTCATTTCTTTAAACACTAATTAAAAATCAAATTTTATAATTTATTTAAAGGTACGTGCAATCAAGTTTTAACAATTAACCCGCGTTTTAAATTTAAACTGAAAATATTGAGCAATTCCTATTTTCCAAATTTTCTATCCGATTTATTTGACTTAAACGTCTTTATTTTTTGTCTAATAGTCATTTATCTATATATTACTCTATATTTCAATTACATGCTTTATAGTTTCATTGCGTTGTTTTTCGGTAAATAGATAATTATTGTTATTTAAACTACCCATTTATAACACGCGTATTTACTTTTCTGATTCTAGGAGAAAGACATATTGAACTTGAACACCGGAAAATCGAAAATTCAAATTAATCGCCTCCTTAATTTTATCCACTCTTTTCTTCTTTTGTCCTTTTAGAAACAATACTGAAAAATGAAAATGTTTACTTTTCATTTGAGATTTATTTTAACCTTTATTCCTATCCTAGCAACAGCCCCCACAAATATTCGAACTCAAAATCGACGCTTCCAGTCGATTTAGTCTTTTCGTGGTTATGTCGAGGGAACTCTATTTGCACCAACATTGCAAAACGGTTCCCCTCGCCGGCCATATTAGAACCATCATCACTCGTTGCAGACTATTCTGTGGGGTGCGGCACTCGTTGGCATTGTTTCTTCCAACTGGCGGCGGAGTTCTGGAAACGATGGTCTCGGGACTACATAACATCATGTTGTTTTGCTCCAGAATAACAATTTGCCTCTAGATATTCGCCCTCTGAAGCTGTCCAAACTTCCCAACTCCTAACAGTCACCTATAGGACTGCAAGCGCGCCATTTATGGCACTAAGAGTCCTTCGCCAGTTAGCCGAGGACGAAGGTGCAGTCCATCCGTTAAGAAAATTCACTTCTTGGTAGTTTCTTCGTCGACGATGCATTTTTCGGCACGGGTTCGACAAAGCCAAGTACATCCAAGACGACCTTGTCTCACTCTTGAGTAAAGGGAATTTCAATTTACGCAAATGGGTCGGTAATGTAACATCGCTGCTTGCGGACATTGATTACCGCCAACGTTGGCGTAGCGTGCGACAAGATGCCACATCGACGATGGGGTTAAAATCCTAGGCATCGCTTAGCATCCCTCATCCGATATTCCATAAAAAATTCTTATCGGTTCTTAGCGAACCAACCGCGATCCTCCGTACTCCCTAAGAGGACAGTTCCATCCCAAATTGTACAATTGTTTGACCCTCTTGGTTGGGTAGTGCCGGTCATAGCAAACATTTTCCTGCAGCTACTATGGCTATGCCAAGTTGCGACGCTCCGTTGCAGAAGTAGAAATTTATCTGAGATGTACTGATTAAGCAGGGAATTGCAATACCACCCTGCTGATGGCAAAAAGATGGGTAGCCCTATTAAAGGTGTTTATATAAAGGAGCGATACTTCTCGCAGTCTTATTGTCTCAAATAAATACATCATGTTGATTCCCTCCAGAATAACAATTTGCATCCGACAAAATGGGATTTGGCGCGTATAAATTCGCTTCACCCGTGACTGGTAAGTACTTCGGTTGGCAAACGGTACTCTATGCGCCATCTCTGAGCAAGAGCATGCACCATGTCCGCGCACTACACTAAGTTATGTACCGACTCCGCATTTTCCGCTACCGCTCGTTTCGGCGATTTAAATATCGCGGCCCTACGGGAATTGGAATGCGAATCGAAACATTGATTACCCGTTCTGTTCCTGTTAGACGATGGGCAGATTTTCAGTAACTGCGACGTGTTCCACAGTTTTGCGTTTTTCAGTCCCGAAATTTTACAATTGTTTAGTGCATCGCGAAGTTCGATATTCTTTACCCATATAGGATTAGGTGCAATTAGTATAAGTTAAGATTTGTGTTATAATAAATTTAGATTTCAATTAATCACAGATTTGCATCGTCTTACATGTCCTGAGCCCGCAATCCGCATTTGAAGCTAGCGAAATTCTATTATTGAATTTACATCGCATAGATGTTTAAAATTCAACATTTTTCACACAAATTCTCCTTCAAATATATTCCGAAAACGTTGCATTAACCCAAGTTATACATTTCAGAAAACAAAGTGTTGACATTTTTAAATGTTTATAACGCGATCAATGTTGCAATTAAATAAGTCACTTAAGGTAAAGAATAAAGGACAGCAATTGCCCTGTGGTCGGCGCGACGGGCAGTCGCTCTTTCAAGTAAAGCATCCTGATTGGGGATACTGACTTGGAAGGATGACTGTTAAAATAAAAAAAACGAGCGTTGCGCCCGCTACGGCAAAGATAGCAGGCCGATTGCTGAGTGGGAGACACGACTGCTTTACCATCAGAGGGTATCCTCTGATGATAAAGTAGTTCGTCGACTGTATGTGTCTGGGTTTTCCGTAGTTTTCCCAGACCCCGTGCAAATGCGATACATAGGGGTCAAGTCGCTCTACGGGGCGCAGTAAGGGGGGACTGGCTCTGGGTGGGTGTTGCCGTGTATTGCCATGTACTGTCTTGTCTTCGATTGTTCGTCCGACTTATTCACCCGAGAGCCGACCGGCGAATAGGCTAAAAAATGTCATTAAAGCGGGGGATAATTCCTTTTCTTTATCCACTTAAGATAATATTTTATTCTATTTTGCCAAAAGATATGTAAAATTCCTTCAATTTCTGAGGCATGACTGATATTCCTCACGTAGAATGTCTTATATTTTATGTCTACTTAAGGCAACTTTATATTTAATAGTCGAAAAATACCAGACAGATATTTTGAGGCCAAGTGGATCACCGTCGATAAATATCAAAATAAAGTCATAAAATTGAGATTGAAGATATAAAAATCGGCCCTTCGTAATATTCCATCAAAAAGATGGTCGTCGTGTAAATTTAAAACTTCTTAATTCATAGTAGTGTTAGTATTTATAGTCAAACTGTTTTGCATATAATATTATTCACTACCATTGATGCCGTGATAGAGCAAAGAACAAGGAGGTGTCACTAGGAAGAGGTTAGTTTGAATTAGTACATTATACAAGTAACAAATTTCCAAGAATTGGAAATTTTACAAGTTCCACAAAACTAGATACAATTTTTAATAAATTTAGAGAAACGAAATTTTAAAGATAAAAGAGAATAAAAATGCTCAGTTTAATCAATTTGTTGAATCAGTAAAAGTTGAGCCTGATTTCTATTGTGTCGAAAATACCGAACTAGAACGTTAATTAATTTAAAACGAATGGCGATTTGGAGAAACGTTGCTTAGAGATTTCTATTATGTCAGCAAGATATTTTGATAATTAATACGATTTGATAATAATTATTCAACATTGCAGTATTTTAATTTATAGACTAGACCCAGTTGGCTCAATAAATCGCTTAAGTAAAAATTAACCTTGACTTGAAGTTTCCTTTTCAAGTCACAGTGTTCAAGCGCTCTGGAAACATTATTGTTCATTTTCATTTGAGAAAGTTAATTAATCGTTCCTACAGTATAAAAAAAATAACCGATAAGAATGGTAGTTAACCCCTTCGCTGTGTCGGCCGAAATCGGAAAGTGGGCCAAAAGTGCGGATCCGGCCAACGAAATTTTATGGGCCATCATGTACAACTGTTTTTTGGGTAGCTGATAACGAATCCGTTTTCAGATTTGCGAAATATAAAATGGCGGATCCAATATTACCACTGATCACGACTCCGTTGAGTGATTTTTTAATTTCACAATCTCAGAATTTATCCATAAACCGATGAAAACTAACTTCCAAATTGACACTGCGACTTGTTATTAATTTCATACCTCCGTAATAGGCTAGTGAACGTTATCGTGAAATTTACAACCCCAGAGTGCACCACGTGGAGGATTACGGTAGGATTTTATACTCCTTTTTTTACTTCCTTTACTTTTTTTTATTTTTTTTAATATTGATTAATCTTTTCTTAATATTGTATTGAACATTTGAAATTTAAATTTAAAATTTGTTTGAAAAGGCAATTTATTTTTAACTGATTGTTATTTAATTTCATTTTTCATCTCTGGATAATGAGCATTCAAATTGTTTCATTTTACTTTGTACTCAATGGTATGTTGCTTTAGAAGATATTTCGCTAACAAGATCTTGAAGTTCAGGAATGTGAAATTAGATGAGGGATGACATTTTTTATATATTATATAAGAGTTAAGTCGGCGTGATGGTCGTGCGGGCTAAGACGTCAGTCTTAGTCCGTCCGAACTGAACGTCACGAAGGTCCCGAGTTTGATACCCGTCCGTGCAATTTTCTCTGCTTATGTCCAGTGTGGAATAACCGGGGAACCTTGCTGGGCAAAGCAACGAATTTGGGACCACTGCCGTTGGCAGTTTTCGGTACCGTCAGCGTCTTATCCACGGTCGGTACGTCGTCGGTCTTATCTCGGATAAAGATGGGATAGGCCCCGCATCGTCCTCGCTATGGCACAGACCGCCGAATCTGCTGGTGGTACCGATATTGGGGTAGGGGGGACTAGCTCTGGGTGGGTGTTGTGTTGTGTATTTAGTTCTGAAAATTTTAAAATAAAAATGTTTGGAAAATTTTAAAACTCACCCTCTATTTTACCACGTTTTTATTAACTCGTATTCTGGTCTGTCTGTCTGTCTGTTTGTCCGGTGCAAAGCTTGTAATCGATTTTAAACTAACTTACCGATGAGCTAGAGACTTGAATCTTTTAGGATAGCCCAAAATTGGATGACAATGCATTCCTTTACCGTTTATTACAAGTTTGAATCAGTTTTAAGAACATTTTCATCAAATTTAAATTTTATATGAAAAAAAATAAGTTTAAAAAAAAAATGCGCTTATTTTCCGTTCTTGATTTAATCTATACATTCCTTTATACTCGTTTTTCTTTCGTTGTTTTGTCCTTTAACGTTTTCCCCCTTCCTCTGTCGCGCTTGTCCTTTGTTTTCTTTTCTAAATCGAGAAAAGTCATCCACTGGCGTCATTAATTCCCTTGCCTTTATATACTCATCCACCACGGCAAGTGGAGCAGTAGTGAATTAGTGTCATATATAAGTGCTGCAACAGCTCACGGAATCTAGCGTGAGAAAACCTCATCAGGATTCTCAACAATTCTGGACGGTGTAAGTCACCAGAGGAGCGTATGATCTAAATCCACTTGCATATTCTTTTCATTTTGAAACTGCTCTTTTCAGATTGTTTATAAATGTAATAGTTTAAAATCGATTGTAAAATTTGACCTATTAAAACTAAAAAGCAGAAAATAATTAATAAATAACAAATTCTTTTTAAAAACCTCGTTTTTATAAATGGACTAAAAAGGATAAAATCATTTTTTTCATCCATACAGGTCACTAATACCATGCCGAAATAAATAGGCAATAATTTTTTATTTTATTAGGAAATAAAATATTTGTAAGACTTAAAACAGAAAACGTGGGGCGCAATAGAGGTAACAGAAATGACTCCCTCGACGAACAGTAACAAATGAGAAATTTATGCTTAAATGAACAATACGACACGCCAGTTTAGACATGCTAGTCATTTTTGTTACCTCTATTGCGCCTCACGTTTTCCATTTTAAGTCTTACAAATATTTTATTTCCTAATAAAATGAAAAATTATTGCGTATTTATTTCTTGAAATAAAAAATGATTCTCAGTTCAATTGACAAACAGACATAAATTAGATATACAAACATTTTATAACTGATACTCTTCTTGCAATTTTATTATCAATGAATATCCAACTAATAAGTAGTATTTATATTGTGACATACTTTTTTGCGAGCATACACGATTGACGGCTTTTGCCGTTTGGAAGTTTTTTTCCCGACCCGCTGCCGCACGTAAAGCGGACTTTTGCGTTTTCCCGGTGGAAATACGCCGCGCCAGGCAACGGCCTTGCTCGGCTGACTCGTTTTTCTCGTAGAGCAATAGATCGACCCAGAGGGGGTCGTCTTGCCTAATTCCGCGCCTAAAAAATCGCGAAAACCTAAATAGCGGTTCCCGCACTCCGCCTCGCACAAGCTACGCAAATTATTGGAGGGACACACAATTAATATTATATGAATTATGATAATTTATTTATTCGCCAGAAAAAGGATATTTGGGCTTCTAACACAATACAACGAAAACAGTTCCTTTTGGCATATGGCCGACATACATTTGGTAATCTCGTTCGGCCTCGATGCCGCTTGTGTTCCTCCTCCGGTGAATTCCGGGCTCGCATGGACGACGCGTCGTCCTCATCCCCGTCTTCGACGTCTCCCGTATCGGCGCGCTCTCTTTCGCCGTACACGATTCCACGGTCATAGGCCAACTGACTCCAATTTCGCCGAGCGCCGAAATCGGCGAATTACTACTCGCAGTAAAGGGAGGGGGGGGGGCGGGTCCGACTTTCCCGCTGGAGAGTGGTTTTTAAACTGTTTGTAATTCATGTTGAAGGGATATTTCAATACCTAAATTTGAGACTGTCTCTTATATTCATTAAAATTTTCAAAAAAATGGTCCACATCGAGTTTTTCAATGTCATGTTACGAGTGACTAGCATTCGCGCATAATGAATCATCATCGATTCGATGGCTGCCATGAAAAGCCGGGTATCACAAACATGATACGAAGAACCGTACATTTGGAGAGTTTTACGACCACGAACATTTTGAAAGTTTTTCGACCAAGAACCGGCCATTTCAGATTTTGCGACGAATTTGCGATGAGGTGATAAAATTGAACTAACCAAATGCAGTTTACAGAATAAAATATATTGGAGCTACTATAAATTGTATCGATTTTTTAAGCAAATATTCCCTAAGTAATTATATAAATTTAATATAATGTTGATTACTCCCCTTCTTCGACATCCTCTAAAAATTTTTTTTTCCATGGAAGATCAAAAAACATTCTGTGTCTTTAATTACGAATCTGAACTCTGATTTTCAAAATTCAATACATTGAGCTACAAAATCAAAATTTGGTTAACAAATCAGTAACAAAAAAGCAAAAAATGTTCCACCTAGCTTAGTTAGGATGTCTGTGGCTTTCAAGCTTTAAGGTACTTTCGAATTTGAATGCCCAATGCAGAATATTAAACTCACTTGGCCGCACATTTTTTCAAAGGAAAAAGTTAATTAATTTTGAATAACTTTTTCTATACACCGGGTGATCCTCCATTAACTGCCAATCGGTAAACGGCAGATTCTTTATTTCATTCTAAGAACATTTTTCCTTTTACAAAAATTCGTGCGAACTATAGTTTTCAAGTTATTAAGCATTAAAGTCGGCCAATGGGAGCAGGAATAATTCATTGTCGGGAGGAAATTCAAACAGTCCCATTGTCATGGAATCTCGAAAATAACAATCAAGAAATGCACATCGGCGATGAACCGCGCGGTATTTGTTTTTGAGCGAACAACGTGTGGCAGAACGACTGTCAAAAACTCAAAACGCCGAAGCTGCAATACGCTTCTGCTAAAAGAGAATCGCCGAACCAATTTGAAATTCATGACGGACAGAGACTTATAAAGAATACAGCAGAGGATTATCAATTTTCAGGAATTACAAATAATTCAAAATTAATTAAATAACCTAAATAGATGGAAATAATTAAGTACTGACTATTATTAGAAACGCATCCGAATTTAAAAATGATTGGAAATATCACAATGTTCAAATTCATAAAACTAACATCTCGCACTTTCCGGGTTATTTCTAAAATTTACTAAATTAAAAAAAATGACAAAGAGAGATATTTTTTTATATCCAAAAGGGCTCGTTATGTTGATTTTGAAATTCCAAGAAACGTTGTGAAGAGAGATTTAATTTTACACGCTACAGGCGGCTTCTAAAATTCATTATAAATTTATCGAGAATTCATTATAAATTTTCAAAATGAATGACCTGAGTGATATTTTGCATTTTCATGTCCGAATGAACTCGTTATGTGGATATTTCGATTTTCATAGATTCTTGTGAACAGGGATTTTATCATCTACGCTCAGGACTTCTTTTAAAATACGACAAATATTAAATTAAATGACCTGGAGTGATGTTTTTCGTTTTCATGTCCGAAGGAACTCGTTATGAGGATATTCTGATTTTCATTCATTGTTGTGAAGAGGTATGTAATGTTTTACCCTCAAGGCTGCTTCTAAAATTCATTAAATTTTCCAAATAAATTACCTGAGGTGATGTTTTGAATTTTCATGCCCGAAAGAACTTATTATGTGGATATTCTTATTTTCATTCATTGTTGTGAAGAAGGATTTAATATTTTGCGCCCAGTAGTGAGTCTAAAATTCGTCTAATTTTCGAAATGAATGACCTAGAGTGATGCTTTGCATTTTCATGTCCGAAGGAACTCATTATATGGATAGTGTTGCGATATGTACGATAACATCGACCGCAATCAGTGCGTCGCTTCAGCTTGCTCCGCGCAATCAAACGTTCTCCCAATTTGAATGCCGCAGTCTGAACCCGTTGCTTTAATTGCGAATTAATCCGTAAGGGATTAATTTCCGTTTGTCAGTCGTTTCGGAACCGTTGTTTCGGGTTTCTCAGATTCCACGAGGTCTTGGTCGTGTACACACGAGATCCTTTTCGCGAAATTTATAAACGTTAGCACGCTGTTTAAATCAACAGCAATCGCTCTCGCTTTAGCAGCGTCCACGCTGCTCGCATACGCAGACGATAGCCGCTCTATACACGCGTTTAATCTACGTTATCATTGTAATTTAGTAAATTAAGTAAGTTTGGAAACGCGGAACTCGAGTAAAGAGATTCAATCTTCACTTCGCGATTCAAAGAAGTGCCGATCGCGCGAGTTCCGTCTACCGTGTGGATGCGCGAAAACAGCACATAGGGAAACCCATGTATAGCAGGCAGCCAATGAGATGCGAGCTTTAGCTTTCGTCGTGCGGGAATTGACCAATGGCGTAATGGCAACAAAGTGCTACCGACATGCTAGTTGCTATACCCATGACCATGAAGTGGAGGTTAGGCAGATGGCTCCCACGTTTGACGTTTTTATTATTTATTTTATTTTCTATTATTCTAAAGTTTTGAGGCTTGAGGGGCGTCAAAAGAATTGATTTAAGCTCATCCAAGGGATCAGTAATTAGCGATGGACCTTGGGCAAAAGAAACAGCTTGATTTCCTTCGCGTGCAAGCAAATCTTTTTCCAACTTTAGAAGTGTCCGATATCTACGTTGTCGCCTTGGGACTCGAAACCTTGCCTCGCTTCTTCTTGAGAGTAACCTAAAAGAATTAAAAATACACCCCAAAGAATCATACCTTTCAAAACACGATGAAAATCATGAAAATTAATAATTATCTGATGGATTCTCCTTTATTCAGAAAAACCTGCTTCTGAAACACAAACATCCAAAACTGTAAAATTTTGCATAATAACAAAACAGTGTTTTGGTATTAAAATGTACAATTTACTGACCTACAATTAGTAATGGAAGTCCTGTGGTGACATTCTTGTGACTGCGAGAGTTGATGGTGACCGAAATTACCTTAAAATTACTTTAAAACGCGAAAATAACTTTAGAATAATAGAAAATAAAATAAATAATAAAAACGTCAAACGTGAGAGTCATCTGCCTAACCTCCACTTCATGGTCATGGGAATAGCAACTAGCAAGTCGGTAGCATTTCGTTGCCATTACGCCATTGGTCAATTCCCGCACGATGAAAGCTAAAGCTCGCATCTCATTGGCTGCTGCAATATATGGGTTTCCCTATGTGCTGTTCTCTCGCATCCGCACGGTATGTATTTATCAAATAAATATAATAAATCAAAGTCAGTACTTTGCATTGCCCACTCATTTACGATCCGGTCGTGGACCACGCATCCACAGCAAAGAATCGAGGCGTGATATTACTGAGTGCACGGTTCTAAGCGAACATTTGGCGATCCTGCTAGGATCCGGGTTCGTGCGGAGTGCATTACTGCTTTTAGGACATTTTAACAATCGGATTCTTTACGGAACATTGGACTTTTCTTCAAGATTTGGATAGTGCCAATGATGGTGTTTATGCAAGTGATTTTAAAGGAAGGACTCCGAAATCGGAGCATAATTTAAATTAGTGCGCGGGCATTTCGAATTAGCGTGAGAGCGCGCTAATCAAATTAATTAGCGTCTCATTAACGCTCCTGTTCGGCCATATTAGGTCTTATTACGAAGTCTTCCGACTTCTCGCGGCGGTTCATGATGTCACGGCGAGCGGCCAACTTGGCGGCTCTCCCCGTAGACACTTTCCGGGACGCTTCGGTCACACTCGACCGTATCCGCAACGCGGCATCTTCAACCACGCCTTCGCACAGTTCTCTATGCTCGCGACACTTGCATTCTCGCATCAGCTCGTAGCTGAAACACTTCCACTCTACGAAGTGTCGTTTTGATTCGTAATTCGAATTGTCAGTATTTGCTTGCGTGTTCTCACGCATTTACGTTTCAATTATAACGTTCCCGTATTTTACTGATAACCGCCGAAGAGTTCAACATGCCTAATCGCCATCAAAACAAGGGTGTTGAAGAGTACTCCGAATTCACACGGCTTGTCGTTTTGCAGACGCGTGATTTCGCCTCTATAAAAAGAGCCGCTACTTAGCTGGAGAATCCTGAGCTTTCGGCGCATCGTGCTAAACCGCGTCTCGAATTGATCCAAGAAAAATGGACAGATATCGTCGAACGTGATGACATGTTAAATACGATGAAAAGTAGTCCAGTGTGTGCTGCAGATGACTACTTCGAAGATGACTTTATGGGCAGATCGGAGGAACTTTACCTCGATACTGTTGGCGGATTGGAGCGCATCGTCGGCCCATTAGTAGCAACCACGTCAACATCGAGTGCAGCATCCTTTCCAAGCATCATAGACCATCGAAGTCGTACGCAAGTACCCAAGATTACCTTACCGCGTTTCTCCGGTCTATATACCGAGTGGACCGAATTTCGCGATCACTTCACCGCGCTTTTTATTAAAGATCGTTCGTTCGATAATTTTCAGCGATTATTTTATCTTAAATCATGCCTCGACGGTGAAGCAGCCGCGATAATAAGAGGCGTTTCGACTAATAATGATAATTTTGAATGTGTATGGAAATTGCTAACTAGTCGGTATGAGAATAAGCGCCGATTATTTCGTTTACATTTGCAACGGTTATTTGCAAATAAACCGATTACGCACGAAAACTCTCCATCAGAAATAGGGCGACTCTTAGATTCTGTTCAGGAATCTTTAGACGCTCTTAACAAAATGGAGCACCCTATTCCTAATAACATATCTACATTTCTAATCGAGCAGCGACTTGACAGCGGAACGCGGGAGGCGTGGGAATTCACGTTGGAAAGGGAAGAATTCGGAAATTTAGAACAATTTAGAAAATTCTTAACCTCAAAGATTCGCGCTCTCGAAGTCGCTATGGGCTTTGAAATCCCCATTGTAACGGGAGTTTTCCCGGGACTGCTCGTGCCACGATTTAGCCGGTACGCCAGGGTCGAAAACGAGCAGAGATAATTTTAATCTAACGGTCCAACCAGAGAAGGAAGTTTTTAAGAGAAATGGAACGAGTGGTTTTGCTGGTAAAAGTACAAATATATTCTATAGTTCTTACTTACAACTGTCCAAGTTTGGTGATGTGCGGCTTGCCGCTCAGCTGTGGAGTGTGGTAAGTGTAGAAAAACTTAAGACGACGGTAAATTATAATTCCCCGGTGGTGTCGACTACACCCGAAAGCAAGAACGGGACGGTAAACGGACGGAAGGTAAAGCCGGCCCGATAAAACCGAAACGGGACGGGAAGCAGAACCCAAGGTACTGCGCGTCACAGTGCCCCAGGGGAGGAAAACGAAGTGCCGCGCGTCACCGCACTCCACCCAGGTATCGGAACAGGGAGGTCGGACCAAATCCAAAGCACAGCGCGTCACCGTGCCCCAGAGTAGGAAGGCGAAGTGCCGCGCATCACAGAACAACACACAGGTATCGGAAGGAAGGTCGGGCTATAAACCCGGCTCTTCCAGGAAGGAGAAGACTCCGCGCGTCACCGAGTCTCTGGGAAGAGGAAGCCCGTGGGATGACGAGCGGGAGGAATTCTGAGAAGTCGGGCGAGCGCCCGTGCTTATATATCTATTGGCTGGAGGGGTAACGGATGCGCGAGCAATCGCGGATGCGCACCGGCGGATTCGCGGAAGGTAGGAATTCTCTCGCCGCAGGGGCGCGTGAGTAACGACGGTTGCCTATTCGGAAGGCGCGCCGCGAAAAACTTTCGTTTCACCATCAAAGAATGTAGCTCCGCCGGCACAGCTGCGCTCAAAACCCGCCTCCGCCACTCGCGCTCAAGTTTCCATACAAATGCAGGCGCTTATGTCAGCGCCAAATGTATATTGTGTAACGCAGCGCACCCGATGTTTAAATGCCCTAAATTTGGGGAATGTTCTGTTGGTCAGAAATGGGATTGTGTCAAAAAACATAATTTATGTGTGAATTGTCTGTCAGCTATGCATACCGCCCACTCATTTACGATCCGGTCATGGACCACGCATCCGCAGCAAAGAATCGAGGCGTGGTATTACTGAGTGCACGGTTCTAAGCGAACAGATAGTCTGATATTCATTCATTGTTAAGATGAGATGTTTGATCTTCTACGTTCGGGGCTGCTTCTAAAATTCGTTAAATTTTCCAAATAAACGGCCTGGAGTGATGTTTTGCATTTTCATGTTCGAAGGAACTCATTATGTGGATATTTTGATTGTTGTGAAGAAGGATTTAATATTCTGCGCCCAGAAGCAGCCTTGAGCATAACTTAAATTCTTACTAATATTCTCAAATTGGATCTAGTGGAGTGGGGGGGGGGGGATGAAAGGGGTGCAAATTAAGATTTCCGACGTCCAGGCGCGATTTACGGTGAAACTAAGCATTCTATCGAAAATATGGAGTATATATGTTGTAGAGAATTGAAAAATCTACAACTTTGACTGAATTATAGGTGTATATAGTTGTACATGTATGCAGTATAAATGATTGTATTTATGCATCTAACACTAGCATCCATGGACTGTCATCGTATGGCGTGGAATAATTCGCAACAAACTGATCGGTCCCTACATTATCGAAGGCAGTAAAAATGGTCCAAAGTACCAAGACATTTTTGAATACGAACTATCAATTTTACTTGGAGGCTTGAGCTTAGAAATGTAGTAGAACATGTGGTTTCAACCTGTTGGTTATCCGTCGGACAATTCAGTGGTAGTACGAGAAGTTCTTGATCGTGATTTCAATGGTCGCAGGATTGGTAGAGTCAATCCGATAAATTGTCTTGTAAGAAGCAAGATCTTACTTCGTTACATTTCTTTTTATGGAGCTAGTAAGTATCTGAAAGACAGAGTGAGCAAAGAAACACCAACAAGCGAGAATACAAGAGTATGTAGTTGTACATGTATGCAGTACAAGTGATTGTATTTATGCAACTGTAATGTAAATTCATTTGTATTACAGATAAATAGTTGCATTGAAGTCGAAGGTCATCAATATCAGCAGTTAGTTTAATTAAAACAGGATTCCCTCAGTACCGCCAATCGAGTTAGGCGAGTGGACTCAAGTTAACCAAGCACTGCGCAGTGTGAAAGACAAGGGGACCTACATTAATCAACCACCACGAAATGGACAGAAAACTGCTAGGTCATTAAAATTGTAATTATATTACGTTAAAGTAGTTTCTTGAGAAGTCCCTAGCGGACCGAGTTGAACCATTTTTAAAGTTAGTCATGGGTCAAATGAAAAAATTGTAAAGTAGTGGTTAAGCACTGATCAACGTTTGGTCAATAAACCTAAAATTGACTTAAAAATTGACGAAAAGTGTTGAGTAATTGGTCGGTTTGTGCGTCAAGTTGACCATATGTCGACCCATGATTGACTGTTCCGGTCAATCTTTGTTAAATCGACCCATATTCGACATCTATTTACCTGAAAATTGACCCTTTTTGACCGAAAATCGACCGCAATAGTCGGGTAGACTATACAGATATAGAGGAAAAAATAGACGATATTGTGAAAAAGTTAAACAGTGTTTTGACCATGGAAAAATGTAGTTCGCTTCTCGGGCTTGTGGATAAGATCAAAGTCTGTTCTGATCATTCAGGGTGTATATGTGAGATCAATTTTTTATGCATATACACTTTGAACTGAACTGTTCCTCGGCTATATAGGCCTTTGTTTTTTTTATTCCGCTCAGTCGCTGTGTTTTCGCTCGTACATCTTTTTGTTTTGTCTAAATTTTGTAAATATTATTCCTCATAATTGTACATATATTTATTTATTTGTACAAATTTTTATTGACTTACTCGACTCTGGTTCTGTAGCACCTTTTTATTTATTTATTCATTTCTTGACTGATTTCGAGTCCAATATTGTAAATAATTACTGTCTTTTTGTCTGTTATTTATTTCTATTTGTATATAGTTTATGATTTTTTTAAGTTTTTTCTTATGCGGCAGAGAGTTCGGGCGATACATTTCTATTTTTTTTAGTACTTGTTGTTTTTTTTCTGACCGTTCTTACAGAGAATATCTGGTGAAACTGTGTGTTTGTCCTTTTCTCTCCCCAACCCTTCCCCTGCACATGCGACATGCTATGGGGGAAGACTACATGGAAGTACTAGTGGACTTCCCCCTTCCTCCGAATTTGACATGCCCATTTTGCCACGACGGTATAACACTATATGCGCATGGTGTTAGAGTTCGAGGTATATATGTAAGGCGCGAAGATCTGAGCAAATACCTTGGGATCAGGCATCCGGGGTATATTAAAGTGTTTAGGTGCGTGTAGTGCGGCCTTACCTTCATTGACATAAAGAAGATGAGGAGGCACATCACGGACATGCACAACAATCCCGGAACGCGAAACCTCGTGCCAGTCAGCGGAAGCGTGCCGCAGCAAAATACTGCGACCTCGGCTCGCCCCGTCAGCACGCCCAGCACTAGGCAATCAGCCAGTATTGAGACGTCCCTTGTCGGCAGCGCAAAAGCGCTGGCCAGGGTTCTCCCAGCCCGGCATCCGGCGGTGACCGGATCGGATTGTGGGGTCAGACGGCACAAGACTAAGGCGCTATTCTGGGTCGTCGACAAGACGCACGTCGACCAAGCTGCGTACAAGTCCCTGCAAGCCAGCTGCGACGCTCTGGGGCCGGTGAGGTGGCCAAAAAGCTCCGCAAGATGACTAACTTATCGCCGGGGCCAGACGGCCTATCCTACCGGGATCCGAGGAGGGCCGACGAAGGAGGTCGTTTACTGGCCGCATATTTCAACACCTACGTCCGATTGGAGGTCGTGCCGGAGCCATGGAAGGATTCGACCACCGTACTCCTCTATAAGACGGGTTGCGTGTACGATATCTCCAACTGGCAGCCGATAGCGATAGGTAACACCATCACTACGCTCTTCGCTGCGCTCCTTGCGGATCGGCTAACCCGGTGGGTTGTTCCTAACATCCGCCTTAGTGCGTCCCAGAAGGTGTTCATCCAGTACGAATGTTGCTACGAACACAACTTCGTGCTGCAGGAGGCTATTCCGGATGCGCGCAGCCGCAGAAAGGAATTGGTCGTCGCGTGGTTCGACCTGAGCAACGCCTTTGGATAAGTCCCACACGCGGCGATAGCCGAGGCCCTAAGGCAACACGGGGTCTCTGTCGGGACGCGAAATATTATCCTAGCGTCCAGTCGGGGAGCTGCGACCCGTGTTCTTAACGTCTAGGAAGAAACGGGCCCTATCTGAATCTCCTTCGGGGTGCGACAGGGTTGTCCGCTGAGCCCCGTAGTATTTAACCTGACCCTTGAGCCCGTTTTACGGTCAGTGGTCACTCAAGGGGGGTGGGGGGTTACCTGATATTTCTTCTTCTCTTTCAACCTTTTACCTATCACATATTTTAGAATCTTCACATTCTCTATGGTCGCTCTTCACTTTCTAAATCCTGCTTGCGTCCTGCCCTAGTTTCCACTCTCATCCAGTTCCTTCACCAATCTTTTGTTCAAAATACTCGCGTAAATTTTATATTCCGTACTTGTTAGGGTCACCCCACTGTAATTATTCGTTACATTCTTTTCTCCCCTTTGCCAAATTTGAACCACCACTGTGGTTGTTTATGTACAACTTCGTCTTTCGATCTCCTCTGTACTTCATCACTCTCCACATCATCCCCTCTTTTCGAATCCCACCCCACCCTCTGTACCTATTCTTGCATTGAACTCCCCCATAATGATGAGATTTCTTTCCTCACCCTCATCTATCATCTCCTGCATATTCTGCAATACCTTTGTACTTCCCCCTTTTTATATACTTTTATAAATCTCCATCTTTTTTCTGTATTACTACTTCTCTTTCTTGTACACCTTATTTTTCTTCATAATGTATCTCTTTCTCTTCTATCTCTCTACTGACTCCTGTTATAATTCCTCCCCTCGCCCTTCCCTTTTTAGCATCTCTTTTTGCATACTGGCACTTCCAAAAATCTTCTTCTTTTCGTTTCAAGCCTGCGACATTCCACACTATTCCTCTTACCCTTTGAATGGTGCAATTACGTTTCCCCTTTTCCTTTCTTTGACACTTTGCTTCATACTCTCATTTACTCTTGCTTGCATACATTCACTTTTAACACTGTATTCATTCTAATACATTCTACTTCCACTCACTCTGACATAATCTTTCATTCTCTCTTCCTCCTCACACCATCTAAATTCTATTTCATCCCCAAAACGCTTTCCATACCCTACTTTCGTTCTTTTCCCATTTATTCTCTGCGTTTGCGCCCACTGTTTCACTTTCATTTGCATCAATCTTTCCATTTTTGTTAAATCGTCATCCAAAAATTCATCTTTCCCCTTTAAGTTGGCCCTCGCGCGCATTATTTTTTGTTTTACTCCCTCCCTATTTCAAACACTTCATATTTCATATTTTCCCTACTTATCTCCCCCAACATACTTAAAACTGTTTCCACCTCTTGTTTTGCGCTCTCTTTTCGTTGAACACTTCCACCCTCTCTTATACGCACCCCTCTTATAACTATATTATTCTTTCTCTCTCTTCTTTCACTTAATTTTTTCTCTTCTTTAGCTCCTTCACTTCTTTCCTCAGCGACTCTATTTCTTCCATTCCTTTTTCGTTCTCTTTTTTATAGTTCTCAAAATCTTTCCGAACCTTCTCCACTTCTACTTTTAATTCCTCTAATAGCTCTTTCATTACTTCTTTTACTGTTTTCTTGGCCATCTTTCCTGCTTTATTACACTGCTCTTCTTTTTTCTCCGTCGTTTCTACTTTTTCCTCGTGTTGTTTATTTCCTTTCCTTAAATATAATTATTTATATTTACTCCAACTGCCCACAGATCTCAGCACCAGTCCAAATATTCAGCCAGGAGTCCCTTCCACGTGTAGATTTGATACACGTGTACTTTTAGGTTAGGATGTTATTTACCTTTAAATTCACCTCCTAGGCCGTTCTTCGGACGAGATTTTCCGTTCTGCCTTGCATGCCAAAAACTTTGTAACAAAAAGCCCGAGGGCACAGGGACGGCAGTAAAAGCAATTTATTTTGGGAATGTTCAAAAGTATGTCCAATCGTCCTCACTTTCAAACCGAAAGTCTCCCATTGAAATGTTCTGTTTACGTATTTTTTAACAGCTTGACTTAAAATCTATATAGAATTTTGAAATGTTCAGCCATCATTCAAATTTCGTCTCCAAAAAACGGTTAAACTAATTTTTTTATCTTTTTTTAATGATATATTTTTGAAATTTGAAGGAAAATAGTAATATTTATTCAATTTAATGTGAAAAAAATAAATAGTCATCTGTGGACAGAAGGTCCAAAATAAAGCTAAACGAATTAATTTAAAACTATGTTATTCATTTAAGAGAAATAATTTTAAAATTACACTAATATGTACATTAAACATAGTTAAAAAACAAACTTAATTAATATTGTTCAACGTTTCCTTGCTGATGGTGCTGTAGCTTCTTCTTCAGCTAATTAAAAGAATAAATTGATTAAACACGTCAATTCTTTTAAAAATAGAGGACCAACTACCAAGCTATGGATTCAGCTGTTGGATTTGTAGTCCATTGTGCGTGATTTTATCAAAAGTGAGCGTTCGGGTCAATTGGAATTACACTTAAACACGGTTGAACGTATGATACCGTACTTCCATACAAGTGGCCGCAATTCCGCGAAATCTGGGCACCTGTATCTGCAAGATACAAGCGAATGGAAAAATTTGATGACTCCCCTTGAGAATGATCTCTTTGCAAATGAAGGATACTTCACAATTCTAAGGTCAGAAAGGTTTTGAAACGGTTGTGGTCAGATATGTGTATTGTGCAATTCTTAATGAGTTTAATAAAATTCCACGCGTGGCCGTGGTTACACTATCAGTGTGTTATCAAAGTTTATCTTATCAATGATCTCTCTTGTAAACGTTTGTAGTAAAATGGTGAAATTTTGTAATACTTCTTTCCGAAGTTCTGATCAACACATAGATTCAAAATAATCGCAAATTTTTAGGGACGTAGTTGACATTAAAAAAATTTTAATAACGAATTTTTTTAACTGTTTTGTGACCCTTTCTTAGAAACAGATGAGATTATGTCCATTTATTCTGGAATTATAGAAGATAATACAATTAATTGTTATATGGCGTCAGAAATCGGACAAGAAATTTTGAAAACATTCTTGGGGAAACATTTTGGCAACGCAAAGTTTCCAAGAAAAAGGTTTTGTTACTAATTAGTACAGTTATTTACTCTGTAAAAGTAAGTGATTAAACCGTCGCCATAGATCCTTTGCTTTTGTTCCAGAGAATACCTTTAAATATTCAACAAAAGGGTGATATGAAACAATATTTAAAACAAGAATTGGCTCCTTTCTCCCTAGCTTTATTTACGGAATATGGTTTGAAGAAGAATGTAAAATCTCAAATATATGATGAGTTTTTAAGTATTGATTCTATACCTCCACTCGAAAATTTTGTTCATACTGTTGATGGTGGTTTTTTTTTACACAAAGCTGTGTGGAATAAAAACAGCACATTTTATGAAATATTGGAAAAATATGTTTAGTATTTTACCAGTCGATACGTCAAAACAGTTACATTTAATTTTTGAAATGTACAGATTTATGTGTTAATTGTGATGGTGACAGTTGTTCAAATCTTGAAGAAGTTTCAATCGAATACTCCAGTGATTCCGAAGAAAATATCGGCGTGGTTGTACCTAACGAGTGTGAGGAAGAAAATCCCGACGAATCAATTACGCAAACTGATGTTGTCGATGCTGAAGGGAAAGTTACAGCACCACCAGCAAAAAAACGTTGGAAACGTTCAGCTAAATAAATTAAGTTTGATTTTTAACTCCGTTTAATGTACATATTAGTGTAATTTTTAAATTATTTCTCTTAAATGAATAAAATAGTTTTTAATTAATTCGTTTAGCTTTATTTTGGACCTTCAGTGCACAGAGTGCGAATATTTACTTCTTTCACATTAAATTGAATAAATATTACTATTTTCCTTAAAATTTCAAAAACATATCAATAAAAAAAGATAAAAAAATTAGTTTAACCGTTTTTAAATGATGGCTGAACATTTCAAACTTCTACATAGATTTAATTAACGAGTCAGCTGTACAAAAATAAGTAAACAGTACATTTCAATGTGTTTTTTTTTTTCATACAAGTTACTTTAGAAAATAATCAAAATTAATAATAAATTTTCAAGCTTTAACAAAAAATTTCATGCAAAAACTGCCTTGACGCACAAACCCACCAATTACTCAATACTTTTCGTCAATTTTTAACAATTTTCAGTTAATTGACCAAAAGTTGACCAGTGCTTAACCACTACTTTACCATATTTTCATTTGATCCATGATTGACTTTAAAAATGGGTCAACGCGGTTCGCTAGGAACTTCCCAAGAAACGACTTTAACATAATATAATTTTTATGACCTAGCAGTTTTCTGTCCATTTCGTGGTGGTTAATTAATGTAAGTCCCTTTGTCTCTCACGCCTCACGCTGCGCAGTGCTTGGTTAACGTGAGTCCTCTCGCCTAACTCGATTTGCGGTACTGAGCGAATCATGTTTTAATTAAACTAAGTGCTGAAATTGATAACCATCGACTTCAATGCAACTATTTATCTGTAATACAAATGAATTTACATTACAATTGCAAAAATACAATCACTTGTACTGCATACATGTACAACTACATACTCTTGTAATTCGGCCAATCGTATTCTCACTTGTTGGTGTTTCTTTGCTCACTCTGTCTTTCAGATACTTACTAGCTCCACAAAAAGAAATATGGCGAAGTAAGATCTTGCTTCTTACAAGACAATTTATCGGATTGACTTTACCAATCCTGCGACCATTGGAATCAGGATCAGGAAATTCTCGTACTACCACTGAATTGTCCGCTGGATAACCATCAGGTTGAAACCACATGTTCTACTGCATTTCTAAGCTCAAGCCTCCAAGTAAAATTGATAGTTTATATTCAAAAATGTCTTGGTACTTTGGACCATTTTTACTGCCTTCGATAATGTAGGGGCCGATCAGTTTGTTGCGAATTATTCCACGCCATACGATGACAGTCTATGGATGCTAGTGTTTGACTTCACGAAGCCACCGCTCATGTTTAATACTCCAGTAGTTAATGTTGTGTCCATTAACTGTCCCATTGTTCATAAAATACAACTTGTCAGAGAATAACACCTATCGAAAAAGGGATTTTGTTGTATTTGATCATGTGTCCAATGAACAAAAAAAAAACCATGGTGGAAATCAATTCTATGAAGTTCTTGATGCAAAGACACATTATACGGATCAAATTTTTTACGTTTCAAAATTGTTTAACTACTGCTCTGAGACATTCCAGAATAATATTATAATTTCTCATATACTGAAATAGGCGTCACCACAAAATACCTACGACAAAATTTATACGACATAAAAAAAATAGAGCTAATATGCTTATATGTTTAAAGCAAACATTTTTAATTCATAAATTTATAAAACAACAATTTATTTTTGCTTTTAAATTTTGTCTTGTAAATTTCCTTATAGTACCACTAACTACAAAAATTTCATTATTTTCTCCAGTGACTGGTGTTGTACGGGTCTTTTCCTTATACAGGATGTCCCAGAGCTCGCGGATTGTATTACATAGAAGTATTCTATTTCAAATTTCAAGCAAAAATTTCCTTTACCAAAATTGGATACGATGCCTATAATTTGATTGGTGATACACTCTTATTGCAAAAAGTTGCGTTTATTTGATGTTGTCTTAATAAAATGGGCTCATTTTCAACTCACTTTCAAGCTCTATAATTGATCTCGGAGACTCTTTGGTCTAAAATGAATATTTTATTTCTCTTCCTGTGGTCATAATGCCAATTTTTGCGGGTTTTTTCGTCTATCTCATTTGGATAAATACCTAGTGAAATACCACTATAAGGCAGTTGTAGTAAGTTATACTAAGTTTCGTGAAAATCGCTAAAAATTTGATTACTTTGATCCTCCATATTGAATCCGCCATTTTGAATTTTGAAATATCATGGTCGGATTCGTGACCAGCGACCTTAAAAACCCCTACACACCAAGTTTCGTGAAGTTGAGGTGATAACGTTTGATACAACATACTTGAAAATTGCAAATTTTTTAAAAATATCCTCAATTTTCAAGATGCTATTTCGATTTTCATTATAATCTACTACACAATTTTTAAGTTTCAACATTTTGGACCATTTTGTGCCACTTTTATTCAGTATTAAAATGACGTTTTCTTTTAAAAATATTAATTAAAAAAGTTGTTGATTTTCCGCACTTTTTTACAATAAAGCCGCTGTATTGGTTTTGTATGTCAACAAAAATTAAATCCGACAGCTACATCTTGTACAACGCACCCAAAAACATAATAAAACGGTATTCACATATTTTACAAGAATTTTTTCTGCATCTGACATTATTTGAAAGTACAGCTATGATTTCAGGTTTTTTCGGCGTTAATGGGTTAAATCTCCGGAATTAGCAAAAAGCGCATTTCGCGAATAGCAAGTCGTTGGATTATGGGTGAGATTGTTGGTTTTTTGAAAGGCTACAACTTCCTTATGTGATATTTCATTAGCTATTTATCGAAATGAGATAAACGCGAAAAATTGCAAAAATTGGCATTTTTACACTTTATATAACTACAGCAGGAGATATATTCATTTTAGGTAAAAGATCCCCAAATTCAATAATCCGTTATTGTAGAACTTCTAACGGTTCAATTAATTTATTAAATGCATCATCCCAAGCAATATTAGCACACTTCATTATTGAGTCGAATAAAACATAATATATTTGCTATAACTGTCTCAAATTAAAAGAATTTTGTAATTTGTTAAAAATGTACGGTAAATACCTTAATTTCTTTGTAATCGCAGTTAGGTATGTTTCCATCTCGTATGACTATCAACAGCTAAGATATTTAATTCAATCACTTCTTTCAAGTGCCATACAATATCAAACAACATTAAAATTAATATATGCATAAGTTATTGAATTACGGAAAATGCGGTCACTGTATTCAAGTAAACAAAAGTTTATTTTAAAGCTTTCAGTGCATAATGTTGGCCACCTTCAGAAGTTAATTAGCAAGAAAGAGAAAGTTATTTTAAGTGAAAAAAGTAAAAAACATTAAAAAAAGTAAAAAAACATAACAATTTGCTTGCGCCTTTGAGAAATGTTATTCTCTTTTTATATTCTGGAGACTTGTGGATGAAGTAAATGAATTATCGACCAGAAAGAATTGGCGCAAAGGGACGCTTTCTACTGCATCGAAACAAAAATTTTGGTAGCGGGATTTCGTACTTATGATCCGTTCTCTACATTCTATGATAGTAAATACGGGTAATAATGAGTGTAGCAAAATGTTATATATTTCCAGAAGTTTGGATAACTCAAATCTAATGTTAGTGTCTTTCCTTGTTAAATTATTGGGATATGTAGCTAAAAGTTGAATATAATTTGTATAATAGTAATAAAAATTATGGTTTTGTATCCATAGGATGGGTAGTTAAGCCCATGAAATTGTTTGTATTGCCTTTGATGGTATTGATGTGTTCTTTATCGCGTGTTTCTAGTTTTCTTTCTATTTGCTCAATGTAAATTTTGTCAGAGTATAGACAAGAATTCTGACATACAACATTGCATTTTTTAAGATAAGCATCTGATGTATGTTTTTAGCACCGGTTTAGGCCTTATATTTTCTTTTCCTTGACATCATTGTAGTGATCTGTGACTCCTTTTACATATGGCGTAGATGTTTTAATGATGATCGTGTTCTGCAGTTAATCATTTTTCCGATGAATTATAAATTTAAGGATAATTCAAGTTTTTTGGTTCACTTCATAGTAATTATTACTAAATATGAAGATTTAAGGCTGTAGATGAACCAATCAGATGGTATTCTTTGCACTACTAATTTTTTAATTTTTCTCTAATGTTTGCTTCTAAAGCCAGAAACTCGTCTGGATTCATTAGAATAATTGCAAATATGTCAGAAAAAATTTTAATTCGTAAAGATGGAAAGGATGGAATTTTATATGAGACTGTTTTTGGATTGTTCTCGATTTTGGAAAAAAATGCAGGGCCGAACGTTTAGAAGCAAACGTTAGAGAAAGATTAATAAATTAGTAGTGCAAAAAATACCATTTGATTGGTTCATCTACAGCCTTAAATCTTCATATTTAGTAATAATTACTACGAAGTGAACCAAAAAACTTTAATTATTCATTTAAATTTAGCGTCTGGCCTAGTATGGCGCCTTATGTCATCTAAATTATAATTATGATTGGATTGTTTCAAGATCTCGAAATTAATGATGCGAACTTGCGAGAGGGCGGGTAGCTCAGATTAAAAAATTAGTAGTGTAAAAAATACCATCTGATTGGTTCATCTACAGACTTACTTAAATCTTCATGTATAAATTTAAGTAATTTTTCTAAATCTTAAAAAGTGAAAACAATTTTTGAAAGGCGCAAGCAAATTGTTTTATCGTTTTTCCCCTTTTCTACTTAAAGTAACCCATCGTTTTTGGTAATTAATTTCTGAAGATATCCACAATTTAGCGTCGAAAACATTAAAATGATATGTTTTGTTTACTTCAGTACAGTGCCCGCATATTACGTAATTCAGTTACTTAATTATTTATAAAGGTCGAGAAACATTAATTACATAATTTATTAAAATTAAAATTAATACTATTGATCAAGTGTACGCTATCTATGTAACATCCGAAAATGATTAATTTCATCTTTTTGTATTGACAGTTTACAACATATTAAAACAGTGGGTAAAGTAGCCTAAACTTTATTTATTAATTTTGCTCACGTAATATCTTTGAAAAAAAGTTACTGTATCGTCAGCATCATATATTATTAGACACATTCTTATTTCAAAAATATCGTTGAAATATACTAAATACTAAAAATTGAAGGTCCAAGAATAGTTCCCGGAAGCATGCTATATATAAGAATTTTAAAATCACTAATACATGAATTGATTTGAATATTTTGTTTTCTGCTATCGCAATAATTTGTTAACAACTACTACTTCTCCTCGTAAACCATATCGGGGAAGTTTTTCAAAAAACAGGTTATGATCAATTGTATCAAACTCTTTAGCTATACCCTATCAGGACGGGCGACCGCACTTTAACGGTAATTTAACCGAAAAAAATAACCGGTCGAAAACGGCCAAAAAATGACCGTTGTACAACCATAATTACCGCGAAAAAACCTGGGAAAGGCATATGGTTAGTATTCTTAAAATAACTACAGAATAACCGATAAAAAACCGATCTTCAAGAGCGTCGACCGGTCGTTTCCAGCCAAATTACCGCAAAATAACCGATGAAAAACCTCTCTTCAAGAGCGTCGACCGGTTGTTTCTAGCGAAATTATCGCTAAATAACCGATGAAAAACCACCATTCCAAAGCAGCGACCGGTCGTTTCTTGCACAATTACCTCAGAATAACCGATGAAAAACTATTGTTCCAAAGCGTCGACCGGATGTTTCTAGCGAAATTTATCATAAATAACCGATTAAAAACCGCTCTTCTAGAGCGTCAACTGGTCGTTTTTCCCAAAATGAAAGCAGAATAACCGATGAAAAACTGTTCTTCCAGAGCGTTGATCAATTGTTTCTCGTAAAATTACCGCAGAATAACCGATAAAAAACCGTAGTACCATAGGGTGGATCGGTCGTTTCTCTCAAAATTACCGAAGAATAACCGATGAAATAACGTTGTTCCAGAGAGACGACGGGTCTTTTCTTTCAAAATTACAGAAGAATAACCGATGAAAAACCGTTGTACCATAGCCTCGACCAGTCGTTTCTCTCAAAATTGCCGAAGAATAACCGATGAAAAACCGCGGTTCAAGAGCGGCGGCCGGTCGTTTCGGACCAAAATAACCGCTGAAAAACCGCTCTTCAAGAGAATATAGTTAATAATTATTTGCAATAACATGTATATATGAAGTTTTTATTTACTCATTTTCTGTTTTGTTATGTATATCCATAATCATCTTTTATAGATCTAACAAAATTGATCAGTCACTGTAGTAAATGTGTATGTAGGTACCACCATGAGAGAATTCGCAAACGTGCTTAGTGAAAACCCGAATGGTCAGGCTTATTGTACGAGTTACGGCGCTACTTTGCTAGGGGATTTCGACGCCACCTAGCGCTGGCCGAGAAAACTCTATTTGAATGAAGGGTACTGTTCGTCGAGACGTATCGTGTCGAAATGACCGCTGAATGACTGATAAAAATCTATTTCTCGCAAAATGACCGGTCGGCGATCTTGATTAACAGATTTTTAGCGGTTATTCAGCGGTAATTTCGACACGATACGTCGCGACAAACAGTACCCTTCATTCAAATAGAGTTTTCTCGGCCAGCACTAGGTGGCGTCGAAATCCTCTAGCAAAGTAGCGCCGTAATTCGTATAATAAGCCTGACCGTTCGGGTTTTCTCCATGCACGTTTGTGAATTCTCTCATCGTGGTACCTACATACACATTTACTACAGCGACTGAGCAGTTTTGTTAGATCTATAAAAGATGATTATAGATATGCATAACAAAACAGAAAATAAGTAAATAAAAACCTCATATATAAATATATTTGCAAATAATTATTAACTATTATATTCTCTTGAAGAGCAGTTTGTCAGCGTTTATTCTGCGGTAATTTTGGTCCGAAACGACCGGCCGCCGCTCTTGAACCCCGGTTTTTCATCGGTTATTCTTCGGTAATTTTGAGAGAAACAACCTGCCGCCGCTCTTGAACAGCGGTTTTTTATCGTTTATTCTACGGTAATTTTAAGAAAAACGACCGATCCACCCTATGGTACTACGGTTTTTATCGGTTATTCTGCGGTAATTTTACGAGAAACAACTGATCAACGCTCTGGAAGAACGGTTTTTTATCGGTTATTCTGCTGTCATTTTGGGAGAAACGACCGGTTGACGCTCTAGAAGAGCGGTTTTTAATCGGTTATTTACGATAAATTTCGCTAGAAACAACCGGTCGGTGCTCTTGAAGAGAGGTTTTTCATCGGTTATTTTGCGGTAATTTGGCTGGAAACGACCGGTCGACGCTGTTGAAGATGGGGTTTTTATCGGTTATTTTGCGGTAATTTTGCTGGAAATGACCGGTTGACGCTCCTGAAGAGCGGTTTCTTATCGGTTATTCTGCGGTGATATTATAAATTTTAACCATACGCCTTTTTCTCCTAGTCCGGTTTTTTCGTGGTAATTACGGTTGTACGACGGTTATTTTTTGGCGGTTTTCGACCGGTTATTTTTTTTCGGTTATTTTGCGGTTGCCCGTCCTGATAGGGTATCCATAAAGTTTCTGAAACAATTTTGATTATTATTAACAAATTATGTTTATTTAAAAAGTTAATTCTATTTAAGCTGGTTTCAAACATTTTTGCAACATTGTATATTAAAGATGTTGGTCTGTAGTTCCTTAATTTCTCTATCCGATTTGAAAATAGATGTTGATTTGGTTATTTTAAAGCTATTAGGGCAATACACAACCTGAAAACATAAATTAATTAAGTATGATATTGCTGAACGTATATTCGGGGCAGGTGAAGGGTGGAGAGTGTTCGTTCTACATAATAATGAAGGAAAATAAGAAAGAAAGGGAAAAAAAATACGAAGAGGAGTGATTTTAGCAGAGAATTTCAACATCAGGATAGGAAGGAAAGGAGGTGCCAGAAAAGGGAGGGGATACTCCGCAAAATTCCCTCTCCCTATACCCTTCCTGTCGGTAATAGAACAATTTCTATATTTTATTTTGCGAAGATCTTGAGTTCCTATTTTCCATCCTCCTTATTCTTCTAATTTTTTGAAAAATGAAATAGGATGCGTATGAATTGGAAGTCCCGGATGTTATCGTTGTGTTTGCGAGAGAAGTGTATTAAATGCATTTGTTAAAAGTTTAGTTGTAGTAGCGAAAAATTAGATTTATTACTTCGACCCAGACCTTGGTAATGTAGGAAGTATTGAATTTGGTCACCGAGTACAAAAATTACTCCATATATAAGGTCTCGCGATATCTCACGTACGGATAAGCGTATCCATATAATTTTTTTTAAAAACATGTGTGTATTGGCATAACTTAGATCTGATTAGCTTTCGCCGCAGATCCGTCCGTCCATTACTAAAAAACATTAGCCCTAAATGTGTTTCTTCGTAGTTTTTTGCGTTTATTTTGTAAAAATACAAATTTTATTCCAAAATGTTTCAAACAAAAAAGATAGAACACTCAAATCTCAACAAAAAAAATTTTTTTAAGGACATTTTCTTCCTAAAGTCAACGATAATGCCATAACAACTGTTTTAAAATGCGTATGACTGTTGTCTGACGAACTATTATGCGGCATTTTGATATTTGTATTGCAAATTACTTGGCAATCGTTTTAAATATGTGGATTATTCTCCGAGAATTTTGGTTAGTCTGTAAAACAGCAAATCAAAGCTGTGGCTCGCCTTTTGTATTAACAATAAAGACGCTATTATTATTTATTTTTTTTTTAACGGAGGGGGGAAATGCGTTAGGCACCATAGGGGGTTGAAGATGTTGACTAACCCCCAGTCTGTCGGACTCCCTTGCCAATGATGTTCGAGGCAAGGTTTACCGACTAAAACCCTAACCTCTCTTGGAACTCCATAATCCACGCGTGTAGCCTGCAGCAGAAAAGTGGTTCCGATATCCACCTCCTCCGCTGCAGACTGCACCGGGCCATTTCTTTTGTAACTATAACCACTCCCTCTACCATCGGGTAAGTAGTTACAGGATCTCGTGTGATCTCAGTAGACGGAGAGATCCCAGCAGCACTGTTTTCTGCATTCGGCCTGCGATGGAATTTGGATGTTCTCGATAGGCCGGAATGCTTTTGATGTTTTGGAGGAAAGTTGGTCTCATTCCTCTCAGCACTCCAATTATCAGCACGACGAGCTTGATTTTGAATCCTCGATACAGCTTACGAATCTCGAGCAGGAGTTCCTGATATTTCATCCGTTTTTCGTCCTATTTGCTGACTATATTTGTCTCTGCTCGTGCAGAAAACTCGAATACGAAGATGGATTTGTCATCGAAGTCAACAATGACGATATCAGGCTTATTGGCTGATATTTGCCTGCTCGTCGGGAATGAGTAATTCCAGTATATTCGGCATGACTCATTCCAGACTACGGATTTAATATCAGTGGGGACGTACGGCGTAACTGGGTTCTATCAATACCATAAGTCCTGCGAAGATGGTAATACAGCACTCGAAGAGCCGCATTGTGACGTTCGATGTATGCTGAAACTGGACTGGGCTGCGTCCTGACAAACACACCTGTCGATAAGCAAGTTGTCCTTGCAGCCGGATACACCCATTTTGCAACCTCGTTGTTCTACTATCCGTTGCTACACCGGTTTCACGGATTTCTCAATACGTTCGTTCAAGATGTTAGTGAACAATTTGTATAACGTATTGAGACACGTGATCGGTCTATGGTTTCTCGGATCGGAGAAGTCTCCCGATTTTGGGATCAGTGTCGTTCGGCCCCTTCACCAGCCAGTGGGGAATGGGTTGGTCTCCATTTATATAAGAGGTGAATATCCGGGCTAGATGTTGATGGACAGAAGTGAACTTCTTCCACCAATAATTGTTAATTCCATCCCAGCTCGGCGAGGAGAAATTCCTCGCTCCTATGATTGCATTTTTCACCTCTAATGCACTGACGGATGGGCAATCTTCACTTTGTTGTGTGACTTCGTCGCACAACTCGGTGAAGATTTCAATACCTGTATTGTCTGCATTAAGCCTAGATGTTTTCTCGTAGATGCTCCCCTAAAATTCCTCAACTGCGGCCATCGACGGAAACTCGCTTGAGGCTGCGATACGATGTTTGAAGAGGTTGGAAGGATTAGTCCAAAATATTGAGTTTTGTCGAATTCCTTCTTCCCGTCTTTGCAGCCTCATTTTGGCATCGGCCAAAATCCGAATTTTATCCGCTAAACGTTGCTTGATGTTGAGCAACTTCAGCTTGTACAGTGTGTATATATGCGGATGGTACGTCCGCAGTTGTTGTGCGAACTTCTTGACTTTAGCCGTAAATGAACGGCCGGATGTTAAATAGTCGATCACACACTGAATTCGGGAAGCGAGTTTCCGTGTCAGTCGAATCTTACCGTTCAATTGAGACATGCGTTTTGTAATCTGCCGACTCCCCGATATCTGTGTCAGATTTGACGGAGTCACCGGATCAGTTGCAGCCTCGTAAATGGCACAATTGACTTGCCACAGGTCGCAGTCATCTGGAAGAGCATCCAGAAGTAGGCTATATGCTCTGTCTAATTCTCGTTGTTTAGGCAAAATTTTCGTTGTCAAATTTTGCCTAAACACGAGTGTCGTGCTTTCATAATGTGGAGCATCTCTCCCAGCACCGCGCACGGGCTCAGTTGTTATTGCCCGCGCATCCGGTACCGGTTAACAGCTGGGAACAACGAAACCTGTCCGCCTCAGATAGGCCACATAATCTCTCAGTTGTTGTTGAGAAAAGCGATCTGCCAGTTCGGGATGCATTAATGCAAACCGACTATGATAAATCCTCCGTCCACTGAAATCGTCCGTGGACATCAGCTGGTCGTCGTCCCGGGACACCTATAATATTATTATTATTATTATATTAGTCAGTATTGTGTATTGGCCATTTTGTGATATTTTCCTCCTACAGTGAACTTTATCATGTAAAAGGGTTCAACCTAGAAATATGATATTACAGTAAGTTTGGTGTGACGGTTTCGATCTCAAAAATATATTAAAAATTGACTGCCCGTGGCCAGACTACATGACAATCATTCGCCGTGATAATAGATTTAGTCCTGGGGGTTTTTGTGACAGAAAGTCACTTATCTCTCCCACCACAATCTATGTTATAAATTCAATGTCATAGATATTATTAAGGATAGTCCATACAAGTATGTTAGCGTGACTAGGCAGGTGCCCAAAGAAGAAGCCGACTCAACCAGTGTGTGGAGAACAAGTAGAAAATAACCCGATAGAGCCACGCAGTAGCAAATCAGCAATAATGTGCGACCTTTGTACAATCAAGGTCAAGGACCTTAGGTACGAGCATCGTCCTAATATTCATATGTCCAGTAATTAGTCATATTCCTTTTAAATTACGTAAATTAATTCCTTCAATTTCTCATTACCTATCCGACAATGGCGGGTCAAGCAGTTGAACGGAATTACCGTTTTTCTCGTAGGAGCACCTGGTTGCCTGCGAATACATCCGTCAGACTCTCGACGTGAGAATTCCCTTTTCCCCTCTATCCCCCATATGATGCCAACCTCCCGAACCGGCGCTCCATCGTTCGTTGAATTCTCCACGCGCAGGATGCCGCTCAAAATGCTTAAATGGTGCTTTGAGAGTTTGACCTCAAATGTCGGTTTCCATACCGAGGAAGTTTGAGGGCCGCCCTCAAAATACTGAAAAGCCTTCAAAGTTCTGTTTGCGTGCCGAAAAAAGACCTTGAAATGATGGTTCCATATATATATATATATATATATGTATACTGATAGCTCCTTGAAAGTAACCATTATTGATAAACTATTATTACGAGGATATGTATTGTAATAAAGAGTTGTGAAACATTCCAGGTATTAATGAAAATAAACCTAATTTTTTGTATTATTTCAAATTTGTTCACTTCAATATTACGTTGCCATCATAAACGTTTTTAAATTTCCAAAATATCATGAAAAGTTAAAAAATAATTTTTTTATTATCATTAATATTTTCATTAAGAATGCTAAAAACAAACCCTTTCAGGAAAAAAACTAAATTTTTTAAACAAAAAAGTTCTTAAAAAATAGTAAAATTTAACAGTTTGAGTCGATGATTTTTTTTTATATAAAAGTATATTTTATACTGTGACATTGTCACAGTTAACGTACCGGGATAATATAAATAATATATATATCTAATACACAGGGATAATATAAATAGCACTTTGTAGCTTCCGTAAAATGAAATCCATATACTGTAGAAGGTATGCTCTGGCCTCGTTAAAGCATTCACCTTACGGTAGTCGACACAAAATCGCCACATGCCGTCTGACTTGTTGACCATGATGATAAGACTCGACCGTCGACTTGAAGACGGTTCAATAATGCCTTCTTACAGCATATCTTGCACTTGTCGGTGCATCTCTGCATCCAACTTATTAGATACTGGGTAGCATCGCTGCTTTATAGGTAGGCTGGATTGACTGGACTAAAGCGTGTAGTGGACCTTGCTGCTCGTACGTCAATTTCTCCACGAATTCTGGCTCTCTTCAAGTGGAACTGGAACCATAGCGACTTCCACTGGAATCCTTCGATTGCTCTCGTTTAATATGATAAAATTGTGGCACGGATGAAGGATGGCGTTATACTTTCGGATAAAGTCGGCGCCTAGCAGACATTCGGGTTTTAAGTTGGGCATGATTATTGTCCCGACAGTTGTCCGGTAATTGACATAGCTCTTCCATCGGCGACTTTAGCACAGCTCTCTACGTAGGGTTCGATCCAAAGACCAAGATCATCAGGGAATCGATGTGTGATATCACCGATCACGATACGGGCGGCTCCAGGGTAGAAGAGACCTATCAGGCGGTAAACTTTTATGAACACGGTCACCCACCATCGAGTGCAACCCTCTTCCGTTGCCATACGGATATTAGACGGGTGTTGATTGGTTGCTCGTGCCTGCAGAGCTGATGGTTAGGGACAGTTTCGACCTCATTTACGCATCCCTGATCTCGTTTTCCCGAAAACGAGGACGATTATATTTCTTATAACCAGGGAGTCCACATCTATAACATTTCAGGTCGCCAGGTTGACCATTCGGCTTATTCTGCCTCGCCTCAACCGAGGGACTGCCTCGATTCTTTGAGCTGTTCCCAAAATTCCTATCTGGTTGACTCTTTGTTTCCATCCATGGTTTCCTCTTATCCTGTCTGAATTTCTGGCCAAAGGGTGATGTCCACCGATCCGTCGTGTTATAATCAGGATGTCTGTCCACTGCTAATAAGCATGCCTTTTTTCCAGGGACTGCATCAATTTAGAGCAAGTCCCTTCCACTATTTTCATGATGTCGGCCTCGGAAAATGCTGCTGCAGCTGACGTGGGCGGCATCAGCAGCTCTGCCTGTTTTTCCGCCTCTACTGCGGCGAAATCCAGCTTATTCTTTTCTTTGGACTTCCAACGGTAAGCTACTTCTGGACAGAACGACTGCACCTGAAAATTCGTTCAGCCTCCCTCGCTTGATTCAGTAGATCGTCGAACGAATAGACTCGATCCCGCTACACCGCCATCTGCAACTCTGGCCTTAAATTCTGATGTAACCAATCGAGTTGCGTTTCCATGGACGGCTCCGGAACCCATCGATTTAAAATCGACTTCAGACAAATCATGTAGTCCCGAACTGGCACGTCAAGACCCTGAGTCCGCAGATATACCTCTCTTTCTAATCGACGCTGAACAATACGATCACCTCCATAGCACCATCTCGCCGCCGTACAGAAGTCAGCCCATGTATACCATTTTCGAACTAAAAGCGGTACCATTGGAGGGCTATTCCTGTCAACAAATAGGGCAGTGCGTGTAGCAGTTCTTCATCTGATATTCCAGCTACTAGGGTGCATTCTTGAACACGCGTCAAAGAGTCTTCGATGCTGTGCTGTTCATCGCTGGCATATGTGACGTTCCAACCTCGGACTACTAGGTCTTTTGTTCGGAGGATCTTTACTCAGCCGAGCATCACTCCTGTGGCTGACTCTTTCGTTCACCTGATTTGAACGATCTCCCCCCTCCCTAGGGTCAACATGACCAGGTAGATGCGAAATTTCGACCCTTCGACTGGGTCGGCTTTGCTGTGGAAGACCCTGCTTTCCTTCTTGTGTCGTTTCTTGAAAATCGACAGCAGAATAATTGCCTTCTAGTCGGTCTAAAAGACCGATATTAATAATTTATAGACCGATATTGATAATTTTCCTACGTTTAATGTTGTAAATTCACACTTAAGCCGGTAAGAAAATTACAACGTGGTGTACTGAATTTGTAGTAAATTTACAACATTAAGCGAAGGAAAATTACAACGGGTTGTAAAATTACCACAGTTAATAGGTTATTTACATTTAAAATTTTTTACAGTGTATGAAAATTACATTGTATATATATATAAGTATGGCAAACGCATAGTTTAGGGACGGTCCTTGTATTATACGCTTTTTATGGGATAGATATTTTTTGGAAAAGTGTGTATTATTTTTTAATGTGACTAACTCGGCTATGTGTACTGGCAGGCTGTGCGTCCCCCCCCCCCCCGACTCCCCCCTAAAAACTATCATAACCTACCCCCTCAGAACCTCGCCTACGCTCGATTATGCCTAAATTTGGCTATAGGTCCTGGAACTATCAGTCGTGAAATTGTTCCTGGAATTATAGTGAAAATCAGTCAACACATTCAGGACCGTCCTGGAACTATACAAAAGTCCCTGAAGTATCGTAAATTTACGTATTTTGGTCCTGGAGATATACGTTTGGCAAACCTCTAGACAACTATTCAATTTTAAAACATATTTTATTTATTTCAATAATTTAATAGCAATTGTCTGACTGATTTGTGTCCTTTGGCCGGGCACTAATTGTCTATATAAATTTAGTGACTGTTATATTTACCATTAATTGACTATTATTTTTCAAAATTCAAACTTGAGGTTATTCTATGAGAACAATTTACAATATTTTAATGCAGATTATTTCTACTTATTATTCAAATGTCTATTATTAAATTCAAAAGGTTGTTACTTGTTATTGTTTATTTCTATTACTAAGCTGAACTTTCAAAATTTATATGTTAACTGAAACGTTTAAATTCTTCTTTTCATTACTCTCATTATTCACAAGTTTTACTTTTAAAATCCTTTTCTCATTAATTTATTCCTTTAACTATTAATGTTACAAACTATTTGAACTTTTATTGAACGTTAAGACAGAAACACAAAAATAATGGTCTAGTTTACACCGATGACCCAGGCCACGACCTGGGCCTGAAATTTGTCTGAAAATGCATTGGGTCTTATGGTGTAAACAGCAGCACGCGACCTACCGTTCTAGGTACCGCCCTTGAATTCAACGAGTATAAAATATATAAACATATATTCTTTTATTCAATTTTAATTCGAATTCAACTTTTCTATCCGACAGAAGCTGTAAAAACTAAATTACTACATATCCAAGTTAAGTTTATTTACAAGTCTCGATATTTTTACCAGGCTCGAGCCCAGGCTGCTATATAGGCCAGGACACAAAAATGGGCCTCGGTGTATCCTAGGCCAATGTCACTTTCCATTTTCTAGTCGACTATATACATATATACGTCGACTTTATTTAATATTTTTCATAATATAGTCGATTTTACACTATTTCACTAGTGACACCTACTTTCAGTCGTCTTATCTTACTTATTACTTTTATAAATAGACTCGTTACTCCAGAACTCAGTAACTGTTTTTCATTTATTACACAGACAATGCATCTAACTCAACATTTATGCCAATCATATTATTTCATAATAGTAATTGTTATTTTTAACTTATATAATTTCACATATTGACTAACCGGGTCAATTTTGTTCGGGCTCCATTTTGTAACTGTCTTTTTAATAAATTTAAGGAGTTAATTATATGGCGACTAATGCGTCTAATTAAAAACTAGTGGTCAGTCCCGTATTGACAGTTACAAAGTCGTAGATTCCTAATTCGAATGCACGACGTGCGAACCGAAAACGAATCCGACGATTCCCGAAAATAACGAGACGACCAATATACACACGAAACCAATATGACCTACAAGATGAGGTCCTCAAAATGGAACCACGATCGTGAAATGATCAAAAAGCGTCAAAAGTATTTATGAACCCAAAAATAAATAAGTGTGAATAAAAAGAGACTTTATTGATTGAATTATTCAAAATATATATGATGTGCCTGAGAGACTATAGAAGTACAGCCGGTACATGCATGTTCACGCGCGTTCAAGAATGCAGCCTGATGTCGACTACCGTAAGGTGAATGCTTTAACGAGGCAAGGCGCCTACCCTCTCCCCTATATGGATTCCATTTTACGAAAACTACAAAGTGCTAGGTAATTCACCACCCTGCATTTAGGAAGTGCCTATCACCAAATCAAGATGGATGTTCGATCCAAACCCATCACGTAATTCACTGTACCAGGAAAAGGATTATTCCTATTCACCAGGATGCCCATTGGACTAAATGGAGCCCCGGCTGCCTTTCAACGTATGATCGATTTCTTAATTGGTCCTGAATTGGAACCATATGCTTTCTCGTATTTAGACGACATAATCATTGTCATCGAGTCTTTTGAGGAGCATATCAAATGGGTAGACTATGTCTTGAATAAAATGAAACTTGAATAATAAAACGCAGGAATAACTATGAATTTAAATAAAAACGTCATTTAAATAAAAAAAATCCCGAGAAGATCCGACCGGTTGTCGAGTACCCGGCGCCAAGGAATCTAAAACAGTTGAGAAGATTTATCGACATGGCGTCGTGGTGTTACGTCTCACGTAACTAGGATATTGCGACCAAATACATTTTTGGGAATCCCCGAATATTTGGGAATTTAGTAACAGCGCCGATATACAACACACTAACCGAACTACAATGTATTTTCATGATTTGTAAAACCTACCATACCGGCCTCAAAAGATAACCGAAACCGTAGAAAATCGACCTCCTCTCTAGGTAAAACGACGCCACCATAAAAACTTAAAGATCGGAAAAGAACAGGTCTTTCTCTGCCCACAAATAAGTAAGATTCCTATATTATCAGCAAAAATTAAAATTAAGTAAAATATACAAAAATGCACCAATTTGTTTGTTAAATTTTTCTTTAATATATTTTCATAAAAACAGATTCCTATTTCAATATCAATAATTTTTTCCACACACGAAAACTTTTCTATGTTAAAATATAAAAGTCTAAAAAAAGGCATTCTCAATCCGTACACACACTGACACCCAAAAGTCATAAACTTAAAAAAGAGGAAATTCGAGAAAACACTTTCTCAAGGAAAAGAGAATGACCTTCTTTTCCTATTTTTAGTTGTTGTCCTCGATAAATTAGAACATTTAGAATTACGCAACAATATTAATTATTATTTCAAAATGTAACAATATTTTCAATAAAACAAAAATATCATTAAATTAAATCATTTTAAATATAAAAAAAAACATAATGAGTGAATAAATAGAGAAATCAATTAAAGTCAATAAATACAAATTACAACATTAATATCATTGCGTAATTGAAATGTTAATAAATAAGCGTAAAAACCAAACCATTATTTAGTAATACCATTTATCAAAATTAAAATATGTACACGAAAATGTAAATGAAAAACAATATCTTAATAATATTTTTTTTTAAACAATTGTACACAATCATTATTTTAAATAATACAATGTATAATATATATATATATATATATAATACTCAAATCAATTCTACACAACCAAGTACACAAAATTGTAAAGTTGATACAAACAACGAACGAATAATTCTAGCAATAAATAACTGACATATAATTAATAAAAAATTAAAGGCGAACTCAAATACCAACATTACAAAATTCCTTTTATAACAAAAACATTTCTTTTACAAAATATTGAAAGTTTGAACAAATAATTAATACAAAAATTAATAATTTTTTTTGTTACTTTAGTTCTAATTATGCTAGAACTTTCGTTCATGTTTGTAAAAACTACTTTAACTTTGTAAGCAAATAGTTTGTTAAGAATTTATTGTTATAAATAAAACAAGAACAGTTTTTTATAATTACACAAAAAATTGTACAAATTTTCCCACCAAACTTAACATTCCCACGCCTGGTCCGACCCACGAATTTTCCTGGAGGGGAGAACTAATATAAAAAGGGCGACTTTCCAACGAATCTTCCTACTCTTCTTTAACTCTACTACTCGACTTCTGCGGAGACTCCGGCTTCGGCTTCGACCCAGATTTTGGTATCGTCTTTTTGGACCAGCTCTTCAAATTTTGGTTGGGCTTCCGTGAATCATCGAGGTCTCTGCTGCCGTTCCCATATCGGCAGTTTCCAACGGTCTTGCATCGTCACCTCGGGTCTTCCACGTGGACCCTCTACAGCACCAACCAGGTCGAGTCCATTTGGCTGGACCGGAACACGGCCCACCAGCACTGTCAACCGGAGTTCGCCTCGCAACCGGACTTGGCTCTTCCTAACTCCCTTTTTTATACAGGTCCAGGTGACCGTATCCTCACCCCCAAAAAGGGAATATTCAGGTCCAGGTGACCGAATATCAACCCACTTTCCCTCGAAAACAGGTCCAGGCGACCGTTTTTGTTTCCTCTTCCTACCAAACTTCCTAAGGAGCCGAGTTCCACGCGAAATAAATCTGGGAGGATTTCAACTCGAGTCCGACATCTAATTACTAGTAAGTATAAATTTTTTTTTATATACACTAAAATAATAAACCCTCTAACCACCCTTTTCTTTTCCACTCCCTCTTTTCATGCCCGATATGAGCCGATAAAAATGCAATGCTTCAGGCATTAAATTTATTTTATATTTTTTTATTTTTATGAGACGAATGTGTCGGACTTCTTTGCAATTTTTTTGAGCACCACTTTTTTTGAATACATAAATAAAGAAGCCGACACCTTAGGGATTCTTTTTGTTTATTAGCGACTCTAGTGCGTTTAACTGGAGCCCCTTTGGGTGACCGGATGCAACCACGAGAGTCAGTAGGGACTGTAGTGACCTCCGCGTTAATTTTTTAATTCAAATTTATTATTTATATTTTTGGTTTTATTTTTTTCTTATAACTAAATAAATTCTTAAACGCACACACATATTTATATATATATCCATCCCACTTCTTTGTCCTACTAATTCCTCATAGAAATCACCAATTACATACATTAATTCTCGTCCTCTGTTTGTTTTTTTAGTGCCGGTATTCAAAAAAGATAGGGCCTACTTCCGTCGTCAGCGACGCCTCCGCGAGCGAGCCGCCAGGGAAAAAGGGACGAACCTTAGTTCGTTCCCCGACCCTCAATTCCCTCAGAAACCTCCACTACAACCTCCTCCAGTCGAACCTCTCCCTTCCACTATTCAAGAACATTCACTCACCCGCTCTGACTCCCCGATCACTTTTATTCCTCCTCTTCCTCTCGAACCTCTTCCGCCTCCTCACGAACTCTTTGCACCCACCAATCCACCCACTTTAAACAGAATTTGTATTAAATAAAAAAAAAGAGCACAATAAAAATCACTTATTTTTCTGGTAAAAGAGCTATCTTTATTTTTCCTTCCATTCTTTTCTTCTGAAGCAGGCCGCCTCCATTCGCCAACCCGAATCAACCTGTGTGGTCGAACGCCCTTTCACGATTCTGGGCACAACATACTTCGAGTAAGTATGTTAAATCAGGTCGTAACAGTGGTACATGAAGTTTATGGGCGACTTTGCCACAATAGCAGAGCCTCTCACTCAGTTAACTCGGAAGACCCAGCCTTATATATGGGTGCAGGCGCAACAAGAATCGTTTGAAAGACTCAAACATTTATTGAGTACTTCGCCTATTCTACACAGGCCTGACTTCCCAAAGGAGTATATTTTGGAAACAGACGCCAGTGATATAGGAATCGGTGTTGTGTTGCGTCAACCATTTGATGATAACAAACGTGTCCTAGCGTTTGCAAGTCGCACCTTAACCCTTGCAGAGAGAAACTATTAGGTTTCGGAACGCGAGTGTCTAGCTGTCCCTTGGGCCACACGGAAATTTCGAGAATACCTCAACAGGGTTATAATTTACGGGTAATCACAGACCATAAAGGTCTCAAATGGCTCTGTGATCTACGAAGCCCCAATTGTAGACTAGCTCGACGGTCTCTAGAACTACAAGGATACCAGTATGATATTATACATCGAAAGGGTTCCTTACATGGTGTGCCAGACGCACTCTCGCTTATGTATGAGACGGATGGGACCCCAATAAGTTCGATGGAAGAGACTCCAGAGATTCAAGACAAGTGGTATCTTCAAAAACGTCAACAAGTAGAAGAGGATCGGTATAAATTTCCCTTTTGGAAATTAGTAGGTGGTCGACTCTATGTTTATTGACCCGACGCAATCCTGGATACAATGATGGAGGACGAGGACGCTTGGAAGCTAGTCGTTCCAGAAGAAAATCGACAAGTGATTCTAATCTAAGGGAGAGTCATGGCGTCCCGATGGCTGGACACCTAGGCAACCGTAAAACATATGATAGGATTGCTCGATATTATTTATGGCCAACGATGAGGAAAGACGTGGTGAAATACGTGCGGAAATGTTCCGTATGTCAACGACTGAAGATTCCGCCCGTTGCTCCATCCTGGTTAATGGGCCAACGATTAATTCCTAGGCCATGGAAAATAATTACGGCGGATACTATGGGACCCTTTTCCAAAAGTTCTCAAGGTCGAGAAGTTCTTTTCGTATTTCAGGACGTGTTTACTAGGTGGATCAAATGCGTACCTGTTAGACAAGCTACAGGTCCTGCAGTAATTAAGGCCTTTAACGAGCGAGTCATATTGAGATTCGGAACGCCTGAAACCATTCATGCCGATAACGAAAAGGCTTTCTGAAATAAAGGGTTGGAAAGATTTTTGAAAGAACGAGGGATTGAACCATCGACAAGTCCTCCTTATCACCCTCAGGATAATCCGGTAAAAAGGACTAATCGGACCATTAAAGGAATGATTATCTCATTCGTACAGGAGAATCATCGCACCTGGGATAAACATATATCCGAGTTTGCTTTCGCATATAACATGGCCAGTCATGACTCCATGGGTGTGAGTCCCGTCATGATGAATTAGCAGCCCAAGGTTTTCCTGCAAAATTGGCTCCTAAATTCTTGGGACCCTATATTATTTTTGCCAGACTTGGATCCAATATATATGAATTAAAAGACGGATCCGGAAAGTGGATAGGGAAGTGCCATATTAATCAATTAAAGCCATACCATGGAGAAACTGATTCTCCGCCTGAGGAATATATCGTTGACAGAAGAAGAGGCATCGACTCCAGTAGAGGAAGATAACATCGAGAATCGGTCTATGTTGCTTGAGTCTGAACCGAAAGCGGTAGATAGGACTAATTCGATGATTGTACACGCGTACGTACATAGTGAAGACGAGGTCGAACGACGACCACGCAGTAAGCTTCAAAGGGTTACGTTAGGTAATGCTACTTGCTAAGGGAGAATTGATAGGATACATCCACCGCAGGTAGATACGTCGAGCGGAGCAAACGTAGAGGTCTCTGCTACACCGCCTAATCAAGTCAATATGTCTAATCTCGCGAGGAAGCGTCCTCGTGGACGCCCTAAAAAGAATGTACACCTAGTGTTACCTGTTCGCGTTTCGACTCATAGATATGGTACTCGTGCCGGAGCAATTGCATGAAAACTTTTATGAAGGCATGCTCCAAATTTTATTGTATTGATTTTCATATTTGTAATTTGTGTTGATTATTTTCGAAGTGCATGCCTATCTACTCATAATATTTTGATAATGCCCGAGACTGACGAACTGGTTGCAGAGCTGATACCTGAGTCGGACAGCAAGCGTCTGGGCGGGGGGTGTAAAGAAAATGCTATTTTAATTTACATTTGATTACTATTTAGTCTTTTCAGCATTCCGTTAACTATCGGGCTTAGATGGCGGCTTATATTTATTTCTATTTCAACATGTATGTGTTAAGTTTACAGGTGTGCCGGTTGAAAATTCAACCATCGGAGAAATCTCGCCAATCGCCGAAAACTCGAGACTTCTGCGTTCGCTCTTGCCGCGAAGATTGCGTCTTTCTTGTCCCTCGACGAGAACTATATTGTTCCGAGTCTTGCGATTTCTTTTGTACACAAGTCGTGTTTCTTATTGTGGACCGACGTCCCTATTTTGTAGTGCAGTGCTCTTCATTGGAATTAAGGAGTTTTGTAAACAACTGCAGTGGCGAGCGTGCGGGATGAGCGACGTCCATTTTTTATGATTACCGCGCCGAAATAGAGGGAGAAACGTGCAGTGGCGCATCAACATTATAAGTACCGGCTGTGCTTCTATAGTCTCTCAGGCACATCTTATATATTTCAAATAATTCAATCAATAAAGTCACTTTTTATTCACACTTATTTATTTTTGTGTTCATAAATACTTTTGACGCCTTTTCATCATTGCACGATCGACGTTCCATCTTCAGTACCTGATCTTGTAGGTCATATTGGTGTCGTATGTATATTGGTCGTCTCGTTCTTTCCAGGAATCGTCAGATTCGTTTTGGGTTTGCACGTCGTGCATTCGAATTAGGAATCCGCGACTTTGTAACTATCAATACGGGACAGACCACTAGTTTTTTATTAGACGCATTTAATTAACTAATTTAATTAACACCATTTAATAATTAACTTATTAAATTTATTAAAAAGACAGTTACAATGTATCCACATAGAATCACTGGGAACCACAGCATCATATTTGTATGGTGTCGTCTCCGCACCCTCCACCAAGAAAGACGAAGGAACTCGAGGCACCGCAGAGAATATTTCGGCATCCACACTTCCTTCCCTGGCATCTGTCAATTCCCCATAGCACACATGATTCTCATGGACAGCTGACTCCCGAAACGTTTCATTCTTCCCCACATGGCACGGAACAGCGGGTCGCGCGCCGGCGCGCACGCGACAATGTGAAATCGACGTTTCTCATGGAAAACGTGCATGGAGGCACGAAAAGGGTCGGATTGATGGCGGCGGCGGATTCCCCGCGGCGCGCTTGGGAAACTGTACTCTCGCTCGAGGCGTTGTGATGGATTTTCTTCCGTCGGTATCCGCGCAGCCATATCCACTACCCATTACGTAGGAATCGACGCCGTAATTCACCGCATCGATCCTTTGTTGCACACGTACGTCATCGGCGCAGTGAACCAATTCGGCTCACTGCGTACTAGTAATACCAGCGCAAGGAACCATTTCGATTCGAGGCGCAAGCCAGAGTTGCGCACATCCCAAATCTGGTGAACGACAGCGCCATTGGGATGAGCGTGGAGTCGATTCACTCAGGAACCACCCCTCTTCCTCTTCTATAAACAAAGGACAATACGTCGCCCATCTATTTTCTCCTTTTCCCCCGGCAGCTACCCCTCGTTTGAAACGAAAGAAGTGCTACCTCTGCAGCGCCCCGTGGTTCTTGACAGTAGCGCCACTTCGCGCATCGCCCGCCTTTGTCATGCCTTTACATTTAGGCTTCTTCATCTTTCCCCTACCAACGATCAAATGATTGCGCACCTGAAATCGCAATGCCCCCTACGTCATCATAATCCCCCGACAACCTAAATACGCACCCATTCCCAAACATATAATCGACTCCTTCTCTCTTTCCTGCAGTACTAACTTATTCATCCCGAATGAAGATGGCGCTGCGGTGCCACACACATAATTTTCCGATTTTCCGAGCGACTATACAGTAGCGTGCAATCGAGCGTTTCAATGTTTTTTTTTTAATTCAAACTTTCAAATCAAGTGTTAAGAAGCCTTCGGGTATTCCGTGCGTGCGACCTAGCGAGTTACCTTTAGCAACAGCGAGAGGATAACCAGCGTGCGACGCCTCTCCCGCTCAGCGACGGCGAGCCACATTGGAAGTTCAGTTTTTGTTGCGCCCCCCCCCCTCCCGTTTTTGTCTGTTTCAGTATTGTAGAGAATTGTGTCCCTCCAATTTTCCTATCAGTGCGCGTATACGGATCTTACCAAAGCAGCCACCATTGCGTCGGTGGTCCCACGACTTCTGTAAAAACCAAGAAATAAAATGTTGTTGTTCTTTTTGTATGCATAAAAAAGTTCTGGCATTCCTATTCTTTTTGCCTGTTTTCCTCTTTATTCATGTGTTAATAGGAAAGAAAGGTTACAATAAAAAATTATGGATGGGTTTTGAAAAATTTAATTTTTTTCAAAAAATAAATTCTAAAAAGGGGTGATAATATGTTTTGATCAATTTTCTTTTATCACCATTGAATTCCTTACAAAAAATTACTTAAAAAAGTTTGCGGGACGAAGCCCCCCGACTCAAATCAGTATTTGTAAATTGTTTGTAATATAGAGACTACATTTAGAAATATATATAATACATTATTTATTATCGTTATTACTGTTATTAATATTAATTATCACAGGGCAATTCATAAATTCAACATTTTTTAATGAAATTAAGTTAAGACAGAATTAACTTACAACTATCGATTTCGTACTGAAAAAGGACAGCGAGTGAAAAGTAAAAGAAATGCCAGTTTTGACAGATCTACTCTACATGTCATTCGTACTTTACCGCACACAAAACATCTTTACCGCATGCAAAAATTCTTTACCGCACGCTCAACTGTAAGATCACTAAAGTGCAGGAAAGTGGCACCTTGCACACGCAAATACATGCGCAAAATCGAACATTTAAAAAATCCTCGGTCGAAAGATCAGAAGCTAATTCAATATGAACTGCTTTTATCGAAAAACATACAAAAATTACTATATATCCTTTTATTTTGTGGGCAGTTTTTCGTCGACCTTCCTTAAAAAATATCGGACCTGCAAAATCAACGCCGTATTGTTCAACATGAAAACATAAAACATAGCCTTTTTTCGCCGAATAAATGCTCTACGCTCAAAAATTGCGACATTATTTCAGTGAGAGATTCAATAGCGCTTACGTGGCATATCATAACACACAAATGTCTGTTGCTTTTAGGGGCCTGATCCGAAACTATCCATCCTAACTTTGTCTTTTGAAATATTGCGCGCGCATTCGAGGATTTGATTTGCCAACACACAATAAATCCCAAAAATTCTGTGCGCCGATCAAATGGTCAATCTCCGACGGCACCTTGAAATTTGGATCTTCTAAATCTATATCAATAAGGATGTTTAAATTTGATGTTTCAATGAAGTCTTGCGGTAATCTTTGCGTAATTTTTGAAAGAATTATACCATCAATTTTTTTTGCATAGGCATTCAATCTTGAATGTGAATGTAAATTTACCAAATACTTCACGTTACATTTGTTTTGAGTGATTCCCGAAATCGATAGCTGCAATTCTCTTCGTGACAAGTTTAAGCACGAACTGGAATACGTTCTCCTGCTGAATCGAATACATAACTAGCGCAGTCGACAATATTATTCTATGCGAATTTCGAGAGACAGATGCACATTGTGTCACGATGGGTGATAAATTTTCGCGTTCTTTTACATTCCCCGGTTCAGTAATGTTGTTTACAGGATTTTGCGACTCTTCAAATTGCAGAAGAGTATTGTGTGACTTGTTGCATTTTCGACATGCACTAGATGGACAATATTTTGCTTGATGACTCGCAGTCTTTAGACGATTTATAGAAAAACGTGCATTTTTTATTACTTGAAAACTTTTATTTACAGTCAATTTGCGAAAGCCGTCGCATTAATAAATATGATGCTTTTGTTTGCAAAAAACACACGATTATTGCACGGATGCGATATATGCATTTGCATGTTTCAATTTTTGTACCATTTTCGAACTATTACTTTCAAATGCCGAAGATTTAAACGAATAGGCGTTACACAGTTGAATTAAAAAATCATTCAATTGCTTTGCCGTAGGCGGAGATGAGTCAACCCGACTGGTATCCCATTCCCTTTGGGTAAAATAATCTAGTTTCGTTAACATTAAGTAAATAACGAGATCATCCCAAGATGCGACTGGTCTATTTATAGCCTTAAGAGCGCGAAGGTGCTTCGAAAACCCATCCAGTAAATTTCGCAACCCGGTCAAATTTTCTTTGGAAATTGGAGAAATATCGAAAATCGCCTGAATATGTGTTGATACTATTCTTTGTTTATTATCATATCGCTCGGTTAAGAAAGTCCAAGCTTCTTTGTAATTAATTTCGCAATATCAAGCGATTTTATTACATTTGCTACCTGCCCTTTCAATTAGGATCTTAAATAATGGAACCTTTGAAAATAATTAAGTGATGTATTTGTATGTACCAGGTTTTCAAGTGAGTCATGGAACGTGTACCTATTTTCATTTGCACCTGCGAAGGTGGACAATTCAATTTTAGGCAACCTCATTTGTATCGCAGTATTTCTGAATAAGGAGTCCTGAGATAGTTCATCGTGCCTATCATCCATGGGAGGAGTCGAAGCATTGTACGCACGCGACTGTACTCTATCGAGTCAATGACTCATATTTTGCCAATACATAAAAATACGAATGTTCAAACGCTGATCTTTCATTTTCATGAACTGCATTTGTTCCGCTACGAAGGAAAACGGGGGAAACTGTAGATACTTGGTTTCGGATCAGTCCAAGGAAAAACAATCACTCGCGGAAATAATCCAAAATCGGTATTTATTGAAGCCGAAAATATTTCTAATTACAATTTTAATGACACAATCGAATATTTTATCGAAAACTTCGCGAGTAAAGTGCCGAATTTTCGAACTTCTCGATTTCGCGAAAATGCGTACATCGATTCCCGAATCTTGCGAAAGGAAGAGTGCGGAAGTCCCGACGACGATGTGTTTTCGGAAAATGCCTCCTGATCGTTTCGGAAATAGATCGCGCTGATAACCGCGATCGACCCGTGAACATTCCTTTTTCGCACGAGAAAGTTTGCGCGGGAAAGCTAGGGTTGCATATCGCAATATCACTGCCCCCGTTGTAGCAATATGCCTGCAAATAACTGTAGCTAACTTAAAACAAAGTAAAACTAACATTACCTATTATAAGTCGACGGGTAAGAGCACAAGCTGCGTAATTGGTCTGCGAAGTGTGGATGTGGCAGTGCGCACCGCAACAACCCGAACACACCACCATCCCCTGCAGACATTCAGTAACGCGCGCAAGTGGCCATTTAGTCAGAAACGTTCATTCATTTGCTGGTATAGTTGCCAACGTCATAATCTATTGACCGGACACTGGAGGAGAGATTTCTCAGCCACGGCATTCAAAGGTGATCCGAACATGACATGTCCTGCAGTCAGTGCGGTCAAGTCATCGACGTCATCGTTAAGAGGACCTAGTGGGCGGGAATTAAAGGAGGCCTCTATCTGACACAAGAGTGTCGTTAACTCCTCAAATGTCGGAGAATGTTCACCTAGGACTCTTTTCAGGTGGAACTTCATTCTTTTGACCCCGGCCTCCCATAAACCGCCAAAATGAGGAGCGGCGGGGGTATGAAGTACCAGCTGATTTTTCGGTAGCAAGCCAGTCGATAACGGTTCCATCTAGAATGACTCGGTGAAATTCTTTAGCCAGTACAGTATTAGCACCAACGAATGTTTCCTCCTGGTCGCTATACGTACACGATGGTCGTCCACGGCGTGAGACGAACCTCTTAAGGGCCGCAAGAAAGGCCGCGGACGAATAATCCGATACGACTTCCAAGTGTACGGCCTTTAAAGCGAAGCACACAAACAAAGCGATCCATGCCGGCTGTGACCTGTGACAGCGTCCGCTACCCAGTCTGACCTGGAAGGAACCAGCGTAATCCACGTCGCAATTAACGAACGGTCGTTCAGGACGTACGACCCGAGGTGTAGGCAAACGACCCATAGTTTGAGAACCTAACTCTGCCTTCAGACGGTTGCAAGTTAAGCATTTAAAAATGACAGACCGAATCATATTTTTTGCCTGCAGGATCCAGACCGTCTGACGTAGAGTGCGGAGAGTGAGGGCTAACCCACCGTGCATACATCGATTGTGAATTTCGATGACTAATAGACGAACAGCAAGGTGTACACTCAAAATGATGGGATGCTGGGTGCTGAACGGCAAGTCAGAATTGACCAGGCGTCCTCCCACTCGGATAAGACCATCCTCATCCAGGAATGGGACCAGTGACCTAAGAGGGCTCTTGGGACACACTGGTCTCTGAGAATGTAGGTCTTGTAGACCGGAAGTGAATTGTATGTTTTGCAACTCCCGAAAGATCGTGATGGCTGAATCTCATCAGCAGTCAAACTTCCCTTTGAGGTGCTGCGTCGAAGATACTGCTACCACACGTTCAAAACGTATCCAAGAAGACACTCTAGTTGAGAGAAGGTTTAAAAAGTCCTCTGAATGAACCGTGAGCCCGGTGACCACGGCTCGTGCTTCAAGCGAGGCTGTTTCTGAGAGTTTAGGAGTGAGATGCGGCCAGAATGTAGCATCTTCACTCAACCAGGTAGGTCCATTGAGTCATAAGGAGTTGGTGAGGAGCTCTTCAGCAGAAATACCCCGCGAAGCGAGATCTGCGGGATTAACGGCACGCGGTACATAACGTCAAGTAATTCCGGTAAGCACCGATTCCGCTACTCGGTTCGCGACGAAAGTTTTCCATCGAATCGGAAGCTCCCCCAACCAGTGCAGAATGGTGGTAGTATCGGTCCAACACTGAACCAGTAGCTCTGTAAATTCAGGAATCTGGCGAATGGACGAGAGCTACCGTGCTAAAAGAATAGCTCCTGATAATTCCAGGCGAGGAATTGTGAGCTGCTTAGTAGGCGCTACTTTGGTGCGGCTCATTAGAATTCTGACGTATGGTGTTCCCTGGCGCATTTGACGCATATGTAGACCACGGCGGCATTGGCGGCGCTCGACGCGTCAGAAAACCCATGGAGTTCACAATCAGCAGCATCAGGGCCTTGACCCGTCCATCTAGAGATGCTGAACTTATGTAGGGCCGGTAGTGCGTCAAAGAATGACACCCCATTGGCTCGCAAATCATCGGATAGAGGCGTGTCCCATTCGAGACCAGAAAGCCACAGTTTCTGCATAAAGATCTTTGCCTTAATAACGAACGGGGAAATCCAGCCCATGGGGTCGTACAACTTAGCAATAAGAGACAAGATGGCTCTTTTGGTGAGAGACTTGGGATGAGACAAATTTGTGACAAATTGGAAACGGTCTAAAGTCGGATTCCAATCAAAGCCATCATTCTCTTGTAACGGCTTTTCTCAGGCTAAGCCATGATTGGCAGGGCTGATATATTTAATTAGGGCAGCAGAGTTGCTGTCCCATTTCCGTAATATGAAGCCACCATCATAGAGAATGGCAACGAGCTCGTTTCTCAATTTATGAGCGGTTTCCATATCATGTGCTCCACACCAACAATCGTCCAGGTACAATCCATAGCGTAAGACATCCGAGGCTAACGGAAAGCGTGGATCGTCATCTGTGTTAAGCTGCTGTAGAACCCTCAGGGCCAGATAAGGGGCACAAGCGATGCCAAAGGTTACGGTACATAACTAATAATCGACGAGAGGTTCATTAGGGTCCTCACGCCATACGATTCGCTGAAGGTCCCGATCCTGAGGGTCCACCAAGATCTGGAGATACATCTGGGTGATGTCTGTGCAGTAAACGAACGGGAAAGTTCGTCACCACAACAGAACATGGCACATATCTGCCTGCAGCTTGGGATCCGTGAGAACGTGGTCGTTTAGCGATGTCGAATTTGACGTCTTGTGCGAGGCATTGAATACCACTCGTAATTTGGTGGTTGAGCTGTTGACCTTCGTCACACCGTGATGGGGAAGGTAGACAGCGGGTCACGTGGTCTAGAGGGTTGACTGGAGACATGTGACCTTGAAATTCATAGTCTCTCATGAAATTCCGATAAGGAAACGTGGAATCTGGATTCGGGGCTAGGCATTTCTGAAGCGAATAAAATGCTTTTATTGCGGCATGTCGCGAGTCTCCGATATTTATCGGAGGAGGGGACCGGAATGGTAATCTGACTACGCAACGTCCGTCAGCTTGTCGAGAATGGGTGGCAGCGAGATGTCTTTCGCGCATTTCGTAATCGGCCGAAAGCGTTGTGGGAGACGGAATGTCTTCGACTTCCCAGAACCGTTGAAGTCTCGAATTCAGTTCTGTATTGTCAAATTCTGTGCAGCACCTGTGTATCAGATGGAACGTGAGCAGTGGGGGACTCGGTTCAGCCCGACAAGATTCAACCGAAAATGGTTCGTTGAGCAGTTCTTCGGCTGTGCCTTTGACGAGACTGTCCAAGAGAACCGAACCATAAAGATGGGAACTAATAATCAGATCAACCGGAACCGAACTGCTTGGATTCGTGTCCGCCAACGGCAGATGTTACAAATGCGACCATCGCGTTTGGAGCCGCGCGGGAGAGGGCGTGTAAGATGTAAGCTTATTAAGAATAAGAGCGTACGTATTGAATGTCGGAACGTTAGTGTTGACAGGAGAAATTGAAATCTCGGCAGCGCAACTCGCGACTCCAGCTGAAGCACCGCCGATACCCGAAATTGCGGTTGAGACACGACTGGTGTGAGCGAGACTTCCCCAAAGGAAAGTCCAGGTAGACCCTTGGTCTAATAGCGCCCGAACGACGAGTGTCCGACCGTTTTTAGCATGAATTTTTACGTACATGGTCGCGAGTACAATAGACGCCGATTTTATCGGCGTGTTAGACACACACACAAACTTGGTGTCTGAGGAGGGATTGCAGTATTTGAGCTAGTTGCTGATGCATGAGAAATTCCCGTTTCCGAATTCGTGGGCTCAGTTGGTGAGGAAGTTTGCTCCCGGTGCAACAACGTATGGTGTTGACGATTACATATAAAACATGATCGCGGACACGAACACTTCGTAAAAGAATGCGCGCCCAAACAATTTGTGCATAATTGATGCTGTTTGTCAAAATCAAATCGCTTAGAAATCGACAGGTTTTTGAAACGTTTACAAAAATAAATAGCATGAGCGCCTGAGCAGATGGGACAGCTGATTGAATTCATGGTAGCATGGGATTGAGTGTGCGTTGTCGACTTACGCCCTACAGAAGTTGTATGTTTATTTTTGACATGGGTCTCAGAGTCGCGATATTGTGCATTACTCGCAGACTGTAACCCACACGCACGATCATTTACGAATTTTTGAAAACTTTCAAGAGTGGGGTACGTTTTCTGCGAACCTAGCGTAAGCAACTATTCCTTACACGAGTCGGGATCCAACTTTGACTGCAGAAGATCCACGACAATCGCGTCCCGTTCATCAACCGGTAGATTCAACGATCTTAAAATCGCGCTGGATTTATAAAACAGTTCGCGAAGTTCCGATGCGTTTTCTGTGCGCGATACCGTAAGTAAAAAAGGGAATCTAAATGTTTGTCAATAATACATCTCCGATTTTCAAAGTGATCTGTTAGTAGGTCCCATGCTACAGCGAAGTTTTCGCTTGACGAAGTCAGATGAGCGATCATTGATAAAGGCTCACCGGTGAGCGACGACTTTAAATAGTGAAATTTACGTATTTCATCGATTGACGTATCTTTAATAATAATAGATTTGAAATAATCCGTGAATGTGTTCCATCTGTCATATTCACCTGCGAATTTAGGAAGTTCGATGCGTGGCAGATGCGATGGTGGTCGATGCAGACTCCGATGATCTGTAGGAGACGCTTCAAATGCTGAACGATCCAAGTCTGATGAGACCGTTGGTATAAATTGGCTGAATTTGTATTTCATTTCGCTGATTAAGTCCAGATAAAACAATTCGGCCGCGGCAAATTCAGAAAAATAAGAATGCCGACGTTCCAAGTCCGTCGCGATATGCGTCAGGTGTACATGAAATTCACGACAGTTAGTCCATATACCTTGGATATAAGTCAATCGCACGTTCAATTTTGTCAATGACAAGGCAGGTGCGGCTGGTATTGACTGGACAGCATCACGAATAGCCTGAAGATTTGTCAGTTGTAGTGAAATGGAAGCCACAAAATCAACCGCGGTCGCCATGATTTATTTTCGAGATTGGAAGCCGACAGCAATCACACGAAGAAATGCGATGGAGAGGTGATGGACGTCATGCGTCGAAAATACAGGCGCTCTAATATTCGGAATGGAGATTCCAGTTTCGTTCCCGCGAAATGCGTGCGGCTGTCGGGGAAGGAGCGGGGATCCAAGTCTGGTCACCGAAGAAGGAGCGTGCAGGAAGCGCGTACAGCCGAAGTGGGGATCCGAATCTGGATGCTAAAAACTGCGTTGCGGGCAACGGTTTCAAGCGGGGAATCCAAGAAGAAATTGTGAAATTTGCAAATAATGAATTCGCGTATGCGAATTACGCACTTTCACGGCACTGACACTGCACTGAAATCCGTGGAATCTTCTGATCCTGGCAGGATCACCACGAAAGAAAATGGGGGAAACTGTAGATGCTTGGTTTCGGATCAGTCCAAGGAAAATCAATCACTCGTGGAAATAATCCAAAATCTTATTTATCTACTTATTTTTTAATTCGGCAAACGACATTTCTTGTAAATATATATACATGTAAATATTTTTAATAAATGCGTTAAAATAAAAAGAAATCGTAAACTTCAAATATGCAAGTTTTAGTTTTTATATTAATTTACAAAAAACATTCACATTAATAAATAAAAAAAAACGAGTGAAACTGAACAAAGGTTTTGGACAACGAAAACAATTCATTAATTATAAAATCAATGAAATAACACTAATGTAGTACTCATCGCAGACTTCAAAATTTCTTTATGCATACTTTCTTCCGCAAAGAGCCCTCTAGTCGTTTATCGAAGCACTTTATTGAGTTAGACTTTGGATGGTAGCACCGACTTCCGATTTTCAAAATGATCACGTGACGATTGTTGAACTTAATTGTTTCTCCGAAAAGTTAACTTGTTTAATTCACAAAAATTTTCAAACTATTATTTTCAACGAATATCCCAATTAACTAATTATAACTAAATTATTTCACAAATATTCTGATGTTGTTTCAATAATTATCAAAACTTAATTATTTCAACAAATTGTGAAAGTAACCATCCTGCCAGTTATAAAGGATGTCCTGTTTATAAACAGTCAAGAGAAAAATTATTTCCATCTTTGCGTGAAAAACGAATTCCACGTGAAAGATCAGAAATTCATAACGTGTACAATATGATTGACCCACGCGTATCATTTGCGCAAACAGTAGTGAACAGTACTTGCAAAGAACTATTACTACGTCATACTCAGCCGGGCGCTGAATCCAAAACAATAATACAAGAAACAAATATCACAAAGTTAACTATAAATAAACTCGAGTCAATGATGGCTGAGCTAATAAACAGAATGGATACAATGCTAAATATTCTCATAAGCTTGATTCAAACAATCTAAAAATGAACAAAATAAATTATCGAAATTTCCAAGTAACAATGTGGAATGCAAATGACCTAGCACAAAGAGCCGCTGAATTAAAAATCTTCCTCATTGAACATCATATCGACATAATGTTGACATCAGAAACTCACTTCTCCCAAAAAAGTTATTTGTAAATACCAAACTACAACATATACGACACAAAACACCCTGATGGGAAGGCGTACGGTGGTACTGCTATTATCCTCATATATACGATCCATCATAATAAAAACTCTAACTATAAACTCGACTTTCTCCAAGCTACCAGTGTAATAATAAATGACAGCAATAGTCCAATAACCTTTACTGCCATCTACTGTCCGCATAAATTCACTATAACACAGGAACAATACATTTTTTGACAACCTTGGTCATCATTTCTTAGTTGGAGGAGACTTTATGCTAAACGCCCCTGGTGGGGATCAAGATCAACAACGCCAACCCCTAGAGGACGACAACTATATGCAGCAATGCAGTAAAAACATCTCTTCCCTCTATCCACTGCCAAACCTACCTATAGGCCAACCGACATATGCAAGACACAGGATCTTATAGATTTCGCAATATTAAAAGGTATAAACCAGAAATATTTTACAGTTTCTTGCGGTTTCGATTTATCGTCTGACCACTCACCGTGTTCATTAGTTATGATGGAGAGGTAAAAATCAAACAAACAAAAATTCCAATCCACAATAAAAAAAACTGATTGGGATGAATAGCGTCATATTGTATAATACAAATTAACTTATGACATACCTTTAAAAACAGCAAACGACCTAGAAAACTCGATAAAAACACTACACAAAAGCAAACAAAAACACAAAAATAATGTTAGATGCGGTAAAAGAATCCACTCCTAAGGGTACGCTGAAAGATGATACATTGATTATACATAAAAAAATCCTTGACAAAACACAAGAAAAGAGAAAGCTGAGGAAAAAGTGAAAGTCTAGTCTGCAACACGATAAAACGACGTTTAATAAAGCACCTAAGAATCTGAAACATGAATGTGGCGCAAGTTTTTGATAAAGTATGGCACAAAGACCTTCTTTACAAGCTAAAAAAGTCACTTCCTGAGACACTTTACATATTGGTACAATCGTACTTAAATAACAGAAACTTTCAAGAAAAGGTAAATGGTGAGATTACAAACAAATTCAGCATCAATGCTGGGGTTCCCTAAGGCAGCGTACTAGGGCGTATCTATTATATACAGCAGACCTACCAGTCATAGAAAATACAATAACATCTATCTACGCAGACGACACCGCTATTCTTTCCTCCCACTCCAGCGCCCAAATCGCATCTGAAAGCATACAAAAGTATCTAAAAGCTATGCAAAAATACAAATATAACAAATATTTTTTTACCAATAATTATACGAACAATATTATCAATTCAAATCTATTTATAAACAATTCATATCTGGAAAAATTAAGTGAAATCCGGGCCATATGTCAAAACATTTTTTCAGCGAAGTTTGAAAAAAAAAAACGAAAAAATGTAAAAAATGAATAAACCATCAATAAAGACAATTATTCGAAATTAAAAAATTTACAATACGTTTTCGATGTACTTTTCTCCCCTTATCACGAATATAACAATAAAAATTAGACTCGGCGAAATCTTCCTCGCTATATTAAAAAAAACGCTAAAAACGCGACTTGCACGTTTTTTTTGCATTACAGGATTACCCACTGCAGGGCGGTTTGAAGATTACTAACACCTCTTGATTTGAGGTTAGGAAGTATAAAAAAATGGGGTTGGGTGTTCTGGGATGGGCGCTAAACCCCTCAGCATTCGAGCACTACGTTGGTCCGCGAAATGTCTTCATGCATTGTAGTTTATTGTAACCCTCATTTCTTTCTTCTAATCTAACTTTTTCAAACAATTGACGTAATGATAATAAAATAGACGTGGAATGCGTAACCCTAAGTACCAATGTGCAGACATAGAAAAGCTTGCGTGCAGCAAGGCTCCGTCCCCAAACCCCCTCTTTATAATGGTATAACCTGCAACCAACGGGTGTTAGTGATAATCGATCCGCCATAAAGTGTACGTCTCTGTAATTAATTATCAAGGCGAGGATGAAAGGAGCTCAAGAACATTATTATTAGGATTATCAACTTTCATAGTTGCTTTAGGGGCTTCCTTTTCCGACTACGAACAAAATGTACTAATCCTATTTTGTAAAGAACTGTGAGAGTTTTCCAAACCTTTGGAATTCCCCTCACTCTAAAAGATTCTTGATAATTATTAATATTTTATCAATTATAATAATGTGATTATTAATATTTTATCAAATTCGCTTCCATAGCGTGTTTTATTGCATAATGTTGGTTTAAAAGTGAGATATCGTGTGCTTAACTAAGTTTATATTTACTGTTTCATTTCATGCCCCAAAATAAAAAACAACCAATAACCAACAAAATATAATTTAATTCTTCAGTTCTCATAATCAAAACTCTTGAAATTGGAGTTATTACTTAACAAAATTAGGAATTGCACATATCTAGTCAGTATAGAATAAATGATTTATATTCATATATTTAGCTTGTTGACGGAAATAGCAATTCTCGATAATAACCAACATTTATTTCATTTGTATTGTTTTTTTTCAGGATCATGAAGGTATATCTCTAAATCTAGCCGTCGCACATATGGGCATTGTAGTATTTCAAAATTTCGCAAAAATTAATACGTTCAGTTGGGCGAAAATGCGTAAGATAAGCTTCAAGCGAAAGCGATTTTTAATTAAATTACACCCCGAAGGTTACGTGAGTAATTCCGCTTATAAAACGTTTTATAACTTTTTGATTCGTTTTACTTCATTTTTTATGCATATTTCATAATTTATTTAGGGGTTTTATAAAGATACCGTTGAATTTTTCTTCGATGGACGCAATCAATGTAAAAATTTTTGGAAGAAATGTGTCGAAAATCATGGATTTTTCCGTTGCACAATTGTAAAACGTGCCATTCGACAAAAAACTCGCGTACTCAGCAGGGGATCATCCTTCAGGTAACAATTAACTTATAAAACTATGCAATTCAAATGTTTGTTTCTATCTCACCCGCATTAAAATTAAGAAATGTTATTGATTTATTAATGCAATAAATAATGAAATGTGTACCACTACTACTATGACTACAACTATTAATACCACAACTTGACGACTTTTACTTTATAAGAAAGCAAATGGGTTTTGATATTCCTTCTTTAGATTCTGAAGCTAAAAGTTTATTATTATGAATGGGTGTGGATATTGGGTCTTGACAAATGTCGTCCTAAGTTAAAGACAAAATAAAAAATCAAGACATTTCTCTCTCAGAGAGAGAGAGAGAGAGAGAGAGAGAGAGAGAGAGAGAGAGAGAGAGAGAGAGAGAGAGAGAGAGAGAGAGAGAGAGAGAGAGAGAGAGAGAGAGAGAGAGAGAGAGAGCTTTTAGTATTCAGATGGGGAGCGGAGTAAACGGCCCTTTTGAGGGCAATATGATGTACAAATTCCGATCGGTGCACGATTCAATTTCCACGCGGTGCACATTGGGTTACACGAATAACGACGGTAAAATAGCATTGATAAAGGTCATTGATTAAAACTCTACGTTTTCATTGCGATTGGAATTCACCACACGTCTATTCAATGGTTTGACATTGTTTTGACCTTTAAGTGACCTTGCATTAATAGTCATCTTAAAAAAAAAACTCCTACTATTTTTGGATTTTTTCTCACAAGACTTTAATTCAGTTTGACCTTGACATCGCCTCGACTTTACCTCCAGGTGACTTCGTAGGAATGAAAGATCCTCTAATTTAGATTCAGCGGCGCAGAAATCTATATATCGATTGATTGGAACTTATTACACACTTCCGTTTTTGAGTATATCGATTAAAAACTTCGTGAAAATCATTCTGGCCGATTGCCAATATCGTACACTTCCCCTCTGTCTATCTCTGAAACTATCCATAGAATCACGTCGGGCCCATGAGAACTTTTGATCAGAAAGTCGAGAACTATAACATACTCCAATTTTAGCCCCATCGACCGGGACCCATTTTCCCTTTACTTTGTGCGGGGTCTTTTATCGAAGGTTGGATACATTTTCTGTGCATCGTGTTCGAGAAACCAGGCTTTTCGCGAAAATGGATCCATCGTTCACACTGTATTCAATCTGCGCATGAAGTTCACGACATTGCGACTACACTGTATGCATATGAGCCATTCCACGTGAGGCGGACCAGTCACCTCTCAGAAATGTTTGTAATTTTGTTTATAGATAGATTTTGGTGAAATATAATGTTCTGCCAAGTGATTTTTTTTATTTAAAAAATCCACCGAGTTATAAACAAGCCAAGATTTTGGGAACTTTTTATTAAAAAAATCATAGTTTTTTTCCCTGTAAGTTCTATCGAAAAATGTTTCATACAAAATTTGTGGGTAATAAGTTGTAGTTTTCAATAAAATTATATAAAATTATAAAAAGATGGTTTATCCCTTATGTTTTTGACAATATATTTTTTATGAATTTTTTAAACAATCAATATGGGCATAAAAAGTTATGGAAAAAATTTATTTATATAGTACCAGTCTTGAGGTATTATACAAAAAATCAGCAACGATGTGTTTTGTCTCGTTTTCGAGAAAATAATTTTGGAACACTTGCCCGCACTGTGCGCGCGCCCTACCTACGTTAAGAGCACGTACTATTGCTCCGCCGCTGTCTTCGCATTGCTCTAATCATCAGAGTCTATTGCATACACTCAGAAAAATGTTGTAAACATGGAATACGCCATATTCAGATGTACTGATGTCCCAAAAATATGTGTTATTTAATTGTGTTCGCATAGAAAACGACGCTACATATAGCAAAATTATACACAATCATTTTGTAAATAATGATACTAAAAATAGATAGAGTTAAAAATTATTTTCTCAAAAACAGGATAAACACATTGTTGCTAATATTTTGTATAATAAACAAAGACTAGTTCTACATAAATAGCAGTAAAAATTTAAAAAATACGACATTGTGAGCTCACAGCTGGGATTAACAATTTCGTCGTAAAAGACATTTAAAAATGGCTGAATAAACAACATGATATTTTGCGACAGATTACGAGTCTTATTGTAATGTTATTTTTACCTCGACGACCTTCATATTGCCGATATTAATTTTCGTACAAAAACTGTTTACAACATTTTTCTGAGTGTATGCATTAGACTCTGATGATTAGAGCAATGCGAAGACAGCGGCGGAGCAATAGTACATGCTCTGAACGTAGGCAGGGCGCGCGCGCACAGTGCGGGCAAGTGTTCCAAAATTATTTTCTCGAAAACGAGACAAAACACATCGTTGCTGATTTTTTGTATAATACCTCAAGACTGGTACTATATAAATAAATTTTTTCCATAACTTTTTATGCCCATATTGATTGTTTAAAAAATTCATAAAAAATATATTGTCAAAAACATAAGGGATAAACCATCTTTTTATAATTTTATATAATTTTATTGAAAACTACAACTTGTTACCCACAAATTTTGTATGAAACATTTTTCGATAGAACTTACAGGAAAAAAACGATGATTTTGTTAATAAAAAGTTCCCAAAATCTTGGCTTGTTTATAACTCGGTGGATTTTTTAAATAAAAAAATCACTTGGCAGAACATTATATTTCACCAAAAACTATCTATAAACAAAATTACAAACATTTCTGAGAGGTGACTGATCCGCCTCACGTGGAATTGCTCATATAATTAAGATGCACTTGCAATTTTGCCTCAGTCCTTTTGGTCGCAGGAGAAAGAGAGGAGACTGTATCCTACAATTCTTGAATGTTGGTCGTCTATTGATGGACCAAAGTTTCAAAATCTTGAGACATTTTAACAGCTGATGATTCGGAATGAGCCAATCCAGAGAGGCTTGTTTGGAAAATGAAAACATTCAGCACGTGATACTCGTTGAATATATTGTCATTGGTGCTGAAAAACCATTCATAAAATGTCATGTGTACCGCGCGGCAGTTGTGTACATATAACACACCGCAGGGACGTCGACGCTCGAAATCCAAAATGCGAATGTAAGCGGCGATCAACTTGGCGCAGCAGAGCTGGGCGACGCTAGTCATGGCGGAGAGGGATGCGGGTGACTTCGAAGGCGGGCAGGTTGAAGGAGAGTGGTTCCTCTCTCGGTGTCGAAGGAGAAGCGCGTCTCGAAGTGGGAGACGGAGCGGTGCGGAGAGGACGATTGATGACGTCACAGGCGAAGCTTCGCGAATTTTCGAAAGCAAAAATTCGGAACCAAATTAAAAATATCCCTTTTCTTTCCCTTTTCAAGTATGTCACTAACACAGAAATGTGGACCACTGCAATTAAATCTACGAGTATCCTGGCAGGATCGCCAAAATAATTCTGTCGATGTATTCGTTCAGTAGAATCGTAGAGGTTGAGGAATCACGCAGGGAAAATGAGCGACACGTGGTTTGGTCGAATGCAGATTTATTCGCCACTACTTTTCTTACAAAAACTATGAACATTAAGCTATTAAATTCACCTGTTTCCGCACGATGTGAACTCGCGAAAACTTAGTATTTCGGAGAGTCGCGAGTGGAATCGAAAATCGAAACGACGCCGCGGATTTCACATTCGTTCAATCGACCGCTTGTTATCAATGCTCGATAGCAACTGAGCTAAATTTGGGCGGAAGCTACACGTGGTTTTCGAAAAAATAAATGGCGCGCGCAAACAATATTGGCGACCGCGAAATTTCGTCTCAGATGTTAACTATTTTGATAGCAGGTGAAAATAATCCCCACTTTGTTGCTGCTAGTCTAACATACAACCCTTTACTCGTTGATTTATTTAGTGGATAGAGTCTACCCAGAAGTAATGCAACATAATTATCGTAGGTGTGGTACAGTGGAATTACACACATCTTTTTCAAGGCAGGTATATCGTTAATGTTTTGTTTCCTTTCGACGCTTTTCTTGCGCTTCTTGCCTCCATTGATTAAGAATTTAATCCGTAATTACTTGCGCATATACTTCATCACTGTAAAAGTCCGCCTCATTTAGTGACTTCTGTTTCGAATGCAAAACTGGGCGCTTTCTTTTCATAGTAGACAAATCATTAACCTTTTGCTATCTTCATTGACTTCTACGGACCTTTGATGTAGAACATTCGTAATTATCTACACTGGTTTGTCAACTTTGGTTATAAGCGAACCAACGAATGCACAAACTATGTCCTCACTGCCTGAGAGTCGCAGTGCGAATGAAATGTGTCTAATAGCGATTCGTTCTGAAATTATTAAACTTTTCAATTTCTAATGACGTAATTTTTTATCTACTCGGTAAATTCATATCGAAAAATGTATAGACCGGTTCACCGAGCGTGTATATATTTCAAACACATACACGATAGAAACTCTAATTTATGATTTAAATTTGTAAAATAACATAGTATCACGAATCTTTATAACACGCCACTAAAAACTGATTAATCCTGACGTAATGAAGTATCCGACCAACAAAGTCAAGATGTAATGAAGTATCCGGCCAATAAAGGCAAGATGAGCAGTTTCATGAGCAATTCAACCAACAAAGGAAAGATGACAAGTGCTTAATACTGTTTAAGAGTAATATCTTTTTTGTAGCAGAATATCTTTTCACCTGCAGCACATTGCCACTTGTAGGCACAAACGAATGACTTTTTTGAATGTCGGGCACAGCAGGCGGATCAGGGATTTTTTTTCAGGATCTTTAATACTCTCTGATGATCTTCTTTGGTGTAATGGAAGAATTGAATATTCTTAAATTTTGATTTGGCCCACGTGAACAGGGAAAGCGAATTTAATATAGCATTGCTCGATTCTGCCTGAAAACTATAGCGTCTCGCTTCACTTTTTAGACATGCCCCAAGTCCATCGCAAGCGCATTTGCCATGCATTGTTCGATTCTGCCTGTAAACTATAGCGTCTCGCTTCACTTTCTAGACATGCCCCAAGTCCATCGCAAGCGCGTTTGCCATGCGCCGTTGCATGGCAATACCAATCAGCATCAATACCAAAATCAAGATTGTGATTCATCAGATATGTCATTTGAGTCCTGTTCTTAAAGTGTTGTTTAGCACCATCCGTTACGTAATAGATTTTTCTTGCTTTTGGACAACATTTTTTTATTTCTGCTATTATCCTCTGTTGCATTAAATACACTGCAGCTGCATCATGAGTTGTGCTATCTGAAAGTAAGATGATATTGTGATGTTTTAATTCTTTTTTGTAGCGGTAGTAGAATAAAACTGTCAATACTGTGCATTGGTCATTCTTGTAATGGAAAGCCTGTGCGGCATTTTGCACAACGTACGCATAATTTTCTGCTAAATCGCATTGAAGTAATACTTCATCGTCGCGTAAATGTTCTTTCTTCTCAGATATAAATTTCGATTGTGATTTCGAAATAAAATTATGAGGAATAAGCAATTCAAAGCGATCGCATAATTCGTCAACAAAGTCATCTAAAGAAAGACATTCTTGCTTCAGAGTACATCGATCGGTAGAATCCCAAGTGCTGAATATTACTTGCTGTATGTTTTTTTCTTCCAGTAAACCCGAAATGAAATCTGAAAACTTCTTTATACCAGGACAATTCTCGCATTGAAGAAAACAACAAGTAGATTTTAAATTGTTACAGAGAATAAATTTGATACAATCTTTGTAGTCATTTTACTAAATTTTAGAATTTTTCCTTAGCATTTTTAAATTAATAGCATCAAGCATTGTTTTAACGTTCTGATGGCTTGTACACACACAAATACTATGTGTTCCAGAAGTTCCAGCAATGGTACACCATTTTGGTCGCAGCTCGGCAAATTTTGATGAACCAATCAGAAGTTTTGGATACTCTTCCTTAAACGTTGAATGCAAGATTTTGATATCATGAAGCAGTAAAAGCTTTTCTTTTATTACTTTACATCCGTAAATTTTTACAGTAACAGTTTTATTTGACATGATGCGGCTGTTTTCTTCACTTTTATAATATTCAATTACTGTCGAGACTGTATTTTCGCCCAAATTCTTTTCTTTCTTGAAAGATGGTATTGCTAATACGCCACCAGACTTTTTCAGGGCCTTTGATTGTATTGCCATTCTATAAGAATACTGAAATTTATCTACGATTTTACGACTAGTCCAATAGTCGGGGCATACAGTGAGAATACTTTGTTGCACAGGGTCAGTATCAGGTAGCATTTTGAATTTCTCTTTTATGCCATCAAGAATATCTTCTAATTGCTCTTCTCTAGTTTTGCACAACTTTTTACTAAGTGGTTCACTGGAACGTTCGTCTAGGTCCATCGAATGTTCAGTAATATTACTTTCAAACGAATGTTCTTTACTTCTTTCGTTGTAAAATAATTTCCTGCAGATATTGCAAATTTTTTATTGTGGATGAATATTTGGAAACCTTTCTAACATAGATGTTGAAATCGTCCTCAAATATGTACCAACATGACCAGGAGTGCCCATGGGGTTGGCACATCTCTTAGAATGTAACTTCATTTCATCTTGCAATCGTTCTGTTGCATTTGCCATTTCAATTCCTGAACCTTTTTCTTATTAGATAAAATGATTAATTGAAACGTGTTACAAATTGTTGATAGTACTTAAAAAATGTAGCCTTGTGCACCGTTAGCTTAGCGAGTTTATATTTTTCGATTATAAGTTGAATGACTCGACAAAAATGAAATCTTATTACAGCATTACAGACGAGAAAACACAACAAATTTAACAATTGTTCTGAGAAGAACTTGATGACTGATCACCGTAAGCCTAGAAAAACTCGATGAAGATCGTATTTTATTGCTGTATGATGCGTTCAATGGAATGTACTCGTCCAGGGGCTTTATCTACTGATTTACCGCACGTTCCTTATATTTCCCGAGGGTACTTCCCTTGCGAGAAACAAAGTGCCTGGAAAATTTACGGATATTAGCACGTTTTGTATCTCATCACATCTTGCCTTTGTTTGTCGGATACTGCATTACATCTTACATTTGTTGTCTGGGTTCTCCACTATTTTTCGCAGCCATTACAATTTTTCGCATCTGATGATAGATTCCGAATAAGAGGCTTAATAACCCCCTTAGGAGCATCTTGTAAAACTTTTGAAAATTCATCCGCCATTTTGGAGACCTCATTTTGAATTTGGAAAATCTAACTTTAAAATCCAGTTCAGTAACCCGGGGTTGTTATAGAATCTTACTGTCGTTTATTACACATTACTATTAATGCCGTAAATTATGTTGCTGCTGCACTATTCGAAGTGCTAAATGTTTCAAAATTAGCCGCCTCGTAAGAAAAAATGTTCACTATCTTTTGTAATGGAGAATAGTTAATATTCTTTGTATGAACAAATTACTCGAGAACTAGAAACACAACCTCAGAATAATCGTTGAGAAGTGCAGGAATTTTATATTTAAAATTGATAGACTTTAGGAAAAAATGTTGCTGAACAAAAAGTTCTTAGAATTGATCAAAGAACTCGCTGACATTTTTTAAGATTTTCGTTAACAACTTTGGAATTTTTCAAAATCGTAAAATTTTATACACCGATGGTTGAAGAACTTTATCCATTTTCTCGGGGTTTCATTACAAAAAAAAAATGATGAATAAATATTTTTGCCACCATATTTAATTTTCTATGCAATAAAATTGAATTTTGAGCTCGGATTCTGAAAGAGCACATTCAAAAATACTAGACAACTGTCTAAACTCAACAGTCAACTCTGTCGCGCAACGTGTATGTCTGACGTGCATTAACAATGATCCCAGTCAACCACAAAAGATCATTGATGTGTAATGTTTTGGTTGGGACGGGCGAGATTTAAAAAGAACCGCGTAACTGGCACGGAGCGTCGTGTAGCGCATTGGGACTGCGCATGTCGAAGCACCGGCACCGTCTAGCACTGAGCGCGAGGCGAGTGAGCGGCAGATCGTACGACGAGCTGCGGAGAGCTTGGTCTCATGAAGCCAAGCAAAATTCGATCGATACAAAAACATTGCATATGTTTAATATATTATTACAACTGACAAATATGTCTGTATCATCTGTATAACATTAAAATCATTAAGACCATGAAAATTTGTTAATCGCCGTGTGCTTAAAATATATTAGTCTTCTACCCCAAATAACGAATGACCGGAGCGTGCGAGCGTAGCTTAGTGGTTATGGCGTTAGCCTAGTAATCGAGAGACCCAGGTTCGATTCCTCGTCGGGGAGAGTTTTTTTCAGATTTATTTGCAGGCGTTACATATTTATATGCGAGTACGTTAAATTAATGGTGTAAAAGTAGCTTAAGGATATACATAAATATTTCCCTAATGACAAATATTATATATAAATTTTAATTGCCGTTTATAGATATGTTACGTAAATGTTACATCTTAGTTATGTCACATTGTTCTATCACCATGATATACATGTTACTTGCAATGTGGCGGACATTTTAGAGTTCAGGTACTCTCCATGCGCCCCACAATTTACATAGCTGTTACTTACGAAGGAACAAGTGTTACATAATATTTACATACGTGTGACAAATCTGTGTTGACTGGGATAATATTAATATAATATGTAATTTTGTGGAATTAGGGAATTCGTGTTTAAACGCGATCCAGTGAATGAATTACTGAACTTGGTAATTCGCACCAAAACAAATTTCTGCACAAGCATCTGTATCGCATATAACGCGAAAGGTTTCGACGCCCAGTTCATCATGAAGGGGTTAATCGAACATCCGAATGATTTTATATAGTTTGATAAGACTGTGTTCATCGATAATTTGAATTATTTTCAAATGAAGCTGAGCGACTTGCCAACAGAATTAGGCTTAAAAGAATCTGTTAAAAAAGGTTGTTTTCCACATTTATTTAATGCTCGAGAAAATGAAAATTATTTCAGCCAATTACCTCCAGAGCGGTTCTGTTCTCCAGATACTATGTCATCTCAAGAAAGAAATTTATTTTACGTTTGGTACCGAGATTCAATATCGCGTAATGATACGTTCAATTTACAATGGGACATGTCGAATATTGTCGTATCGATGTGAAGATTTTAGGGAGAGCATGCATTGATTTTCGTAACATCTTCATGTCTAGTGAAAATGTCTGTGGAAATGTGTGTAACGATCGCTGCGGCCTTTTCGCTGGTATTTGGGAAAAACGTTTTGAAATTAGAGACCATCGGACTGCTTCCATCGGATGGTAATTATAGACGTCGCGATAAACATTCAAAGATCGCTATAGAGTGGTTGCTACTATGCGAAAACAAATTAAAAAGTGAAATTATTCACGCGGGGCATCTCGCGAATATTATTTACCTAACGGGGCGCGCGTAGATGGTTTTCTACCTCCAAATACTGAAGAGGAAGAAGCCGGTACAAGGTTCCATGAACGTTATGAAAATACACAAGCTTCGGCACAAAAAATTCGTAGTTTAGGTTATACTATGGTCGAGAAGTGGGAATGCGATTTCATCCGTGAAAATGTTTCAATTCTGACCTTCGAGTTTTCGAAAACCACCCACTAACTCGTGCAGAGGTACTTAAACTTCGTGACGCGCTTTTTGGTGGGTAGACGGGAAATGTTGCTACACATTACTCGTTGCATAACTGAGAGAAAATTGGATATATAGACATCTGATTTCTTTATCAGTACATATGTAAAACTGATCGTTTTCCTTTTGGACATCCGACCGTGTACGTTGGCGGAGAATGGAGCAACTTGACCAATATTACGCTGCAGGGTGTCGGGGGCCTAGTGCGTATTATTTTACCGTGTATATATTTGTATCACACTGTTCTCCACGTTCAAATGTACAATAGATTACTATTTTCTTTGTGTAGACCATGCTGCGAAATGCAGTTCCAGAACGTCTGTGTGCACGAACTCGAGACACAACAGACTTTCAAAAGTACGTGGGTTTAGAACGATCTACAAAAGTCGATTGAAAAGGGTTATCGTATAACTAAAATTTAAAAAATTTGGCAATACACCATAATTCAGCATGTCCCAAAAACACGCGAGGGCGGTTTATTTGTCGATTATACCAATACATTTCTAAAAATTAAACAAGAAGCTAGCGGTTGGCCGGGCGATTGTATAAATGAAACAACTAAAGATTGGTACTTAAAAAACTATGAGCTCGCCGAAGGTATCCGTCTTGATAAAAACAAAATCTGTAAAAAACCCGGACTCCGCTCTGTTGCTAAATTGTGATTCAATTCATTTTAAGTTAAATTTGGACAACGGGAGAATCTTCCATGAACAGAGATCATTGGTACTCGTGAAAAATTTTCAAATATTTTTGCGCGTAAGGAAAAGGAGATAATTCAAGTTCTTATACAAGGCCTTACTTGTTAATTGGGTTTTACGTAAGAAGCCGACACAAACGCTAAGAGCACTAGTGTTGGTATCGCCGCATACATGACAACCCAGGGGAGATTAAAGCTATATACATATTTAGAAAAACTCGAACGTCGTGTTTTGTATTATAACACAGACTCCGTGATATACGTCAGCGACGAGTCAAAAGACGAGTACGAACGAGCGTTAGGGAATCCACTTGGGGATATGACGAATGAGCTAAGTTGCTGTGGTCCAAGCTCTTTCATCGAACCATTCGTATCGGGTGGACCAACATTTTATGGATACCATGTTGAAAATCCGTCCGACGGAACAGCAACCGATATTTGTAAAATTAAGGGAATCCGTTTGAATTATGAAAACAATAAGAAAAATAACTTTGATTCCGTACTTGACATAATTACCTCCTTTACAGATTGAGCTAACTATAAGATAGGCGTGAGCTTCGACTCAATTATACACACGGAAGTACATGAAATTGATACACGCGAAGAGACAAAAACGTCTCGCATCGTGTTGAAGAAAACGTCGTTACATGCCACAACGTTTTTCGTCACCATTGGTCTCTCTCTCTCTCTCTCTCTCTCTCTCTCTCTCTGCTCTCTGCTTCTGGTGAGTAGACTCGTCACACGTGTAAATTTTTGCTCCACCGTATTTCAGTATTATTTACGATTATTTTCATTCTCCGGAGCGAGAACTTATTCCAGAAGGTGTGCACCAGTTGTGGACCTGATTAGTGAAATTTTTTCGGAGTGACAACATCTAGTGGGTCCACGGTGCGCCTTTTTGGAAAATCGCAAAATTTTTTCCACGGTTTTCACCGGGCACGTGTCAACGGCGATCGCGGAGCTAATGTTAACTGCGCAAGTCCACTCCAGTCACGTGGTGTAATGTGTTAGCCTCCTATTCAATTTAACAACTGTCATCGAATCTGAATCGAAGAAAAGCGACTTATTACAAGGTACGAAACCCGATGCCGAAAACTAGAAGTAACAGCAAATCGGACCATAACGTAACTGTTCGTGTTATTTGTGCAAAGTGTTACAAGTCTGTCATCGATTTCGTCAAGTGTCCCGTTTGCGAAAAGTGTTTTCACGAGTCTTGCGGACGGCTCTACATACGCGGCAAATCGGAATCTGTGTGTTGCGTGCGCTCCTTGTCGCACTTACTTCTTCCGCCGCCTACCGTCGCAACTACTGCTGTCGCGCGTGACGTATCTCTCCTCGCGCTCCCTACTCCGTCCTCTCTTCTTCATCGAGTGCAGCCGCTGTTAACACCGTCGCGACTATTTTTGGCTAGTTCCCTCTCTCCGCAAGTATTATCTGTTTCGCCTACCTTGCCCCCAACGCAGTCAACTATGGATACGGCGCAGCAATTTTCGCAAATCCTTGAAGCGATCAACGGTGTGCGTCAGGAACTTACGGCCGTTAGAGCCGATACTAACGCGATTCGAACCGATCTTTCGAATTTAGCATCTGCCGTACAGCAGAACACCGCCTCATGCAATGCTCTAAAATCGGATGTAGAATATATGAAAAAGAGCAATGCCCTTGCACGACCAACTACGTACCTCATAGTAAATGGTATACCAAATCGGTGCTCTCTGTCATATAATGACATTATGCTCCGCGTGCTGACCCACCTAAAATTGCCTGGTTTATTGAGCGACATTTTAAAAATCGATAAAATTGAACGTAATGGACCATCAACATCTTATTCTGCTGCTGCAAGTTCGACAATTCCTACACAGTATTTCTCCTTAAAAATACGCCTTAAATCGGTTGACGTGCGAAATTTTATTGTTGAAACAAAGCGTAAGTTGGGGAAAATTACCGTCCAGGAATTATTCCCGGAATTATCTAAAGATGCTAATGCTGACAAAACTGTTTATGTTAACGAGTTCTTGCCCTCATCGACCTACAATTTGCTTAAAAAAGCGAAACTTGCGGCTAATAACGCAGGTTATAAGCGCGTTTGGGCGAGAGATAGCAATGTTTTTGTAAGAAAAGATGGTGGCACCCCCGAGTTGTTAATTGCCACAGAACACGATCTTAATAATATTGTCTGACAACCAAAGCAGAATCTTGTTAATCAATGTGTATCAAGTAACGTGTCTTCGTCCGATTCTTCGTCGTCTCTAAAAATTTCGTGTATAAATATAAATTCACTGCGTGCTCATCTGCAAGATGTAGAAAATGAATTAGCAGACTGCACAACACACATCTTGGCAGTCACCGAAACATGGATGACACCTTTTGTTGATTCATCGTGTGTTGCCGTTAAAAACTATAATTTTGTCCGTAATGATCGGGCGCTTCGCAGCGATGCGCAAACACGCTTTATTTTTGGTGGAGGTGTCGCATGTTACCTCCACAAATCTTTATCTTACACTATTCTCGAGTGCTCAGTAAATGAGAGCATTGATACCCCAGAATATCTTTTTTTGGATGTCAAATCGTCTTCAAGAAATTTGTTATTTATAGTTATATACCGACGCCCTCATGAGCAACTTCTCGCGGAAATTATAGTTAAGTTTAATACATATATATCTAAATATAAGAACATAATAGTAACAGGCGATTTAAACTGCAATTTGTTAGAGAATAGATTTGATTCTGTATATCTCCAAAATTTTATTCAAGACTATTCGCTTTTTTCTGTACCCTTTGGAACCACCCATTATTCTTGTTTTTCTTCTTCTCAGCTGGATGTTATGCTAGTCGATTCTTCAGATAAAATTAAAAGTTTTTCTACGTCTCCTACTCCTTTTGCGGCTGGCCATTGTCTTATTACGATCCAATACGAATTCACGAACCTCAATTCCATTCCACAAATTATCACCTACCGTAACTTCGCCAAATGCGACTATTCTGCTTTAAATAAAGATCTCTCAGCATTACTTCAACTTAAGTTTCCTCATCTCTTAGCTTCCGACCACACACAGCTTCAAACAAATTCGCAACTAGACGGTCTAATAAACTGCGTAAATAATTTTTACGAATGTATTACCGAAGTTTTAGATTTACATGCGCCATTTATTACAAAACGTATTTTGCACCGCGCTATTCCGTGGATCACACCTAGCATACGAAGTAGGATTAAGGAACGCGACAAATTGTACCTGCGTGCGAAACGAACTCGAAACCTGCGTCTTTTCCAGGAATATAAGAATATGCGTCGCGAGATTAAAAATATCTTAAAAGCGGCCAAAAATCGTCACTTAGCCGAGCTAGTACTCCAACAAACAAGCACGAACAAACTCTGGTCTTGCCTACGAAAATTAGGACTTGCTAATCAGCCATCACAGTCAGCACTTCCTCATTTCTCACCCATTGCATTAAATCGTCATTTCGCACAAATATCGTCATCTCATCCGTCTTGTGACTTAGCGACACTCAACAACATTATCATGCGTCCATTACCCAATTTCCATACAACATTCAGCTTTACTGCTATTAATCATCATGATGTCCTACTTAGTCTTAATCTAGTTGCACAAAAATCACGTGGGCTTAGTCCCGATCATCTTCCTTTAGAGCACCTAAAATCCATGTTTACAACCATCGCACCATATTTGACATCCATTTTCAATCTTTCACTCATCTCTGGCTATTTCCCTCCCATTTGGAAATCATCTTACATCATACCACTTAAGAAAATCGCTAACCCCTTATGTCCTTCTGATACCCGTCCAATCACAAATCCTCCCCACCTCTCTAAGGTCATTGATTCCCTTGTCACCCAGCAGATCACAAAATATTTAGAGATAAATTGTATACTGCATCCCAAACAATGTGGTTTCCGCAAATTTCACAGCACTCAAACTGCCCTATTACACCTTACGGATGATGTACGTTCGGGCATAGATCGTGGGGCAGTTACTGTCCTGGTACTGTTCGATTTCTCAAAAGCCTTTGACTCCTTAAACCATGTCGTGATTCTAACTTGCCTTCGAGACATAGGCTTTGAGGAATCAACATTGATATGGCTGCATTCTTATCTCTCAAATCGCTCTCACACAATAATTGGCCTGGATGGTTCAACATCTAATCCTGAGTATACTACATCCGGCGTTACACAAGGTTCAAGCTTAGGCCCCATATTATTCATTATTGTTATCAATACCTTGTTTTCGAGACTTAAATATTGCAGACACACTACCATCATCTTTGCTGATGATACGCAATTTTATCTCTCGACCCCGATATGTCATCTAAATGAAACGATACGCAATATTAACAGTGACATTGCTGAGCTTGTGAGGTGGTCCCATGACTATGGGCTCACTTTAAATACGCGTAAAACTCAGGCCATCATCTTAGGTTCACCTCAGAATTTAGCCGTTATGAAAAATCTCACCATACCACAAATTATTGTCGGGTCGGATGCAATACCTTATTCATATGAAGTAAAAGATCTTGGTGTTATAATAACATCCGACCTAACATGGAATCGCCATGTTAGTACCATATCATCTAAAGTACATAATGTTCTTTACAGGCTTAAATTTCGTGGTGCTTTTCTTCCACCGCAGATCAAACTCACACTTGTCAACGCATTAGTCATCCCACATCTCGATTACGCATCTTTAGTTATAGCCGATTCAACAGCATATCTGAACACTAAATTACAACGCCTTCAAAACATTGCCTTGAGGTATGTGTATCGCCTGCGCCGGGATGAAAGACTTGCGCCATATCGTCAGAAAGCCAACTGGCTACCGATAACATCTAGGCGACAGTACTTTCTCGGTAGCCTCACTCATCAAATCATCCATACCTCCCAACCTTCCTACCTGGCTGACAGATTCATTCCTCTTGCTTCCATCCTTGCGTCTTCGTCAACGCAAACATCCCATAGGCACCCAGCAATACTGGTAAAACTCTCCAATCCCGACCTACGATTTGCCTTCATCAAAGGTATGAGAGCTAAGAAGATGCTATTTACCACCGACATTGATAACTCTTATGTGAAAAACCGCGTTTTTACCAATGAGCACTTACCATCTGCGACGCTTAATTTCCTCAGAAATGCACGTGCGTTAGTGAAAGACCATCCGCATAAGTATGTTTACACCTATCACGGCATTGTACGTTTTCGACCAACTAGCGGCGCTAACGCGATCGACATTACTTGCGAGGAAGATCTTCGAAGAATTAGCGATTGACGTTTGGCATGTGGCACTTTTAGTGTTCGCGACAACCAGGCTTTAATTAATTCAATAATTCCAGTAAACTCTAACTATATTAATCTAAAAGTATGTCATATTAATGTTCAATCTCTCGGCTCTGCTAATAAATTTTCTTTTTTTAAATCTTATTTCACCGAAAATTTCTATCATATTATTATTCTTTCTGAAACCTGGTTTAATACTAAAACTGTTGACTCCTATTTTTCTTTGCTCAATTATCACTTGATTCGCAATGACCGCAAGTATAAGCTTGGTGGAGGTGTTACTATGTATATTCATACCGCTCTAAATTACAAAATCTTGGAAAAATCTGAATGCACTTCCGTTAACCCCCTCGAGTTTATGCTTGTTGAAGTCGGTCACAGCGCTACTACGAACCTCAGAGTGCTACTTGCGGTTATCTATCGACCACCGAAGAAAGCTCTTCTCGAACTATTTGAATCTGTACTGCAAAAACCTAGCTGTAACTATGATCGAATCATTATTATGGGTGATTTCAATGTTGACTTAAATCGTGCTAATTTTGAATCTACATATTTACAGCAGTTTGCCGTAGCCAATGCTCTTCAAATCGTGCCATATCATCCTACTAATCATACGAACCGAACTGATACATGGATTGACCACTGCCTTGTCGATAACCTTACAAATGTCCTAGGACATAGCCAAGCCAATTTACCTTTTATCTGTGGCCATGATCTGATAGATATCGAATGTAAGATTGGAACACCGAAAGCAAAGCCGACACAAATCACATGTAGAGACTATCGCTCGTTCGATGTATCGAGTTTGCATAGGGACTTGAGTAGCTATGATTGGAATATTTTGAATTCTTTTTCTCCACTGAATAACGTGAACTTACTCACCAATACGCTTAGTCATCGTCTATTGCAAACTTTTGATAAGCACGCCCCTAAGCACACCTTTACACCGATTCACAAGCTTTCCCCTTGGATTTCACCTCAGCTACTAAGACTTAAATACGAGAGAAATAGCTTTTTATGTGCTTATCGCAGCACCAGGGACCCCTCTTTAAGAATTAGACTCATTTCTGCTAATAAAGCTAATAAGCAGGCATGGGTATTAGCGAGAGCAAACTACTATCGAAACAAACTTACTAATATTCGGGATGCTAAGACCATGTGGAGGGAGTTGCGCAACCTTGATCTGGTGGCTTCCAATCGTTAAACCGTTGTGTTGCACTTTGGATGAACTCAATTCCTTTCACACAGCTTCTGTTTCTCCTTACACTGATCTTTTTGACCTAAATTTCGATGAAGGCTTTTATCAGGGAGATTTTAACGACAGTAGATTTTTCTTCGCTAATGTCACCATCGAGGACGTAGCTGCTCGTTTGTCGGAAGCAAAGTCGGAAGCATGTGGCTCTGATTCGATACCTATTAGTTTTTACATCAAATCATTCCCTGTCATTGCCCCTCACATAGTTCATCTCTTCAATGAATCGCTCAATTTATCCATCTTTCCTGCTGATTGAAAAAAATCATTGATGATACCCATTAGCAAAATTACTAACCCTGTTTCTCCTGCTCATTACCGCCTTATCGCTATTGTTCCTGTTCTCTCTAAAATACTAAAACGTATTGTTTTCAATCAGCTACTTGGGTTCCTGAATAACAGTAATTGGTTTGATTCTCACCAATCGAGTTTCCGAAAAGACTACAGCAAACAGTACTTTTATATGCATCTGAATATTGCAGGCAAGCAATAGACAATCGCATGATAACTATTGTTATTCTCTTTGACATTAGCCGTGCGTTCGATACTATTAGTCATAGGCTTTTGCTGCAGAAACTAAAAATGGCTAATTTATCGGATACCGCTATTCGGTGGTTTGCGTCTTACCTCTCGTGTCGATCTCAAGCTGTCACAGGGGTGGATGGCACTAGATCGTCGTGGCTTCCAGTGGGTGCTGGAGTACCCCAAGGTTCTGTATTAGGACCTTTGTTGTTTTCAGTTTTTATTAACGATCTACCTGCGGTTCTCCATCATAGTGATCATATGATTTTTGCTGACGACACCCAAATTTTTCTTAAATGTCGTGTTTCAGAACTTGACATCGCCATTGCAAAGGTAACATCCGATATCACTCGTTTCTGTCAATGGGCGAATACCAATGACCTCGTCCTTAACTTTGAAAAAACTAAGGCATTAATTGTCGGCAGTGCTTTTTATCGGAACACATTTAATACTGATTCGATCACACCGATTGTTATTAATAATTCAGTCATACCGTGGGTTAAATCGGTGAGGAACCTGGGTCTCGTGTTTGATGGAACGCTCTGGTGGAAGTACCATCTTATACAAATGTCCAATAAAGTTTTCTCTACTCTACGTCAACTACGTAATAACCGTGCTCAACTACCAACTGATGTTAAGCAAGCCCTTGTTTCCTCATTGATTTTACCTTATTTCGATTACTGCTGCGCAGTTTACAACGACATTAATGTAACTCAAAAAATCAGGGTGGAACGAATGTTTAATGCGGGCATTCGTTTCATCGTTGATCTACGGCGCGATGAGCACATTACCCCATATCGTAATAGGCTTGGCTGGCTCAACACCAAATCGCGTAGGTTATACTTTATTGGTATCGTTACCTATAAGATTATTAAGACCCACGTAACGTACCCCACTATCTTTATGAACGTTACCAGTGGCGTGAAGAATCTACATCCAGGGTTCTTCGACCCGGCTTTGTGCCACAACTTTGAGTACCGACACATCGGCTAGAATCCTATTCCTTTATTTTCACACTACTCGGTTATGGAATGAACTTCCAGTCGAAATTCGTGCAAGTGAAAATGTGCATTTGTTTAAAGTAAAACTAAAAAAATTTCTATTAAGTCGTACTTTAGTGTAATTATTTTGTATTTTATATTTTAGTATTAGTATTAATAGTATTTTTTTTTTTTTGTTTTTTTTGACGGAGGGGGGAAGATGTTGTGTAACCCCCCGTGTGTCGGACTCCCTCACCTTTGATGTTAACGGCAAGGTTTACCTACTAAAACCCTAAACTCCCTTGGCCCTCCAGATTTCACGTGTGCAGTCTGCAGCAGAAAAGTGGCTCCGATATCCATCTCCTCCGCTGCAGAGTGCACCGGGCCATTTCGTTTGCAACTGTAACCACTCCCTCTACGATTGGGTTAGTGGTTACAGGATCTCGTGTGACCTCAGTAGACGGAGAGATCCCAGCAGCACTGCTTTCTGCATTCGGCCTGCGATGGAATTTGCATGTTCTTGACAGGCCGGAATGCTTTTGATGTTTTGGAGGAAAGTTGGTCTCATTCCTCCCAGCACTCCAATTATCAGCACGACGAGCTTGATTTTGAAACCTCGATTCAGCTTGCGAATCTCGAACAGGAGTTCCTGATATTTCATCCGTTTTTCGTCCTCTTTGCTGACTATATTTGTTTCTGCTGGTGCAGAAAACTCGATGACGAAGATGGATTTGTCATCGAAGTCAACAAGGACGATGTCAGGCTTATTGGCTGATATTTGCTTGCTCGCCGGGAATGAGTAATTCCAGTATATTCGGCACGACTCATTCCCGACAACGGATTCAATATCAGTGGGGACGTACGGCAAAACTGGGGTTGCATCAATACCATAAGTGCTGCGAAGATGATAATACAGCACTCGAAGAGCCGCATTGTGACGTTCGATGTATGCTGAAACTGCATATATTGGTCATGCTGCCAAAAGATGCATTAGTGTCTCAGCATGACATCTACACAATCTACAAAGCGTACTCTGTACCGCCTGGTGTAAGATGTTCTGGCGATACGCTAAGGTATTGATGACCCCATCCTGGCATGCAAAGATAAAACCCTCGGTCTCGGACAGTATTAGTATTAATAGTATTAGTATTAGTATTTTTAGTATTTAATATTAGTATTTTAGTCCACTGTTACTTCTGGTATGCGTGTACCCTACCCTACGTTGTAATCGCTCGACTATTATTATTGTCTATCTATTTTATATCTACTTTGTTATAGAACAAGTATTGCGCTTTTATATGCATCTGTTAGTATACCTTGTTATATTAAGCTTAGTTTTAGTTTTAGTTATCTGTGTGTATGCTGTATATTGGTTGGCCTAAGAAGTAATACCTCAAGCCATAATAAAGACAATCAATCAATCAATCTCTCTCTCTCTCTCTCTCTCTATCTATCTGAGATGAGAGATTGACGCCTTATCGACAGGAGGCTTACTGTAGTGTCGAGGCGGCAGTATTTTCTTGGTAACCTGACACATCAAATCATTACCACTTCTCAGCCTTCATATCTGGCTGATAAGTTCATCCCCATCAGTGAATCCATACGCCGATCATCACGCCATCAAACATTCGCTGATTCCGAATCTGAAGTTAAAAGTTGGACATTCAAAATGGTGAACCCAACATGGACGTAGTAAAGAATAATAAAATGAAAAAATGTCTGTGTGTTTAACCAGGGTTGACACTGTCTTCACATTTAAATGGTGAAGCCCACATTACTTTTTTCTTTTTTTTTTTCATTTTTTCATTTTTTATTTTTTTAAAAGTAAAAGGATCGTAATCAGTTGCTGCTGAATATCTTTTTAAGGCTAGAGTTTGATCATCTAACAACGAAATCGAATGCAGCTTTTGGATTCGCGGAATAGGTAAAGCGGCGTTAAAGCGAGCTGCGAGCTTTCTCTTGGCTTTATCGTGAGATGTCTTGCTATAAAAAAAGATAGAAATCGTTTTAAAATTTTTTACGGCCCAGTTATAAAGAGCTGATGGCGTTAATATGGCCTCGGTTGGTTTGGCCAGCAGACTCGCTCTTGTCGCTTCTCGTTTAAACGTGGCACCAATTCCATCGCAAGCATTTTTTCCGTGAGCCGTAGTGTGAAAATGCCATTCAGCTGGAATCCCAAAATCACACTTGTGGTGTATTAAATTGCTTACAGCAAACTTATTTTTAAAGTGCTGCTTAGCACCGTCGCTGAAGTAAATTACCTTCTTCACATTCAGGCATTTCTTCAATTCAGGGATCAGAATGTTCTGAATGGTATAAACAGCGGCAGTGTCATGCTGAGTACTGTCTGATAAAAAGATTAAACTCCGATGGTGTATCTCATTTTCTTCTTTATAATAATATACCACTGGAAATACAGTGCACTGGTCATTATTGAAATGAAAAGCCTGCGATGCGTCTTGTGCGACGTATCTATAATTTACTGAAAAATCTAATGTAACGAGAACTTCATTCTCACGTAAGCCATTTTTACGATTTTGAAAATATTCAGCCTGCTGTTTTGAAATGAATGAATGTGGTTTCAATACTGTTAGCTTATCGACTAATTCCTCTACAAAATCTGCAGATAGAAGCAAATTTGTAATTAAGGTTGATCTGTCAGTGGATGTTCATGTACTAAATTGTACATTACTGATATTGTTACGTAGCAAAATTTGTAACAAATTTTCAGACAACTCGGCAGATCCTGGGCACTTTGTACATTCATCGAGATGACACGCTGCAGTCGATTGTTCACACATCATTTGTTGCAAAAGCAAAAAATAGCGTCTAACATCAATTTACAATTTTGATGAATCGTACAAACGCATACACAATGCGTTCCCCGAGATCCCGCAAGAATACATTGCTTCGGGCGCAATTGTGCAAATTTACTGAAACTTATCTTCATATCTGCATAAGAATCTTTAAACTGTGAGAAAAGTCCTCTTAAGTCCGCGAATAACAGACGTTTTTGCATCAAAGAACGCTCACCGTCAATTTTAACTGAAACCACATCTTTTACTCCTGGCATTATTCTACTGTTGGAGTCACTTTCATAGAACCTTCTTACTACCTCAACAGTTTCTTTCGGTATAGTTTTACCCTGTTTTGCTGTGGTAGAAGGTAAAACGCCTTTTGATTCTTTTAATGATTTTGCTTTTCCAGCGATTTGTCTTGAACAACCAAATTCACGAGCAATTTTTCTAGCACTCCACATTGACGGCAAAATAGTGAGAATCGCAAGTCGCTCTGGATCGTTAGCATTTAAAGAAGAAAACTTTTGTTTTAACCCATCCAACATATCTTCAAATTCAATATCTCGTTGTGATCGTAGCGTAACGCAACTAGTACTGGTACGCGAACTATCATCGTCTTCATCCATATTATTTGATGTGTCAAAAGATTGGTCTAGCATTTCGTTTATTTCTCCCTCAAGATGTGGAACTTTCATTCGACGGCATTCCCAACAAATTTTACAACTTACTGGAAGACTAGAAAATTTACTACGCAATGTTTTTGACAATGATCGCAAATCTTTACCTTTATGCATATCTCGATTATACGAATTGCAACATCTGTCACCGTGCACATTTCGAACATCAGCCATATCTATCTACTATAAGTGAAAGGGTTGGGGTCGGTGAAATGATTGGGGTGAATGATAGGGTTGGTATACGTGAAAGGGTTGGTATGAGTGAAATTAATGGGGTGTGTGAAAGGGTTGGTATGGTATAAGTGAATGATACGGTTGGTGTAAGTGAAAAGGTTGGAGTCAGTGAAAGAGTTGGGGTCAGTGAAATGATTGGGGTGAGTGAAAGAGTTGGTATAAGTGAAATTAATGAGGTGAATGAAAGGGTTGGTATTGTATAAGTTAATAATAGAGTTGTAATTTTAATAATTTTATTTTTAATTTGTTTGAGTATTTGTTATTTTATCATTATAAAACGTTTGAAACTAACATTGTAATCCGAGCGAGTGTTAGCGAGCTAGGAAGTTTCCGCTACTTGGTATAAATTGTTTTATTGTACACGATAGCACATTAATCGTTTTGTATCTATAGTTAACGAATAAGTGTCATACAACTTACAATATAAAAATAACAAAATTTCTTTTAATATGAATATGAAAGTAATAGACGTATCACAGTACACTCAGCGGGTTCGATGTTTCTACAAGAACACAGCCTGGCACCTGGGCCTTATATTAGCCGCGACTTACTTTGCTTGATAGAAACGCTTAACGTTCAACGCGGGCTAACTGAACCGTTCTTATTATTATAATGTACATTTTAATTGCAGAGGCAAGAAATAAACGAAATTACTTTCAAAAAGTTTTGTAATTATGGAAAAATGTAAAAATTTGCAATGAATAAGAAAAACACGTACGTGCCAGTTACAAGATGCAAAAACGTCTATTATTCGCAGACATTAGAGGACTTTTTTACAGTTTAAATATTCTTATGTGGGTATCAAGATAAGTTTCAGTAAATTGGAACAATCGCGCCCGTAAATTGATGTTACACGCTATTAGTCTTAGTACATTGACGCTAAAGTCGGAAACAACAATAAGTACATACAAAGATTGTTTGCAACAAATAATGTGTGACCATATTTTAAACAATTTCCATCTTTTTTTATAACAAGACATCTCACGATAAAGCCAAGAGAAAGCTCGATTTAACGGCGCTTTACCTTTTCCGCGAATCCAAAAACTGCATTCGATTTCGTTGTTAAATTATCAAAATCTGGCCCTAAAAAAACAAAAAAATGAAAAAATGAAAAAAGTAATATAGGCTTCACCATTTAAATGTGATGACAGTGTCAACCCTGGTTAAACACAGAGACATTTTTTCATTTTATTATTCTTTACTACGTCCATGTTGGGTTGACCATTTTGAATGTCCAACTTTTAACTTCAGATTCGGAATCAGCGACCTCAAAAACCCCCCTACAACCGAGTTTCGTCTGAATCAAGCGAATTTTTCATTTTGGTCAGCCATATTGGGGTCACCATTTTGAATATCCAATTTTTAACTTCAGATTCGGAATCAGCTACCTCAAAAACCCCCCTACAACCGAGTTTCGTCTGAATCAAGCGAATTATTTCATTTCGGTAGGCCATATTGGGTCCGCCATTTTGAATTGTTAGAAAACAGTAACGGTGTGTAAAGTACGTACATGAACGCACAATTTGTGCTCATGAAAAAATTTCTAATGCATGATGTTATCATTATTTATATAAGATATACAATGAATTTTGTGGAATTTTTTCATTTTAGACGTCGCCCCCAGTCCGCCATTTTGAATTTTGCTTCCTACCACTTGGGAAACAAAAGTAGACAGACATGTTAAGTTAAATTTTAAGCCCTGGAACGATTTTTTTTAGTGCAAATGAATTTTGGGGAGGAGAGATGGCCCAGTTGACAAAGAATGCCCCATATGTATATATATATATATATGTATATGTATCCGGAAAGTTCCATACAAATTTTTATGATCGTATTTAATGATCCAATTCATAGAAATAGAAAAACTATCATTTTCTTTGGTATTGGCAGCATTACGGCTGAGCAAAGCTGTAACTCTTGGCTGCATGTAGGGGTAGGGGGGGTGTTAGAAAAAGGCCAAAAGTAGAGCTGCGTGGTGTATGATACAGAAACTACGACACAGCAACCTGTCAACATTAGCTAGTGAATTAACATTTCAGGTAAAATAAGCAACTCACAACAACCCCGGAATGCACCACGTGGCGGTTATTGACAACTGCACTCCATTCTTTTTATTATTTTTTTATTTTTTTTTAGTGTTTTTTGTTTGTTTTAAAAATGTTATTTTTATCTTTAATTTTAATTCCTATCTTTAGAAATGCAATCGACGATTTTTTTTCCCCAAAAATCTGTTAATTATTCCGTCGTTATTTATACTTATTTCGCGATGTATCATCATTAAAGTAAGACCAGTTAGCCTTGTTTGACATGTGCTATTTCTTATATAGTTTTTCAATCTCTTTAAAGTTGAGAAGCTGCGTTCAATTATCGAAGTTGAAATTGCCAATGTACACATGATTTGAAGTAGTTCCTGTGAATTCCGAAAGAAATTGTTATCACGGTGCTGCAACGCTTCTATAGCTGAAGATGGTTAAGTTTTCTTTTCCTCTTGATATTCATCCACTTAATTTACCACAGTTCGAACTCGCCCATTAGGATTACATCTTCTTTATTTAATAGATCCTCTTGATACAATTCGATGGTGTGTTTCAAATCTGCGAATTCTATTTTCTCCGTTTCTTTGACAAGTACTACTGGAATCAACTTTTGTAGTCCGTTAATATATTCCTTATGTTGAAGAAAACGATCATTCAACGACTGTAACAGATAGTCAGGAAAAAGAAGAAAACCAGCTCGCAAATAGTACTCTTCAATAGAGTTCGAAGGAACGTTACATCGATGTCGCTGGGTACCTGTTATTCGAGCCATAGATGGTTCGACTCCAAATGAAGAAGCAAGAGTGCAAACTTGCGTGTAAATTTCAGTGAATTCAGTTTTGGCATTCTTACGAATTTCCGAAATTTTTGTCGATATTGTATCAACTAAAGTCAAAGCGCCACACAAATCGATATTAACTGACTGCAAATTTTTTGATAATGCACGAGTGAAACTCAACATCCGCCGTGCAACAAAAAGTGCAATCAGGAAAGTAAAATTACATAAAAAACGTTGTAACTGCTGAGCTTTTCCTGAATCTGCTCCTTTATATTCAATAAAATCTTCCAGTGCCTGAATTGTTTCAGTTATGGACACGCAGAACCGTACAATGGCATCGTGCCTCTCTACCCACCTAGTTTCACAATACTTCTTTAAGGTTGTAGTTTTAGACTTAGAGGATTCTAATTTATGTGATAAATTTGCACTTCGTCTAGCCGATGCACGAAAAAATGTGCACACTTCGGAAATGACGCCAAACGCATTTCTTATGGATTCAACGCTGCATGCGTCACTGAGGCATACATTGAGGCAGCGGAAAAGCAATGGGTATACACTGCTTTCGGAAACTCTTTTCGAAAATTTGCTTGTACTCCGCTAAATTCGCCTTTCATTGCAGTTGCCCATCATACCCCTGTCCTCGAAGATTATTCAAGTCTAAACCGAATTTTTTCAAATGATTGATCACTGCAGCCGCCAGTCCACTTCCGGGAACATCAAATACAGGTACGAATGCCAGAAAATTTTCACGTACAACATATAAATTCAAATCTACGTAACGAATACGTAATGGGAATTGTTCAGTACGACTAATGTCCGTCTTTTCATCTGCAAGAACGGTACAGACACGAGATTTGTTCGCAAGGGTTAATAATTTTTGAAGTAATTTCTTCACCAATCAACTCGATAATCTCGTTCTGTGTAACAGGGCTGGTATACATTGCATTGTGACCTGAATGTAGTAAATGGGATTTCAATACCTCGCCACCACTTTCAACGCGAAATCTTAATAAAGCTCGAAAATTTCCATCGTTAAATGAAGGGTCTTCCAAGGTTACTCGTCCGCTATCAACATGACCTCGAAGTGACAATTCCTGCCTACCACAACATTTGATAGTATTAATAATTGTATGCGATTTCTTTCTGTTTTCTTCCGATTCTTTTTGAGCATTTATGCTAATTTGTAATCGTACATTACAAGTCTTCGAATCTAATACCGATAAAAAACATTAAGCTGCAGCACATGCATCTTTATGATACTTAAGTTGTGCGTGATGGGCAAAACATTCGGTCGCTTTTTTCCAATTTGTAAAAGGAGATTTTACGAATTGATTGACTTGGAGATGAGATCCTTTCCCTTTTTCCAAATTCGTCAAAAATAAAACGTAAGTTTTACAAAACAATCCTTTTTCCACATCCGAGTAGGATAACCATAGACAATTAATTAACCACGAGCGTTGAAAATGTCTTATAAATGATCGAGTCTGCTGAACAGGAAAATTGTAAGTTAGAGGCGGGACCCATGCATGTCGAAATACAGCTTCTTTTTTTTGCGTCATCAATGACCTCCGCATTTAACCCAATACGACGAATGTACAAGCCTATTATCGTACGTTTGTTCCAATGGAGGACATGAAATTTGTTGCGGAGACTCTTCATCTCCAATTTCGTCGTAACATTAATTTATATCTGTTCCTATTGTTAAAGGACCGTGTAGATTTTGTGAGTCGATGACGTGGTTTTCGTCACCAGGGGTAAATTTTAAGTTTTTTTTGCGGTTGGAAAAAATTCCGTATATCCGATTTCAATTTGCGAGTACTCATTTTCAATTTAAAAAAAGTACCATAAATTCTTCCACACAAAATAAATAAAAACCATTACGAGAATAATTTCCATACAGAACACAATCTCCTCAGTACCATTAGTTATAGCTTGTATATATAAATAATATACGGTTGTATCCTTACGCGACGACAATACTACTTATGACCAAATAGAAACCCATTTCCGTAACGGGTGCGGAAGTCTAATGTACAAGAAACATATGCGTATAAAATTTACGTATGTATTTTCAACAGGGAAAAAATGAAACTTACGTTCAAAATGAGTAAAGACAAGCTACCTGCTTAATAATAAAATGTACCTATTTTATTCAAGATGATTTATTCCTTTTACTCTGAAACGATCCATATTACACAATCTTCATTTATTCATTTACTTAATTAAAAATATATTGTTTCAAATGGCGCTTATTTCCAATATCAAATTACGTACATCATTCAAATTTACTATTATAGGTTTTAGCATTACTTTTTTTTTAAAGAAGCATCCCAAATTTCGAATATGTATTCGATAATTTCGGGAGCTGGGGGGTGCTAAAAATCGGTACTTAGCAGATATCGTACTTCAGCAAACTAGTCCAAACAAACTTTGGTCCTGCCTTCGAAGATTAGGTCTTGCGAACCAGTCATCGCAATCTGCTCTCCATCATTTTCCATCCACTGTATTAAATCGCACATATATCATCCTCTCACCCATCATTTACATTTTTCCTAATTAATCACCATGAAATCTTACATAATCTTAATCTAGTTGCTCAAAAATCGCGTGGGCTTAGTTCAGATCATCTTCCCTTAGTGCATATCAAATCCCCGTTTTCATCCATTGCTCCATATTTAACAGCTATTTTCAATATTTCACTCATTTCTGGATTTTTCCCGCCCATTTGGAAATCATCGTATATCATACTGCTTAAGAAAACCTCAAACCTTTTAAGTCCATCAGACACTCGTCCATTCACCAATCCCCCTCATCTCTCCAAAGTCATCGATTCTCTTGTCACTCAGCAAATCACCAAATACCTCGAGACAAACCGACTATTACACCATAGACAATTTGGATTTCGCAGATTACACAGTACCCAGGCATCTTTGTTGCACCTCATGGATGAAGTACGTTTGGGCATAGACCGTGGAGCGATCACTATACTAGTCTTATTTGATTTCTCGAAAGCCTTTGACTCTCTGAATCATTCAGTAATTTTAACCTGTCCCCGAGACATGGGATTCGAGGAATCAACATTGAGATGGCTACACTCCTTTCTGACAAATCGTTCGCATGCAATAATTGGTCTTGATGGCTCAGCATCCGACGTAGAGTATACTACTACTGGTGTGCGAATATATTCTCGGCTGAATATTTAGATGTGTATAAATTTCAAGCATTTAATGGCGCATTATACGCGTTAAGTGTGATATGTTTGATGCTACAAATGTTAATTCAAAAAGAAAGTCGATCATTAAGGGGAAATACCGTTATCATTCGTATCGTCTGACGTCGTGTGCCGTCTCCAACGGTTTCCATCTTACGTGTCAGTGTTTACATAAGTGAGAAGTGTTGTCGTTGTTGTTGTTATAGTGAGCCTCTTATTAGATTTTTAGGACCGAATCGTGCAAACTGCACCTTCAACGCACATTAGGAATATTGCCGTCGGATAACTGTAGCACTTGATCACGACATTTCCGTTTTTCCCCAAAACACCTCGGGAAGTTAATACTGGTGAACGGGCGGACACTTTTCCGCTGCTTCTTCGCCTCCCGCTTTCCGCGCTCGTCGGCCGACGCCTGCCTGCAAGTGGGTGGAAAAATCCTCGCACACACAGCTGTGGTTCCCTAGACGACTTCGCCATAGTTAAACGAAAGCGAGAAAAGCTGACCGAAACAGACGACTCAATTTCTCCATCGTTGAGAAAATTACGCAGAACCCCACTTTCAATTTTTGCCGAATATATTTCGTCAAGCTCCACGAATGCTGCAGATATGATCTCGGAGGAGGCTTTACAGAAAATGCAGTCGACAATTCTCGCTTCAGTCTAGATCCACTGTAGAAGGATAATAGGAATTTTAAGGGAAGATGTAAAAGATTGCAAGGGGGATTTGTCTGAAGTATAATCTGCAGTTCGTGAAATCAAATCCGATCTTGAGATATTTACAGATCGTATCAAAATGCTCAAAAATAAAATTGAGCAAATTCGAGCTTTTCGAAAGCAAAATTGAAAAACTCAGTACAAAGTTTGAATTTCAAGAAAAATTGTACAAGCACAATAATAAAATATAGCTGGATTCACTACGGGCTCCCGGCAGTTAAAAGAAGAGTTGAACAATTTCTTCGCAGTGAAGTTTTCAAAACCGAATGTAGTGGTATCTGCCAGGATTATCCGCAATACTCCATATTCGATTTTAATTGAGCTTGAAAAGGAAGAAGTCAAGTTTGCTATTTTAACAGCAGAAAAAAATCGAAATTAGGAGGCTCACAGATTTTTATTTCAAACAACCTATTACAGCGGGAAAGGACGGTTGCCTATAACATATGGCACAAATGTCTGATGAGGACCAGGATTTTTCGGCTCCTAAGGAGATGCGGGGTACTCCGTCCACAGCTACTCGTTCGACTTTGACTACTAGTTCAGCTCAACAGCCGGGTCCATGTTCGATGCGGGCATATCCCGGTTCTTCGCAGTCATCTCAAATGGATTTTTAAATGGCTCTCGTTCTCGACCTCGGAAATCTTCGACAATTTCTATGACTTCAAATGCAGTTACATCGTCGTTCTCTTCAAGGTCTTCTCATTCTTTAACAATGCCGGACAATAATATCTTAAAAATCGTCTTTTGGAACTCGCGTGGCGTATATAATATTCAGAACAATACTTTTTTCCCGGGTATAGTATTTTTAATTTTTCAGCAACCTGGTGCAGAAATGCGCAAGAATTAGAGGAGTTGGGTACTTACCATTGTAAAGTTTTCTCGCCTGCCATCCGCACCGCCGCGTATGGGCGTTGCAGCTGTAGCCTATTTTCATTAATCGATTCTAGTTTAAATTGCAATATTATGGGGTGCACAAATAACTGGTTGTTTTATAAAATCAACAATCGGCCTATCAACGCTACTTTCGGTTCTTTCTATTTTTAGCATTCTCTATCTTGTTAAACATTTTACAAAATTCGATAGAAACTCTAAATGCTCAGTACCCTGATTGCCTGATGATGTTCGATGGCGATTTTAATTCAAGAATGGGCTCTTTAGACTCCAACAATGATTTTACTAAAATTTTCGATAATTCAGCCGGAATTTCAACCGAAAGAAAATCGCACGATAAGCAGCACAATGTGAGAGGCGCTCCCTTACGGGAATTTATGCGGGATAATAATTTGATTTTAATAAATGGTCGTTCCATCGGCGATAATCGAGCTCGCTTCTCTTATCTTGGTCCGAGAGATTTTAGTGCTGTAGACCTAGTCTGAGTTTCTGCATTTTTTTATAGTGGTCATGAGCTTTACGACTCTTGTCGTCTATCGATTTTTTAAATATGTATCTACGGACGACGAATTACCTTTGACAAAACCAAGATTTCCAAGGCCGTCAGACATAACGATTTTTTGTCGGCACTCTATCTCACGACTACTAGTTTTAATTTATCTGGAAATTCCACAATCGATTCTCTGTATTGTTCTCTGTCCAATACGGTTCACACTGCGGTTTTACAAGAGAATGTACTGGTACTAGTTGTTGGTAATGCGCCCCGTAAGCTTGCTAGTGAGTCAAAGCCCTGGTTCGATAGGAAATGTGTCTCGGCGAGGAGGAATTTTCAAAGGTCTGTGAAGGGAATAAGAAACTCGTGATGTGACACGCAAGCAGTCAGTTCTTTCAGAAGAAATAAAAAATGTACCTTGACCTTCCGTCAAGTAAAAAGCAGATTATGCTGTCTCGACTGCTGAGAAATTCACTATGGCCACGAATTCGGTGGATTTGTGGTCTGCGATTAGCGCCTTCAGGAGAAATCCCAGCGCTATTCCGGGGGTATCGGCGGAATCCTGGAGAATGCATTTCACTGAGAATTTCCCCCAGACCAATGTCTCGTCGGCTTCCTACGTTGGCGCCTTTGATCCCGCGCTGGGTTTTCCTTTATCGCTACAGGAACTTAAAGACAGTATAGGGCGACTAAAAGCGGGTAAGCGCGGCGGGCTTTCCCGCCTTCTGCAACTTTTTAATAAGATCTTCCTCGCAGAGTCTTTCCCTGAAGGCTGGGCTAAAGCGTTTATATTTCCGCTCTATAAAAAGGCTTACGTTCAGATCCATCCATTTACAGGCTAATAGCAATCACCAATGCCATATCAAAATTTTCTCCTAGATTTTAGCCACTTATCTGCTTTCAGAAGAACAGGTTGGCTTTCGCTCGGGTAGAGGTACCGAAGGCATTTTTTCACTTTTTGCCGCGATCCAACTGGCATTAAGACGTCCAAAGTCGAATCTTCATTGTCTTTTTGTTGACTCTAAGCGGGCTTTTGACTCGGTACCTCATGTACTCCTCTGGAGAAAGCTCGCCGATCTCGGAGTAAGCGCAAAGTTGGTGAGAGTTCTGAGCTTTCTCTACCAGTCGGCGTCAGTGATAATGCAATTGCTGAATACAACGCCGGAGGAAGTTAAGATCATGAGTGGGGTACTTCAGGGTCAAATTCTATGCCCGTTTCATAGCTCCCTTTTTTAGGGAGAGAGGAGTCCGTGGCATAGCTGTTACGCACGCTTATGACCTGTTATTACTTCTGTATATCGACGACTTAACGCTGCTCGTATACTCTTCTACCGATCTCCATAGGAAACGGGCGCTCCTCTCAGACTACTGTATTTTAAACAGGTTAGCGGTCAACGTGGATAAAACAAAAATCTTGTGTATTAGGAAAGCCGGAAAATTAGATTCTCACTGGAAACTATTTGGTACTGTTGAAGTCCTTAATAAGTACTGTTATCTGGGAGGCGTGCTTTCTTCCTCGGGAGTAGGTCTTCAATCATGCGAGGAGGCAATTGCGAGAACGAAAGCAGCTACCGCCGCGGTTTCAAGCCTAGTTTCCACTGTCAAAATAAAAGCATGGCAGGCGTATTGGAAACTATATAACTAACTGATAACATCTGTTTTATTATATACCTCCCCCGTATGGGCTGTTCGTTATTTGGACAGACTGGAGTCGGTTCAGCTTTGGTTTTTTAAAGAGGCTTTTTAATTTTCCTAGAATCACTCCTGGCTACTTGCTAAGACTTTAGTTGGGCTTGTGCTCAATACCAGTAGAGATTTTTAACACAGCAGTTAAAGTTATTATCAAAATCCTAAAAATGCCCGACTCCAGGCTGCCCAAAATTTTACTATCAAGAATCAAAGCCTTGCATAAAGTGCGCTGTCTATTACGCGAAATTGGATCACTCAGCTGCGGACAATTTCAGACAGTACAGGGGTGAATGGTCTCTGAGAGAATTTTAATACTCGATTATGGAAGAACAGAGGTCCGGGTCTTGTAGCTAAATATACAGAAATGTGCAAAACCGAAGATTTAGCCAGGTATTACAATTCGTATTCTCCCCAATTCCCAATCCTACGGATGAGTACGGACTTGACACTACAGAACAAATAGCGCACGCACTTACCATGTATTCCGACAAACTATGCCATGAGTTCAATATGTGATATGTCTTCCATATGTATTTTAAATGGATTGCGAAGGAACTCCTTCTCCATGGGAAATGTTCCCTATATACGAGAGTAAATAAATATATCTATCTATAAATACAAAAAATTAATTGAAAAATATTCAGTATAAAAATTTAAATAGAGGAAACCAATCATGACATAGAAAGGGTTAAGTGAATCGAAACATCGCAAAAATATAAACAAATAGTTTAATGCAAGAAAATTAAATTAATAATTATTTACCGAATTATGTATTTGAATTGTGACGGTTAATGCTTAATTTTTCAAATTGAATTGAACACAGTGGTCAAATTTAAATATAATTATACAAACAGTTAAATGGGAAAAAGAAAATAATAATTGTTTATAGAAAAATCTTGAAATTCAAAATTTTGAAGAAGAATAAATAATAATCCGAGTGCGAATATTTTAAACTTCGTTTACCTCGCCATCGGAGAATATAAGAACATAACAATAAGACTGCGCGGCCATAAGTAAACAAAGAGTAAGGTAAAATGAAATTAAACAATGAAAAGACAAAGGGAAAAAAATAAAATAGGAAATGATTAACATTTAGAAAGAAAAAAATAATATTAGATAAAAAAAGTAAAAATTGTAAGAATAAAATTGGTAAAGAATTGTACATATATTTTTTAAAATAAATTCTTTTTCTTATATTTATTATAAATAAAATTAGAAAGTATAATTACGGATGCAGCTTACGGCACTCGTGCATGCTATTGTAATATTTTCGGAAGAAAATAATGCCGATATAAAGTGACAAACCACCCAAAAATGTTGACTCATTTCTAAATAAGGAAAACTACAGAAATTTTTTTGTATTCTTAAAATCTCCAATGTACGGTACCGGCATTGTAAGTCGGTGCCGATCCGGATGCACATTCAAGTAATAACCGAAACCGAAATAAGGACCAATCTTTTTGTTAGCTTATATCAAAAGCACTGTTAAACAGTTCAAACAAGAATCTGTACATCTGGTCGAGTCATCGTGAAGTGATTGATAGCGAACATCAATGGTTCATGTAACTCGAATACCATTGATGGCTAATTCAACAAACTTTTAACTTAACTCAACCCGGATTTTTAAGACATAGAATAGGACTCCCCCGAATCGCATTATTATTAAATACTGATCTGAACGTAAACTGCGATTCAAGGAGTATGCGAGAACTATAAGGTATCACGTGGTCACGAAGATGAGAATCACGTGAATTCAAGTATATTTCCATCGCCGGTGGTCGTGTTGTCACTACCGCCACTCCTATAATTTTTAAGAAACCGGCCGGGTTTTTAATAAACTTAGAATGCAACAATGAATAATTGTATAAAATGATTTTTACAACGATACTGGCACTAAGAAGATACTCAAAAACTATTTAAAGCTTAAGAGACCAAAATTTGTTATTTGCCCAAATAATGTGGTAGTTACCTACTCAATACGGGTTCTACCCAGAAATATTATTAAGGACTAATATATTAAAAAGGAATAACTGTTGAATTATTGAATCTAAATTGATTTCGACCTGCACCTCTCAAAAAACAAGCAAAGCTTATGTAATTTTGACACACACACATACGCGCGCGCACCCACACGCACACGCATACGCACACGCACACACAGGTGCCGCTACATCTCAGGTAATGCTAATGTCCACGGTATTGTTAAAAAATACTGAATACATACATATTGTGGGATGTTTGTAATTGTAGTTAAAACCTCTCTATGTTACTATTGCTATACTTGCAATTTTCGAACAGTCCCCTTGAAATGACCTTGACATTAAATAAAGGGTATGATCATGGTAAGTTCTAACTTCAGGCTTTCCGCTCTAATATTAATGATTCCCATTTCATCGCCGAGATAGTATTTTCATACAGGAATTTACTGATGTTTATTCTAACAACGATCACAATTTTACGGGTCAGGTAACGTCTTCGCGCGCGAAAATAAAGAGACTATTGCTGATATTGATTGTTGCTGATCGCATCTTATGACAGTTCACGCCTACTAATAACTAGAGTGTTTTCCATAAAACTACAATAGTCTGTAAGGACCTACAATTCTACATTTATCGAAACTAGATATAAAACCTGAAAAAAGGCGACTTTGGGACAGGAGTACGAAGTAATTATTATAGTGATTGTATATTGTATACTGTTTTGAAAGTTATATAAATCAGTGTGAATTGTTTCGAAGCTGTAAGTATTTCATTTTTTGTACAGTATGATCATTATATTTTGTGATTTGATTTCGTTTTTAAAAAAAATTTAGGATCACATAATTTATTGGCGTTTGAAATAATCACTGCCATTCCTGGTTATGGGCACCTTCATGTAACCGGTTGTGGGCACCCTTGTTTTGTCTCATTCAATGCGTGTTTGGTTCAGAAACATAGCAATATCGTTGTTTATATTGAACTAACGTTCTTATATTACATTGATGAATTTTTAATGAATTAAATGCAATGAATTTAGTCGACCGGTGCATTTGAAGTGCGCTGAACATGCAAGAATTGTGATTCTGATTTTGAAAATTAGTGAAAGACTAATGTAAAAACGTGTTGTGTTCTTTTTGTCAGTGGAGGCTTTAAAGTAAATAAGTTTTTATTTTCTTATTATTTGTGGTGGTTTTCCTTCATATTTTTCCATTTTTAGGAATGTTGTCAAAAATTATTCTTTAACAACAAAAGGGTGCCCACAACCAGAGCTCTTCCCCCATATGTTAAACGGCAGTTACAAGGACATTTTGTAACCCCCTTCTATAGTAGTTTATATCGACCAATAAGGATGTTTTAATGATTTTGCAACTATATACAATGCGTAATTCCGTAAGTTGATAGTAACATGCAGGATTTGAAATCAGCTGGTAGATTCCAAGATACAGCCAAATCGGTACTTTCCAGGACATGTCGATTTCCAGGACATTTTCACAGTGGCCGTTTCCAGAACATATCGATTTCAGGAGCAGTTAGTAAAATGGCAGTTTCAGGACATGTCAAGTTCCGGGATAGCTGGTATATTGGCAGGATCCAGGACATATCGATTTCAAGGACATTTATTGACCAATTTGAAATTTTTTTTGAATATTCGTATACATCTCGGCGAGATAAGCATTTTTTATCCCTTGGCATTTTCGCGTATCTCGTCTCGGTTTCCCTATATTTAACGTAATAGTGTTTTTAATTGCAGAAAACGCGGGAAAAAATGAACCTTACATTGGCGTATAACTCTTAAACGGTTGCTCATATCGAAAAATTGTAAAGGATAAAAACGTTTTTTCTGATAGTTCGAAAAAAAGATACATATATTTTCAAGGTCGAAAGGGTATTATTTGCGGAAATAATTGCAACATTGATTAATTTGCAACTTTTTGCGAATTTCTCAAAATATTCCTGTAGATGTCGTCGAGATAAGCATTTTTTACCTCTTGACATTTTCGCGTATCTCTTCTCGGTTTCCCTGCACCGAACGCCCGATGGATGGATTATCGTACGCGTCCCTCGCGTCGATAATCGTAGTGGAAGCATGGGGACGATAAAAGAGCCACGCTCGGATGATTTTTATATCATGTCCTACGAATTTAGTGCCAAGGGTTGCCGAGCATATCTTGATCATACATACTCCGTGCTAAAATCGTATTAGTGCTATACAGTTATTCTTTCCCCTTCTCCATATGCAAATCGTGAAAGAGCCGTGCGATTTTCGCACGGAGCTACACGATTTGTACATATCGTGTATGTATATAGAAATAATATGGAACCTCAAAAAGACTGTTCTTTTTCTTTATCATGGTAAATTTTACAATTTTACAATTCGGCTCTTTTCGTTAAAAGGTAATGAATTATACAGATTATGCTTTTAAATATTAGACATGTATTTGTATTATTCTTCTACTTGACAAATTAAACTCAAACTAAAATTTTGAGGTTAACTGTTAAATAGAAAAATCTCATCTTTTTCCACTTTACATAAATATTTTATGAATATGATACATGTTTCTTAATATAAGTACATTATAAGAAACAATTATAATATATAATATTTAATATCTAATATAGTTATATAAAAAGAGAAACACATACAGTACGTGTCAATAATTTTGTTGAAGGCGAAGCGAGGTTTATATTTATCTTTCATAAATATATCATGTAACATATATAATGCATATTTTCTAACATTACTATAATATACATTTGTAAGTAGTGTACCTTTAAAAATGATTGTGAGAGCAATATACGTTGCAATGTTCTCTGTTGTATGATCTGAGTTGTCGGCTAGCAGAATTCAGAATATTAATATACTCGCACCTCTGTTTCACTTATGCCTTATATGTGTAACGTTAAAATACAAATAAAACTGTCCTTTTTCTTTCACTTGTTGATATTTTTTTCAATTAGTAAATGAAATATGTTTAAAGTTGTGAAGTCGAAGGTATAAAAATAATTAATTATTACGTTTGTACTAAACCAATGGGATAATGGAAAGTGGAAAAAGGTGAGATTTTTATATTTGATAGTTAACCTCAAAATCTTAGTTTTCACGTCAATATCATCAAATAATATTTAAAAGCATAATTAGTATAATTCATTACCTTTTAACGAAAAGAACCGAAAACACCGTTGTTAAATTTACCATGACAAATAAAAAGAACAGTCATTTTGATACTCCATATTATTTCTGTATACATACAGGGTATTAATTCAATATATGAATTCTTGGTTAGTATATAATATATAATTCTCAATAGTAAAATAAAGTTGTTTATCCTTATATTCTCCGCTTGTTTCAATAATTATTTGCCAAATGTTTAATAAATTGTAAATTGTCCAATGTCCCGGTATCTGCCATTAGACCTTACAAACTGTCCCGTACCTGCCAAATGACAGAAATATGTATATGATGAGTTATGATATGACATTTTATTTAACCCTCCTGTGCACGATGACGAGTATACTCATCCAAACTGCATTGTTTACATATGGACGTGTGCATTCTTCAGACCTTTAAAATATTTTTTTTTATTTTAGGAAAATCTGTGATAAGGCTTCGCGGTTTCGGAAAATGTTATCTATTTTCAATGAAAAATATAATGCAACTTCAACCTATTCACAGCTGCTGAAACAATATATAAAAATATATTTAAATTTTTCGGCCGATGTATTATGCAACAATGTATAAAACCATAAACTTTAGACTGATGACAAAATTAATAATCCCTCTGCAAGCATTTTCATCTCAATCCTTTGCAAGTGGATTCTAAATTCTCACGTCAGATTCGTGAGCAGCGACCCTAATTACTTCCTAGTACTAAGTTTCATGAAAATGAAGGCGATTAACGAATTTTTGCCCGCCATATTGCATCCACCATTTTAAATTCTGAAATTCTGACTTCATTCGTGATCAATAAGCTAAAAAAATAAAATATTCCTTCTTTTGTCTTACTTAGATTCTTTTTCAATACATGCTATATTTGTATGCGCGAATATCTTTGAAAAGCATTCTCGATTAGGCCGCCATTTTGGTTGCGCAACCTCAAATTTAAAAAATCAACCAGCGCAATTTTTAATACAACTGTCGCGTCCACGATTCGGATACATTTTAAGGCTTTTTAAACCCGATATCCGGGGCACAAGTTGAACTAAAAAAAAATTGTCCGGCAAAAATCGTATTTTTTATTTATTTGTGCTAAAGTGATGCATAAATTGAAATGGTAGACATATCTAGACGGCACCAGTGGAAAGAGCAACCTCTAAAATAGTAGGGTATATTTTTTTCAATCTTTTTAACTTCGGTTTTATCACGAAATTCTCTATTAAAATTGCGTCCAAAAATGTGCCCCGTTTGGCGTGGATAGATGAGAGCGTTATCCGGAGACAGCGAAGATATGAAGTTAGAGCCTAGCACGTTATTTTGCAGAATCTTATGAATCAGACAATCAAATAAAATATGCAATAGGTTCTCGAAAATACCCAAATTGCACAGTGTACCGGAAACCATTATTACCGACAAATGCAGCGAAAACGAACATGATTACAATGAAAGCGAAACAACCAGTAACAACTATGAAAAAGAAGGCAATGCCAAAAGAGGGCAATTCCGAGAGTGCCACGAAAGTGAATCTCGAGGATAAGAAAACTGAATTACTCAAGGCAAAAGCTGCCTCCATTCCCTCCTCTGATTAGGAGACTGTGTCAAGCTCAGAGGAATCGGAGAGGGAGGTCGAATTCACCGACGCGTAAAAGAACGAAGCAAGTCATGTCGAGTTCGGACAGCGAAGATCGAGATACAAGGTAGCGAGTAAGAAATTAGCAAAAGAAGATCCTAAGACTGGGGATACTCCAGAATTAGAACCTGATGACGAATCTGTAAAAAGAAAACAAAATAATGAAGCAGAAGACAAGGGACCAACAATACCCATGGCGGTGTATGCAAGTAAGGGAATCTTGCAAAACATTATCAATAATACCGAAGACAAAAAGCTACAGTAGAAGGCAAAAACGCTCTCGACAACTTGATGGTCCTGATCACTGATCTGACCATAAAGAACGCACAAATGAGAGGAGCATATAACGAACTGAAAAGTTCTAAGAAGCCTATGCAAACTTACGCAGAAGCCGCTGCGAGGATCGTGGCACCCAGGTTTCAACAAATAAGGACGCAAATAAGGTCGCCGTCGAAGGTAGTGATACTTACGGCGAAAGAAGTTCTCGATAGACGTACTAGCAATAAAAAGTTACTGCACAAGTTCCAATGCGACAAACCGCAAAAGAAGCTACCAAAAATAATTATATATGACGTGCCTGCTGACCTGGAGTCAGAGAAAATAAAGAAAACTATAATAAGAAAAAATGAGGATTAGGCTGGCGAAGGCATTACTATGAAATTTGGTTAGCGAACTAACACCAGACATCCGCCGAAAAGTTCTAGCAAAATCAAGACTATATTGGCTGGGCATCGTGCAAAGTCCAAGACTTTTTGATGGTGACACGATGTTATAAATGTCAGGGATGCGGTCATATCTCGAAGCATTGTACCGAAGAGGAAATCTGCGCTCACTGCTCAGAGAAAGGGCATAAGAGGATTGCCCCGAAAAGGGTGATCCGCCAATTAAAAAGTGCATTAATTGCACTAAGGCAGAGCAATCATAATGTCAATGAAAAGGCATGCCCGTCGTACGTCACCGCCTATGAGAAACTGAAGAACTCGACAGATTACGGCATTTAATAGCCGTGATCTAAAAATTCTGCAACTCAATTATTGTAGAAGGTGTACAAGGGTTATACCTGAAGTTAAAAACTTCTGTGCAGAAAATAAAACGGACATAGTCCTACTACAAGAGCCAAATGCAAACACGAGTAGCTTCTTGGTTTCCAAGATCGTAAAAGTACACAATGAATATCCATGGCAGCAATAGCTGTCACCAATCCAGAAATCGATGTAATGAGATTGAATCACCTTTACAATCCGCACTTTGTCATAGCCGAAATAAAACACCATGGAGAAACCTTCTATCTTGGGAATGGGTACTTTCAGTAGAGTCAATCCATTGAAGGGGACCTTGTTCACCTCAAAAAAGTTATGTGTGAACTTGAAGGAAAAAAGGTTATAATTGGCATAGATGCGAATGCAAAATCCCCATTATGGGGATCAAGAGAAACTGACCGAAAAGGCCGGTTGCTAGAGGTGTTCATAGGATAGTGGAACCTAAATGTATGCAATACAATCGACAGTGGTCCTACTGTACTAAACGAAGCGGGCCCCGGCAAAGTTGACGTAACTCTCAGTGCCAGGGAAGTGAGAGGCATAATGAATTGGAGAGTGGGAGACAGAGGTATCTCTAGCGACCACCTTCCGATTACTTATGAAATATGACGTTTAACGGATAAGTCCAGAAAGAAAATCTGGCCGGAAGATGAGAAACGTGAAGGTCCACATCCTGGATGGAAAGTATTCTCAGACCCATTGACGATGGATTGGAATGAACAAGAAATTAAAATGGATACGAAAGAAGAACTTATTGGAACTATTCGTGCACTAAACAGGAGTATAACTAAGGCTATAAACCTTGCTTTATCAAAAAAGCACAAACATTTCGAACGAGCGCCGTGGTAGAACGACAAGTCGACCAAAGAAAAGAAAACAATATACAGAGCTCGTCGCAGGTACATAGCTGAGAGAGACCAAAACCTTAGACAGGAATTTCAACGCGTTTACCAAGAACAGAGACGCAAGTACTCTAGGCTAGTAAGCCGAACGAAAACCGAGAGCTGGAGAAATTTCGCAACATACAAAGAGAATGAAAACCCTTGGCGTATAGTATACAAAATGCAAACAGAAAAGATCAAAATCAAAGAAGTGGCCAGTAACGTAAGGATGGAAGACAGTCATACCTTGGACTGGGAAACTAGGGCTGGAAAGGTCCTGAACAGACTGTTCCCGGATGACACGGAGAAATATGAATTGACAGAGCAGACCCAAATCAGGAAGATATCAAAACACCACCCAGAAACCGAAATATCAGAATAGAAATGAAACAACTGGAACATGTGGTTAACCGCATAAAACTAAGAAAAGCAACAGGACCAGATAATCTAAATCCTGAAATAATCAAACACTCTATGCCAATAATAAAGAAAGCTCTATTGAAGATCTTTAACGCTTGCCCGAAACTAGGTGTCCCTAATGATTATAAAATCGCTCGAGTCGTAACGATATAGAAAGGCAAAGACAAGGATCCCTCGGATCCGTTGTCATACAGACCGATATGTCTCCTGTCAATCCTGGGAAAGCTTCTCGAGGGACTGATCCTTCTGAAGTTAAACGAAATTATCGAGCCCGTGCTGAGCCAAGCTCAATATGGGTTTCGGAAAAACCGTTCCACAGAAGATGCGATCATCGAATTCAGAAAAACTGTTACAGACTCCAAAGAAAAATAGGTTATGGCGATATTCCTCAACATTCAGAAAGCTTTCGTCAACGTTTAGTGGCCATAACTCTTAAGAGACTAAAGACACACGAACTCTCCGGTGAAATATACAGAACCATACAAAGGTACCTGAGCAAACGGAAAGTCATGTTGCAGAACAACTCAAGCCATGCCGTTAAGACGATCAACAAAGGATGCCCTCTGGGACCAAATCTTTGACCGGAACCTGGAAAGACTAGAGGAGTTGAGCATTAAAACTATAACATACACTGACGGTCAAGTCATATTGATCGAAGGCAGAACTAAGTCAGATCTGGAGGATTAAGCTAAATTGCAATAGAGGAAGTTGAAAATGGACACAATTAAACAAATTACAACTAGCAACCAAAAAATTCGAAGTATTAAAGCTGAAAGGACCATACGTCGTAAGAGGACCTACGGTCAAACTGAACAACAATGTCCTTAAAATAGTTTAAGAATACAAATATCTCAGAGTGACCTTTCAGACTAACTTAAAGATGCATACACACGTCAACAACATTGCAATAAAAAACGAGGCAACTGTTCAACTCCCTCGGCCAAGTAGCAAAAAGTGATTGGGGCCTCAGGTTTGGGGCTCTGAGAAGGATTTACGGAGGGTTGTTCGCGTTGATTTGCTCTGGTCAGAGTCACCGGCATGTATAAATAAGACAATATCAGGAATGGCTGCTCCAGTTATCACTGGAGTATTGCCAATAAATGCAGAAATCCATAAACGTGCCGCCAACTACAAAATACGAAAAGGAATAGAATTTACATTAACGAATATACATATGCGCCGGCTGATAATGAACCGAGCGGAAAGGAGCATCAACGAACAGCGAGAAGTAGAGTACTCGAAACACTCAACGACCAATGGCAAGATGATTGGGATGCAACAGATGAAAGGAGAGTTACATACGAATACCTATCTAGGGTAAAGGAGAGACTATCATACAAATGGATGGCTAAACCAGTTCCTCACGGGACATGCTAATTTTAAGCACTGAAAATACCACATTGGAATAGATATAACAACAGAGTTATGCTCATGTGGCCAACAAGATATATCAAAAGACACACTCACAGAATGCCATAAATACACAGAAATAAGAAAAGAATATCTACAAGAAATCAATTAAACAGTAATCAGTCTCTCTAATATACTCAAGGATAGGGAAAAATATGAAACCTTTACCCGTTTTGCAAAGGAACTGTTGGATGAAAAGATATGCTTAGAAATAATAGCTGAAATGGAGCCTAGCTAAGCAATGTTCTCCTCTCTCAGTCATTCCATGTCAACAATATCAAAGTTGTGGTCGACGTCGCGGAATTCAACGAAAATGAAATATTTGATAGGTATAGGCGTGGAAAATAACGTGGTAAAATATTTTTTCAAAATTTCTAAAATGGCGGCCGTGAGGTCATATGCACTGAATTTCTTTAAATTAAGATATCTATTTTTCTAATTATCGCATTTAAATGGAACTACGCGCATTTTGTTCACAAAAATGAGTACTTTTATCTAAAGATACGACAATTTTTTTTCTTCTTAATTTGACCAAAAAACGCCCCAAACAAATTTTCAACTTAAATTTTTGCACAAAACGCATATTTTTTTTTCAAATTCGACGTCTCATTTTGTAGAAAAACCTTCCGGCTTTCATTAAAAAAAAATTCATGGAGACTCCTTTCGTTTTCGAGATATGATTTTTTAAAGAGCGCGACTCCGGCTTTCGCCGGTGCGCTGAGCCGCGCTTCAGGTGCTGTTCGGAGCGCTATTACTACTCCTCCCATTACACATTAGATATCGGTTATTTTTATACCGTTCAGTTTTTAAACAATACGCTAATGCTATTTTTTCTTTTAATTCATCAACTATGACTTGTATATCATCATCAGCAGGACGTACTTTTGTAAAAACTTTTCTTAATTCGCGATCAAGGCTCTGTTTTATTTCAATTATTTTACTCTTTTCGGCAGCTTCTGACCTGCGATCTTTCCAACTTGAAATGGGAGAAACATGTAAAATTTCGAGGATTTTATTTAAATTTGTTAGAGCAGCTTCATCACTAATTATTTTATCCATACTCTCTATTTCTTCCTCCATTTCTATTTCCCCTATTTCATTCTCAGTCTCATGAGACTGAGTACAATTTCCAGAACCCTGAGATATTTCGGGCGTTGACGATGAAATATCATCGATCGGAACGCTCAAAAGTTTAGATGATGTCATTAATCGACACGAATTACAAATTACTTTGCCTAACCATGTATCAGATTTTAGATTAAGCCTATTACATAACTCGTGAGTAATATGACGAAATTCTTTATTCTAAAGTATTGACGCATGACCCTTTTTCTTGAAAGGATTGCAGCAATGAATCAGAGAAGCCATAGTAATTGGAAGGTAATGTTAGTGCAAAAACTTAACAGATTTAAAAATGACTTGCAGAACCATTCAAATAAATATCCAACTTACTGGAGTGTTAATAATGCATTATTTTATACAAACGGAATCACATTTTACTTACGAGACAAAAACGGTCCCTCGATAGCGCTCCGAACTGCACCTGAAGCGCGGCTCAGCGCACCGGCGCGCTCTTTAAAAAATCATATCTCGAAAACGAAAAGAGTCTCCATCAATTTTTTGTTGTTTGAATGAAAGCTGGAAGGTTTTTCTACAAAATGAGATGTCGAATTTGAAAAAAAAAATATGCGTTTTGTGCAAAAATTTAAATTGAAAATTTTTTTGGGGCGTTTTTTGGTCAAATTAAGAAGAAAAAAAATTGTCTTATCTTTAGATAAAAGTACTCATTTTTGTGAACAAAATACGCATAGTCTCATTTAAATGCAATAATTAGAAAAATAGATATCGTAATTTAAAGAAATTCAGTGAATATGACCTCACGGCCGGCATTTTGAAAATTTTGGAAAAATATTTTACCACGTTATTTTCCACGCCTATACCAATCAAATATGTCATTTTCGTTGAATTCGGCGACATCGACCACAACTTTGATATTGTTGACATGGAATGACTTCCTCTACAAGATGAAATGCAGAATTTTTAAGATGGTAAATAATAAAAATTGTAAATAAAATAGAAATAAGAATTTAGTAATAGACCTAAACTACATCTCTGAGGGATAAAACCTAAGAAAAATAATTTTTGGTAATAATTTTCATTTTGAAGTAAATACAATCACGGCAACTAAAAGAAGTGGTTCGGAATCCACTATAAATCATACGGCCTGCATATACCTCCCAACCGCTAGTTGGGGAGAACAAAAACAAAAAACCTTTCATGAAAGACAGGAAATTTGTACAGTTCGAAATAAAGTCATAATGGACATATCTCTGGCGTACTGAAAAGCGGTGGACGGTGGGGTGTGGTTCCGTTCAGAAATCACACATAAGTGCCTTTTTTATTTTTTTTTGGACCGTTCTACATCGGTTCTTTTGTTCTATTTAGCAAATTAGCTTACTACAACTAACCTTCTTCACTCCCAGAATTCAGCATTAAAATTTTACCATAGTCCATATTCACCGAGTCCATCAGTAATGGATTTAATTTGCAATAACCAGTTCGTACTACCCAATGATGATATATTCGCGATTAATTCTTCTAGTTTAATCAACACAATTTTTGGCATGCTCGAATTAGACAAACGCAAGACCTTGACCCATTTCAGAGCCGGATTTAATATTTCCACAACAATAGGGAACAGACCAAAATCTTTACGCCGACTTTCAGAAATACGATGGCATATTTTTCGGAAGATTGAAGATACGTTTAAAAAAGGCCACTTGTGCTCGCTCAAGATTACTCAGGTATTTAAGATCCCGTAGCTTAGTCACGGATAGCATGGTGGAAATTATACTAACACCGTACAGCTTCCATATTGCATCCCAGGAATCGATTCTGGCTCCCGCAATAATTGCTGTTATAGGCAAAATTGCAGAATTACTTTTGGCAATAGCATCTTTATACGCCAGCAATCCCTGTGGAGAGGATTAAAAGACAACTCCAAGGTACCGACCGATTCCTGTCCACGAGCTTAACAGATAAATCGTTATATATTGTAATGATTATTTTTTATTTTTATTGTTATTTATGATTAATTTATTTTATTTTTGAACGAATTATTATAAATTAAATTAAAGAAAATACAATCAACTATATGTATTGCTATATTTTTTATTATTGCCGACAACTTTTAGTTTAAATAGAATCTCCTTCGGTTCTTCCGACGCAGAATATCTAACAATTCTCAATTATTTCCCCTTTTATTTTCATACTGCATTCTCATATTTAACTCACATACATCATCCATCTGCAAAAACAAATGAAAAATAGTCGTAAAATTTAAAAGAACATGAATCGAGGTTGTTTTTCATCAAATTCGAATAGCACCGGTGCTGTTTTTTTTTCATTACGTACACTACAAATCAGAAGAAACACAAAATATCCTCGTCGTAAAATATTAAAATAAACTAAAAGTTCCTCTATGAATTTTAATCATTCAGAGCAATAAATGAATGGAACTAAGACGTTGCAAGTCTGTAATTGATATACCGAGTTCAAATTGTCTATAAATGAAAGTGAAGGAACGATGTTAATCCGTACATAGAGTGAATTTTACAACGTGGAGACACTTATCACTTTTCTCAAAACAAAGAATTACCGATTGTTTATCTTACCAGGAAATTTGAGAAGATATCTGGTTATGCTGCCACTTCAATGAACTGATTTTTAGGTTAGTTTTTTTCATACCGTCTCAAGTCTGTAAAACGTCCATTCATGGGTTGACCCAACAAATGATGAACCCTTCCATTACCGACTGATGTACCAATCCTTAGCATTAAATCTTTAAATCAAAGATTTTGGGAGGATTCACCTCTGCAAACAATGCACAGCAACACTTGCTCCAAAGACAACTTCCCCCACACAGTTCAATCGATTTGTACTTCTTCTTATAGAACAAAGAGAACATAAACACGTGGTCAGCTCTCATCCAATATCCTCAATAGAACAGGAGAGCTCAGCGTCCAATAATCTAATAATAAATCTCGGGATGCTTAGAAAAAAACAATCTTTTTCTCCAATAACTCAAAGGATGCCGATTTTCAGCAGTCGCTTCTGATCGAGTATTCCTGGTATGCCAACGTCCAAACAATCCAAAATATAGGTGTCCCAGTTCTCGATGATCAATCCAAAAAAGGAATAAAACTGCAGGACACAAAACAAATTGCCGAAATAAACTTAAATGAGTGATGCAACACTTACAAAAGGCCATCACGTTACAGAGATAAAATAAAAAATGGATGGCGCAAGGATTTCACGGCACAACACCATTAAGGTCATATCGGAATCAATCATTGTACTTTCCGGCGATATTACAATTACGTTTTTACATTAATAAACTTAATGCCTACGCCTAGACTAGACAGTTTCATAGCAATGGATGAGGGACAAAATCAAAAGCTCTTTTAAAATCGACAAAGCAACTAAAAATCTTGGATTTTTAGCGTCGGAGAGAAATCTGTACGTCAGCTTGAAGACCAAAAATGTTATCTTCTGTAACTCTTCGACAGCCTAATCCTGCTTGCAGCGTAATATTTTTGATTACCCAGTCTAACAATCGCTTGTGTAAGATCTGCATAAAGATTTTGGATATTACACTGATTTCTACGATCATCCTGTGACTAAATGGATGCCTTCTGGGGCCTTTTTAAAATATAGTAATAACTACCGTCCGAACCCAATCAGTAGGAAATTGTTCTCGATCAAAAAAATATATATCTAACAGACGGGCAAGCCATGCATTATCCAATAGCTTCTACAGTTCAGCGGGTAAGCTGCCCACTCCTGAAGCTTTACCAGATTTTAGTGCTTTGACGTTCACCGGAAGTTCGTCGAAAGTTAGAGGTAAGTCAAACGCCGGATCAGTAATAGTAGGAAGAGATAAATGGGTATTTATTAGGGTATATATTAGGAGATGACGACTCTTTTCATGACTCTTGTTTTCGCATTTCTATAATTTAACAGTCACAGATAGCTGTCGTTGTTTTTCCTCATCATATATAATAAATATTTAGTTTGCTTTCTAGCCGTAACCCAGTCATGATCGAACCACTGATTTTGCTTAAAAATGTTATATTTATATTTATGGTTTTGTGTCGACCTTACAAGTGTTGACTCTAATGCATAGTCCGCAAGCGGGAGTCGATACCGAACCGTCGAGCAATACGGACGTTTTCGTGGGTTACCGCGGTTGTTTACAATCAAAAGCGATAATCTACGTGGCATAAGTGCTTAATAAAACCGATTTAAGTAAAGTGCGTATGAGGATTAGCCTGGTAGTTTCAAAATGACTACTATTGAGGATATTATTAAAAAACTAGAAGAATTAAATGTGATCAGTGAAAACGTGAAAGCAATTAAAACTACTACGAATATAAAAGCAGAAAATAAATCTAAAAATCTAGTGCTGTATAAAATTAAAGAAACTGAAAAATCAAATAGTGAATTAATTGAAATCATACTTTCCGTTGCGAGAAAAGCCGAAATTAATTTAAATGAGTTCTGTGTTTACAGTGCTTATCGTTTGGGTAAAAAAACAACGGGTAGAATTAGACCTGTACTCGTTAAATTCATTGCTCCTCGCTGGAAAAACGAATTTTTCTATAAAGCCAATCGTCTACAGAACTTCAATATAAATATAGTAAACGATCTGAGTGCAGAAGAAAGAAAACAAAATAAAGATATACTTAAGGCCCGATACTTGTTGAGACAGAAAGGAATATCTGCCATAATAAAAAATTGTCAATTATTTGTTGATGGAAAACAGTACACGAAAAACGAGATCAATGAACTTGTTAATCCTACAGCGTCGGACAGTGAACAAGAGGTGGAAATTGAGGAAAATCTTATGGCGGAACAAAATAACATAAAAAAGGGCCCTGGACGCCCCAAAAAATCGGCAACAGATTTCAAGGCAAATAAATCAATACAGCAATTTTTTACTGCAGTATCTACTCGTAACTCAAAGCCTAAACAACACTACTACAAGAATAGCAACCATCGAGGAGTACTGCAAGGAACATACGATTCGTTTTTTGGAATTGTAGGGGCTTTAAAACAGCCTCGCAGATCTCTTCGGAACTACAGTCTGCGGATGTTCTGTGTCTAACAGAGACCTGGCTGCAAAGCGAATGTATTAAAAAACCAATATGGATGCCAAATAATTTTCAACTGGTTAGTTCGCCAGCCACAAAAACATATAAATTTGGTCGTGCAAAAGGTCGCCTTCAATATTTCGTTTTTTAATCCAGAAGTTATTGATATTACGCCCGAGCTTATTTGTATTAAATTGAGTAGCATTCATATAGAATTCATCGTAGCGGTCTGCTATGTTCCGCTTAAAGATGATATGACAAGTCTTTTAAAGAGCTTTCAGGATGTCATAGAAAAAGTACGGTCACAATCTCGACACTTGTCGATTTTCATCGGAGGAGATTTTAACTCCCCGAGTTGGCGAAAAACCTGGAAGAAATGACACGCTGCTCTCTGATGAAGGTGTATACAACATTAAAAGAATTTCTTTGGACACTGAACTAAACGCTCGTGGTAAAAAATTATTGGACTTCCTCGATGGAAACGGACTGATCCTTCTAAATGGAAGATTCCCCGGTGACAGGCCAGGACAATTGACCCGTCTGGAGCATGATAGGAAAAGCACTATTGATTATGCTGCTTGTGATTGGTAACACACGGATTTAGTAAAAGACTTCAACGTACTTGATTTTCCTTCAACTTCGGATCATTTGCTCATAATTATTTCCCTTAAGCAACTGGACGAGTTTGCCTTTAATAATTCAACGCAGTTATTACCGCAAGTTGGTATAAGGTGGAAGTCACATCTAACGGAGGAATACAGGAGAATTATGTCCTGCAATGTTAGTGCGACGCTGTTTAGCGAAAATGGATCGGTCATGAATGGAAATCTTATAAACAGTGTAATTGAATGTGCGAAACATATTGGTATGTCAAGTAAATCTAACACGCATACATTTCACTATAAAAAACCATGGTTTGACAGAGAGTGCGCTATTAAAAAACACGAGCTGAGAAGATGCCTGAGAAAATGCAAGCAGTCGAAATTTCTAAATGAAATGAATAATTTAAAATATTATCAAACTAAAAAAGATTATCGCAGCCTTTTGAAAGAAAAAGAAGATAGACACCAAAATAAAATAACTAATGTGATTTCTAATTGTAGAAATGCAAAGGTATTTTGGAAAACGGTAAATAATTTTAAAATTAAAGATAATAAAGGGAATAATATTAAAGGTAAACAATGGACGGATTGTCTCACGCAACTTCTCCCTCCTCGTATAAATGTACCGTTGATGCTTGAGCCGTGAAAGAGTGCTTCTAATGACTTACTTGACAGACCAATTACCCGTGATGAAATCATAGCTAGTTTTAACATGAGTAAAAATAACAAAGTACCAGGAATCGATGGCGTTTCTAGCGAGTTTTTTAAACATCTTCCTGAAAATTGGATATTATACTTAGATAACCTATTTAATAAAATTTACAATCAAGGTACAATTCCCGAAAATTGGCCTGAAATATACGTAAATATGATATTTAAAAAAGGTGAAATCAATGATCCTTCGAATTATCGATGTATATCATTGGTTAACTCAATAGCAAAAATTTTCACTCAAATCCTGCACGATCGGTTACAAAATTGGTGTAAACTTTTTTGTAAAATACCCGAATTTCAGTCTGGTTTTCGAAAAGGAAGAGGCTGTTTGGATAATGTTTTTAAACTCTCGTCTTTGGCTCATATACACCTAAGTCAACCTCATAGAAAGGTCTTCTGTTTTGTTGTTGATTTTGTGAGAGCTTTCGACACAATTAATCATGAACTATCGTGGTGAAAGCTACATAATTTGGGAGTCTCTCTGAAATTTATTACAGTGTGCCGAAGTTTATATGATAACGCGAAAATGTATGTGCGAGCTAATGACGGATTGTCCGATCCAGTATTAATAACAAGAGGTGTCCTACAGGGGGAGGTTTTAAGTCCTCTGTTTTTTTTCGTTATTTATCGCGGATATAGAAAAAGACTTCCGGAATAACGGAGCGCGCGGCTTATCTGTTGACCATAGGCACGCTATTTTAGGCATTGCATATGCGGATGATCTTGTATTATTTGCAGACACCGCGGAAGATATGCGTCATAAAATAAAACTCTTAGAGTGTTATTGTCAGGATAACGGCTTGATGGTCAATAAATTAAAATCAAAAATCCTTATTTTTCATAAGGGGAGGAGGTCGCCCAAATTAAGGTTCACTGTTGAAGATGAACCGATTGAAATTGTAAATGAATTTATTTACCTCGGCTGTAAATTTGTAAGCTCTGGATTATAAGGCTCGAATTTAAAAAAAGTGAAATGTCATACCATGACTGCAATAAATACGACCTTATGTATATTAAAATCAGTTCGTTCAGATACGTGGGATTCGAAAGAGGATTTATTTCAGTCACTGGTTACAAGCGTGTTGTTGTATGGGTCGGAAGTTTGGGGACTACGTTATTTCGATGAAATGAATGTAATACAGACCTTATTTTATAAAAGATTGTTAGTTCTACCTACATATTGTCCTAATTATGCAGTTAGACGTGAGGTTGGCAAACCCCCCCTAGCGGGGCAGGTTATTAAACGTTCGTTAAAGTGGCTTGAAAAACTTTTGAAAATGGAAGATACAAGGTATCTAAAGATATGCATAAATCGTCTAATAAATCCATCGCAAAAACCTACTAATATTGTTAAGTACAACTGATACTCCCAAATTAAACAATTAGTGATAAACTATTCTCCTAGCAATATTTTGGATATTTTGAATCTAAGTATGATGAAAAAACTACAAACAGCTGTTTATAGAGGGTATTGTAATACGGTCAAAGCAGAGAATCTTAACAGATTGTCTGGTACTAGTTTACAGGTTTATCAGCAAATTGACCTCTCAAATGAGCAACAAAATTATTTACAAATGCGACTACCGATAGTTGTCACTAAAACAATTGCTCAGTGTAGACTGATGGATGCAAAGCTCCCTAGAATTAGGATAAATGATTTGACAACAAAATTTAATGTAAATTCGAATTGTCCAGTGTGCCTTCAGCCTGAACCCGATGATTTGTACCATTTTTTAATTAAATGTCAGGATTTTCATGAAATACGTCAAGAACTCCTGTTAGATACAGGAGCTGCTAAGAATGAAAGCGTAGTGGACGTCATGATTAAATTGTTATCGGCTAAAGCTGAATCAGAGGTTAGACTACTGTATAAATTCATCTCCAAGGCAGTGATGTTGCGCGTGAATAAATATTCGTAATATTGTATACCGATATTCTGTATCGAAAACTTATTTGTACAGAACTATAGTTCTAAGCAAATTAAATAAATATTAATATTAATAGTCCGCAAGAGACTTCCGAAATATGTTGTACCGTGAGGTTATTGTCTTTGTTTTGTAGCCCTTTGATATAACGCAGTTACTTTATAAATTCGGGGAATTTGCCATACCCACCATTCGATCTTACAATTTTATATCTGGGAGCACATGTTAGTGGAGAATATGGTTCGGTTGATTTAGCGCTCTCCGAACTCAGAAACAAAGAAAGGTACGCAGGTAAATGGTCAGATCTTTAAAGATCGTCGCCCAACTTCAGATCGTGTATAAGAGGCAAATGAGTAGCAGAAATACAAATTAAGTCGACTACACTGAAACCTCTACCCACATAGAAGAGAAATATCCCGATTACATTTCCAGAATATTACTTTTGAGACATTAATATTCTGGAGATGTTCTCAGGGACATTTTAGAGACATTCCCAGAATGTCTTATGTCCGCTTTTTTGATATTATGGTGACATCTGCAATATTCTAGAGACATTGTAGAGACGTTCTGAGGTTATTCTGGAATACAACATATACATTTTGGAGATGTTCTACAGATATTCTTTTGATATTCTGAAGACATTTCGGTCATAAAGAAAGCTTAAAAAATAAAACTAATTATTATAGATATTTAATTTGATTTTTATTATTATGTATGTGTCATTACATATGTCATTACGAATATAGTTTTACAATTTCGCTTATAGCGAAAGCTGAAAATAATTTACCCCGACCGAGAATCGAACCCGGGTCTTCCGTGTACTAATCTGATGTCTTAACCACTACGCTACGCTCGAATATATATTATTACCGTGTGAACATTAGTAACTTATACTAAAACGTAGACCGCATATTGATTATGGTGAGACATTTCAGGCGAGGTATCTCCAGAATATTCAAAGAACCATATGTATAGAATGCCTGAGATGTAATATTTTCAGAATGTCTCATCTGCAATGTTCTGCAACGATTCTCGCAAAACATTCTAGCGATGTTAAATTTGAGATATGGTGAGACATTTCAAATAAGACATCTCCAGAATATTCTAATAATAATACATATAGCAATAATACATATAATACTAATATAATATCTCGAATGAAATATTCTCAGAATGTCTCATCTGCAATGTTCTGCAATATTTTCTGAGCAACATTCGGGCGACATCAAGTTTGAAATGTTGTTAGACATTTCGAATAAGACATCGCTAGGATATTCTGAAAATCATATATATAAAATATTTCAAATGAAATGTTATCAGAATATCTTATTTGCAACATTTTGTTTGAGACATTTTCAGCATATTCTGGAGATGTTACAATTGCAATATTTCAATTGTAACGTTTGTAACATTGTAGGGATATTCTGGAGATTTTATTTCTATGTGGGTAGCACCTAAAAAAGTATAGTGAGTCGTAGAGTCACGAAGAAATATGCTAAGAATCAAAATAAAATTATTTAAATTCGTGAACTCGAGTAAATCATCGAATACAATTACCATCCATCCAACAGAAAGTAAATAGATGATAGCCATGCGGTATAGTTGGCATCACACCCGTATCACTTCTAAAGTATGCCACCAGACCGGACGTCTTTATACAAACAATAAAGATGAATGGTGTTGTGTTGAAAGTCATAAAAATATACCGCACCACCAAACATCAAGACAATAAAACTAATTGGAGTTCATTTAACAACATAAAATAACATGATATTCAATTGCGAATCCTGAATATTAGCGAACAGAATATTATACAATACATCACCTGCCACTACTTGCGTGCTGTGCTTAAATAATTATAGGAAATTGAGAATTTTAATAGTTGTTCTATAAATGGCGTATTCATTATTATAATCAGTTTACTTACAACAGACAACTTGTATTAGACACTAAAAAATTACTTTGCGTAATTTTATCGATGAAATCAGAATTTCTAATTTTGCCAGAATTCGCGATTTAAATGCTCAAAAAAATAGTTTATTAAGTTGTGCATCAATTGCGGCCTGACATTGTGATTTCGTATTTCATCAATATAAACGGCAGTATTGTGTGTATGAACCGCTAGCATTTTTGTATAGTTTCAAATGCATGATAATTATCGCAATTTGTGTTCATATTGTATAAGATCGGTTAGATATGTTTCCTAGGCGTAACGAAATACAGACGCACTCTTGTATGGTTCATTAAGTTTCATGAGTGATCACGCTTCGTAATCTATGCCGATTTTCTATATTCTATTTCGGAGAAGAACTGTTACGGATGTTTGCATTGTATTTTGTTTATTACCGGAGATGTTGAATAGTCAAGGCGATGCCCATTTCCTGTAACGTGCTATATGTATGTTGCCTACCGGGCGGTGGCCCGAGCTTTGCGGAATCGCTATTTACTACTAAAGTAAGCGGCGCCGGAGTTGGTGGATAGAAGAATACCGGTTATTAGATCTATGATCTACAACGAGTTTTCAAACGGCCTGAATTTCGAATTTCGCAGATCGGTATATATATTGGATAACAAATAAATTTTGAACACTCCGGAAGTAGAACTTGATTTTGCGCCCTCTAGTGAAATATTCGGACGCAAATTGTCGAACCTCACGTCGTATTAAAAAATATCGTATGGAACACGGGCGAAATATTGATCTCCGATGACTGTGATTGTCATTCTCGCTTTGCTCGTGCGACAGACTTCGCACTCATCGAAGATCGGTAATTGCGCCCTTGTTACGTAATATACTATTTAGTAATAAAATTCCATTTCCCTCTAGCGGCGAAAGAATGAACCAGTGCTTATTGTAAAAGATATACACGTTTCATCCCAGGAATCTAGGCGCACTCGGCAGTAAGACGATCCTACAACATCTGCCTTATACGTGTTTATTTTTGTAATTTGAATTTTTGGTTTAAACTAGCAGAGGAGGAAATATGCTAAATGTATAAAAAGGTACGTATGTATATTTAATGGTAATATAATATCGTTACACATTATACATGGACGTAAAATAAAGTTATAAATACATGTATTTACAACGAGTTTTTGTCGTTTATTGTCATAGTGCGAATAGGTTCTATTTTCGTCTTGTCGGATAGTAAGGGCAGCTGCGTAATTCGGAATGTGCTATAAATGAATATTGTTTTCGATTACTATATTTCCACAATAATTTTCGAGAAAGCAGAATTTGTTTTAAAGGTAAACAATATAATTATTATAGGAACATTAGCCAAATATTTCGAACACAGTACTATTGGTCTTATAACTAAATAAGGGCAAACATGTTGGTTGAAATCCGTGATTAAATTTAATTTTGTTTGACCGTTTTGGTTATGAAAACAAGATTTATGTATTATTTATATAAACAAATGTACGTAAAAGGGTCTCATTTGTATTTAATTTTATTTATCGTTTTCGGTAACCCCTTTCAGCCAGCGACCAAAATAACACTACACGAAGAGAAATAAAAAAGACCTATTTGCAATAAAGTTATTCAGACAATGGTCAGAACTTTACTTTTCCTTAATTATAAAAAACGGATTCTCATTATAGGCGTTTACGGTATATATTGTATATATCTCTTTTACCAAAAACATGATGTTACAGCGTGTAAGTTCAAAAGTTATTGAACTATATACGATTGAATTGATAATTTATAGCAGAATATTAATTTAATGTAAACTCTTTTGCAGTTTTTGAAATTTTAGTGGTGTTGACGCCTTTTACTAATACAACCACATACATAGCATATAATCAGGACAGTTTTCTAACAAATAATTCGTTATTATTGTATAAGTGTTATAGTTAGTTTGAAACGAAGTTTCTAAATCGCGCGGCTATTGCGACTAACGCCGCGTTTCGCCGCACCTCGGAACTCGCTCCCCGGAATCTCCGGCGCTCGCAGCGTATCCGGCGCGGTATAGATGGCGCGCATAGTATATGCGTCGCGGTGCGCGCACCGTCTATCCTACGGGAGCGCGGGATATCGCGCGTATAAATTCAGACGCTCGACCAAGGAGCGTCACTTCTTCCCAGCCCGTTCTCCGACGGGCTTCCCCTCCTTTAGACTCGGTGTCTCGCGGGGTCTATCCTTCCAAAGGTTACGGGTTTATAGCCCTGACCTTCATCTCTTTACCCGGGGTGGAAGTACGGTGACTCGCGGTGCTTCCACTCTTCCCGTCCGAAGTACTGTGACTCGCGGTACTCCAGACCTTCCCGTCTAACCGTCCGGGGTGGAGGCACGGTGACCCGCGGTACCTCCATTCTCACGTTCAGAGTACGGTGACTCGCGGTACTCTGGACCCCCCCACTATCCCGTAGATAGGCATCCTCGGCAACCGAAGCCGCGTCCTCACAATCCCCCTTTACCAGCAACCGTACCAAACAGCCGCAACCGTCCTCGACCGGCGACGTACCGAAAACGTCCGAATTACCGCGACCACTCTCCGCATTTAGTATACGCAGTTTGAACCTACACGCTCCACGGCTGAGCGGCAAGCCGCACATATCACCTGTAAATAATACTTTCAAAGTGAAATATAATTACTTGCTGTCTCTTACTCTACAGATTGTTATTTTTCCTTCCCATCTAAACTCTAATTGGCTACGTAAAAATCAATTTACTGCTCGCGCGAGCCCTGGCGTACCGACTGAGTCTCGGCACGAGCAGTCCGGGAGAAACATCCGTTACAAGTTAAATGGGAAATACCAGTGGAATGGTAAAAAAACTCGATTTTATGTTGTTTCAATTAAAAATTAGTAAATGTTCGGTAGCATAAGATGGTCAATCTCCGAAACCGAAAATTTCTCATTAATCGTGCTTTTATGATAATATATGACACATCTATGTTTGTAAACTTTATTGTGGTTAAAGCGTATTTGAAGTATTGTCGCACAATTGAAGTTATGAAAAGGAGACCGGACATTTCGCCAACTTGTCCCTCGCGGCAGCGCCTTTCCTAGACATCCCGCAAATATCTTGGTAAGGTAATTTGCTAACATGTAATTTTCAGCCATCCAAAACTAAACAATGTCGATTCTACCAGGATCCGATGAGTGGACTATGTACAGAGTAGGGCGTATAGTCCATTAGTATATAAGTGCATTTGTGCATTGAAAACTCAAAACATTATTCAGTTCATCTCGACCGTCTTCGGGGGGTACTTCTGGCCACCGAACCATTGCCTCGCAGAGTTTCGTCAGTGACGGAATACGGGTTAAGGTGCACCGATTAAAAATTTAATTAAAATTTCCATTCCCTTTATAAATTTAATGTTAGAACTGTTTCCTGGAATTGTATACGCACGATTTATGATGAATAGGAAATCGTACCTAAAGCGAACACAGGATTTCATCCTGTAAGACTCCCATGGTTGCCTTCAATTTCCTGTGAAGTCCACTAATCATATGCTCGAGCAGATAGGTCTTTCGGGGCTAATGCACAGGTTTAAGGCTTTTTCTAAACAATCTTCTAAACAGAGTATAGAGCTTTTCCTTCGTAATACATTTAACGTGTAGACTTAAAAGAACGTTTAATATCTAAAAACGACCATTTAAATAAATATGACGTTTTTTATGCAATATATCGGGTATATTAATTATTATATGGGGATTTTATATGCACTTCTTCCAAATAGAAAATTGAATTTTTCTGGCCATATATCTGTTATTTTAAAATATCGGCCCGCTCACTCGCTTTTGAACGATGTATGTTTACATTCTTTGGTTAACCCCTTGTTAAATGCGTCGGTACACCAAGAAATATTACATTTTTACAGGTCCAGTATATATAATTTTGTATATATAATTACACTAATAAATAACGATTGCATTACACTTGCAAATACAAACTGTAGTTTATTACTGTTAGTGTTAAGACTATCCCTACATATGTCCCTATATATTGCTTGTATATTATTAATATTATATTAAAATATTTATTTTCTGGGAATTATATTTGCAGGTACAGCGGAAAAACTCAGAAGGAGATTGTCGAGTTCGTTAGGGATAATTACGTAAAACGGCAAACATTTCAGAGGTAAGTAGGTTCAATAATTACAAAGTATACATTCTGTTTAAATATGCTGTTAATTATTTACGTCATATACGTGGATGTGGCGTGAATGTTTGCTACACTTGCAATAACCTTAATAAAAATAGTAGCTTTTGTGTACTTAAAACGTCGAAATATCGATAAAACCAAAATATGACAAAAAATTACAATGTAGGTTTCCCTTACTCTAGATCATCGATTGGTCTCCTAGATATCGTGATCAACAAACTCTCTCAAAGTTCGTGGTTAATAAAAAGGTATACTTTTCTTTCTGTTCTTTTGACCAATCGGCGTGCATCGTATTCGTGATTTGTGACCACTTCACGTCCAGTATTTTCTTAAAAACTACCCTGAAAACAGGGGTGTTATCAAAGTGAACATTTTCTTATAGCCAGACAATTTTCTGGATCCATGTGACAGAAATTTTTAAATAGCTTAGCAGGAAATGGATCAACTTAAATTGGAAGTAGGCGCACAGTCACAAATATCGCATTCCAATTGCTTCAATAACGCTGTCCGAACAATAATTCTTCGAATATATGTTCCTCAAGTTTCCCTACGCAGAAACAATCGGTATAAGATTTTTAATAAAACGCATAACCGTAAAACTCTCGTTACGACGCATGGAAATATTGGATAATTTTTAACCTCTTAGAATATTGCAAGAGAAAACGTACCAAAGAATAGTAAACTATAATAATATGTGAATTGTTATTTATTCGTCAAGATTAATTTTGCTTCTTTAAAAATAAGTGCTATTTTGTGTATAGAAGCTGATGATCCATTAAACTAGAGTGTTGAATTAAACCTTTAACCTAAACGAGCCCTTTCTTTCTGATTATGATCTCCTCTCGAGCATCGTTTACTCCCTTAGGGTTATGGATGCAAACCTCCTCATAATATAGCTTTTGTTGAAACCTATTAACGCTGTTCAATCTTGTTGTGTCCTATTTCGCTACATCATCAACCACGGTTCTATCTCGTTGTTGTATCGAAGATGGTTCTATCTTGGTACGGCACTAAATAGGTTCTTTTTCGGTGTAATAATTTTTTATATCAATTAAGGTTGGCAACAATGTATGTGTATTCTCGATTTAGATTTTATAAGATAATACCATAAAAAGGTACCATCTCATTATTTTAATTATTTTATAACCGCGGAATAAATTCTATAGTTATTTTTTCACTGTTTAGAACACTTGCCGTATTTATATTACCTAAATTTAGAATTCCTTCGATCTTAATATTGTTTCTAAAATTTCTCGGAGTTGCACTCGTAAAGTATACACAAGTTTCCGAGGACGCCGACGTCTGATTGGACGCAACTGGCGGCGATAACATTCACCGGCTAGCTCAGGGCGGTAAGGTTGCCGTAAGATAAACGGTCCTGGCAAATGGTATAAAATAAAAAAAAACAGCGAGTTAAGATACGGGACTTCATAATTTGCAATTTGCATTTTGCACGTGCTCGGAATATAGGCGCACAGGTGATATGCAAATTCGCCTTCGCCACAGAAAATAAAATAAAGTACTCAAGGATAAGCACACGAGGGAGAGAAAAGTAGGGAGAAGGAAAAACTCGTACTCCGGGCTTTCCACAGAAGAACTGGTTCTTTCCTTTCCCTGCCACCGTGACAGTCGCTTTCCGCCAACTGTCCCCAGGAAGGTAATCCCCGCTAGGAACCACAAAATTGTCTTGAAAAGTTTCACGCAAACTTCACCATAACTAAGCCCTGAAGAGATAATAAGGTTCACTTGGCCAATTATTAAACTCCGATTTTATAGTCCGATTTCGCAAACCGCTAACACACACTTGTGTGCCGTCAAAAGTCAGGTGAGCCCATCTCCGTCCATCTCTTTCCTCATCTCTCTCTTTCTGGAGGTGCACCATTTGTGGACGAACTCGTCCACATATTTTTTAGCGATTGCCAACATCTTATTAGTCCACGGTGTACCTTTTTGGAAAATCTAAAAATTTGCAAACGGTTGTTCGCCGGGCACGTGTCAACGGTGACTTCGAAGTGGATGTCAACTGCGCAACTCCTGAAATCACGTGAGGAAACATGTCGGCCGCCTGCTTCATGCATTAACTGTCATCGGACTGATTGTCGAAAAGGTACGCAAACGAATGCCGAAAACGCGTAGTACCAATTACCCAGAACAAAACGCAACCGAACACATTATCTGTGCGAAGTGCCACACATCGGTCATCAACTTCGTAAAGTGTATCTCGTGTGGCAAGTGTTTTCACGAGTCGTGCGAACGATTATTTATTTGCGGGAAATCGGAGTGCGCTCTTTGTCGCACTTACTCCTTCCGTCTCTTACCGTCGCAAGCGCTGCAGCCGCGCGTGAATCATCCCCTCCTGCGCTGCCTAGTTCTTCTTCTCTCTCGAACTCCTCGCAAATATCGGTAAGAGCATCGCCCCGAATACTTTCGGCAAATCCTCCTTTTTCGCCGGTAGTACCCGTATCGCCTACTTTGCCCATTCGAGTTAGGATATAATGAGCTAGCGGTCTGTTGTCCGTTTATAGTTATTAAAAGTTTCAAATTACATGCGAACTTGAATGGCACGTTGTTCAAGTTTATGAGATTGCACAAATACAACATATTATCGTAGATTTCTTTAATTTTTGGTACTACGCAAAGGATAATGATTTTGTACACACTAGTCAGTGTAGCATTTCTACCAATTCTACCTCTGTCGGAGTATTTTGATCATTTTGGCAGTGTGATAGCATCTCCATCATCTTGAACATCGATTTTAGTAAATACTGCCATTGAAATTTTGAAAAAACCCTAACCTACATCCGCCATAATTTTGATATAATAATCTCCAACTAGATTGCGGTAATATACGACAGCTTCTAAAATCTCTTCGCAATCCGCTTAGACGATCGGCCGATTTTTTTTGTATCAACCCCTTCGACGTCAAAGGCGTGACAGGCTACTTTATATATATATCTTTCAAAACGTTGCCTCTTTCATTCGCGTGCTCTCTGTAATTCTTGTAGTTTTTTCCAGCGTTACATCGAATTAAATTTTCTAAACATCTCATTTTATTCGAAAAAAATCCCAAATTATTTTGTAAGTTGTCCAATTTTTCAGGTGTAAAAACAATTTTCTTATTTTCTGGAGGATTCAGACAGACCCTCGTATTATATCGACCGTGAGTATGCAGTGTGAATTGTTCGGTTTTTAATGAGTTTAAGGATTCACTTTTCTTACTTTTTTCTGTCAGAATATATCTTGGACATTTTCGGCAAGGTTTAATACGATATTTTGTATATTACCTATCATAACATTTCTTTGTTGCAATTATGGCGCACACCTCTACTGATTTCACCCCAACAAAGTTTACAAATTTTAATGTCACTCTTTTCAGAATTTTCAGAAACGTTTGACGAATTAAGAAAACTTGTATGCATTTTGCGTTGTATGCTCGAGGCTGCATAAACACCGTTGTCCTCATTGACCTCGATTTCGAATGTTCGTTCATTCCCCTTACCTACAATAGCTTTAGTGTGCATTTTATATCTTGTCATTAAACAAATATAGCAGTTGCACGGTCGTTTGTCTCTTCTTGTTTGTTTCTGCAGCTGTATATCGTCGTAATTGAGCATTTTAATTCTAGGTCTCTTGGTTATTTCCTTTTCGTACTCTCTAATGGTGTTACGACAAGTGTTACACCAAGCCGGAATTTTTTAGTCTTCCAATCTAAACGACTTGTCAACGTGCTTCTGAATTAGAATTTCACTTCATTTTGCACACTATATGCATAAGATCGCATTTTACACACTAAATTGCACATATAAATATGTACACATACGTTTACAAAATGTAAGTACATATTTAAAGGCAAATATGATCCATAAATATTTAAATATATGAGTGTAATTAAGAAATTCGGAATTTTCTGATTAAAAATGGACGTTTTATCTGATATCTCGAAAAGGGCAACAGCTAGAATTTTAAATAAAATTGTTTTTTATTAATGTTGATGTCCTTAAAAAAATCCGACGCTAATTTTAAGTCACCATTTTAGTGACGCTTAAATTTGTTGAGGAAAGGCGTGAAGAACGCTGCTCTGAGATACGTTTTTCGTCTGCTGCGCGATGAGAGATTGACGCCTTATCGACAGAAAGCTAACTGGCTTACTGTAGTGTCGAGGCGGCAGTATTTTCTTGGTAACCTAACGCATCAAATCATTACTACTTCTGAGCCTTCATATCTAGCTGATAAGTACCACTTCTCAGCTTTCCTATCTGGCTGATAAGTTCATCCCCATCAGTGAATCCATATGCCGATCAACGCGCCATCAAACATCTAGTTTCTCACTTCCTATTCCACACACCAACATTTATGCACACTCATTCTGGATCACTGCAATTCATTTTTGGAATTCACTTCCACGACATTTCCATGCACTTGCCTCTTTGTCATCATTCCGCACGAATCTCTTTTCGCATCTGTTCATGGCAGAACAAAACTAAAGCGCAAGGTTTGTCTGCGGCGACGAATTTTTACCTTATTATCTATTATATTTTTCTTACTTATTTTTCCGTAGTTTATTACCTTAGTTATTAGTTTCCAATAAATATACGTGTGCGACATAGCACCGTGATGCAGAGACTGTATTCCGATCACATCCTGTCCGAAGCATTGTCAGGGCAGGATTTCGTTTAAATTAGTCCATGGTTCGTTTGTGGCCAGGCCATTAATAAATATGATTTCAATCAATCAAATCTCTCTCTCTCTCTCTCTCTCTCTCTCTCTCTCTCTCTCTCTATGACCTTAAAATAAAGGGTCGAAACCTCATTTTGTTTTATTGTCTTATTCGTTCAACCCATCCGAAATTAAAGAAGAAACAATTTTAAGAAAATTCTTTCACTTCTCAAATAACATAAAGGGATAAGAAGAATAATTATATATATTTACATACGACAAACATAATTACAAATAAGAAGTAAGTTTCGAATCAAAAAATAATTTCTTTTACATTTTAAAAATGACTACATAACCTTATACATTAACCTAAAAAATGAATACTAAATGGAATTAATGCAAAGACTTTCAAATAAGTATACAATTAAATTGATAAAAACCTTTTTAAATAGTTCCTTACAATTCTGACAACTTCAAGCAGATTGGTTTTGGAGTCAAAGCGACGACTGAATTCCTACCATAAACAGACAAAAGATGATATTCACCAACACCGCCGTAGTATAACAAAATGGCGGCGGAACTCTCAACCAATCACAAGCTGAATCCTGTATATCTTAACTTCTGATTATAGTGATTCTACACTTAACTTACGACTCGCAGTAAAGATATTTGAAGCGTTCACGTATACCCTGATACAGCATGATGACTAAAAAAATAATTTGTGGTGAATAATGTTTAAAAATTCTCATTTTTTTTTGTCAAAAAGTAGCTACATTTTTTTTCCCCTTAAAGTTATTTCAATTATTATTACAGATTCTGAAAGAGCATGCTAAAAACATTATTTTACGCCAAGCTGAAATGTTTTTAACATCAGACGTGGGATTTAAATTTTTTTTTTAGAACAAAACGGACTTCAGACCATTGTAGGACAATAGCGACCTCTAGAAATTGTTTAAAAAATCTCAAATAATTGGGAAAAATTTTGTTCACCATATACAAGAAATTAACTGGGTAGCACTTGAAAAAAATTTTTTTAAAATTTGTTGGACCGCTCTAATATATACAAAACATATTCAAAAAGAATATTATATAGCCGAGCCAAATTAGTGTATGTGGCATGCGTCTACAATACGCGGAAGGATAAAAGGATCCAAGTCAGATCTCCATACTAGACCGATGGAAAACGACGAATTTGAAATGGAAAAGAGTTAGAGAGACAGTCCGAGTTCCTCCCGGCTGTCGAAGGTAGACGAAAACAGCAATGTGCTTGACCTAAACAGAGTGACTGAGAAGTCCGAGTCAGTTCCTCATATGCGCATAGTAAAGACAGGATATTCGTGGGGAACCTTATAGAGTGAGAGCGCGCGAATCATCATCCCAATTAGAAAGAAAGGGATAGATAATTGAGCTGATCACACCCCAGGGGACTGATCTGCCTAACTACGATTTCAGGTTCCCTGGCAACTCGCCATACTCTTTAACATGTCTCTGTGCTTCTATATGTATGTATATTCGTAGGTTTAACGTTTCTTCAACTTGTATTCCCAGACGGCCTTTTGCTGCACAATACATACGATTTTTCTTTTTTAATAACTTTACTACTTAATGTGAGTAATACAGACGAGTGATTGGAAGGTTTATCAAGGCATAATTTTTTAACTTTCTGCAATATAGAAGTTAATTATATCTGGTATTTTCCGGATATATCTGGGCCAATAATTTTCATCTTTTTTTCATCTGGGCCGATTTCATAATGTTTTTTAGGTACTTTTCAAACTCGTCCTCTTTTCTAGTGTGTTTTGGTGAGCAATACAAAGCATAGCAGGTAAGCGGCCCATTCCACTCCTCTACCACTACATTTGTAGCTTGAATCTATTCCGTTTGATATTCATTAGTAACATAGTGTTTGATGGTATTTTTAATGACAATTGCTCAGCCCCCACGAGCAGTACCGTCAGGATGCCTGGTATGTTAAACAGTATATCTATTGAATATAATATAAATCTTCCTAGTGAAACGAGTTTCGGATATTAGCATTATTTCAATGTTTTGGTCTCCCAAGAAAGCTTGTAATTCGTTATTATGTTTGGATAAGCCATAGGCATTCCAGATTGCTAGTTGAAGAGTTAACATTGTGACATTACAGAAACTACTGTAGTAAGTAGATTTAATATAGTTCTCATATGTTCCATTAGGCCTTTCATCATGAACTTCAGTTCTTGAACGTCCTTAGATTACTAGATGTAGTAAGGTTGTTTGGTTGTGGTATTGTTTGTAGAGTAATCTTGAATCCTTGGATTTTCTGTTACTGGGAAATAGGTGAAACCCTGACGAACACGACCGTCCGCCCCTAGCAGTAAAGCAGGCCTTGAGGTTTCTGTAATATTTTTCGCAGATTTTGATTCGTTGCTGATTCATTATTCTCAAAGTTAGCAATTATGCTTTGCGCAATTGTCTATATATTATGCATCCATTGTAATTGCCCGGATGATTGCCTTCACATAGTACACATTTTACTTGATCATACTTTTCTTTGCGTGAGAAATTTGATGTTTTGTGGCAGCCAGTACAGTTAACACATTGCGGTTCACGAGAGGAAAAGTTCTTCCTACGGTCGTAGTAGTAGTTTCTGGTAGTTTCAGTCACACGATATTTCACCACGATAATGCGGCGCTTCGAACTTAATTTTCATATTAAATAAAAATTTACTTGCATAAATATTTCTGTTATTGTTTACTGATTCCAGCTCCATAGCAAACAAGGACCAAGGTTTCTTTATTATTTTCTGTCGTATATTTACTATGGTTCGAACTATATGTCCATGGCTTTCTATTTCTTCTGTTGTGCATTCTGCTTTCGATGTTTTTTTTAGATACATCATACCCCTCCTTGCGAGTAGAACGATAAAAACGATATAATTAACAAATTACTTTATGCTAGACAGAGGTAGCATAAAACATTATCCGCATATACGTTAACATGGAGTTATGTATGAATAAAGAAGACAAAATAGAATAAAGATCGCATTTTTGAAATATTTGCGCACTCACAGACTTTTGCACACAAGAGTCTTGCATTTCGTTTATATATTCCATTAGCCATCTTTATAGTGGCAACCCTTGCCATGCCGTCATCTCCAGGATGCAGTAGGATGACTCGCCCAAGCCGCCAGCTCATGCAGAGTTGATTTTGGTCTATGTTTAGAACGATGGAATCAAGTGCTAACTGAACTCCAGACTGGGCCCATATTTTGCGCGTTAGTAGCTCATTTAAGTACTCGTGATGCCAATGCTTCCAGAAATCGTGGCGAACTTTACTAATTAAGCGCTACGAAGATAGACGTGATTCTGAAATAGACAGAAAATCGTGTTCAGGCAACTGTTTAAATGGACGTACTGCGAGCAAGTGAGCAGGCGTCAGAGCGGGCTTTTAACGTCCGCGAGTTTAAAATCGTTTCAATTTCGATAATTAGCATATTAAGTTCTTCATATGTGAGTAGTCTATCACCCACAACCCTTTTCAAATGATATTTGAAGGATTTGACTGTGGCCTCCCACATACCTCCAAAATGTGGCGATAGAGGTGGATTAACGTGCCATGCAATGGCTTTGTTGATAGCAAAGTCATGGACGCGAGTTTTGTACTCAGTTGATTCAATTAACGTGTATAATTATAGGAACAACTTTGAAGCACCGATAAAATTAGTCTCGTTGTCGGAATACACATGAGCCGGGATTGCGCGTTGTGCTATGCTATGAACCGTCTAAATGCCGCGAGAAATGCCTCTGTTGATAATTCAGTCACCAGTTCAATATGCACTGCAGTGGTCATACACGAAAACACGCATCCGTTAACTGTAATTCAACTCCGATTGCGGTGCTTCTTCTCCTTGATGAACATCGGTCCGAAAAAGTACATCCCTGCTTCGTAAAACGGAAACAACGATTCCGCTCGCAGTTCCGGTAAATTTCCCATCTAATTATTTATAGGTACGACTTAAAATGTCATTGAACTCAATTTCGGATTATTTTTCGAACTTGGTTCTTTCCGTTAAAGAGTTGACAAATTGCGTAAAGCGTACTTTCTATTCGGACGTGGTCATTTTACTTATGTGTATCCCGAATAAATAGATCAGTTACAGTATGATGTTTCGGTAGAAAAATCGGGTGTTTTTTGTGAAAAAGACACTTTAGCTTACTTTAAACATCCGCCCACACGCAGTAAGCCTTCATCGTCGATAATCGGGCGGAGTGATGCTAAACGTCCGAAATACGTTGAATTTCTTCTGTAAATTGCGTGGCTTGAATAAGCTTTAAAACTCGCGTTTCTGCTTGGGCTATTTCCTGAACAGATAATTCACCGCGCAGTGTGTTCATTTGGAGTAGACGCAGGCAATAAGCAATTACGAGATATCTAAGGAGTGAGGTATAGTCGCGAGGCACGTAACTTTCTTTAAGCCAGGTAATTCCGGTACGAGATCACGTGGCCAATTCCGATCCGCTTGGGGCAACCACTATGAGGCGTGAAACCATAATTTATTATGAAGAAATTCTTGCGGCGTTCGCGTTGGTCCTCTAGACAGAGCGTCCTCTGAGATAGACTCAGTATTTAAATGTCACCATTTGATATTCGCGCAAACGTCTTGTATTTCATTCATGTGGTGTGATTCGTAAACCTTTAAGACGGAAGGTTCTTTACGTAACCAGTTAATTACAATCGTAGAGTCCGACCAAAATATAGTGAGACTTGGATTGATTTGTGGTATCTTCGCGACGGGACATAAGCGTGCTTAAAGTCAGCGCACCGTTCAATTCTAAGCGGGAAATCGTCATCGGCTTAATCGGTGCAACGCCAGATTTGGCGTAAAAGCGCTGCACGAGCTCGTTGACGTGTTGATCACACGATCGGATGTATATACACGCATCGTATTCCTCGTTTGACGCGTCACAAAACACGTGTATTTGTATGTCAATGGAGATTGTATCAGAAGACATAGGCTTATAAATTGTTAATCTGCGAATACTGATTCGCGAACGACACCCACTTCGTATGTAATTTAAACGATGCAGACACGTCCCACGTAACCTTTTCCATCCTGCAAAATTATCTTTGTAGCAAGAATTACTGGCCCGAACAGACCTAACGGATCAAACATTTTCGCGATTTCTGACAGGAAGATTCGTTTTTAAATTCTCCCGTTTAATGGAATCGGCTGAACTGTATACAGCAACATATCACGTTTGGGATCGCAAAGCCCGGGTCATTAATGGTCATTAAGAGTGTAAATAAATCGGGATTCGTTATACGCCCACTGCCGAATGTTAAAACCACCGCTTCGTAAAATCTCTGTCACTTCTGTCCGAATCAAACTAATGGCCTCGTCCGAAACGGCTCTGGTAAGCAAGTCATCGACATATAATTTGCGCTTTAATACGCCGGATCCGGTAGGAAACTTCGCTGCTTCGTCATCGGCTAGGTTGTGTATCTTATTGCTAAAAATGGGGCCGTCGAGTCCCTGAATGTTACCGTATTCAATTGGAACGCGTGAATCTCTTTTCCATGACGCCAAAACATCTGCTGATACGTCCTATCCTATTATTTGAAATAAAACAACAACAGCGATATACAAAAATTGTATAAGATCTATTGGATTATCCAAAATTAATTTATTAAATATTAACAATTAAATATCCCCAGTTCTATACAATATACAACTATCGTTCATTTTTGTACAATCACAAAATTAACATAATTGTCTAAGCGCGCTAAAAGGTTCTGTTTAATCCGAACGGAAGTCGCAAATCTCGCAATCACATGAATTTTCGATACAAGAATGTAGCCTCTTTTTGACTTGTCGCAACGCTTCAAACCGGAACGTAGCAGCACGGGCGGTATTCAGTATAAATGCAGCACCTCCTGGACCAAAAAGTCAGTACCAGTCAGTCAATCAAAGTGTCAGTCTCAGTCTAGTCTCGGTCTCGGTCTTAGCCTCAGTCTTGATCTCAATCTCAGTCTCAGTCACAGTCTCGGTCTCAGTCTCTGTCTCCAGTGCCCGCTTCCACCAGCATCGACCGGACCACCAGCTCAACCAAGAAAAAAGTAAGTATCACCCTTAACTCAAAAACTTCAGGCAATTATTCCGGATAGGGAAGGAACTTGGGACTAGGGTCAGATCTTGACCCGGCGTTTCTATCCCTCTCGCAAGCAACTTGTGCACCTCTTCCTCGGTTTATTCCGGGATTAGCACGCGCCAATGCGGAATCGACCCAAAGTGATATTAGGTCCCCTCCATTTTTTTGGCTTGTTTTTCGGGTTATTTAAATAACCTCATCGCGTTTCTTTTTACCAACCGCAATACTTATATTTTTTTTGTAAAATAATAATAAAGGAGTGCGCCGCCGCAATCGATAGCGAGCACGGAAACTGATTATGGTTCGCATAGAAATCAACCGCAGCCTCCACCGCTACAGAAAAATAAAATCTCCATAGAGGAGTACCGACGCCCAATGTCACAGAGCACAAAAAAACAGAATAAAAAAATAATAAAAGCACCATTTTATAAAAATCCTCGAACCCTTCATTTTTGTTAACCCGTCCCCCTTTGTGTGAAAAAATTCGGCAGCTCCGTCCTCCCAAAAAGAATCCACAAATGCACCCTTATGGTCGATTTGGCCCTTTCCACGCCGCGAGTTGGTGTCCACTTTTGGGCGCCAAGTTTTCACAAGTTGTAAAAGTACTACCTGAACTCTCGAAGGCGCGACTTCAAAAAAGAAAGTACCCAATAAGCTGGCTGTCCTTGCCGTTGTAAAAAAAACTTCACTTTTTTCTTGCTAGAGAGATGTTTTCTTTTTAATACAAATTCTATTTTAAAATTTTTTTAATAAAAAGTATATAAACAAAATATAACACTGCATTATTAAACTTCTAACAAAGAAATATAATAAATAAATAAAATATAAAGTTCAATACATATATATGTTTTTAGAATCTCCGATATTTCCTAAATGTCTAACAAAAGAATAACTAGAAGCAATACACAAAATTTAAATACAACCGAGAAAAATACATTACTAAGAACAGGACTAACTAACGATAGAAAACCTAAAAAACAGTTAATAAAAAAGCTAGAAAATATTACAAAAAACAAGAAATTATAGAAGACAAAGCTACAGAGCCTGAACTTGCCCTCAAAAACTCTGAAAACCCACAAACCGTAGAACGAAATATCCTAGAGGTAGACGAAAATATTCAAACACTAAAACAACATCTAGATAATATAGAACATAGTACACTTTTACGAAACAATTCAGTTGAATTCAGTTGAAAACAAAAATTCAGCGAACTAGTTACAGAATTTAATTATCTTATAGAGAAAACACCAAAGAAAGTACACAGACATCGGAATTCCGAGACTGGTACACAAAATATACACCACTATATGCCAGCACCCTAACAAATAATAATATAAACCCACAACACAAACAAAAAGATCAGATTATTAAAGAAAACCCCTTACACGAAAATACTAATTGTAAGATGGAAAATCATAACTTCAAAAGCGAAGGTGAAGACACCTTCAGAACGACAAATAACAACTCGAATATTTACGAAAATCCAAATTTTTTCGAAGACGAAATAGAAAAGATGGCAAATTACAGGGATAAACTAACTCTTAACCACGCTATAGAAAATGTAGCCAGATATGACGGAAACCCGAATATTTAAAACGCTTTCGTCGAGGGTTGCGAAGAAGCAAAAGACATGCTACCCGAGAAATCAAAACTAGAAGAACTAGGAATCAGAAGCACGACGAGGTGTCACAAATAACACATTTGAAACCGTATCAGCACTGCTTAAATGCTTACGAGAAATTCATACCCCAGTACATTCTATAACAGAAATCAGACAATAATTAATAGGCCTGCGCCAATTTAATTTTGAAAGTGTTGTCGAATGTGGAAATCGCGTCAGAGAAGCAGGAGACCGAATATTAGAAATTTACAAAGCCTTGAGCGGCGATGACGAAGTAGCAGACATTGAAAAAGAAAGAACCGAAGAAGAAATTCTAGAGACAATTTTAACTGGATTAAAACCCGAAATAGACGTTAGATTCTTAAACTCAAAACTAACATACCTATCAGCTGGTATACATACAGCAATTCAGATAGAAAAAAGAAACATCGCAAATAATGTAAGAGGAATCCCTCTTGAAAAACCAAAGAACGAAGAGAAACCTAAAACACAAAGAATAAAATTTGTAACTACAGAAAAAAAATGCCAAATCTCTGTATGACATGAAGATGATACGTGTCTATTCAGAAAGTTAAATCAACAAAAATTCCAACCCAACAACTATCAGTTTTACGGATACCTAAGGAATAACTATCAATACAATAACCCTCAATTAAACAATTATAAAACAAACAACTATCAACCTCGAAACTATCAAAAACAACCTTACAACTCTCAACAAAATCACCAAAAAATGCAATCCCAATGTTATATAAGCAACTATGAACAGGAACAACCCTATTATAATCCAAGAAGGTTTCAAAATCCATATAATCAAAACATCACAACTACTACGAACCTAACGAATCAAAACAATGTACATACTACAAATCTATAGGACACATATGGCAAGAATGCAGAAAACTAAAATTCAAAGAACAAATACGAGCAGAATTAATTAAAAGAATTAAAAGACTCAACAAATCCGAGAAACGAAAATGGTATCTCCAGAACAGGCGCACAGAGGAAGACTGCAAACAGGCACCAAAAGAACCTTGTGACAAAATTAGAAACCAGTCCAGAGAAATAAAAACAGTCAATCTAAATAAACATGAGGCCCCATTAATACAAATAAACTCAAAAGATTCACACACAGTGCTAAACTTAATGGTTGACACCGGAGCCAGCGTAAACATTATCAAAGAGAAATATGTAAAATGAGAAACATTAATAGATGAAACCGATATAATAGATCTAAAAGGAATCACGGAACAACCAGTAACTACAATGGGAGCAGTAATAATCGAAATGTTAGGACATGATACACCATTACATGTAGTTAAAATCAACTTCTTAACAGATTGCGAAGATATTTGAGGCTCAGAATTATTAAAAAGAAATGAAGTTACAATAGACTATAAAAATAACCTTATTAAATGGCAAAATAATACAAAATATTTCAACAGCCCAGAAATTATAACAATTCCCGCTAGAGCAGTATCAACAATGTTCATAAAAATAAAAAACAATAACATTCAACAGGGGTATGTACCAGAGATCAATATCAAAGGTGTATTCTTAGGCGAAGCACTTGTTAAAAATAATGAAGGAAAAGCATATTTACACACTTTTAATACAACAAATGAAGCATTACAATTGTACATTCCAATAGTTGAAATAGAAGAAAATTTAGAACACAAAAACAGCGCGAACATACCTAATGAATTTGAATACGAAAACGAATATAAAAATGAAATAATAAATGAAAACGAACACGAAAACAAATACGAACATGAAATAATAAATGAAAACAAATATGAAAATGAAATAGTAAATGAAAACAAATATGAAAATGAAATAATAAATGAAAACGAAGACGAAAGAACGAATGAAAATGAAATGAACCAACACTCACTGAAACCTTTCAATTCCTCAATACAAGAAGATCAAGACTTCTATAATGATAATGTGAAGTTACTAATCTTACAACAGAGAAAAGCAAACAAACGACATCAAGACCCGTCAAAGAAACCGTAGGAATATAAAAAAAAAGATAAAATTAAACCCGATCTGGACCTAATAAACAAACCTTCCGAAAATACTGCAAACGAAACATCAACTAAGAAAATGGATGATCATATAATAAAACACGATTTAGAAGAACTAAACAAACATCCCGATAAACATAAAAAACTCTTTACATAGACAGAATATTTTAAAGAAGAATACAGATCTTTAACAAGAATGAAAACAATTAAAGTATAACAGATAACGAAAGAAACTAAACCAGCAAAACAAGTAAAACAGCGGTTACGAATGGATCACTTAAACACTGAAGAAAAAGAAAGTGTAGATAGAATAATAAATAAAAATGCAGGCACATTCCACTTGCCAGACGAACCTTTAAGTTTCACACCACTTATAAAGCATAAAATAATAACAACTGACGAAGTACCTATAAACACTAAACAATACCGACCCCCCCCCCTCGCATACACAGAGAAGAAATTAATAAGCAAATATCCGAACAATTAAAGAGCGGTATAACAAAACCATCAGAATCACCATATAACACACCCATATGGATAGTACCCAAAAAAACCGATACTCAAGGTAACAAAAGATAGAGAATGGTATTAGATTTTTGAAAATTAAATGACAAATCAATAAGCGATTCATAACCCATTCCAAACATTATCGATATACTAGACCAACTTGGGAGTGCTAAATATTTTTCAATTTTTGATCTTGCATCCGGATTCCTACAAATAAAAATGCATGGACACGACTCTCACAAAATGAATGAAACAGTTAAGATACGCAAACATTAAATTACAACCAGATAAATGTGAATATTTAAGAAAAGAAGTTTGTAATTTAGGACACATAATTAACGAAGAAGGTCTAAAACCAGGCCCGAACAAAATCAATTGTGTACAGAAATTTCCAATACCTAAAAACCAGAAGAATATCAGACAATTCCTCGGACTTGCAAGATACTATCGTAGATTTATTGAAAATTTTTCATCTATAACCAAACCTTTATCAAACTTCCTAAAAACCGTTGTATCCTTCAAATGGGAAAAAGAAAAAAGAGATGCATTTAACACACTACGTGAAAAAGTATGCGACGCACCAGTTCTACAGTACCCCAACGCCAATGTACTCTTTCTAATGACTGCAGATGCAACAGGATATGCGATAGGCGCAATACTATCACAAGGAGAAATACCCGAGAGAAAAAAAGATGATCAAAATCGGTCAGATCCTTAAGTGATCTAAATTCGATCCTAGTTTTGATACATTTCAGGACCAAAGTTAGACGAGTTTACAACCAAAAAAAAATTTGAATTATAATATCGATAGATTGAAAACTGATCCAACTTTTGTCTGTGAAGATCAAAAAATGATCAAATTTTGATCAGATTTAAATACTTGGAGAATGTTGTTGTCGATACGCGAACATTAAAAACTGATCTTTTTTTTGATCATTTTATGGTCGAAAAAAGATCTGTTTATGCTTGCTTTAAATGAGTGAGAATCAAATGTTGACGTGATTGAGATCAAAAGTTGAACAATTTTTGATCAGATTTAAATACGTAGAGAATGATGTTATCGATACGCGAACATTAAAAACTGAACTTTTTTTGATCATTTTATGGTGGAAAAAAGATCTGTTTATGCTCGCTTTAAAGGAATGAGAATCAAATTTTCACCTGATTGAGATCAAAAGTTGATCAATTTTTGATCAGATTTAAATATGTGGAGAATGTTGTTGTCGATACGCGAACATTAAAAACTGATCTTTTTTTGATCATTTTCTGATCAAGGTGTGGATTACCCTGTATTCTCAAATGACCCAACTCTAGTGGATTTCAGGTCTATAAGAAATCTTGTCATGATCACTTTTAAAGTAAAAATGAATGAGAACGATGATTGTAGCCAAAAATAGGGTGAATCACTTATAAACATGACGAGAATCAAGAAATGTCCAGTTTTTTCGAAAAAAAATTGTCTCTTATCGATCGTTATAAAAACAGAATAAGATTTAAAAAGTTATTCAATTTTTTTTTAATAAATAGATCCATATTTTATTCAGTAAATAAGTGATCAAACATTTAAAAAAATATGATTAATAGTAATTGAAAGAAAGGAAAGAATACACTAGAAAATATGAGACAACATTTTTAATGTACATTTATTTAAATGTTTCAAATATAATTAACAAATCAAATGAACAGGTGTGTGAATAGGTTATATTATATTTTTAATTTTTTTATTTGATTCCTCTAAGGATTTGTCATTTGAACGCCGTTTCGTATTAGGCACACTTTGCTTGAGCGGCGCCTTATGTTTGTCGGCATTTTTGTTGTCCTTCCGCAGATAATTACATAAAGTGGTGACTTTTTTCGAAAACGCCTCATCCGTCAGCCGTATACTCTTGCTGACGTTTGAATTGACAAAACCTAAATCAGAATATAAATAATTATTCAGCATTACCAGTATTATAGTAGGTTTTGTAAGTTCGTAAAAGTAGACTAGAAAAGAAGTGTTAATGGAATGGTAATCTTGGTCAATTGGTAATTAATTTCTTTAATATTTTTTATAAGATATGTATTATGGCGGTTGGAATTTGTAAACATCGATTCATTTTGAATTTACATTTTTTAGCATATATTACTCGCTTATCACATTAAATTAAATTAAAAACTTACATTTAACTCCTTCTAATATGCGTGGTGAAATGTCGTTGGTCACATTTATTCCTTTTCCAGAAATGGAATTTCCTTCCCCACGATCTCATACAGCAGTGCGCGCATCATTTTCGGTGGATCTTTTCTAAATTGCCGAGAGATCATTTGGGCTTCAAACGCTGGCAGCCAGACGTTTGATCCAGCGCCAATTTCGATCTATACATAATTTCCAGAATACAATTTATACAGGAAATATTCGATATGGCACGAGTATGGTTTGAGTATTGGAATGAGTATGGCTATAGTATGAGAGTTGTATGCCTTTTATGTGGATCAAAGGTATGGGGATAATCTGTCGTAAGACCGCTGTCCATACTAATTGCCAGACTAATTCCAGGCGGATAAAGTCTCGCATTAGTCTGGCACCCGTATGGAATTAGTTTGGCAAATAGTATGGGAAGCGGTCATACGCTAGATTATCCCCATACCTTTGATCCACATAAAAGGCATACAACTCTCATATTATAGCCATACTCATTCCAATACTCAAGCCATAGATCGTGCCATATCGAGCATTTCTATGCGGGGATTTAAAGAATAACGTAATTATTAAATGAAATTCTATAAAACGAAGTAGAGATTCTTACCTCCTTTACACAATTTTCTCTTGTATGGATTTGGTGACTGGTGCAAGCCGTTGACTGTTTAGATTCCTCTCTAGGAGCATCTTTAGCATGATCCAAGATTGCTTTGATGAATAGTTGGTTTTCGGGATCAATGAGGCTTTCCAGCAGGTTAAAAATTTTTTTTGATACTATTTAAATTTATAACGATGAACATAACGTTTGAGAAAAGATGTATAAAAATGACGAAAAGCTACATAAAGAAATACAAAACTGTAAATTAACACTGGAAGAGGAAATTCTGTGTTCCAGCGAAAAATTAATTATTCAATCGAAAAATCTAAATCTTTAGCTGAATTACCGAATTTTTCGACGGAACACCGAATTTTTTCTATCAGTAAAGGTATAAATTATTATTTAAAAGCAGAAATATGAATGTGTAATTAAATTTCGTTATCACCAGATGGAAAATTTACTCGTTGAACTGCTGCCTGATCTAATAATTTAAACGGGAGATCCACCGTTGATGGGGAGGACTGCAAATCAATTGCCTCATAATTTTTACCATTAATATCACCATCACCGTTACCATCACCATCACCGTTACCATCACCATCACCGTTACCATCACCATCACCATCACCATTGGCATCACCATCTGACCGTAAACCGCCTAACGTGACGTCATCATCACGTTTAGCACCATCTTTCTCAGAAACATCACTTTCAACTCTATATACATACAAGAAAAATTTTAAACTCAAACATTTTGGAAGTTTCAAACATACCTAATTACGATTAAAGTTGAAAAAGAAAGTTAAATTGCAAAAGAAAATGTAACAAAAAATTTGATGTCCCATCTTTTTTATTTGAAAAATTTTTTTGGTGATATGTATTTATTGAAGGAAAAAAGAAATAAATCTATCTATCTATCTATACTTAAAATTGATCAATTTTAAATAAAAATTCTAAAACTTTGAAAGTTGTAAGAATTGTTAATATTCTTTTGAGAAAGATTGGAACATTTTTTAAATGGTTAAAATTTACAAAATTCTGAATTATCAGAAAGTTACAAATGTTCATAAGCGTATTTCAAAGAGGATGTGATATTGTAAAAAAAAATATTAAAATTTAACTGCAATTGATCAAATTTGATAAAATTTAGAATATTTTGAATATTGTTAAAATATAAATACCTAAACAAATTGAGAGCTAGTATCAATAGCCACAATTTGAATCGGGATATTTTAACATCTTGCAAATAAAAAGAATCGGCAAACTCGAGTCAAGAAATTCATTTATATTGTTCAATTGTTAAAATATTTTAAATTCTTAAAAAATGTGGTACATTTGTCAAAATTTTATAAATTCTTTAAAAATTTAAAACTTAAAATATCTAAAAATTGCCAGCCTTTCATTAAGATAGTTGAAGTTTAAAAAGGAAGTTGAACTGTAGAAAAAATGTGAAAAATTTAGAGAAATGACAGAATTTAATCGAATTTGAATTAAAATTCGGAAATTTTGAAAATAGTTCAAATTCTTTAGAAATTTTATTTTCTAAATTCTTACGTAGAGTATAGTGTCGTCTACAACTTTAGATTCACTTTCATTGTCTGGAAAAATGCTCTGTTCATCAAATAATTGGCGGTCCAATTTGCGCGATGCGCTCTCTGCAAGTGAATTTGTTACGTGGATTTCGGGCAATAGTTTTCTCTTTTCAAGAACAGGTGTGCCAGGCGGTTTAAGTTCTCGATGAATAAGGTCGCCATCGGTAGAAACCTCTAGGTCCTCCAAAAATTTTTCATCATCTGTAAGAAATTTGCATTACATAAGTATATATAGGCTATAGGCTATTGCTGCACAAGAGCTTCGAGCAAGAAAGATCACACGTTTTTTTTTATTTTTCATGGTTGATAACAAACCGCTTCGTTTTAGGACACTGGCCCGGTACCATCGCCCTTGCCATTTTCCCTGCGTTCCCATTTTTTTCGTCGTTCTCACGCAGTCCACCGAAAGAACACTCGTTGTTCGTGGGTTGCAGTCCAGCCACAATACCAGTACGTACATTTTCACGCTTTACAACAGACTTACAGGCATAAATAACAGGTTACGTAAGTGACAACTTAAAATATTTTAGGTTATTGAAAATATATTTCGCTGAGACATTAATAAATAACAAAAGTTCAAAAAAATTATTAAAAATTAACGAAAGGAAACGTTAAAAATAAATATGATTTCAAAGCATAAAAGATTGTACCTTTGGCCAATGTTGACGTGCAGTAAAATTGCGCGTTTCCAGGTGTTTCCGTCCTTGGTTCCAGGTGTCGTGCTTTTGCGGTGCACTCGTCGACGATGTCGTGAAATGGTCAGAATTCCACTTCGAAGTTCGACTCGAAGAGATTTGGAGGACTATCGGTCATGTCAATATCCCTCGTTTTACACTTCTTTTTGATATTATCGATTTTCTTTTTAACCAAAGTTCCACCGAAACGAACAGAAACAATGGCATATGGACGTAGCATGTAGGGTTTTTCGAATGGTTGAAACATAAATTGACATAATATGCGAACGTGTTTAAAACGTGGCGCATTGAAAACCGTGGAATTAATATTACGAGAACGAATATAGGATAAAGACTCGTATGCCGACAGTAGTAAGTGGAATACTCATAGACATACTTATTTATCAAAGAATCGATTTATCCCGAAGTATATTATTATTATTATTATTATTATTATTATTATTATTATTATCCAGGAGTATATAATTAACAAATTTATTGATTTGTGTCTGTTTCGAAAATAACATATTAAACTATGTCTGAATTGACTCTATTTGACGAAGGACAAAGGTTGTCCGATTTCGAATCTGAGCAAGGTATTTTTAAGGAATATCATTAGAGGCCTTCCACAAGAGATAAGTATCAAAAACAATTTAATAAAATTCATATTTTATTAACAAATTGATTTCCAGAATCGGTTGAAAGAAATTATGAAGATTGTGAAAACTGTAATATAAGATTCGCGATTCTGGGATTGGAAGAGAAACTGAAAGAATTACACGAAGAAAAAATAAATGTGAAAATACAACAATTAAATCTAAAAAGAAAACATATTGATGTGACATTGAATATAATGACAATTAAACAAGAAATAAAAAAATTAAAATTAAAATTTGTTACAAATAAGAAATAAAACTAACTTTGTATTAAATCTTCTGATAATTTTTTTCCGTACATTTGCGAAGTGCTTCAAATTTAAATATTAATTGATTGAAGTAAATGTAATTATTTATTTGACGGTAATATTGGTCGGGTTCAGCGAAAAAAACCGGTGAGTAACTCTTTCTTCTGATTGGTCCCTGCTGTCAGTTTTCGTAACATGTTTGACTAACGGACCAATGGGAAGAAAGTGTTACTCAACATTTTTGTTCGCTGAATGCGACCATTGACAAGGTTCGATATTCTCTTTTTAATGTGGATATGTCATATAACCTCTGATGACGATTACTCGACAGAAAATGTCAGGTGTAAAAAGAAAATATTGTGAGTATTCAAGAGCTAGTCAATACCGGATAAGGAAGATTTTGCACGACAACAAATTTATTGATACCTCCGAAAACTCACCATCAAGTTGCAGTGACGAAGATAATCAATGTTCAGGTATAACCAAATGTTGTAAAAAAATAACCTTTAATTTTAAACAAAAAAATACCTATTCATTCATAACATACCCTAGTAGAAATCTGTTTCTAAATATCCGGGTGCATCTATATATCTGAAAATATTCTCACTTGTAAGCTCGCATTTCTCGTTCAGATGATCTTTATGTTATTACACTTTTATTTCTTCTGCTTTCATTTCCGCATCCCTGCCTGGCAATATCATAATTAGATGTTTTTTTAAGTTTTGATTAATAATTAACTTATAACTTTTTAAAAAGATTCTGATACGGATACGGATTCTCCGGTATGCGGCGATATTTGTGATGAATCTACAGCAGAATTAAGACACACAACTCGTATCAGGTTAAGTTACAGTAAACTTAAAGAAATATGAAATTAAATAATACACCCGAAATTAACCGAGACAAGAGGAGATGTCGAAAATTTGATCAATTTTAGATCAAAATCGTATCCAAATCGAACCAAATCATTTTTGGTCACATTAAAATGCACACCAATTTCAATCCGACTTTGATCCAAAATTGATTAAATTTTGATCAAATCTTTCATGAAGTTTAGTTAGAAGGGCATTCGTTCAGACACTTCAATTCGATCGGTCTTAACCTTTATTTTTATTTTTTTTTTTTTAAGAAACAATTCCATTTTCACTTTCATTACAAAATTTGATATTTTTAACATTTTCGCAAAACTCCTAAATTATTCTTGATCTTAAGAGAAATACGTTGGCAAAATTATTCATTTAAATGCTATTATTATCAAACTTGGGTCTCTTTTTTTTGTCTCGTACAGAAAATGCTTAACTTAAACGACTTAACCAAGAAAAACTTAAAAGAAAATTATCCGGAAATTTTCAAATTTATTAATATACTAATTAACTTTTATTGTATCTAGAAACGTTGGTAAAGTGCTGTGCGATGAAAATGTGTCCGAGGTATCTGACAACGCTTATGATGATGAATTTTATGACACTGAACATTCTGATGTATTTTTTAATACTGATCATTCCGACGAATTTCACGATTTTGATCACTCTGATGAGTTTGCTGCCACTGCTGAAGAAGATTCAGATAATTCAAATGATTCTGATGAACATGACATCAGTGATGAAGATGACATCAGTGATGAAGATGACATCAGTGATGAAGATGACATTAGTGATGAAGATCTAATTGCTGACCAACCAATTTACAAAGGCGCACCTATTACGTTGGCTGAGAGTGTGATAGCCACCTTATTACTCGTTCTTCGCCACAAATTAACCTCAGCTTGTCTATCAGATAACCTTAAATTGATATATATATACATTGCATTCTTCCTAATAATGTTCAACGTACGTTATACAAATTTCGAAAACTAATAAGTTCATCAAATATGCCTATTATTCGTCACTACTTTTGCAAACATTGTAAAACACCACAAGAAAAAAAAATCAACCGTGTAGTCATTGCAATAATAGTAAACAAGAAGATGGATACATCATTCGGATACCAATATTATCACAGCTCCAAGTGCTATACAGACGACAATCTTTCGTAAAAAATATAAAACACAGGCACACTCGTCAAAAAAAGAAAGATGAAAATTTGGAGGACATATACGATGGAATCATTTACAAAAAACTTGTCGCCGAAGATATTTTAGGTCATCCTGAAAATATTTCATTTATGTGGAATTCAGACGGTGTGCCACTTTTCAAATCGTCAAAGCAAAGCATCTGGCCGTTCTATTTGTTAATTAATGAGTTGCCATACTTAGAACGAATTAAAAAGGAAAACATGATTCTGGCAGGTCTATGGTTTGGAGAGACGAAACCAAATGCAAATTTATTTATGAATTGTTTTAGTACCGAGTTAAAAGAATTGTATTCCGGGATTGACATCAATACCTGTGAAGGGCCCTCTCACATTCAAGGTATCGTGATATGCGGATCGTGCGATCTACCCGCAAAAGCTTTATTTTTGAACATGAAATTGTACAATGCGAAGTTTGGTTGTACGCGGTGTAAAATTCAAGCTTTAAGTATAAGTAGATCACGTGTTTATCCGTTTGAAGAAAATTTGAATTTACGTACAAGTGGAGAAACGAACCGAAATGCACGACAGGCTTTCGAATCGAACGTACCTAAATTTGGCGTTAAAGGCCCTACGGCATTATCTAAATTTGTATACGATTATATTCGCACTTCATCGACTGATGTAATGCATAATGTATATTTAGGGGTAGTTAAAAAGTTAATGAGCCTTTGGTTCCTGCCCGAATATAGAGATAAAAAATGGTCGTTATATCAATTTCGTGATATAATTAGCGAAAAAATATGTTCCATTCATCCTCCTTCTTTTGTAAAACGATTTCCGAGATCACTGAATGATTATTATTATTGGAAAGCTGTTGAATTCAAATTATGGTTTTTATATTACTCTATACCTATACTATCTAATATAATGTTACCGGAGTATTTTGGCCATCACATTCTATTGGTACACGCGATCTACTTACTTAGTCGAGATAGTGTTTCTCCTTCGGATATAGAAAATGCAGAAGCTTCTTTAAAATTATATGTTTCTCAGTTCACAGAATTTTACGGTTTAAAACACATGGTACCAAATGTACATCAACTTCTGCACTTACCTGAAACTGTTCTTAATTTTGGTCCGTCTTTTGCAACTTCGTTATTCGCACTAGAAAATTTAAATGGTATTTTTAAAAATTTCGTTCATGGAACAAGACATGTTGACACGCAAATTTGCTCGGCAGTATCGTTATTTACTAACATAGAAATTCTAAAACAGAAGTATTTAAAGAAAGACAGGAAGGCTTACGAATTTTGCGATAAAATGATGCATCCGAATAAAAAACATAAATTAAAGCGAATTTCCTGTAAAGCATTTTCCGTTGGAAAAGTAAAAGAAATTACTGTATCTTTAAGACAAACTGTGTTAAGAATAGGTCTATATGGAAAAGTGCATTATTATTATTATTCGAGGCTATTAAAGGAAGGAATTTTGTTTGATTCTATGAGTTACATGCGAAGAATAAAGACAAATTCAGTTTTTTGTAAATATTCGGTAAATGGAGTTGACGCAATCGGGGAGATAGCATATTTTATTACAAAATGTAATTGTGATGGAGAATGTTCGGATACTTGTGAAATTCAATCATACGCAATATTAAAAATATGCTATACGGAAATTCCATTTTCTAGCAATTATCCGCAACTGCGTTGTAACGTTTATTTTGTGAAAAAGTTCTTAAGAATTTCTGAGGAATATACTGGCATCGAGATATCCAAATTGGTAGCACCTTGTTTTGCAATTGGAAATATTGATCCAAATTTGTATTTTGTAGAGCCAGTTAATCAAACTGAGTTTGAATAATAATTATGTGATGTGATGTTCTATGTTCATATGTTCTATATATATATTTATATTTAGATCACTTAAGGATCTGACCGATTTTGATCAAAATCTGATCAAATTTTGATCAACTTTTTTTCTCTCGGGTAGGTAAAGATAAACCTATTGCTTGTACCTCTCGCGTACTAAACGATCACGAAAAGAAATACGAAACTTACGACAAAGAAGCTCTCGCAATATACTATGCCATACTACATTTCAGAACTTACGTGTACAGAAAACATTTTACGGTGGTCACTGATCATAAACCCCCCACATCATTCAGAACAAAAAAAGATCCCAATTCCAGAGTTGCCAAATAGATGTGTAACTTGAAAACCTTACTTTGAATAAAATCTCAATATCAAAACAAAAGACTAAATACCATTGTGCACTTCCAATATCAACGGACACAGGAGAAAGAAAATTATCAATATTAAAAAATATTAAAACTGTAATAAAATCTTTAAAAGAAGAAGCTGATAACTTAAATCTCAACACAATTAGCATTTAAAAAACAGAGCCCTGGTAAAACGAAGCGTACACTTTAAATGTACGGGAAACGTACACGAAGGGTACGTACTCTTCAACGAAGCGTACGTATCCTTCATGTACTTTTAAGTTACCTTTCGCTTGCCGAGAGTACGAGAGTGAATTTGGACATTTTATGACCACTCGCGTACTCCTTATGGAAAAGTACTTCGAGAGTGAATGAAAGGTACACGTAGATTTTTAAGAGTACACTTTTGATATTCATATTTAAGTATACCATATTCTTATTAGGAATGAAACAAGACATACGGGAGTGTACTTAATGAAGCGTTCTTTGAGATTATATAAAGCGTGTAATAGAGTGTCGTTTGTCAATTTTTATACAAGTACAAGTTTGAATTAAATATTTTATTTAACAATATTTAAAAACAATTACGTTATATGTATTTATACATGTGTATAGGTGCAGTGTGGCATACTTATATTTACAATCATATTTATATTTTACTCAGAACTCATAGCATTAATCTCCAGAACAACCGTACGGAACAATGCAAACAATAAAATTATGAATTGTCTTAAATTTTAACACAAATATCATATGACGTTATAAATATAGTGATGGACAGTGATAGACCAGTGGTCCGTATCGTACGCGGTCGTTGATCGCGTAAAGCATCTGTGTTGAGGAACAATACTTGGATCGGTGACTGCTTGAGATCTCAGCTTTTTTAAGATACTTTATTTATCTTAAAAAAAGTTAAAAAATTATTAAAATTAAATAATAAACTAAAAATAAGAAAAAAGTGAAAAATACAATTTTTTATTAAAATCTCTTTTTTACATTTTGGGAAGAGGTATTTAAGTGTACGTACGTTTGCTTTTAATGTCCAAAATCAATCTTGCTGTACGCTTATTGTACTCTTATTGTACACTTCGGGAAGCGGCATTTAAGTGTACGTACTTTTCGTGTACTCTTATCGTAATGCACACGAAGCGTACGTACTCTTCATGTACCTTTAATTTCACTCTTACTGTACTCTTCGTGTACGCTTCCACTTTTACCAGGGAGGACATAAGAGGCATAAACTGGACAAAAGTGAAAAATATTTTAGAAACAAAATTTAAAAGCAAACAAAAATAATAATCTGCAATGGAACAATTAATCACCCAGATGTAAAAAACAAGGAAAAAATTATATAAGAACTATACTCTTCGCCTGTAGGAGGGCATAAAGGAATCAATAAAAACCTCAACAGAATTACACGAAACCATTATTGGGAAAATATGAAATCCGATATCGAAAAATTCATTCAATCATGCAAATCCTGCCAGTTAAAAATATTAAGTTGAATTAAATATCCAATGGTCATATCCGACACACCGTGACAAGCTCTAGAAAAAATCGCAATGGATATTGTAATACCAAACTATAAAACCGAAGAAGACTATGAAAACATCTTAACTATCCAAAACAATCTAACAAAATGCGGAATAAATATATTAATATTTGAATCCATCAATCGTGATGTATAATATTATTGAATAGTCGAATCTATCGATCTGAACGAGTCATTCAAACTTTATTTGCGACGTTTCGACGACCACGTCGTCCTCATCAGGCTTTATTGATACTGTAACCCAATTTAAAAATGATAAATATTACACGTAATAAAAATAAATTACAAAAAACACTATAAATTACATACATGGATGTACATTATTCGTTAAAAATGATGTAAAAATTACATTGAGACGTGTACTTACTAATTTTGGTGATTACCGACCGAAACATGACAAACGAGATCGTCTTGTTTACCACACATTTAAATGTAGGAACTAAACTAATATTATCTCGATGGAATGAGTGGGATAGTGATTCAAACCATCTTTCATATAAATCATAGGCATCAGGTGTTTTTTATCAGATATATTGTTATTTTTATTATTGTTGTTATTGTTGACATTATTATTATTATTCATCTGAATACGTTTTTTAATATAGTTGTCTATAAAAGACCTACGATAACAGTTGTTGATAAGGTATTCTTTAATAACGTTTACATTTTTATTGTGAAATTGCTTGTTAATGATACTTATACTACGATCAACTAAATTATAAACCACAGCAACTTTTTGGTGCAAAGGATGATCTGATAAAAAATTTAAAATTCGACTGATGAAGTAGGATTCTGAAACCAGTAAAAAATAAGTCTATTATTATTATTATAAATGATTAAATCTAGAAAATTTATACTTTTATTAGTTGTTTCAATTTCAAAAGTAAAGTTTAATAGCTCATGGTAAGAATTAAAGACATTTACAATTTCCTCAATTTCTTGTTTAGGTACACATGTTAGGACATCATCCACATATCTGTAGTAAAAGATAGGTGTGAAAGAGAGCGATGTTAGACATTCGGTTTCTATAAATCATCTAAAACTAAGTTGGCACTATATAATACTGGAGACACAAGAGAGCCCATAGGGGTCCCGAAAATCTGTTTATAATATATGTTATTCAACTGAAAATATGTATTATCCATTATTAAGCTTACTCCTTCTAAGAATTTATCTAATGGTATACTTCTTATAGTCCTTATGTGTGCAAACCGACGTTCAATACTTTCAATGACAAAGTTTTTTGGTACATTAGGGAATAATGAAGTAACATCAAGTGACACTAAAACATGATCAGGTGGAACTATGATTTCTTTTAATTTCTTCTGTAATTCAATACTGTTTTTTATATCACATCTTGGTTTCGTAGTTTTATTAAGAATATTACATACAAATTTTGATTCAACATGTGTAGGAGAACCGACCGCAGATATTATTGGTCTGAAAGGAACATCTTTGTTATGTATCTTTGGTAGTCCGTAGCATTTGGAGAGGCATGTATTAGTTTATGCAAGTTCATTCTTAAGATACTTCTTAGGAAAGAAATATTTATTATTGTTCCATTTGTTCAAAAGAGTTTGAACAGACTTTTGTATGTCTTTAAGTGGATTTTTTAGTACGATTTCATATGTTGATCTGTCATTAAGAATTTGTGTAATTTTGTTATTGTATACATTTCTGTCCAATGCTACGGTCGCGTTTCCTTTATCGGCTAAAGTAAACATAACATCTTATTATTTTTTAAAAAATTTGGCGTGTCTGACATTTTTTTAGAAATTACTCTACCAACAATCGAAATATGTTTCTTTGATTTTTTAAACTTATTGGTATTATTAATCAAATTATTTCAAATAATATTTTTACGATTATCATTAATATGTTGTAAAGAAAATTCAGCATCCTTTATAATCTCAACAACGTTGTATTTATCAATGTTCCGTGAGACGTTAAATTTAGGTCCTAATGCCACGATGTCAGCAACATTTTTCGGAATTACAATATCACTCAGATTTTTAAACTATTTAAGATTATTAGATCGGTTGATTTGATTTCGTGTTGGTTCATTTATTACATTAGATTTTTCAAACTTACTATTGTGTTTATTATTTAGCGCCTCATTGAAAGTTGTGTTAAACAATTGTTAACGCTTAAGAATAGATGAAAAGACATTACGTGGTAATAGGCACGCTAGTTGTTTATGTAAAGCTGTTAGTTTGTTTTCCAAGAAACATAAATAAATGCAACAGTCTTCAATTTGAATATTTAATAATTTTATTTGAAAATGTTTGATCATATTCCCAAAAACTCTATTACCTGTTCGGCCATGAAATTGATATTGGTTCATTGTCTTTTTCGAATTACACAATTTTTCGGAATGGTGTCATAAATTCTGCACCGCAGAAGGAAACGACGTTGAGATAATGTAGTTTGTATTTTTTTATTGGTGTTAATCCACTTCTTCAGAATTGTTACTGTGTTACTTCCATATGTGGTTGAAATGGAGTTAAAAAAATGTTCATTCACGTTCAACTCAAATGTATTAATATTTGAATCCATCACTAGTGATGTATATTAATATTGAATAGTAGATCTATCGGTCTGAACGAGTCAATACAAAAGAAGAATGATTTTAACTCATTCAAACTTTATTTGCGACGTTTCGGCGACCACGTCGTCCTCGTCAGACTTTGTTGGTACTGTAACCCAATTTAAAAATTATAAATATTACACCTAACGAAAATAAATGACAAAAAACACTATAAATTTCATACATGGATGTATATTATTCGTTAAAAATTATGTAAGTGTTACATTAAGAAGCGTAACGTTTACGAGTCCGTTTATTTCGAAAATGTCATACATACACCTATAAGGCAAACATGGCATCAACAAGAAAGAAGATACGCAGAATTTACATGCATTGTATCAGAGATTTTTAGATGAGATTTAATTTACGTTTCATTTTGTAACAGGCTGATATATGAATTTTATTTATATGTGTTGTTACACATTTAAATGTATGGTAAACAAGGCGGTCTCGTTTGTTATGTTTCGGTCGGTCATTACCAAAATTAGTAATCAAACGGACTCGTAAGAGTTACACGTCTGAATGTAACTTTTACATAATTTTTAATGAAAAATGTACATCTGTGTATGTAATTTATAGTGTTTTTTTGTTGGTTATAGTACCAATAAAGCCTGATGAGGACGACGTTGGTCGTCGAAACGTCGCAAATAAAGTTTGAATGAGTTAAAATCATTTTTCATCTTTTGTATTGACTCGTTCAGATTGATAGATTCGACTATTCGATAAAAATATTGAATAGCTTTACCTTTAAAAAAAGCCACAGCCTCAGACATAGCAGAAGCCCTAATAAAACGATTTATATGAATTTTTGGCACTCTAAGAAACATCCCAACAGACCAAGGGAAAACTTTTTAAGCAAAATAATGAAAAAAATTCTTCAATATAAAGCAAATAAAAACTACAGCAGTTCACCCTCAATCTAACGACTCATTAAAACGAGCCCATTACGTAATAGAAGAATACATTAAACATTTTACAAATAAACAGTCTGACTGGGATAAATGGCTAGAATTAGTTACGTTTTCCTAAAACACTAGCATTCATGAGGGAACTAAATACACACCTTTTGAACTAATGTTTGGTAGAATAGCAAAACTAGCGAAACTAAGTAACTACTTAGCGCACGGTGCACGAAAGTTCTACTTTGCACACGGAAAACAGTGTGCTAAGTGAGCACTTAGCGCACGGAGTTAAAAAAAAATATATAATATATATATATTTAATAGGAGCAGAGACAAACGAAGAATAGAAGTCAATATAACAAACAAGATGAATATTCTCATAATCACGGTTCTACTACTCATAATAATTTTGGGCGTTAAAGCATTTATAGCATTCGATTGCGGAGCACAAATTTCGAGCATATCCACAATCTCATTATTAAATACACAAGTTGCGAAATAGAAAAAAAATATATCTAAACCAATTCTAAAAACAACTAAAATTTAAATAATACACACAAAATGAAGAATTGTGAGATTAAATTAAAAATGTACTAAATTTGTTTTCACCATTAAAGAAGTCTATCTTATTCTCACCTGACATTCTCTTATTCACTTTTCTCTTTAAATAAGGAAATCTATAACATCAGGTTACTGTAATTTTTTTTTCATATTCTCATATTGTAACATTTAGTTGTAAGCGTTGCAAGATGGAGCCAAGCCGAAAGGCAGGTAAAGATTACCTCACCAAAAAATACATATATTTTTTTTTTTGGAGATGGTAATGCGGAAGTTTCTCATTGGTATGGCCGAAATAACATCTTTTTACATAACAATGAACAAAATCGAAAACTCCGTAACAATTTTTCTTCTCCTATTTTTTAACAAAAAGATAATAGAAAGCATGCAAATAATGGATAGCATATTTCTCATCTGTGGGGCAAAGAAGTGAAGACAAATCTATATTTATATATATAAAGGACATAATATACAGGTATAAAAGAAAACAACTGTTTAGTATCAAAACAATATAATTAATTTCTAATCATCTTTTCTTAATTAGAGGATTCAAACCTTAGAGTATAGAAAAATGCTAAAGAACTCGGCGTTAAGTTAGGCTTACAACATTTTAAGTGGATTGCGAGAAAAATCACTTATTAAACTAAAGTTAGTTTTTATATATGTATATATGGGGGAGAATTTGTCAACCGGGCCACTGGCCTGCCCAAAATTCAGACCGATGGATTTTAATGATCTTGGGGTAAATTGTTCCTTATTGATCTCTCTTTACGGGCCCATGTGTTATTTTGCAGAATTTCAGAATGGCGGCTCAAAACGGCGGCTGGAAATCTGAGAAAAATTGAGAGTTCGGATCAAAACGCTTGTAAGAAAAAAAAAATTGACGTTCTATTCGATTGGTTTTGAGCTCAAATTGTCGGTGTATGACGGCTTAACAAAGTTGGTAAGATAGGTTGATGAAATCCAAGATGGCGGATTGGCGATGTTCTGCCATGTGCCCCGGCCTTCTTAGGTCCGAAGTAATAGTCGCGGCTCAAGCCGAGGCTTAGCTGAGCGGCTCAAGTACCGGAAGTAGCGTGTTCCAAAAGACATATAAAAAAATACTTATATAAGTGTATCGAACCGAGCCAATCCATGTATGTACACGTACACCGAAAAAAGTCCGTCGACTCTCCGTATCGACTTTCCGTATCAACAATGGTGCACCGACCATGAGAGTACGGCGCTGTGAGCGCCACTGGAAAGAACGAACCCTCTCCATTTAAATACGAGGCTGAGTGAGCATCAGTTTTTTGAGTGCACACGAGCATCAAGATTCTCATTAGGGTTACCAGACGTATTCATTTATAACCGGACGCTCTAACTCTAAAACTATGAGCTTCTATAAGAAAATGCTAAGAATGAGTTGTTTTGAAAAAGTAATTTATTTGATAATAGGTGTATGAGAATCTATCATCCGGCGTTGCTTAATACATATTTCATAATCATGTTGAATGCATCGATTGTCCGGATCAGTGACATGTTGGATGAAATAATTTCTTATTAATTATTTCATCCAACATGTCACTGATCCGGACAATCAATACATTCAACATGATTATGAAAATAAAAATAAGTAATTTATTTGATATAAAATTAATTTTCGTTTAATATTTTTGTTTGTGTGAGTCTTATATCCATGAAATGTGACAAATGAAAAGAAAGGAGTTTTACGCAAAAATGGAAACTTTTCCACAAACGTAAAATTATGTTTTTTTTTTACACGGGTGAGCAAAATGTAGAGGAATTTTTTTTTAAATTATAATTCATTTATGAAAAATTCTGAAAAAAATTTGGTTTATTCACTTATGAATTCTACGAGTTTTTTGTCCTTTGCAATGTTTGCCAAAAGTTGATAGTTCTTTGGGGGAAAAAATCCTAAACTATAATATTGGAAATTCATTTCCTCGAAAACTATCAATTTTTCGAAAAAATTGCAAAGAACAAATAACTCTTACAATTTCCCAGACAGCCAGATCTGCTGTATATTGCCGCATATAAGGGGAAAATCAGGCGGACGATATGTCGGCAGAACTACGGAATATGCGTCATCACATATACAGCAAATTTGCTGGAAATTCTCACCTGCCGACTAGTCTGCGGCGATTCTGACGCATTTCTGCAGAAGAGATTAAAAGGGTCGGCGAAGGGATTAAAGACGCACACAAACACGGAAGCCGCGTCGGTGAACCCCCACACATGTGCACGCATGCATGCTCGAGACAAGCGTGATAGGGGGCGATCGGCGTGACCAGGAGAGAGGGGGTGAACAGGAGAAGAGGGAGGTGACGGACGCAGCCATTTTCTCTCGTTTATCAAGTATCGAAACTATTGAATCGAAAAGATGCGGCAGCAAACGTGTAAAAAATTTGAATTTTGGAGCAAGTCAGCGCAAAACTTGTATCTTTCGGAAATCCTGAAGAATTAATTTAAGTTTTAATAAAATAACCTCCTAGCAATAAAAACTATTTATAATAATCATAAATTACGTCCAATTTGTCACATATATAACGTCTATATTAGACTATAGACGAAACTCCAATTCTGTGAAAGTGTGTAGATTGTGTGCAGCATTAAAAACAGTTGAAATTAAAAAGAATGCAGTTGCGATTAAAAATTGTAATTGTAAAAAAATGTAATAAGTTATGTCCCTTATGTCCCTATGTCCCTTTTTTCCATAATAAAAACTTTGAAGCAAGCAAACTATTGAGGTTAAACATGACATACAAGGCACAGCAGAATATGCGAACGGGATTGGTTGACAGCCGAACCCGCATAGTGATGTCATACGAAACTGGCGTGCTTTCAAACGGAAGAGTTTTTAATTGACAAATAAAATACCCAAATTAATCAATTAATTGTTTTTTAGATTTTATTTGTGTTATTTATGACCTAAATTATTATTTAAAATAATAAAAAATAATACAAAAATTTTACTGGTGAACCCCATTCTTTGAGAACATCATTTTGCGTGATTTCTATAATGAGATTCGTATCCAAGTTTGCAGACATTTATACAGGGACAACATTAACTTTATCCGTAACTGCATGTAACCAGGTTTCGGATAATACTATGACACCGTAAGAAGAAATAGACTTGGTACTAAATACATTTAATCTGTTAATAAAATGTTAAATTTATCGTTTTTAAAACTCCGAATATAGTTTCACAAATACTTCGAACTTATTACATTTTTTTACAATTACAATTTTTAATCGCAACTGCATTTTTTTTAATTTCAACTGTTTTTAATGCTGCACACAATCTACACACTTTCACAGAATTGGAGTTTCGTCTATAGTCTAATATAGACGTTATAATTGTGACAAATTGGACGTAATTTATGATTATTATAAATAGTTTTTATTGCTAGGAGGTTATTTTATTAAAACTTAAATTAATTCTTCAGGATTTCCGAAAGAAACAAGTTTTGCGCTGACTTGCTCCAAAATTCAAATTTTTTACACGTTTGCTGCCGCATCTTCTCGATTCAATAGTTTCGATACTTGATAAACGAGAGAAAATGGCTGCGTCCGTCACCTCCCTCTTCTCCTGTTCACCCCCTCTCTCCTGGTCACGCCGATCGCCCCCTATCACGCTTGTCTCGAGCATGCATGCGTGCACATGTGTGGGGGTTCACCGACGCGGCTTCCGTGTTTGTGTGCGTCTTTAATCCCTTCGCCGACCCTTTTAATCTCTTCTGCAGAAATGCGTCAGAATCGCCGCAGACTAGTCGGCAGGTGAGAATTTCCAGCAAATTTGCTGTATATGTGATAACGCATATTCCGTAGTTCTGCCGACATATCGTCCGCCTGATTTTCCCCTTATATGCGGCAATATGCAGCTAGCTGGTTGTCTGGGACGATGCATCAACAAACTTGTACATATATTTACCACTTACTTCTGTTTGTTTACTAATATCTGTCGTTTACAATTTTACTAAAACACAATTTTTTCGGAATATCCAATTTAATATTTTGAATTTTTAAATCGTCTGGCGGCGACTTGTTACGACTTAAAGGTCGGTATACGTGTACATACATGGATTGGTTCGGTTCGGCATATATGGTAAAACATGTGTCGAAGGAAGACATTACCCAGACAGCCAGATCTGCTGCATATTGCCGCATATAAGGGAAAAGTCAGGCGGCGGATATGTCGGCAGAACTACGGAATATTGTTCAAGACCGTTTTATATGGTCGACTCCAGGGGTCACTGTCCACCTCCTCACAAAAGTCCTGTCAGCACTTTCTTTTTGCGGCCTTGATGGCAATCTTGAGCCTCTTCCTCTTCTTTTCATAGTCCTCGGCTAGTTGGTAGTACCGGGGCTTATGAATTGCTCTCTCATGCAGCCTTCGGGCGCGAAGGCACTCTGTCCTCGTTTCACCAGTAAACCGGCGGTCGGCAGCGAGGATTTGATTTCACAGCCATAGAGGCATCGCAGGCCGCTGTTAAGGCTGGGTGAGGCATTGGGCTCTTTCCTCCGCTGTTCCCTCCACCTCCATCTGTTCCAATCTGTAAAGGAACATCTCTCGATCGAAGGTGGCCGGTGCCCATCTCTCTGTCCTCAAACTCTGAACCCTTCTTGCTGCTCTACCGGTCAGTTGGAGCTGGTACACCAAGGCTTGATGGTCACTGTCCGTGTATCGGTAGCTAGCTTTTCAGCCCAACCCTTCCCCCATCAATTTTGGGTCGACGAAGATCAGGTCGACTACGGAGGCCTTGGACTAGGTCGGCTTTCCCCCCGTGTTAGCGATCTCCAACTCCAGTAACGAGAAGGCCTCAATGAGGGCATATCCTCGATGGTTGGTCTTCGCACTACCCCATTCCGTCGCCCATGCATTGAAGTCCCCCCGATCACTAGTGGAAGTCGGGAGGTTCTTGCACTGGCGACGATGGCCTCCAGGGATCCTTGGAACTCGTCGATGGTAAGACTGGGAGGGAGGTAGCAACTGTATAGTCTTATATCAGCCACCTCTACCCAGATGAAGCTAGGCAGGGGGTCGGCCATCTTACTGGATATGTGGAGATTCCCGCACACCCAGATGGCCGCCTTGCTGGTGGCTTCCTGCACCCAGCTCGGTTCACAAAGATCCCGGTAAGCCTCGCTGATGACGGCGATATCGGCCTTCTCCTCCTTGACCAGTTGGAACAGCAGGTCCTGGGCCACCGCACACACCGCACACACACCGCTTGAGGTTTATTTGGATCACCTTAGCCATTGTTAGTCGGTTCTCCAACCTCTTGCGTTGCCCGATGTTTGGCTACCTGGGTTCCACTATATGTTCTCTATATTTAAAAAAAAGGGAACTGTTCCTAAGGAGCATTTTTTTTTGCAGAAATCGGTCAAAGGTAATGAGATTAAAGGATCCCTGAGTTTTCCACATCGTGCGAGGTACGGAAGGTTTTTTTTTACGTTTTTTTTAAAAAAAAGCTTTTTTTACGATTTCTTGTTTGTTTTTTTTGCGAATATCTCCGGTTCTATTTATCGTACAGAAACCAAAAAAATACCAATCTCTTCGTTCTGAAATTCTATACAAAAACATTCTTCCATCACAAGTCGGAATTATTGCAACATAATCTCAAAAAAAAAATAAAAACCGCGTTTCATGCTGAATTTTGGTTTTTATTTTTTATGATTTTTTCTACACATCCAATTGCACTAGTATTGCAGGAAAAGTCGCTTTTTCAGACCATAATTATGTGGTTAAAATTTGAAAAAAAAAAATCATTAGAATGGCCATTATGCTCGTTTGAATTTTAAAATTAAGGAGCTCGTAACTTGTGGGCGTTGCATGCTAGGTGACTTTTTTTTTTAAATTGTAGATCTTTTTATGCTCTTTAAGATGGTTATAAATAATATTGTCAAAATTTGAAAAAAAACGTTTAAAAATAGGTTTTTTTAAAAAAAAAAAATTTTTGTTTTGTTTTTTTATTAAGAAATCGGATTTTATTACAAATTTATATTTTTTTATTAAAAAATTTATTAAACAATGTATGCATCTTTTTATTAGAATTATGATTATTTTTTAATTTATTTTATAGTTGTAAAAACGAAGTCATTGAATTATTTTTTGTCATTTAAAATTAGGATTAAGTCGTTACAGAAAAATATAAGATGATTTGAATGCGTCACTCTACGCATTGTAGGCACGAAAATTGTTAGGTCAGGTAGTACATTCTCGGCGCGAGGGCCCAGTCCGTCGCATTTATGAATAGAAATCAGTCATGCTATAGCAGCAGATGTGCGCTGTATACGCCTTCAGTGTGCGAGTGTGTTTTTATTTAATACATCATTGATCGCAGGTATGTAATAGTTATGGTTTAGATTAAGTTTTAACTTGAATATCATTTATATTCATACATTATTAATGATGATATTTTTAAGTATAAATATATTATGTATGACATACATACAGGGAAAGAACAAATTAGCTACTGCTGCGAATTTTTAGCTACCATAGCGAACGAATGACAGCTAACTTCTAACAGCAAACGTATTAGCTGAAGTTGCTAAAGAATTATGTGCCCTTGCTAATTTTTCGTTGCCACTGCTAAGTTTTTATCTATGACGACAAATTGTTTCTAACAAACTCGACTTCGCAGTGACAACTGACTCATTTTTTTCCGTGTACTCATAGGTATTTTTTATTGCAGGCATTCATTTTCTATGAACATTGGCACAGTCCGAAAACATCCTTAAAAAAGAACTGGAAAGATTGTTGCGGTAATTGATAATTTTATTACATTTATATTCGTTTTAATTTTCCATAATTGTGTATAAATTTAAACATATTCCGTTAAATTCTTACAATATGCATGTGTGTATGTAGGATAATTGTATATAGTATTATGTGCCATAATCACCTTATTTATAAATACGAAGTCATTATCATGAATGCATATTGCAAACAGTAATACTCGTAAAATGAATTACAATTTTATATTGCATAATAATATATTTTTAATTATATCACTTTAACCCTTTGAGTCACACATTTTTCCTTTTATCGAATTTAGCTCAAATTTGTTACTCGAGGGTTTTTGAGGTCGCTGATTACGAATTCGAGGTTAGTTTTTCGAAATTCAAGATGGCGGATCCAATATGGCGGACAAAAATTTAAAATATAATTTGATTGGGACAAAATTTGCTACTCGGGGGTTTTCAAGATCGCTGATTATGAATCCGATGTCAGATTTACGAAATTCAAAATGGCGGATTCAATATGGCCTTCACCGAGATATAAAAATCGAGAATTTTGATGAAAATGCGTATTAGAGGGTTTTTGGGATCGCTGATAACGAATTCGATGTTGCATTCTATACAATTGTGAATCTGCTATGATAATGATAGAAATGTCATTTGGGGGTCATACATTACGAATTTGATGTCAGATTGCCAAAATTAGAAATTAAAAATGATGAGTAACAGTAGCACTCAAGATGTGTGGATCAATTATGCGAAATATTATTTGAATATTTTTCTTTCTCGGCATTACCCAGAGCTAATAACGTGGACGTGAACAGTACTAGCTCCATTTTTTTGTTGTTGTTTTTATATTTTTTAACATCTTACCTACAATCAACATAAAATTCATATTCAGCGAGGCTGAAAATTCCCTAACACGCTTTTTCATAAAAGCTCTCGCTTTTTTACATCTTGCTCACAGCCATTTTGAATTTCGTAAAGCTGATATTGGATTCGTAATTATCGGCTTCGGAAATCCCCAAATACGCATTTTCACCACAATTCGCGCTTTTTTACATCTCGATCACCGCCATCTTGAATCAGCCACCTTGGATCCGTCATTTTAAATTTCGTAAAGCTGACATCGGATTCGCAATCAGCGACCCCAAAAACCCCCTAATACGCATTTTCATCAAAATTGGCGATTTTTGACATGTTTCTGACCGCCATATTGAATCCGTCATTTTGAATTTTGTAAATCTGACACAGGATTCGTAATCAGCGACCCCAAAAACCTATATACCCCGAACTTTAAGTCATTATCTTTCAAAATAGCGTCAAAAATGAATTCTTTCCAAAAAAACATGATTTTTTTGTGTTTGTTTATTTATATAAAGTAAACAATAAACAATTATGTATTTTTAGTCATGTGGATATGTTCTTTAAGTACTAAGGTAACAGAAAATAGCAAAAAGAACGATCGGAATACGTTAACTTGAACGTAAATAATTAAAATTCAAAGAAATCGAGGTAGTAACGTGGGTTACTACCGTGACTCAAAGGGTTAAATGCATCGCATACTGCGTGTACAAATTTTTGACTATTTCATGTTAAAATTTGAAAATTTTCCGGCATTAATAAAGTATCATTTTTTATAGGAAAAAAATCTACTTCCACTGGAGCATGTAACAATATTTTCATCATGTCAAATTGTCTAATTTGTGATGAACCCTTGGGTACTGACGAACATGCAATTGTGACCGTGGAAGAAGAAGGAATCAAGACAATACAAAGAAAATGTCATCAGATCGGCAACGAATCACTACGAAGAAAATTGTCTAAAATACAAGGTAGTATAAGTATCCATAAAGCGTATTATAAGCCTTACACGTATATTACATAAAATACTGCCAAGAAAGAAAGTACACAATCCACGTCAAGAAAATTACGCTCATCGGATGATTTCGAGAAAATAAGTTATAATAAGTGTTTATTTTGTCAAGAAGACTGCGCCTCGCAAATTATTAAAGCGGCTGAATTGAAGAAACCAAAAAATAAACGTTTAAAAGTGAATTGCTTATCACATGAAGAAACATTGAAAAAAATCGAAGCATCAGCAAAGAAAGTCGATAATGATAAGAATAGCAGAATAATTCTTCTTTTATCTAATGACGATGTATTAAATAACATATTTTATCATACCAACTGTTTAACTGTATTTTATGAAGGAAATGAAAAATCTGCGAGCCAAAGCGAACATCGTGAAAAAGACCACGTTTAAAAAATTGTAATTTATATATGTGATTTTGTTCAAAACCATCCAGAAACGGACCAGTTATTCAGCCTAAAGGATTTAATTTTAAAATTTGAAGCCGACAATCCAGAAATATTAATTCCGACGGTAAAATCGATAAAAAAACAACTTTTATTGCATTTTAAAGAAGATATATTTATTGCCGGGAATAACGACAAGAAACCATAATATGTCGTCGGAAAGCTGGTAATCGTTTAATAATTCAGCATTTTCAAGAATAAAAAAAAAAGCTATAAAGAAAAGCGAAACGAACAGGAAAACGTGAAAAAATTGAAAGAAGCAGCTGAAGTAATCCTGAATGACGTAAAAATGAAAATCTACAACACCAACGAATTCCCAGCCGCAGATAAATTTTTTAATAGTCTTAAAGAATATATATCGCCATCGTTGTTTAAATTTTTATGGATTCTTGTCACGCACGATAAAACTGCCAAAAATGATTGGCAAACAAAAATTATTGCAATCGCGCATGCTATAATATCGGCGATGTTACCAAGATCTGCGATATCTCCTCTACAACTTGGACTTGCTGTTACATTATACCAAAAGGTCAAAGGACAGGTTATTTTCCCCCGCGTTAATGACGATTTGTCTATTTGCGGGTCGGCTCTCGGGTGGAGAGGTACAGGACAGAGACAGGCAGTACAATGACAGAACTAGGCATATACAACACAACACCCACCCAGAGCCAGTCCCCCCTACCCCAATATCGGTACCACCAGCAGATTCGGCGGTCTGTGCCTTAGCGAGTACGACGCGGGGCTTATCCCCTCTTTATCCGAGATAAGACCCACGACGTACCGACCGCGGATAAGACGCTGACGGTACCGATAACTGCCGACCGGGGTCGGCAGCGGTCCCAAATTCGTACCTTCGCCCAGCAAAGTTTCCCGGTTATTCCACACTGGACATAAGCAGAGAAAATTGCACAGACGGGGATTCGAACTCGGAACCTTCGCGACGTTCAGTTCGGGCGGACTAAGACTGACGCCTTAGCCCGCACGACCATCACGCCGTTACACATTATACCACAGATACGGTTCAAAAGACTTAATTGATATTTTATCAAGTTTAGGTTTTTGTTCGTCCTACAAAAAAGTATTGCTTTTTCAAGCCTCTGTCATTCATTCCCAAAGAGAACCTGTTATGAACTCATGTTTTGGACACTTTGCTTTTGATAATGCAGATCATAATGTTTGTACCCTCGATGGATTCAACACTTTCCACTACATGGGGGGCATACAAATTGTAGTTCCTCATGATGCCGTACAACATACAACCATTCCTAAACTCAAGACATTTCCGAAATCAAAGACGTATACTTCGAAAGGTACCGTATCTATTAAATATTTTAAAATTCCGAAAGACGCTTTGGAGATCTTTGTTACGAAAAATTGGAAGGATATAATTTAAGTGGAAACAAGTACGTGAAAAATATCAAATTATCTTCGTGTGATTTTTTATGGCTATACAGCAAATATGCAAACATTGAAAAAAGTACAGGATGGAACCACTTCATGGAAGTAATAACACAGACGCAACCATTTCAACGAAACAGAATAATATGCTTGCCATTTATATGCGCACCTCCTTCAAATATGGACACTGTATATACTTCATTATTGTTAGCCTACAACAAAGCAAAGGTCTCAAATTTTAAATACGTATATGAAACTTTTGATTTACCTTTATATATAAAAGCTTTGGAAATTACTGTAAGTAGTAATCATGATCGCCTGAAAAGCGTAATACCAATACTAGGTGGCTTTCACTTACTGATGAGCTTCATGGGTGCAGTTGGTCACATAATGGATGGCAGTGGGATCAAAGATATTTTAATGCTAATCTACCCAGAAAATTCAATAAAACATATTTTAAGTGGTCACGCGTTCGCCAGAGCACTTCGAGCTCATGTTCAAATCCATGCAGCATTGGCAAATTTAGTTTTATCTTGGATTAATTTTACTGAAGACGAGAAACTTTTTATGACAAAACTACAAAAAAACATTGGAAGTAGTGACATTTTATCTGAATTTAATAACCCATTATACGCAGAAATATTATAAAAATTTACGAAGAAATTAGAAGAACTGTCGGCTGATGACAAACCAACTGGAAGACTGTGGGTGCAATATTTCCAGATGGTGACACTTATGAAAAAATTTATCGAAGCAACTCGTCGCACATCCTGGGATGAATATCTACAAACTATAATTCAAATGCTTCCCATATTTCATGCAGCTGGACACAACTTGTACGCTATGTGTGCCCATTTATATGTTCAACAGATGCTATAATTACATGTAGATGAGCACAAAGAATTTATTTCAAATTTCTCAGTGAGAAGAACGGATAATTATTATTGCGGATTGTCCAGCGATCAAGTAATTGAAACGGGCTTAATGAAGCTTTTCAAAGATCCAGGAAGAGGGCTAACACATGGTAAAGGATCTACCGAAGTAGATACAGCAAAATGGATTTTATCGATGCCAATTTTTTTGGACATATTCCAAAGCTGTCAAGAATATTGTAAAGTAGCTGTTTTTGGCACAAGCGAACAACACAAGTCCGACATGCACGATGATGGAGGGCCTACGCGTGTTAAAAGAGACAACGAAGATTTTAACAAAGTAGCTGAATATCTTAAAGAAAATTCGCCTTTTTTTACGAACAATCGACTAGTGTCATTGAAGACTGGTATAATTGGAAACGACAAAGTGAACTGTTATAAAGCTTTCCAGCTAGGCACCGATGCAGTAGAAACTATTTTGGAACATAAAATAGATGGCGTAAAAGTAGGTCGTCGTACAACCATTATCAATAATGACCTCAACAATTAAAATTAATAACAAATACGTACCGATAGATCCTACATTGCTTTTCGTATTACGTATATGCCTTGTTAAAAAGGCGACGAAGCATTGAAAAACTTCTTCCAATTCGAACTAGCCCCATATCCGCTAAGTATCTTTAATGAACATGGAATGCGGAAAAATGTGAAATCAGATTTTTATGATGTATTTACACCACTACCGGAAAAGCCTACGTTTGTAAATACCTTTTATGTGATCGACGGAGGATTTTTATTACACAAAGTTGTATGGCCGAAAAATTCCACATATTTCGAAATATTTAATGTGTACGTAAGTTACATTAAAAGAAATTATACTGACACTTTAAATTGCATCGTAGTTTTCGACGGATACACAAATAACAACTGTACGAAAAATTTTGAACGTAATCGAAGATTCAATGACACATTTTCAGCAAAAGTGATAATTAATAACGTACATGTATCGCCTCCAACAAACCAAAAAACATTTCTGTTGCACAGTAAAAACAAACATCAATTTATTAAACTTTTATGTGATCATTTCAAGGATACAAATATTAAATTTAAAAAATGCAATGATGATGCGGATGTCGATTTTATTCAAGAAGCAAAATTGAAAAAACTTGAAAATTTAAACATCGATGTTGTCATTGTGAGTCAAGATATTGATTTATTAGTTATTTTAACTGGAACCACGCCGTCAATATCGAATTCCATTTATATTTTCAAACCTGCGATAGGAAAATCGAAAGACAAATATTATGATCAATTTTCATTCAAGTACATTGATTTAAAACATTGCATCTTGTTTCTGCACGCATTTACCGGGGGCGATACGACATTTCCATTTTTAATATCGGAAAGAAGAAACTTTGCGACGTAATGCGGAAATATGAATGCCTTCAAAAAGATGTACGGGTATTTTATGATCCAGAAGCAACAAAAACGTCATTTGTATGCATCGGGAAAAAGTTACATACTAGCAATGTACAATGCAGACCCGGAATAAAATATCGATTTAAGTTTATTACGATTTAGATGCTTCCAAAAACATACCACGAGCACAGCATGTAAACTTTTGCAGCTTCCTCCGACTACAGCTGCAGCAAACTACCATATTTTACGATCGTATTTACAAATTAAAAAATGGTTGCTAAATACAAATATACTACCTTGTAATTATGGATGGGAAATGATCGATAATACCTTACATCCGATAGTTTTACCGAAAGGTATGAAACCATTGCCTGACAGCCTTCTGGAGTCAATTTCCTGCGGATGCAAATCAGGATGTAAAACAAAATAATGCACGTGTAAAAAGCACGGAATGGCATGTTCAGCTGCGTGTAGGTCTTGCACTGGATTATATTGCGCGAACGCGGCTATTTTTTAAGACGAAATTGAAGAAAATGAATTATGCGACGATGGCGATAACGACGGAACATCTTCCGTGTACGAAACGTAATCGCATACATCAGAATCCAGCACTGGCGATTATTTATCTGACAGCTCGCATGCTGGTTCTGATTGGATCTACTCCGACGTTGAAGAAGGAGTTAATTTTTATAACTGCGAAACAAGCGATACAGACTTCTCGGACGAATTACAAATTAAAAAACGAAGTCGCCGATAATAATAATTATAATTATGTACTAAATTAAGGACTAATTAGTAATAAACTCCGAAAAAAACAAAAAAAAAAAATCTATTTTTAAACGATTTTTTTTTAAATTTTGACGATATTATTTATAACCATCTTAAAGAGCATAAAAAAATCTACAATTTAAAAAAAAAGTCACCTAGCATGCAACGCCCACAAGTTACGAGCTCCTTAATTTTAAAATTTAAACGTGCATTATGGCCGTTCTAATGATTTTTTTTTTCAAATTTTAACCACATAATTATGGTCTGAAAAAGCAACTTTTCCTGCAATACTAGTGCAATTGGATGTTTAGAAAAAATCATAAAAAATAAAAACCAAAATTCAGCATCAAACGCGGTTTTTATTTTTTTTTGAGATTATGTTGCAATAATTCCGACTTGTGATGCAAGAAGGTTTTTGTATAGAATTTCATAACGAAGAGATTGGTATTTTTTTGGTTTCTGTACGATAAATAGAACCGGAGATATTCGCAAAAAAACAAACAAGAAATCGTAAAAAATGCTTTTTTTTTAAAAAACGTAAAAAAAAAACCTTCCGTACCTCGCACGATGTGGAAAACTCAGGGATCCTTTAATCTCATTACCTTTGACCGATTTCTGCAAAAAAAAAATGCTCCTTGGGAACAGTTCCCTTTTTTTTTAAATCTCAGGTACTTTCCCTCCACTACCCGTGAGCGTGATATTCTCAGGGGTCACTGCTCCTGGCAAAGTCACCTCAATGATGGCCTGTGCCACCTCCTTCCTAGTTGTGGCCTCGTCCATGTCCTTGATGGTGATGACTTCCTTGTGGGACAGTGTCTGTACGACAGCTGTCCCTTTTAGTATGGACGTAGACGCTGCTTGGAGGTCTTGGGTGCACAATTTTGACACGACTACTATTAGGTAACACTAGAAAGAAGTGCATAATTGAAATATGCGGAATAGCTTTAGCTTCTGAGAATTTGCTATCGTTTCACTTGCATAGAAAGCTGAAGACCACACACACACACACACACACACACACACGCGCGCACACACACGCACACACATGCTCGCGAATAGGTGGCGGCAAGTGGAACCACTTGATCAAAGCACCCTGAAGGCATACAAATCCGACTGTGCGACCTCCGCGTGGTGCATGTCGGATGCCGCTAATGCCAGCGGTATAAATACTTTTCGAAATAAACACCTTTCATCCCCGATTAGTATTAGTAATCGTATTTGTAATTACCTATCCACCATGTTGGACAACCGTATTGAATTCTGGACATCTGGCACCAAATATGTATTCAGTGATGTCAAGACCTTAATTTGTATATATTAAAAATGTCTACCTGTAGAATTCATATCTTTTCAACCCAACGTTTATTTTATTATGCAAATTCTTCTTCAGCTTCGTGATCAGCGACCTTCAAAACCCCCGTAAACAAATTTTGGAGTAAATCCGGTGATTTTCGAAAAATATCCAAAAATATTCCCCTCCCGTAAACTAATTTTAGCATTTATCTGAGGATTCTTTTTTAAATCCCGACAATTTAGAGATTTTAGGCGCCATGGCAGGCCATCTTGGATTTCATCAACCTATCTTACCAACTTTGCGAAGCCGTCATATACCGACAATTTGAGCCCAAAACCAATCGAATAGAACGCTAATTTTTCTTACAAGCGTTTTGATCCGAACTCGCAATTTTTCTCTAGTTCCCAGTCGCCATTTTGGGCCGCCATTTTGAAATTTTGCAAAATAACACATGGGCCCGTAAAGAGGGGTCAATAAGGAACATTTTAGCCCAAGATCACTAAAATCCGGTCGGCCGATGGCCCGGTTGACAAATTTTCCCCATATATACATTCTTAGACTACGTAGATAAAAATTCAAAACCATTTTTAACTCTCGTACATTATATGGTTTCCTTAGGGCTTATCAAGAAACAATATCAACCTCGGAAATTCGAAAAGGAGTGAAATGATACTAGGAAATTACAGTATCAGAGGCTTGCCATACTAGCGTGGAGAGCGAGAAATATACGTATTAAGACGAATTATAATCACTCAGTTAGTGTTGCCGGATCATTTTTAGAACCTTAATGCAGCAAATTAAAAAAAAAAGAATTAAAACTGGAATTTAACAAAATCGATCATTTATTCTCTTTTAAATAATTTTCATTTTTTTTCCTCAATTGCTCAAAATATGAAATCTTAAATATTTCAAGTTTCATGAAAAACGAATACCTTTGATAATAACATATGCCATTCCACAATTAGCAACATGATAATATTAATTATCATAAGCAATAATACAAATCCTCAAGTGCAGGGTCAATCGAGCCAATATAAGAAATATATCGAGCGCAAAACAATTATAGCACATACATATCAGAGCGCAGGAAGGAATCCAGCCAAAACAAACAAAAACGCACACAGAAATAACCAACTAAAATTCTTTCTTTTTCCTTGCCAACAGAGACGTACTACCCATGGAAGATATTCATCAACACTATGATGATAGCCATGCAAGAATATACGATAGCCAGCCAATCACACCCGCAATACTACGGAAATATGCAACGAAACGGAACATGTCTATACAAATTATTAAGATGAATGGTTTTGTGATGAATGTCATCAGAATCTACCGTGCCACGAAAAAAAAAAAAAACAATAAAACTAACAGGCTACTACTTAATAGAAGACCAGTCACTACTTGCGTGAAAGGTTTAAACAATTACACGGATCGCATAAACTGTCTAATCACATATGGACATATAAAACCACCACAAATAGAAGGAAGGAAAATATACCGATTCAAACTACGAAACAACCTAGACGACATCAACATTCCTAATCACTCAGAAGAAGATGACGGCTACCAGGAATAAAATATTGCATTTCTTCTAGAGATTTACGGAAAAATTAAATCCCATATGGTTTAATTATCACACTACATTTTTTCTGAGCTAACACACTTACTAACGCACGTGCTCACAAAGTCGGAGGGCCGACTTTCGACCGAGCAAGGGGGTGTTACGTCCCACGTAACGCACCTCATTTCAAAAATACCGGCTAAATATCCCATGCAACAGCGCCCCTGGCTTATAGTACTGAACCCTAACAAATAGCGTCCCGATCCGGATCGAAAATAAAGAACCCTATGATTCCTGAACTTTCAGTCCAATTTACATTATTACCAATACAAAGTAATAATATCAAAACCACCGCGATTTATTTTCATTTATAAAATCCAATATATCTAACCAATTTTGCAGTTTTTTAATCAGGATACTTACTAACATCTTACTAAACTTTCTGAAACAGACACACAGAAAAATCACCGAAAAATCTAACGCATCTTTCAAAAATGCACAAAACGGGACCTGCGACCCGTACCCGTGACCAATTCTATCTATTTCTAAAGAGTAATAAAAATTCCAAAGTTTTCTCTCGCACACGCTTATATGCACACAGACAAACTTTTGTTTTTCAAATAATATAAAACTTATAAACCAAAACTTACTAACAATAGAATAATAACTTTGGTCGGATTAGACTCCATATTTAGATACAAATTCTATTACAATATAAAGTGCAGGTTTTGCAGACATCAGATTTATAGTAATAAAATAAAATGTTTATTTATAATAATTAATTAATTACTAACTAATTCCGTTTTTTCCTTTTACTACAATAGATTCAACCACACAATTTCATAAGTCGAACTTTCAAACAGATACCGAACAGACGAATAACTAAAAATTATTTTATATTAGTATATAAAACATAGTAAACAATATCTCATGAATAAATAATGAACTTTTTATGTATATATATCTCTATTACAAGATTGAACCCCCTTTAAATTTACCAACTCGATAATCATGTTTCCAATATTATAGTAATATAAACTTTTAATCAAAACACTGTTAAATTGTAAAAAAATCAACAACAATTTATATTAAAATAATTAAAGCAAAATATTTCATTAAAAATACGAATTTACTATTATTTTAAATAAAACAACAACAACGATATACAAAAATTGTATAAGATCTATTAGATTATCCAAAATTAATTGATTAAATATTAACAATTAAATATCCCCACTTCTACACAATATACAACTATCGTTCATTTTTGAACAATCACAAAATTGACATAATTGTCTAAGCGCGCTAAAAGGTTCTGTTTAATCCGAACGGAAGTTGCAGATCTCGCAATCACATGAAGTTTCGATACAAAAATGTAGCCTCTTTTTGACTTAATGCAACGCTTAAAACCGGAACGTAGCAGCACGGGCGGTATTCAGTATAAATACAATAACTCCTGGACCAAAAAGTCAGTACCAGTCAGTCAGTCTAAGTGTCAGTCGAAGTGTCAGTCTCATAAATAATAAAAGCACCATTTTATAAAAACCCTTGAACGACTTTGGGACTGTTACCAACACCAATCGGTAGTTATCGACAACGTGAATGGCTTTTCTGTGGTCGACGCTTCGTAAATATTGTCTTGAATAAAAATAAGTCAATGATTGCGTTGCGCCTGATACGGCATAGAACGCCGACTAACTGTTGTCGGTGTTGATTATATGCAGTATATTTGTGATTGTTTATTTGTTTGTATCGTCCTGTGGGGGATGATGACTAAGCTTTGCCCGATTAGCGATAGATAGAAAAAAGTTAACAAATAAATCTGATCAATATATGTAATAGTTAATAGATAAATAATAATCGTTGTGCTAAAATAATGAATTGTAATGAGTGCATACATAAGTTGTTAAGACATTAGCAAAATCACAGACTTATTCCCAGTGATACTATACTGATTGGAGGAGATCTGAAATTATAAAATCCAAGTAAAGGATTCCGTGATTCTGATCTGTGAACATCGTTAAAATACTAAATTCAAGTAAAATGAAAAGATTGAAAATCGTCCTTGAGTTTCGACTCCAGGGGATTGGACATTGTCTGTAAGGGAAATAAATTGCGTCTGGTCGTCGGATTTCGTTTCGATGAGAATTTATCTAAATTTCAACCAAATAAATCAAAAAGATATCGGCCTTCAATCTCCGCTAAGAAGGAATTAAACCCTTTTCTTTGTGCGCACTTTAATTACAACAATAAAGAAAAGCAAGAGCATCCGTAGCGGTCCCTGAGTGAATCGGTGACCGGTTATGTAGAAATTGTGATTATTGGCACTCTCGATACATTTTCGCAGTAGTATTATATTTTTTTATGAAGGATGTAGGTTGTGACAGAGGCTACAAACATCCGCAGTGGAGATGCGATCCCATCTTTTTTTCGGACGCTCTCGGCCCTACGAGGCAAGTCAAATTACAATGGAATGTAAATTATTAATAAATTGCGTTCCAGCTAATAATATATATAATAGCCCGTTTAGTGGGAATCGTTCAGATATTATTCTACCTAATTTAAAATTAAAGTCGTAATTGTTAAGAGTATGGAAGTTAAACTCCTCTTTACTACGAATTAACGAATTTACAACGGTTGCTTAGCGATATCCTTGAGGCGAGAAGTGGAAAGGTATAAGAGTAGAAATCTTCTTCGATGAGTTTAAGAATTTTTAGGCCTAATTCGGAACACCAAAAATGAAACGCTCCTTCGCTACAAAATTATTGAAAGTGCATCCGTGCGTCGCGAGGCCTTTGAGGCACGCAATTTCAAAATACTAGTGTATATATTTTCCTCGATGTATTTAAGAACATTTAGAGCTAATCCGGAAACCCATAAGTATGTAAATATAGCCAATAATACCAAAAATTATAATCAAGTGCATTCTCCATGGAACAAGCGTAATTGAGGTAAAAACTGCTTATTTTAACTGCCTCTGCGGGGTCAGACGAGGAGATATTTTTTACAGATATTGCCAATAAGTACAAAAACAAAAATAAAGCTCATTCGAGGTGGCATAAACCCTAATGTAAGTTCAAGTAGTCGAAAATATGGGAAGAGGCGAAATTGCTTATAAAATTTGTGAATAGTATGAAAGTGTAAAATGAAATACATCCGCCATTGCACAAACCCATTTAAAGAAATTTATATGCAGTGGTCGAAGGACCCACAACAAATACGTACCTGCGGAACCACTAAGATCATTCAGTGTGTGGCTATTTGCGACGTTAATTGGCATACATAATTGTAATTTAAAAAAAAATTGGCTTATTCACATACATTAAGTTTTTAGCAGTTGCTGGAAATGACCACCCTCATTGTGAATACAGAGTTACGCTAGATTCAATAAATTCTGGGCAATTTTTTACAGCATGCCCAGGGGCACTTGGCCGAAGGCTTCGATAAGCATACGTGCAAGGTGTTCTCGTATTTGGATCGGCTATGTGTATACTTGTTTCTTCAAAAATCCCCAAAGAAGGAAATCGGCTTTCTCCAGAAAGATTTCATTATCCGTTACAGATACCCTAGAGTTTTGTGCAGGAGCCCCTTTCTGGTGAAAAATGAATCCTCTTAGAAAATCAGCAACCCAGCAGTTTCTACCGTAGAAAATATTCAGATCTCAACCGTTTCGTTCCCTTGAAATTCTTAAGGTCCAACCTTGACAGTACATACATTTAATTTTTATGACGGGACATCAGGTATATAAAATGCATAAATTATTTCGAAATGTATAACATTACACAAAAATTAATTGTTACACCTAGTTTGAAGAAAATTTCTGAATTTTTGTCCTGAATAATCAAGAATTAGGACGCGTAAAGAATTAGAAATTTATTGCTGAAAATAATATAAATCGGTCATTATAATATATTTACTCTAATAAGATATGTCTTACCAAATAATCACCAACGCTTCCGTACAACAAATGGGTACCAAATCAATTTTGACTCCATGGAGTTGGTTTTGTGGCAAAAGGATTTTTTCCGCATAATGGAGGTAATTGCGTGGATTGAAAATTCCATCTCGAGTAAACATGCATCTGTCTATACTCAACACAGAATTTAAAAAATCTAGATCCTCATTACGTTTTCCAATATGCCATTGACAACATTGCAGTAATCATGGACTATCTCCCGATTAGAGCCCCCGGACCCGTTGCAAATGGAATCTCGAGGTACGTGTGGAATATATCCTCTTCTTCTTGAGGACGCAGCAAATTATTACCACCACCTTTTCCATCTCCTCTTCTTGAAGGAATAATATATACATTTTATATAGTAATGAAATAATTGCATCCAGGGAAGGCGGTTAGGACACTTAGGCGTCCGTCCGAAATGCATTTTTTACAGTTCTATAGATACCTAACACGGGTTTTTCCATTATCCCAAATGGTTTTTTCTCGCTATATAAATTACAACAATAGTTATGAGTATCGCGTAAACTAATAATAATAATAATAATAATAATAATAATAATAATAATAATAATAATAGGGGCCCAAAGGGAATGATGCGTAACACAATGCGGCTATGCAAAAAGCCGCATCTTAGCCTATCTTCCCAAATGGCCTACTCTCACCTCCACGTGTGCTTATTAGAGCCGGTGGGCCCTGGACTCTTAGCAACCTTGCCAGAGATTGGGTAACCAACCCCAGTGGATGGCGAGGTAAGAGACAAACGAGAGAGGCATAACAACGGGGAGTAGGGCTAACCACCCTACTCCCTGTATTTGCGGTTACTCATCGAATAACGCGCAGGGCTCCTGACCATCGGGCTGCTTCGGATGCAGCCCAGTTCCGAAGTGGAGGAGCCGAAACAGGTGTCCCGGGACGACGACCAGCTGATGTCCACGGACGATTTCAGTGGACGGAGGATCTCAGGCAAGATCTAATGCGCTGCTATGAGGAGAGCTGTCCGCAACAGAGAGGCTACATGGCGCGAATGCACAGTCGGTTTGCATTAATGCATCCCGAACTGGCACATCGCTTTTCTCAACAACAACTGAGAGATTATGTGGCCTATCTGAGGCGGACGGGTTTCGTTGTTCCCAGCAGTCAACCGGTACCGGATGTGCGGGCAATAACAACTGAGCCCGTACGCGGTGCTGGGAGAGATGCTCCACATTATGACAGCACGACACCCGTGTTTAGGAAAAATTTGACAACAAAAATTTTGCCTAAACAACGAGAAATAGACAGAGCAAATAGCCTACTTCTAGATGCTCTTCCAGATGACTGCGACCTGTGGCAAGTCAATTGTGCCGTTTACGAGGCTGCAAGTGATCTGGCGACTCCGCGAAATCTGACACAGATATCGGGGAGTCGGCAGATTACAAAACGCATGTCTCAATTGAACGGTAAGATTCGACTGACACGGAAACTCGCTTCCCGAATTCAGTGTGTGATCGACTATTTAACATCTGGCCGTTCATTTACAGCTAAAGTCAAGAAGTTCGCACAACAACTGCGGACGTATTATCACACACTGAACAAACTGAAGTTGCTCAACATCAAGCAACGTTTAGCGGATAAAATTCGGGTTATGGCCGATGCCAAAAAGAGGCTGCAAAGACGGGAAGAAGGAATTCGACAAAACTCAATATTTTGGACGAATCCTTCCAACCTCTTCAAACATCGTATCGCAGCCTCAAGCGAGTTTCCGTCGATGGCCGCAGTTGAGGAATTCTGGAGGAGCATCTACGAGAGAACATCTAGGCTTAATGCAGACACTCCAGGTATTGAAATCTTCACCGAGTTGTGCGACGAAGTCACACAACAAAGTGAAGATTGCCCACCCGTCAGTGCTTTAGAGGTGAAAAATGCCATCACAGGAGCGAGGAATTTCTCCTCGCCGGGCTGGGATGGAATTAATAACTATTGGTGGAAGATGTTCACTTCTGTCCATCAACACCTAGCCCGAATATTCACCTCTTATATAAATGGAGACCAACCCATTCCGCACTGGCTGGTGGAGGGCCGAACGACACTGATCCCAAAATCGGGAGACTTGTCCGATCCGAAAAACCATAGACCGATCACGTGTCTCAATACGTTATACAAATTGTTCACTAACATCTTGAACGTACGTATTGAGAAATACGTGAAACCGGTGTGGCAACGGATAGTAGAACAGCGAGGCTGCAAAATGGGTGTATCCGGCTGCAAGGACAACTTGCTTATCGACAGGTGTGTTTGTCAGGACGCAGTCCAGTACAAGCGTAACCTGTCGATAGCCTGGCTGGATTACATGAAGGCGTATGACTCAACATCGCACGAGCTTTTAAGCTTGTTACTCAAACGCCTTCATGTCCACCCAAACATAGTGAGAATTGTAGAAGACCTGATGCCTCTTTGGAAAACACGCTTTGTCATGACATCGGGCAAGCGTCGAACCATGTCTAGACTGGTTCAATTCCAAAGAGGTGTCTATCAGGGAGATTCTCTGAGTCCTCTGCTCTTCTGCATCTCACTATTGCCTCTATCCGTTGCTCTCCGGAAATCTCAAGGGTACATGTGTGGACCGCCTGGTGAACGTGTACATAAGATCACCCATCTTTTCTATATGGACGATCTTAAATTATACGCATCAGGCGAAGATCAATTACATCGATCTCTGAACATCGCCCTCACATACTCGAGAGATATCGGCATGGAATTCGGATTGGACAAGTGTGCAGTCGTTCATTTGCACAGAGGAAGGTCAGGCTCCCATAACAACGATATGGAGCTCGTCAACGGAAATGTCATCCGCCACCTTAGCGCCGAAGAAGCCTACACATACCTGGGCGTACCTCAAAGGCATGTCCAGGATGTGCAGGCTGCTAAAACCACCATCATTAAGAAATACCGGCGCATTCTCCGTCAGATCTGGTCATCAGAATTGAATGGGATAAATAAGGTGGCAGCCACGAATATGTTGGCTGTATCACCAGTGCTCTATTCTTTTGGAGCACTGAAGTGGAACGTTGACGAGCTAAGGGATCTTGACCGAAGCACACGGAAGATGATTTGTATGCAACGCAGTTTGCATCCAAGATCTTCCGTGGAACGACTGTATTTGCCCCGAAACATGGGAGGTCGTGGCCTTTTAAGCCTGGAGTGTATGCATGACCGATTGGTCCTCGAAACAGCTTGCGACGTGATTAATCGAACGGAGGACCCCCTGATGATGCTAGTACATCAGCATGAAATTCAGGGGAAGGGGGCGTTTTTGTACAACGCGGCTGAACGAGCGGCGCGAAACCTCGGTCTGGTTTTCAACGTGGGACGTAGTGGTGCACAGGAGGCTGAATCAGTCATCAATCTGTGCCCAGTGCGTCTCAGGGCTAACATACGGAAGGAACAACTCCGTATGTTGGAGGTAAGGCATATCGACAAGCCGTTGCATGGACAATTCTTTCGAAATGTCCAACAACTTGGCTTGTCGGCAGAGATGACCTTCTCCTTCTTAAGATCAGCCGGCTTGAAATCCGAGACCGAGGGTTTTATCTTCGCGTGACAGGATGGGGTCATCAATACCTTAGCGTACCGCCAGAACATCTTACACCAGGCGGTACAGAGTACGCTTTGTAGATTGTGTAGATGTCATGCTGAGACACTAATGCATCTTTTGGCAGCATGTCCAATATATGCAGTTTCAGCATACATCGAACGTCACAATGCGGCTCTTCGAGTGCTGTATTACCATCTTCGCAGCACTTATGGTATTGATGCAACCCCAGTTTTGCCGTACGTCCCCACTGATATTGAATCCGTAGTCGGGAATGAGTCTTGCCGAATATACTGGAATTACTCATTCCCGACGAGCAGGCAAATATCAGCCAATAAGCCTGACATCGTCCTTGTTGACTTCGATGACAAATCCATCTTCGTCATCGAGTTTTCTGCACCAGCAGAAACAAATATAGTCAGCAAAGAGGACGAAAAACGGATGAAATATCAGGAACTCCTGTTCGAGATTCGCAGGCTGTATCGAGGATTCAAAATCAAGCTCGTCGTGCTGATAATTGGAGTGCTGGGAGGAATGAGACCAACTTTCCTCCAAAACATCGAAAGCATTCCGGGCTGTCGAGAACATGCAAATTCCATCGCAGGCCGAATGCAGAAAGCAGTGCTACTGGGATCTCTCCGTTTACTGAGGTCACACGAGATCCTGTAACCACTTACCCAATGGTAGAGGGAGTGGTTACAGTTGCAAACGACATGGCCCGGTGCAGTCTGCAGCGGAGGAGATGGATATCGGAGCCACTTTTCTACTGCAGACTGCACACGTGGATTCTGGAGGGCCAAGGGAGGTTAGGGTTTTAGTCGGTAAACCTTGCCGTTAACATCAAAGGTGAGGGAGTCCGACACACGGGGGGTTACACAACACCTTCAACCCCGTATGGTGCCTAATGCATTTCCCCCCTCCGTCAGAACACAAAAAAAAAAAAAAAAAAAAAAAAAAAAAAAAAAAATAATAATAACAGGTGTCCCGGGACGACGACCAACTCATGTCCAGATAGAAGACCTGATGCCTCTTTGGAAAACACGCTTTGTCATGACATCGGGCAAGCGTCGAACCATGTCTAGACTAGTTCAATTCCAAAGAGGTGTCTATCAGGGAGATTCTCTGAGTCCTCTGCTCTTCTGCATCTCGTGTGGACCGCCTGGTGAACGTGTACATAAGATCACCCATCTTTTCTATATGGATGATCTTAAATTATACGCATCAGGCGAAGATCAATTACATCGATCTTATGTAATTGATAATAAAAACTATCATACAAACGGGTGTCCCGGGACAACAACCCCAACATGCCCACGGACGATTTCAGTGGACGGAGGATCTCAGGCAAGATCTAATGCACTGCTACGAGGAGAGCTGTCCGCAACAGAGAGGCTACATGGCGCGAATGCACAGTCGGTTTGCAGTAATGCATCCCGAACTGGCAGATCGCTTTTCTCAACAACAACTGAGAGATTATGTGGCCTATCTGAGGCGGACAGGTTTCGTTGTTCCCAGCTGTCAACCGGTACCGGATGTGCGGGCAATAACAACTGAGCCCGTACGCGGTGCTGGGAGAGATGCTCCACATTATGAAAGCACGACACTCGTGTTTAGGCAGAATTTAACAACGAAAGTTTTGCCTAGGCAACGAGAAATAGACAGAGCAAATAGCCTACTTCTGGATGCTCTTCCAGATGACTGCGACCTGTGGCAAGTCAATTGTGCCGTTTACGAGGCTGCAAGTGATCTGGTGATTCCGCGAAATCTGGTACAGATATCGGGGAGTCGGTAGATTACAAAACGCATGTCTCAATTGAACGGCAAGATTCGACTGACACGGAAACTCGCTTCCCGAATTCAGTGTGTGATCGACTATTTAACATCTGGCCGTTCATTTACAGCTAAAGTCAAGAAGTTCGCACAACAACTGCGGACGTATTATCACACACTGAACAAACTGAAGTTGCTCAACATCAAGCAACGTTTAGCGGTTAAAATTCGGGTTATGGCCGATGCCAAAAAGAGGCTGCAAAGACGGGAAGAAGGAATTCGACAAAACTCAATATTTTGGACGAATCCTTCCAACCTCTTCAAACATCGTATCGCAGCCTCAAGCGAGTTTCCGTCGATAACCGCAGTTGAGGAATTCTGGGGGAGCATCTACGAGAAAACATCTAGGCTTAATGCAGACACTCCAGGTATTGAAATCTTCACCGAGTTGTGGGACGAAGTCACACAAGAAAGTGAAGATTGCCCACCCGTCAGTGCATTAGAGGTGAAAAATGCCATCACAGGAGCGAGGAATTTCTCCTCGCCGAGCTGGGATGGAATTAACAACTATTGGTGGAAGAAGTTCACTTCTGTCCATCAACACCTAGCCCGAATATTCACCTCTTATATAAATGGAGACCAACCCATTCCGCACTGGCTGGTGGAGGGCCGAACGACACTGATCCCAAAATCGGGATACTTGTCCGATCCGAGAAACCATAGACCGATCACGTGTCTCAATACGTTATACAAATTGTTCACTAACATCTTGAACGAACGTATTGAGAAATACGTGAAACCGGTGTGGCAACGGATAGTAGAACAACGAGGCTGCAAAATGGGTGTATCCGGCTGCAGGAACAACTTGCTTATCGACAGGTGTGTTTGTCAGGACGCAGTCCAGTACAAGCGTAACCTGTCGATAGCCTGGCTGGATTACATGAAGGCGTATGACTCAACATCGCACGAGCTTTTAAGCTTGTTGCTCAAACGCCTTCATGTCCACCCAAACATAGTGAGAATTGTAGAAGACCTGATGCCTCTTTGGAAAACACGCTTTGTCATGACATCGGGCAAGCGTCGAACCATGTCTAGACTAGTTCAATTCCAAAGAGGTGTCTATCAGGGAGATTCTCTGAGTCCTCTGCTCTTCTGCGTCTCACTATTGCCTCTATCCGTTGCTCTCCGGAAATCTCAAGGGTACATGTGTGGACCGCCTGGTGAACGTGTACATAAGATCACCCATCTTTTCTATATGGACGATCTTAAATTATACGCATCAGGCGAAGATCAATTACATCGATCTCTGAACATCGCCCTCACATACTCGAGAGATATCGGTATGGAATTCGGATTGGACAAGTGTGCAGTCGTTCATTTGCACAGAGGAAGGTCAGGCTCCCATAACAACGATATGGAGCTCGTCAACGGAAATGTCATCCGCCACCTTAGCGCCGAAGAAGCCTACACATACCTGGGCGTACCTCAAAGGCATGTCCAGGATGTGCAGGCTGCTAAAACCACCATCATTAAGAAATACCGTGGCATTCTCCGTCAGATCTGGTCATCAGAATTGAATGGGATAAATAAGGTGGCAGCCACGAATATGTTGGCTGTATCACCAGTGCTCTATTGTTTTGGAGCACTGAAGTGGAACGTTGACGAGCTAAGGGATCTTGACCGAAGCACACGGAAGATGATTTGAATGCAACGCAGTTTGCATCCAAGATCTTCCGTGGAACGACTGTATTTGCCCCGAAATATGGGAGGTCGTGGCCTTTTAAGCCTGGAGTGTATGCATGACCGATTGGTCCTCGAAACGGCTTGCGACGTGATTAATCGAACGGAGGATCCCCTGATGATGCTAGTACATCAGCATGAAATTCAGGGGAAGGGGGCCATTTTGTACAACGCGGCAGAACGAGCGGCGCGAAACCTCGGTCTGGTTTTCAACGTGGGACGTAGTGGTGCACAGGAGGCTGAATCAGTCATCAATCTGTGCCCAGTGCGTCTCAGGGCAAACATACGGAAGGAGCAACTCCGTATATTGGAGGGAAGGCATATCGACAAGCCGTTGCATGGACAATTCTTTCGAAATGTCCAACAACTTGGCTTGTCGGTAGAGATGACCTTCTCCTTCTTAAGATCAGCCGGCTTGAAATCCGAGACTGAGGGTTTTATCTTCGCGTGCCAGGATGGGGTCATCAATACCTTAGCGTATCGCCAGAACATCTTACACCAGGAGGTACAGAGTACGCTTTGTAGATTGTGTAGATGTCATGCTGAGACACTAATGCATCTTTTGGCAGCATGCCCAATATATGCAGTTTCAGCATACATCGAACGTCACAATGCGGCTCTTCGAGTGCTGTATTACCATCTTCGCAGCACTTATGGTATTGATGCAACCCCAGTTTTGCCGTACGTCCCCACTGATATTGAATCCGTTGTCGGGAATGAGTCGTGCCGAATATACTGGAATTACTCATTCCCGACCAGCAGGCAAATATCAGCCAATAAGCCTGACATCGTCCTTGTTGACTTCGATGACAAATCCATCTTCGTCATCGAGTTTTCTGCACCAGCAGAAACAAATATAGTCAGCAAAGAGGACGAAAAACGGATGAAATATCAGGAACTCCTGTTCGAGATTCGCAAGCTGTATCGAGGGTTAAAAATCAAGCTCGTCGTGCTGATAATTGGAGTGCTGGGAGGAATGAGACCAACTTTCCTCCAAAACATCAAAAGCATTTCGGCCTGTCGAGAACATGCAAGTTCCATCGCAGGCCGAATGCAGAAAGCAGTGCTGCTGGGATCTCTCCGTCTACTGAGGTCACACGAGATCCTGTAACCACTAACCCAATGGTAGAGGGAGTGGTTACAGTTGCAAACGAAATGGCCCGGTGCAGTCTGCAGCGGAGGAGATGGATATCGGAGCCACTTTTCTGCTGCAGACTGCACATGTGGATTCTGGAGGCCAAGGGAGGTTAGGGTTTTAGTCGGTAAACCTTGCCGTTAACATCAAAGGTGAGGGAGTCCGACACACAGGGGGTTACACAACATCTTCAACCCCCTATGGTGCCTAATGCATTTCCCCCCTCCGTCAAAAAAAAAAAAAAAATAACGTCTTTATTGACACAATATACATTAATTTACATTGTTCAAGGGGCGAGGCACAGCATTAAGTGCTGTTTTACAGCCTGACCCATAATTACATAAGTATCATGCAAAGCGAGTTACAAGTATATAATGAACAGTAACATATTTAGAAGAGAAAGAAAAAACCGAACATACTATACAGACACATATATAAAACAAAAAAGTAAATTCACAATATATAAAATAATAATAAGACTAAGTGACGATAAAGGTACAAAGAGTAATTAAAACCTACTATAAATCTACTATAAACGTAAAAGATTGGTCCGAACGCTCCAATTTCCAATTTAATTTAATTCTGTACACCGAGAAAGAAACGCTTGACTTTAGAAATTAAAATATTTGGCTGATTTAATAGCAATCTAAGGGCTAAAGGAAATGAATTGAAAACACGAGCTGAAATGGCAGAGAAAGCGCCCATAGCCTTTGCGGACCGATATAAAGGGCATCTCATCGTGTAGGATACCGTTTTACGAGTGTTAGGACGATTTTCACCTAGCATACTGATCCGTTGGTATAGATATGACGGCGTTTTGGTAGAATTTCTCATCGCAGGAGAAATATGATCGAATTTACGAACACCGTATATAAATCGCAAACAAGCATTTTGTACTGCCTGGATCTTCCTCCAGCCGTCTCCATTAAGACAAGGTCCATATACACTCATGCAATATAGCAAATGAGGTAGAACAAGGGCCTCACAAAGTCTGAGTTTAACGCGAACTGGTAGAACACGTCTCCATGGAAACAGCCGGCGCAGGCAGGCAAAGGCTATTGAACATTTCGTTGATACATGAGAGGAGAAACTCCATTCATCATCAATAAGAACTCCGAGATCTCTAGCCTGATGAACTACCGGAATAGCACTACCATTCACTATAATTTGGTAAAAATTAAGATCTATCCTACTACGTAACTTAGCACTGCCAATTACTAGAAGTTTTGATTTTTCAGGATTTAACATCAGCGCATTGTTATTAGCCCATTTGGCTATCTTGTTCAGATCATCATTCAGCATTACAAAGACTTCATCTACAGAGATATCACAATTGCGCATTTATCTCTAACATAAGCGTCGGTCCGAAATTAATTTTTTACATTTTTATAGGTTATGGATACCTAACGCAGTTTTTTCCATTTTCCCAAAAATCAAATGATTTTTTCTGGCTATATAAATTACAATAATCGTTATGAGTATTGTGTGAACTGATATCACAGTTACGCATTCATCTATAACATTTTTTTTTTGTTTACTAATGTATAAGGACCGTAATACCAAGATTATTTTCAAATTGCATCCGGTAAATAAAGTATCTGGCAAAAGCGCAAATATAAGCTAAATATTACTTATAAAATATATGAGCAGTGAATTCACGCGTGTTACCTACAACGCGTACCAACTACTCTCGAAACATTCTCTTGAGTCTTCAAATATACGAAATGAAAACATAGCGGAGAATCGTGAGAATCTTGAGTACCCCTGGTAGTGTCTGAGTCACCTTCGCCGCAGCTAGCCTGATTCGACTGTATAAGTAGTATTATTTCTTAAAAAGCTTTATAACGGCATACAAATGAGTATGTTTAGTTCTTTTTGAAGATGCAAGGACCATCTTACCATCTTATATTATTGATTCATGTTCAGGGGGTAAAATAAAATAGAAATAATTTAGTTTCTAAAAGAAATAATATTGTCTCTCTTAGTTTTAGCTCCATGAACCATTTCACTATAATAATAATAAAAATAAGAAATTTTGATTATTCCATTACAAAACCTTCATCAATACTAATTTAATATTATAAAACGCGGTGTTGTTAATTTTACCGGAACTTATACCGGTCTCATTCCTCATTCCAGAAACCCAGGAACGCTTATATCATAATAAGAGCACGTTTATAATTGAATCCGCATTTGTAGTTTCCGGTATTCTCAAGTGCGTTAGCAGTCGAATCAAGATCACCAAACATAGTTCAATCTTATACCAACATAAAAAACGGAGGCGATTGATGGGTGTACATCAACTTAGCGAGACATTCTCCATTTAAAATAAGTCGAAATAAAAAAAAATCTATTCCGGAATTAAATGAATACAGAAGTTTGGTTTTGAGAGATAAGGCGACCTCTAGCCTAGTTTTTTGGGTTCCTGTAGGAGTTTTGGAAGGTTTCCGGTCGATTTGAAAAAAGAGACACCGGTCACACGCGTACCTCGTGAGTGGCATCCTATAGCCAATAAAATACGAAAAAATTGTAAAAGAACTCGTGGTTCTTTCTTTGAGCTTTGCGTTTCATTACGATACGGTTTAATCATTCGAGAAACGCTCTTTATGCGCGCACAATTCAGTTCGCCGCTTTGGAACAAAAACTGCCGTCATATACGTGCAATCGCCTTCAAACTCATATACGGATATTTATGGAAGATAATGCATCGAATTAACACATGGCGATACTGCGACGATTCCACGTGATTAAGGTGATAAAAAGTGGACATTTATGACAATTTTCGTGCATTCGGGAGTGCCGTTCAATTCAACATTTAAACATCAACGCGAGCATTAAAAACTTAGTGTTTTCCCGTAATATGATCATATGTAAGCGATTACATGCGACACAACCTCATCTATTGATGTCGTTAGCAGGAAGGAGGTACGATCCTTGGGGCTCATTCTTTACGCGCTTCGTCGCTTTACAACGCATGCATCCACGCTTCAGCATCTTTGACTCAGCCGATTTATAGGAAGAGTAAGATTGACAAAAATTGACTCACATTGATTGCTATTTCTGCAATTATTAATTCCAAATATGCTTAGCAACAAAAGTGGCACTAAACCAATGGAGGAATACCATAAACTCTTCCAGATAGTTGCCCTTCAATCTGACGTATATACGTCGAAACCTCACGCAGCAAATTTGTTCCAAATGCCGAACCCGTCGCTAAAGATGACTCGTACTCGGCTCTCTTTGATTAAGGCGAAATAGGGCCTGATTTCACTTCGTCATGAGTCTATGGTTGCCTATAAGTCAGATCCGTCCTATGCAACGACTGAATATTTTACTCAGGATTATTCTGGGGCATTTGAAAAAACAAATTTTAGAAATTAAAAAAAAAACATATGCTGAAGCGTGTGAAGGCTTTTCAATAGTCATAAGCCTCTCGGCGCCAGCGTCTTCTACACCGACTTCTATGGCACCATCTCACACAGTCATCATTGACAATCAACAACGTCGAACGCTCGAAGTATCCGTTATGTAGTTGTGGTATTTTCTGCGAATTTTCTAAATTGTAGTGATCGGGAAGGAAGGGGCGGGGCTAAAATTCATCTAGGTATGAAAAGGAATAATGCTTTCTTTCTTCTTCATACAGTGGGCATAGTGAGTGAGGTTTGTCGCATCGTCTCGCCCTCGTACGGTACGCTGAAAAAAAAAGTAAACAACCTTCGATCGTTTCCGTGTGCATACGGGCGCGCATTTCAAGTTGGTGTTTACCCGTCTTGTGACGAAATCGTGGTATAAGACAATCGGAAAGGCAAAACCTTCGGTCGTTTCCATGTGCATTCGGGCTCTCTTCTATCTCGAGCAGCCATCACGCACTCCGTCGGAACATCTACCGGCGTGGTAACCAGCGTTCGGTTGCGCTCGTAATTTCAGCAGTTGTCGCTTCGCAGTTTGCACTCGTACGTAGCGACGATCGGAACCGTAAACAGCCATCGTTCGTTTCCGTAATACATTTCCGAAAAGTGCCCACGGTTGAGAACACTCTATGAACGGAACTGGTTATAAACTATCACAGGTCACTCGCGAGTGCTCTTTGACATTGGAATAAAATGAGTGAACATGTCTTCGCCATGGTATGCGCTTCTAGTGGAACAAACAGAAGAGAAGAATTGCGGCTATTGGACGTACAGTGTTAAATTTAGAAAAAAGTGGACAAAAAAACTTTACGGAAACACTTTTTCCAGTTGGTGATGTTTTTCGAGTTCAGCATAACAATGCTAGAACCGTCGGTCAGTTCTTTTTCTTTGCTTTCAATTTCGATTCCAAAATTCTCTGAAGTTTATCTTGACTAGGTGAACTTCTGAGATTTATTCGAACCTCTGGTTGATAAAAATGCTTCATTATCTAATGTGCAATATTTGCATTATTTAAAATAAAGTTTGACTGGTGAGGCGGCACTCGTTAGCAGTTAGGTATGTTATCATAACTTTGGCAAATTACGTCTCAGCGTGGAATAATTTAATCCCTGAGCAATTGTGACTTTTAGTATTTTCTACAGCGCAACGCCTGGATTTAGTGTCTTGTAAAGATTGGGAATTGCAACTCGGGGATCAATCCAATTTTCCGTCGTTTGACGAATTAGATAAATTTATCGCTTCACGAATTCGCGCATTAGAGTCAAACTCCGTGCTGCAAAAATAACCTCAATCCATTTATTCTCAGAATGCGAAAGCAAACTGAAATATGTCAACACGTTCTTTACTGTCAACTGACTGTCGAATACAATATGTTTTATGTCGTGAACAACATTATCTATATCTTGTCCGGATTTTAAGTACATGCTTATTACTAAACGCATGAATTACATACGTGAAAATAGACTGTATAAATTGCCTTAAAACAGGGCACACGTCTATAAATTTTCCGAGTAAATATCAGTGTGCAGGTTACAAATGTATCCATCATACGCTTTTGCATCATTATGTATCACACGGTAGCAATTGAAATTCAAGGGCACCTTGTTTTTAATTAAATCAACAAAATTCGAGTAACTCGGCACAAGATATCACCAATATTTTCTCAACCTGCTCAGAAAAACCATGATGAATCAACCCCGCATCAAAGTGATCAAAGTAAACAAACTTGAATTGTTAGTTCATAAGTCTCATGCGTATAATTTTAATACGACATTTACGCAAGGCTATAACTCTACAGCAGTTTGCTTACCCAATGCATATTCCCATCACCGCGCCGGTTCGTACACTGACAAGTAACACTACCCAAGTGACAGACGCCGATTTTTCGGAAATTTGTATATGTTGTAGTACATGGAAAACTAAGAGACACGTATTTTTTGTCGGCGGCAAAACGTTTTTAGGGGGTGAAACACCCCCTTCAAATAGAGGTTAAAATAGAAAAATCTTTAAGACTAGTGAAGCGAATTGAATGATTTTCAGTGTAAAAGTATCGTTAGATTTTCGTTTGTTATCGAACTATGCACTTTTTATCTTATTTTTCTGTCCCCAAAAAGACCATATGTCCCCATAATAGCTACTTTTTATACATAACTGTCCTCATAACAACCCTTCCACATATTTATAATAATAACGTATGTCCAATGTCAATTGCCTGTCACCCAATAAGAACAACCAGTGTCCGACATTTAGTGCAGCACTTATATCATGCGTATCCGGCCGCAGACGTCAGATATCTTAGGTCAGCAGTTACCCTAAATTTAGCACAGCGGATATCATAAGGCTAAAGTGCTGCTGTTGGACGACCGCCCATGCGTCTGCGTCACTAAACTTCTCTCAGTGTAACGTTAGCAACCGCTAGCATGCACTTACGGTCGTTTGAACGTCGTGAAATTCGAGTACGCACTTTAATTCATCCTGGTTCAGAATCAACCTTCCTTTCGGGAAATGCCATGCAAAATATATGCGCTCAGAAAACTCGCGCGCACATTGTGACAAATGGGGTCGTACGGTCTACGGTAAATGTCATGATTTCTCCCAAGCATTCTCGCGTTCTCGAGCTTAATGTCACAGCATTAGTTTTAAACGAACTAAATTCTTATCGATCCTCACAAAATAAATTCAATTCCAACTGGAGTCATTTAAATTGAGTTAGCAAATGATTGTCCGGAAAATCCTATTGATTTACTAATTGGGGCAGATCTGCACGGATCTATTTTGCTTGACGGTCTACGAAAAGGTCCAGATGAGTCCCCAACGGCTCAACGTACTATTTTTGGGTGGATTTTGACAGTCCCTACCGCGCAAGGTCAAACCTTTTTATCGACAACGGTGGTGAATCATAGCATTCCCTCTGTCCCGTTGAATGAACTCATTTCTCGCTTCTGGGAAACGGAAGTGTCCTGTCTTCCCCCTCTTTCTGCGGAAGACCAAAAATGCGAAGAATTTTTGTTAGCTTCTTACTTTCGACTACCCGACGGTCGCTATTGCGTCAGGATACCCTTCAAACAGAGCCCTCCAATACCGATTGGGTTGAAACGCCAGAGGTGGAATTCTCTCATTTTTTCAATGAGGAAATTCTGCTTCGTTCGTCTGATGATAAAAAATTACCTTTTCAAATGAGATTAAAAATCGGTCTAATTTCTTCGCGATTGATATATGTTTCTCCTCGGGAATACATGCGAGTCGGCCGAGAGGGGGAATTTTATTTGTTTAATTTGTTAGAATCCGACCCACGTTTCACCTATTCATTATTATTACCGATTGGGTTGCCTTCCTCGGTAGCACTCAACTTGCTAAAAAAATCCGAAAGAAGGTTATTTCAAGACGTAAAACTTAGGCAAAATTACCAAGCGTTCCTCCAAGAGTATCTCGCTCTTTGTCACATGGAACTCGCTTCAAGCCAACCACCAAAGTACGCGCCAATTTATTTTCCTTGCCATCCAGTGATATAGAAAGAAAGAAGCACGACCCGTGTTCGTCTTGTATTTAACTGGTCTAGTCCGACTTCTAACGGCATGTCGTTGAACAAACACATGCTATCAAGCCTAAAACTCCAGATGGAGAAGATTTCGGAATGGTCTTACGGAAGATGTTCCGCCAAATAAGGATACATCCTGACGCTGATTTTCAGCGCATACTTTGGCTTCCCGGCAGTCAAACGCCCATCGCTGCGTATCGACTTCTGACCGTTAACTATGGGACATCCGCAGTACCATTCTTAGCGAATCACGTCCTGTTACAATTGTCAAAGGACGAGCGAATAAGCTTTCCTCTAGCAGCTCCGATTCTGGAAACAGATACCTATGTTGACGATGTATTTCTCGGTGGTAACGATCTATCAGAAGTCGAAGAATTCCGAAGGCAACTAGTTTCCTTCTTACGTAGTGGGAACTTCTCACTACGAAAGTGGACTTCCAACTAACCGTGTTTACTACGCGAAATTGCAAAAGAATCGAATGATTCCTCTTCTATGCATCCCCTTAGTGACGATGGAAGTGTCAACATTTTGGGCTTTTTTTGGAATACATTTAGGTTCCAAGTTACGTCACATTTCACAATTCAAGCAACTAAGAGACAATTGCTCTCTTTCATTGCTAGGCTCTTCGGCCCACTTGGATGGATTGCACCAGTAGTAGTTAAGGCCAAAATTCTGATGCAGGAGCTTTGGCTCAGAAAATGTGGAAGAGATGATGAACTCCCGCCTGATCTCCTTCAAAGCTGGCAAAGTTACTGCCCAGGTCTTGAAGCCCTGTCGAAGATAACTATGCCACGGTGGACACATCAAAGTCGCGAGACCACTTGTGAAATCCATGGGTTCACTGACACATGTCTTGGAATCTCAATGCCATTGGGCAAAACTAAGGTAGCGCTCCTTAAGACCCTGAGTATCCCAAAGTTGGAATTGAGAGCAACTTTCCAAGGTATTAGAAGGATTACTCTCACACATGCAATTTCTCAATGTGTTACTTTTTTGGACAGATTCAACTGTAGTCCTGGATTGGATAAGCTTGCATCCCTGACGCTGGATCACTTTCGTAGCTAGTCGCACTATTCGTCATAACACAGAAGCTGACAAATTTGCGTTATGGGACGTTTATATTCGCTATCACTTGTGCGAACGGATTCGACTGTGGCCCTGGACTGGATCAGCGTGAGGGATGTTGGCTGATCCAATCCAGGACCACAGTCGAATCTGTCCAACAATAATCGGGGCAGGTTTCCTAAATGCAAACGATACTGCCTCAAGCTACCTGGCATCATGTACCGACCGATAGTAACCCTGCTGATTGCACCTCATGTGGAATGTTTGCGACTGAACTATTGGTCCATCCACTTTGGTTTATGAGTGATAAGTAGCTGAAAGACGAGCCCTCAAAGTGCAAAGTGAGGTCTTTCAAGATGAAAGCACGGATCTTACGAGAGAAATTACAAGCACCTTCGTTATCCCCGTTTTTTTTTATGAAAATGGTATAATACACGTTGGTGGTCGACTTCGCAATGATCCTTTACCGTTTTGAAAGAAACACCCGATTATCTTACCTCAACATAGGATAAGCTCTCTTATAATCGCTGATAGACATCTAATGTACCTTCATGGTGGGTCCAGCACACGCACCAAACGGCAAGAAAACTGGCTCATAAACGGTCAGACTGCAGTAAAAACTCATATTCGACAGCGTGTCCAATGCAGTCGAGCAAACGCCAAAAACCTTAGTCAGCTTGTGGGCGATCTAGCCAAGTTACTGGTAAATCCCGCTCGACCTTTTTTAAACACTGGGCTTGATTATACCGGGCCGCATTCTGTGCTCCCTCTCATAGAATGAGGACAAAGGACGTACAAAGCCTTTGTCATCCTCATTGCCTGTCCAGCCACTCGAGCCAGCCATTTGGAGCTGGCGATGCATTATTCCACTGAGTGCTTCTTAGCGGCTTTCAAACGATTCAAATCGCGATGGGGAATTCCAGCGACATTTCACATCGATAATGGCCATAACTTTGTGGGAGTCGATCGAGAATTGACCCAATCCTTTCGTTCGACATGACGCGATCCGGACTTAGGTAGTCAATTAGCATCAGATGGCACAAAATGGATCTTCATCCCTCCTGCCGCCCCTCACCACGGTGGGATATGGGAGTCGGAAGTGAACAGCTTTAAACATCATTTTGACCGAATCGTTGGCGATCGAACTTTATCAACGGAGGAATTTATGACCTTGCTCACACAAATTGAGGCCTGCTTACTCATGCCTCTTGGCACAGGTAACGGATGATCCGACTGATCTGACATCCCTTACACCCGTACACTTCTTGATCGGCTCTACACTTACCAGTGTACCTAAACTATCTGGATGGCAACGCGGACGGTAAGGCGGATGATGGAGAAGTTTTGGCGAATTTAGGTTCATGATTATATTCATTCGTTATAGCAGCGCTTTAAATGGAAATTTGCTGAATCGAATTGATGTGTAAACGATTAGGTTTGTTAAAAGCTCTACTGTTACGTCCTATAACGCAAATTTGTAAGCATCCGTGTTCTGACGAATAGCGCGCCCCTCCAGTTCCCATGACGGGCGGAGAGTAGTATTCTTAGTTTTAGATTAAACACTGTTTAGTTGTAAGTTAGTCCATCACATTGGATTGATAGCTTATGTAAAGGCTTCGTATCATGTAATACGAGGCAAGCAGTTTGTTCAGGATCGTAGGTAAAACAGATCCCTACGTTGTATCCGCCAACAAATCTAAATGCGCTGAGTCGTTCGATTTCTAGATGGTCACTAGCGCCATCGCTCGAGACCTCCGCGAACGGCTATAGAAATTTGATACCGAGAAACAAGCGCGGCGTCAGTTCCCCTTCGATATCAATGAGTAACGTGTCGTTTCCGCGAGCGTTATATTTCGTCACAAGCGAACTTTCGAAATCCCTGCATCAAAAAATGGCTTCCAAATTTCGTGCTACTGTGATTCAGTTATACGCGAAGTGTTGTACAGTGAACGAATCAAATAAACCAGTATGTGGCAAAAACGAATGCTACGACGACACGATGCTACAAATATGACGAAACCCAAATTCGCATACCAATTTTCAACAAACCGGTAAAATTCATTTAGTTTAGAAAAGAAAACGAAACTCGCATCAAGTTTAGGATCTTTCTAAATATGCTTGTATAAACATAAATATTTAATATTAACATTAGTAATTAAATATTTCCAAAACACATTCAATCGTTCGAATATTCTTAATTTAAATAACTTTTGAGGCAAATGGGTACTATCATTTTTCATTATATCATGGAGTCGTCGGTAATCGCTAACAATTAAAAATGGTGGGGAAACACTTCTCGGAGGTCGTTATTTAACAGCACGAAGGAATGACATATGTCACCTCGCCTGCGAGAGAGATGACGATACAGAGAAGCGTACGGTATGTAACGGCGAGAGGCGATAGCCGATTTTGAGTTCTAGAGAGAGATAGGGAGTTTCAGTTGTTTTCTTTTGCTGATGAGAAGAATCGAGCGGCGGCAGCTGCGTCGGCAACGAAGGAAAGACCATCTAAAAAGACTCTGGGATATCGGGAGTTTGCCGACTTATTGATGGCTAAAGTGTGAGGAATGTATAAGCAACCAACGATGAAATGCCACCGAAGACGATGATTAAAGGGGCATGATAAAGAGAGAGCTCGTGCATCTAGTATGCCACGGTAGCATTCATGCGTCATCATACGCTTCTGCGAGTTGAACCGCGGTTGGCGGGAATAAACAGGAAAAGAATAAAGAAAATATTCTCAATGAAATTTGGCTATTCGCAGAGATTGCTCTAACACTAATATCCATCGTCGAAAAACTACATAAACGTGGAATTTTGTTTAATCACCTGTCAAATGAGATAACATCGTATATTACGTAATAGCTCAATAAATTGACGCGACTTTTCATTCTTTTTTAATTCAGTAAATCATAATATATTACTTAACCTCTTTGACGCCTGATACACCTGAAATTTGTTTCTCGGTAGTTTTCTGGTGGCTGATTACGCATCTTGTCTCACTATCAAAATCCAAAATGACAAATTCAAGAATTCAGATCGACTTGTAAAAAGTTGCTACACTGCCATCAGCCATCTGTTATGCATGAATTGAATAGATTTTGAATTTTTAAAATCTTATGTCAGATTCGTAATTAGCGACCACGAAGCCCCGTATTACCCTACTTACTTAGGCTGGCCTCTGGCGGGTAGTGATAATTTAAAGGTTCTTCAGAACCAAAAGAAAATTCAAGGCAGGTAGCTTATTTTCTCTCTCGCACGTTTCACCGTTTCATACGAATTGCTGAGAATGATCGGTCTTGTTGGTTTTCTTTCTTGGTGGCAAATACTTTAATTCTTAGTAAGTAATATTTTCTGAATATTAGCCTAATTAAGGTTCCTCTGAACCAAAAGAGAATCAAGGCAGATCAGTTTAAAATATGTGGTAGCTGATTTGTTGCTCGCCATTCGACATCACCAGCGGTGTTGGTATTAGCACTCCAATCTGTATCCACCTCGAAGAGGGGGCGTTAAAAGCCGACCAGGCAGGTGGGCACATAGAACTAACTCATAAATCTGGACCAGCCATTAATGTATCGTTCAGAGTATTTCCTGCGTCTGTTTTTGCCGTGTAATTTCATTATAAGACTAGTCCCCTTTTCGACAGCCTGATGTAATGCCCTTCCTGCAGATCAGGTTTACTATTCTTGGATGTATGTCCGAATTTCAAATATTCATTTCTTTATGCTGACATATTCTTGTTTGAACTTTCTCTCTAACGCATAAAATCTCTTTGCTGCTCGCGAATACGAATTCCCAAACAGTAAGGTTGCCTGATATATTTCAAGCCTATCCTTGTAGTACATAGCCTTGAAGAGGACTCATATCAGAGTCGAAACGTTGCTAAATATTTATTGATTATTTATATTACAAATCTCTCCAAATTATTGACCCTTGCCCTTGTTTTTTTCTTGTTCTATATTTTAAATTTTTATTCTTTAAATGACCGAAAAACACCAAGACTATTTAAGAATTATTAATATTAATAAATTTGTATTCTCTGAGCGTAAATGTTTAATTACCTTCCGAGAAGAGCGCAATTTATGACAAATGCGCGCGCGTATGTGTGTGTGTGTGTGTGTGTGTGTGTGTGTGTGTGTGTGTGTGTGTGTGTATGTGTGTGTGTGTGTGTGTTTTCTCCCGACGCGACGATGGAAAGCTCTACCAGCCTTCTTTGTCGGCCGGTGTCAGCAGAAGTGCGGAGCTCTCATCCGCTAAAACCACCGCCCCATAAGGCTGTTTTGTCCTTCCCCGGGAACCGCCTTAAGGCATTACTTCGAGGAAGGCCACCTAAGCCCCGAGAGGCTCTTCGCCGATATCATGGCACATGACGGATAGGTGATGGTATTTCTATTCGTCCCTCCTCGTTTTTGCGGATAGCACTCAGCTTCTCCACGATGGACGTGGCAAGTTGGACCACTACGTCCCCTCCTTCCTGTAAGAGGAGCAGGACCCTACCCGATCGCTCGGGTGTTATTGGGTCTTCTCCAAATTTCTGCCGTGGACAGTGTATATGGCGTATTCCACATCCTCGTCTACGCCAGGGCACACCGGGCACTCCGCGTTTTAGTAAACGCGGATTCGATGGAGGTAGCTGCGGAAGCAGCCGTACCCAGTAAGTACCTGGGTCAGATGGAACACGGTACGATACGCTCGAGCCACTCTTAGCGCTACTGTCCTGCAGGTCCGTCGGCAAGTGGCTCCATAGCTTTTCTTGCTTGCAATGGCGTTCGCCCAGACGGGGGCTCCGTAAAGAATTACAGAGCTCACCACTGAAGCAAGAAAGGATCGACAGTGTTGTTTTGGTCCCCCTATATTGGGCATAATATACCCCAGCACGCTAGCCACTTTTAGCGCTTATGTGCCTGCATACTGCAGATGGTCTTTAAACGACAATCGCGCGTCGAGCATAACACCAAAGTATTTAATGGTGACCTTCGTTATCCCCTTATCCTCGACCGTGACGGTAGCTTACATTCTCTTCTTAGTACGAGAGATGAGCACCGCCTCCGTTTTCTCAGCCGCCAAGCAGAGTCCGTGATTTTTCAACCTGCTAGCTACCACCTCAATAGCGTCATCTCCGAGGTATTGGACCTCCTCTATGGATTTTTTGACGACGATAAATGCAACGTCGTCGGCATAGGCTACCATAGTCACCCCTTCTGAAAGTGATTGTTTGAACAATCCGTCATACATGACGTTCCAGAGCAAGGGACCTAGGACCGAACCCTGCGGCACGCCTCCTGTGATGTTGTGGAAGCGCCTGCCGTCATCGGTGTCATAAAACAGGGTCCGGGCTGACAGGTAGCTAGAGATGACCCTTCTAAGGTAAATTGGTACATTGAGTTCTTCTAAGGCTAGCATAATGCAATCCTATCGGGCCGAGTTAATGTGCGGATGGTTCGTCCAAGGGTTTAGAACCCTTGTACAGCAGCACCAACCTTTGTTCCCTCCAGTGCACCGGGAAGCATCCATCTTTTAGACATGCGGTAAATGTTTCCAAGAAGATACCTAGGACATCCAGCGCTGCGGTCTTAACCGCCAGACCCGGGATTCCATTTATTCCCGGAGCTTTGCGTGCAGATATCCTCATAGCAGCCATCCTCAATTCGGTTTTAGTGACGGCTGGTGGCTCGATTGCACCAGGTTCTGCCAACAGACCAGTACCGGTGGATCGTTCCTGATGTTCTAAAAACAGATGGTGGATTACTCTTTGGAGGAAGTGTGGGCAAGATGGAGCATTTATTCCCTCGCGCTTGATCTTTCTCATGACCGTTTTTTACGGACGGCCCCAAGGGTCCCAGTCTACCTCCTCGCAGAATTCCTGCCAGCACTTTTTTTTCGCTATCTTAATGGCAGCTTTAAGATTCTTCCTCTTTTCTCCGTAGGCCGCAGTTAGTTGTTGGTACTGCGGTTTATGAAGAGCTCTCTGGTGCAGTCTCCTGGCTCTAAAACACTCTCGCCGGTAGCTGCGATGTCTCCGTTCCACCAATATACTGGTGGTCTGCCGCGAGGATTTGATTTTGCGGCCATGGAGACATCGCAAGCCGATAATATGGCCTGGGAGAGGCTTTGAGCACTTTCTTCGGATGTTGCCTCCAAGACTGTATTCTCTCTTTTTCCCCTCCTCTGCTGTTCCGCGCTTTTCTGTTGGTTAGCTGGAGTTGAAACACCACAGCATGATGGTCGCTGCCCGTGTATCGGTCGCTAACTTTCCATTCGTGACACTCCCTCATCAATTTAGGGTCGATGAAGGTAAGATCAACCACGGATATTTTATCACCTTTGATGTAGGTTGGCTTGGCTCTGACGTTAGCGATCTCGAGCTCCAGCGTGACAAAGGCCTCGAGCAGGGCGCGGCCGCGTTGGTTAGTCTTCGCGCTGCCCCACTCTATTGACCAAGCGTTAAAATCTCCCCCGATTACTACTGGTATTCGGGATGTCCTAGCACTTTCAGCAATGTCCTCCAGGGACTCTAGGAATTCCTCGTAGGTGTCGCTGGGTGGAAGGTAGCAGCTGTATAGTCTTATATCAGACACCTCCACCCATGTGAATTTTCGTAAGGAGGTGGCCATCCTGTTGGGTATGTGAAAATTTTCGCAGACCTAGATGGCCGCCTTGCTGGTCGTGTCTTACCCACTTTGTATCCTTTAGGTCCCTGTACTGCTCATTAATGATGGCAATATCGTCCTTTTCCTCTCTGACCAGCTGGAACAGCAGATTCTGGGCCACGGCACATTGAGGTTAAGCTGGAGTACCTCAGCCACTGTTGTTCGGTACTCCGTCCTCTTGTGCAGGCTGATGTTTAGCCGCACAGTCCACTATCTTGTGGCCCTCTTTACCACATCGGAAACACTGAGCTGACTGGTCGACTGAACTCTTGCAATTCGTTGCCATATGCCCGATCTCATGGCATCTGTAGCACCGAAGAGTTATTTCTAGGAGCCGTATTCGTCAGTTCACCCAACCAACTCTCAGCCAATCCGTCTCCAGTAGCTTCTCTGCTACTGAGGCGGAGAGTCTGATTATGGCCGCCTGAGTGCCGCAGTACGCTCCCCTAAGTTTGATGGACTTTGGGGTCACACTTTCCAGGCCGTTGGCCGAAGCGAAGGCGAGTGCCACCTCGTCCGTAGTTGTGGCCTCGTCCAGGTTCATGATCTTTATGCCTTCTATTTGGGTCCGCATCTGGATGAGAACTGACCCATTTAGGAGAGAAGCGGCTTCGGATCGGAGCTCCTCCGTTGGTGCTCCGTCCTTGCCCAGTTCCAGGAGGAGATCTCCTGCCTTCGTGCGCCGATCAGGGCGGTGTTGTCTCCGCCCAGTTTTGTGTTCTTGATTGGGTCGCATGCCGACATTCTGTTTTGTTGCTTTGTTCCCATCTTCCCTTCCCTTTTTCACTGGTGAGGAGGAACGATCTTTGTCCTCTGCCCCCTTTCTCACCATTTCTTCGCCGGTGTTGTTATCGGCGAAGGCTCTCTTCTCCCCGTGTACTATTTACGGGGCCCGCGAAAGAGAGGCGAAGTCTGACTCGCCCCATCTTTGCAGTCGCACGTTGTTTTCGAAGGCTATGGTTTATGCCTCACCTCGGCATAATCCCTTGTTGCCTTTAACGTAGCTCTCGCCATATCCTTAAGCTCCTTGTGGAGATTCTTTTTTTTTAAGAATGAAGTCCACAAGGCCCTTAATACTCTCCTCCAGGACCCGGAATTTTGCCCACTGCTGGCGGGTCCACCGATATGCTGCTGGAAACCTTCTGGAAGAAGGCCACCAGGCAGCCCACTCCGGTTTCAATCACCGTACTGTCACTTGTTGCTTCTGATACTACAGGAGGCGAGTAACCAACCCCTGCAGCACTGCGGTTGCCTGATATCGACGCTGGAGAGCCCGCTTGAGCACTCGTACTCGACGCCGGTACTGGGGATCCGACCCGTGCACCGTAAACTTCTTTCTGCCGCAGTTCTGCCATATTAGGTTTATCACTCGGGGTTACTTCCCCTAGCTACTTCTTTGGTCCTCGTCGGATATTTTATTTCTCCGATACCTATTACCAGCATTCCCCGATCCGCCACCTGGGGATGCGCCTGTTAGAAGGAACCAGCAAGACTCCGGCGGGTGTGTGTGTGTGTGTGTGTGCGTTCGCGTGTACCTGTCTTTGTTTGTGCGTGTGCAAATTTCGCTTTATCAAATTCTGACAGAATCATTCTAGAGTATTTGAAAAAATTATTAAAATACCTTGGAGAACTTTTCTAATTAGTTTGTATTTCAATTTCATTAAAACATGGTTGACAGTACCAGCCAAAGTAACTTTAACTTTATTTGCTAGGCTCGATACCGTAGTTTAATCCATACATATTCTATACTGTAGCAATATGAGAATATCCATTTTCAACATTCTGATAAATTATGCTGAAACTAAACTCTGCTTAATTCCTTGGAAAAATGGGAATTATTATATAAATGAGCATCAGTAAATTAGCTATTCTCCGAGAAATTAATTTACTTTGTAATGAATAATGCCGCATAATATGCAAGACTTTCTGTAAATATATATGTATATGCAATATTGTTTCAATTGTGCGTACTATGCGTAGAAAGATGTATATAAATATAAAGTAATATTCTAATATATTACTTAAAAGAAAAATGGTATATTTACAAAAAAACAATAACCTCAACAAAATAGTGATAATTTATTAAAGATAGGTAAATACCAAGCGGATCGCCAGCGTTAGGTCTGATGTTGAACTTGACTCTCTCTTGCTCGCAGGTCCAATTCGTTCCGGCAGACTAGCAGTGGTAGGGCATTGCAGGGCTTGGAGGGGGGAGGCTACCGTATCGCCGCATCAAGCAGCTCTCTTATGGGCAGCTCCAGCATCTCTGCCCACCCCCTCCTGCCCCTTGGCGACCCCGGTATGTACCACGACCGACACCAAACATCATACATAATTTTTTCAGAATAATTTCTTGTTTACAGTGTCTTCTAAAGCAATCAGTAATGTTGCTAACAGAAATAAGTGAAATTTATATACTTTTAATTTATATGTTTAAGATTGGAAAACAAAGTTATTCAATTGGGCTATTCCTAAAATAAATATTTTCAAAATAAATCGCTTCATATGGCGATTACATTATCTGCACTTCTTTAATTTGTTATTTCATGAGAATATTGTAGGGTCACTGTTATCGCCGTTTATTACGACCGCTGCTGCCATTACTACCACCTCCACTACTACTACTACTACTACTACTACTGCTGCTGCTACTACTACTACTGCTGCTGCTGCTACTACTACTACTACTACTACTACTACTACTACTACTACTACTACTACTACTACTACTACTACTACTACTACTACTACTACTACTACTACTACTACTACTACTACTACTACTACTACTACTACTACTACTACTACTACTACTACTACTACTACTACTACTACTACTACTACTACTACTACTACTACTACTACTACTACTACTACTACTACTACTACTACTACTACTACTACTACTACTACTACTACTACTACTACTACTACTACTACTACTACTACTACTACTACTACTACCACTACTACTAGAAATGTGGCCCAGGAACGCACAAGCATTATTACTGACGATGATTCCGTCAGCTTAGTCCAGCCAGGCCTACCTCCCGCCCCCTTACGAGATTAGGAGTTCGTCCTCGTCGATTCCTTCATTGATCGACCTCCACTACGTTCCTTTTCCGTAATGACTATCGTATATTAGTAAGCAAAGGAAAGAATATAACTTACCAGGTTCTATAGGCCTGTGTCTCGACCCAGTGTACTGCTCGTCTTTTCTTTTTGTATCATTCTGGTGGTCTAAATAATTAGGATGTCCCTGCTGTCCTGTTATAATTGGAGAAACTGTACTTGATGTTATCTACTACCGCAGAGTAATATTTGCACATTAGGAACGTCTTATCAGATCATATCGGCCGAGTATGGCATTGGGAAGTTTAATTTTCTGGCCATAGCGATTATCACAGTATTCAATGTTGCGAAATGGAACGTCATGTAAATTGTACGCTTAGCATTTTCCTTTGTTTGCAGTGACGACCAGCGTCAGATCGTTTATAAACCCGACCACCATAGTGTCAGGAGGTGTCTCCATTGTAAAGAATTCGGCGTACACTATTTTCCTCAGGTCAGGCACTAGAACAACCCTACGCTATTTCAGTAACAATACATCTACTACTAGATCCTTGCGATGAAACGTACTGAATCACACGGTTGCATAGATAGTCCGACAAGGTAGTCCGCAAGTACGCCGGGATTTCAATCTCGTTTCCAGTCTTGCTTGAATATCTGTTCACCAGATCGAATTCAAAGCCCTCCTCTCACCCAACGATGTCAGAACGCTCGCCTTACTTGCTGGATACTTTAAGGCGCATACACTTCCTTGTTCTTGAAGGACCTTGTTTATGACTCCCATCATCAACCGCTCACAACGAAAGACGTGCTGTGTATCTGACAAACCTACACCCCGCTTTACAACAACGCCTAGCGATTTTTGCCAAGCTTATGAAATATACAGTTTATGTAGGCTCCGTTCCCTTATCCTGTAGGGTGAGTTTTTGACATGTCCATCTCGAACTAAACTTGTCTGTCAAGAGACAGGCGTTGAATATGTTCATGAAGATGTAGGAATGTTTTCGGGCTAACAGAATTTCTTGCAAATTTATTAATTTTTTTTCCATATGATTAATATGATGGCAGTGTGTTCTTGCGCCCTCTTGCACGATAAATTCTGATCGCGTACACGATGCTGTGTACTAACATGTAGCTCTTACCGACTCCCCATCCATGGCCTTGCGGTATGTTTTGTACCGCATTGTCTGCATTCTGTGTCTCGTCTTAAACCCGTTTTGCCGTCTGGAGCAGAGAGAGAGCAGCAAGGCTATATATAATCTGCACAGGGATGTCTGGTATCCTGATTTTCCACATCACCTACATCTATTGGTCCTGTAAACGCTCTTACAGGTGGCCTATAGATGGCCATAACCTTAAGAACGGAAGCAATTTGTCACCACATTCCTCAGCCTCGCCAGACAGTCAACGCAATCTATCTTTACATGGGCTAGTCGTGCCAGTTTTCCTTCTACACTTATTCTCGCCTTGACGACAGGTTTGAGGCATCCAGTAATGAATTTTTTGTCATATTGATCTTCATCACCATTAGACTCTGAATTGCGTCAAGCTCGCCGAGGGTGAAACTTATTTTACTTGTTCAACGATGAGTTCAACGGAGATATCGCTTTAATTGATTTGCTTTATTCTCCAGGCTTTTACTTTGATTCCTCCCGGATTGTCATTTTATCGTAATGACTTCAGTGCCGATGCGCAATTCTTCTCCTACGTTCGGCGGAAAGGTATCATCAAGACCCACGGTGCCGTTCGTTTTATCTTAGTAGAGACGCAATCTGGTGGCTCAGGTATTGATGGCTCTTTCGTTTGCTTTTCTCGTTGCTGCCTACCTCCTGCATTTTCGTCTTCGAGGAACTCGTTTCCTTTGTTTGAAGACGTATTCTTTTTCCTCATTTCCTTTGGTGAAGATCTAGACTTCTTTTTGTCTTTTCCTTTTAATGTTCTCGAAGGGAATGTGACTTGTCCAGGCCTCCCTACAAATATCCCGGTACAGCAAAAGCAGTCTAAGATTAGCTTACATTACTTCAAGTCCAACTTTTGCATTGTTGAGCATAATCTTGTTGGTGATAATTATGGGCATATTATATATATTACAAATTAAGCTTCTTAACTTACGGTAACGATAGAGAATAATCAATATTTGAATCTGTCAAACGGAGAGTGAGCTTATCTATAGTCCGTTGCATAGGCCATTTTGCCGAAATGCCCGACAACTGGATATATTGGTGGATTTATTTTCTGACACTCAGCTGGCTTCAAATCTGATATAGAGTCCTTACTACTAGCGTGTAGATGTTATGGCGACAGAATATTGCGTGTTAGATGACCGAAAGTGTGCAGCCTCGATGCATATTGTTCATAGTGTAGCTCATACAGTGTTGTACTCACATCTCCGCAACATAAAGGTGGTTCACACAACACCTATTCTGACCTACGTCCTGGGTGATATAGACTTTTGTAGTCTGGTCACTATTCTTGTTAATTATAAAGAAAAATCATCATAACCATCGAATTCTTTAATAGCCAGCGGCCATCCAGCCAGGAAGATGACAAGCGGATAAAGTATCACTGCCTCATCTATGAATTCCGCTGGTATTATCGGAAATTCAACGTCAATGCTTATAATTGCAATAAATAAAACATTGCTCTCCATCTACAAAAATCGTGTAAGATCCCGTGATAGATAATCTGATTGTAGACGAAGTGGTCTGACTACGGCACAGTATAGACTGTAATAGAGAGGGTGCATGTGGGAGTCATTTCTGCGGTTTTTTCCATACTACCTCCCTCTAGTTCCTATGGTGCATAACGTATTTCGCTCCTCCATACAAAAAAAAAATATATAATAACTTATAAATTTTTGGTTTTCTTTTGTGGTGTAAGGGAGAACTCCTTAAAAGGCATCAAAGAGGGTCCGCACTTCTTAGTAGTGACTTTTACCCGCTAAAGTATATACCTTTTGAGCGGCACTATGTTAAATAGTAATTCACCATCGCTCGTAAGGGATTTCAAATTTGGGAGCACTCTTTTCATGTCCCATTGAAATAATGACTTGTACCCAATACGGTAAAAACATCGTAAACTCGATACAAAAAGCACTGGCTTCTCCCTCCACTGAAATCACATAGAACCCTGTTACCGCTAACTCATTGGTATGCAGTATGACATACAGGTGGTATAGGGTATGTGTGGTATGTAATGCATGGTATGAAAATGTCTTGTATTGCAAGCCCCAAAAGACGGTAATGAACCTGGCGAAGTTAAGAATTTTAAACAGTATGCACGATAAAGACAACTGCAAGTTGGGTATAGACTGACAGTGGAACTGAACGTCATCCATCTTAATGTATTCTGCGGCTCCTAATGCATTACCCCCTCTAACAAAAGTATAATAAAAAACGTCTGTAAATAAATGTTACAGATGCAACTGGCTCGGCGCGTAATGCAGCAGGAGGGACGTAAGTAGGAGTCAATTTTATTTTGAAGGGGTATGCTTGATCATTTGGAGAGCAAAGAGAGATTGTGATTTTAGCAGGAAAATTTGCCAATTAAAGCTACACGAGAAACTTAATATTGTTTTATATTACGTCGCCTAATGAATTTTCTGTCCTCGGTTAAAATTACCTAATATCAGCTTTGTGAGATTGGACTAAATCGTAGGTCGTTAGTTCGATCCCTATCCCGCGAACAATTTTTCGATTTTATTTTCAAGCTGCACCTTGCTGTTGACTAGGTGCGCCAAGTTATTCGTTTACGTGTCGAAAATAAGGTTTGTCTTGTGAAAATTGACTGCTGCACTGCGAGGTAGCTTTAAGGCAGGTCTGCTACCCACAAACATTCGATTTGTCAGATCGAATTCTAGCTGCAGTCATGCCTATATTTTCTACTCTATCTGTATGTCTACAGTTGATGCCGCGTCTGCGACAGAAGCGTTAACTTTTTGTCAGTGTTTCTTTACCCTTCGAGATTTTATTTTTATACGGACCTTTCCTCCGATAGTTAGTGTGATTCCCTTAATGGTCACTCCTCGTTCTTCTGGATGACTGTTTGCTTGGCGGACAGCTAGGAACGAATAGTGTTTTCTAGGCTAAGTGGTGAATGCCGCTCCGGATGTCAGCTTCATTGCTTTCACAGTACGGAGTCTGGGTATATACTCTCAATAGGTGTTCAGGAGCCTGAAAGTTCATCTCTAGTACGCTCAATACCTTCAACCATTTGCCGGAGCTATCGCTTGCATATGAGCTTGTACGATGATGATATGTCTGCTCAGCCCTTGCCTTGCTTATCGGTAACAATCTTATTCAAGTCTAAGAATGGGAAGCGCCTCCATCTTAATTTTAAACACCGCCACAGGGACACCATTTGTACCTGGAGCATTTCTATCCCAAAGCACCATAACGTTTTAATAAACTCAAAACCGAAATTACAATAACCTTCAGGTACAGATGGCATTATTTAACACATTAAATACATAAAATTGAAGATAACATGTCCCTAATTCGTGGACGTATATGTGAAATACGTATTTTATTACTCGAATTTTGGAGCTTTAAAGTACTAAAATTATTCCCCTTTATTGATTTTGTTTCCGATAAAATGCAATATAATTTCAAATAATTTTATTCATTGCTTCAATAAATTCATCTGCTTGTAATATTAAAGATGTTGCATCGGGTGGAAGTAGAAATGTTCAACAAAAAGAACAAAAAATTCATTCATTGCATCTATTGCTTCTCGACAATGAAACATTATATATTCCCTAATCTCAATTAGTCGAAAACTTCTAATAATCCCTCTCTGCAACAAGTAATCCTCCCATCTAATACAAAACGTTAAATGACACTATCATTGTCCCGAACCTTCATTCCGATGTATAAAATTATAAAACTAAAAGAAATAATTATTTTATCGATTAATAGTTCATTATTAATATTTTAAAATATCAACATTGATTATTACTTTGCCTAAATGAAGATGTATTACCACGAAGAATAAAATCTCAAACTCAGTCATAATTTCAGTAATCATTTTTTTTATTACCTGACTCAAATTTGTTATTATGTCTTTGGAATTTTACTCGTTAGCTTTACTTCTTTCCTTTTTATGTTTTTCGTTACAACATTTTCGAAATATTTATGCAAGTTTCGATACAAATGTAAGCTATTTTGCTTACTTACAACCATATTTTATTGTATTATATGTTTCGATTAATGTTGCACCCACTATTAAATCAAATGCCATTTTTCCTTTTATTTTGACATCAGTACCGACATGCAGGTTAGGGGCAGTGATGTGATATCGAGGATTTTTCACGCACCGATGTGCGCAGGTTGGGAGCGATTGGTAGCTGGAGGCACAGTCGAGCGTCGGCGGAAAATCTACAGTCCTTGCGTGTTCATGCTTTGAGTAAATGACTGTGGCTAGCAGTTTATCAGCCGCTTTGTGGCATATCTTGTAAAAGATTGTAGTAGCCCAGTGGTTAAAGCGTTCGACTGATGAATATAACTTTTGTAGTTCGTGTACTCGCAGATGCTTTTTTATTTATTTTTTTTATTTTTATTATTATGAATTTATTATAATTACTTAAATGCTATTCAAATTATTTATTGTACATTTTTTAAAGGAATTTTTAATTTTTTAAATATACTTTTTAACCTAATTTAAGGTATCTTTAGTAACTTATTTTGGCGAATATGACGTTAAATAGAACTGAAATGTGTTTTCTCTACTTTTATTTATACGAATCATTATTATCAATTACAGAAATGATTCGATAACACGTTTTAATAAATTAGTTGTATTAAATAAATAAATTTCTACAGTTAGGAAGATATCGCCAAAATGTTTGTAATTCTTCTTTATCAGCAAAAAATCAAATTAATATGTCACAATACTTTTTACGTATATAAAATAGTCGCTTATGTTATGCAAAAGATCTGTAACTAATGCAATAATACTCATCCATTTTCCAATATTTGGTATGTTGATTTTACTAATCCTAATTTTATGAAGCTTCAAATAATGCTTAAATATAATTAAAATTAAAAAATGCTATGAAAACGATATAATGAAAGTAATAATAAAAAGACAACACATCGTCTAAACTAATAGTATTAAATACATAATTTTCTAAAGTTATGAAAATTTTGCCACAGTTTTTCACTTCTTATTTATCCGCCAAAAATGAAATTAATGTGTAATATTATTTTTTTTATTGAAAATAGTAACATATATTATGCAAAATGATCTGTAACTATAATGCAATTATACCTATTCAATTTCCATTATTTGGAATGTTGTTGTTACTAAATTTTGTTTATTTAGCTTTAAACATATGCTTAACAATAATAAAAATTAAGAAACGATTTTGTAAAAATAATAATAAAAAGATAATACATTGTTTAAACTAGCAGTAATAAACTAAATCATTTTCAAAAGTTAGGAAAATATTGAGACAAAGTTTTAGTTCTTATTTATCCGTCATAATCAAATTAATTAATATATAATACGAGTGCGGCATCAGTTTATCAACGGCTTCGCGATAAGAAGCTTAAACAAGTTCGCACAGTCGACTGGTTAGAGTGCTTCCTTCCATGTATGACGTTTGAAGATCGCGTTCTGGCAAGTGCAGGTTTTATTTTTATTTTCTTTTGTTATTAATTTTATTATTATGTTGTGACGAAACCCGTTACAGATCGGCACTCTTGCCAAACCCCGCGCCATCTGTTGGGGTCGGGCGTAATCCCGCCATCCAGTTCCGCCCCTCTAGGAGGAGGGTCGGGTTGTACCGGATCGCGCCTCCACCTGGTTACCCCCACTGGTCGTGCCGCAGTGCGCCTCCAGAATTCCCGAGGAACGGGCCTTGGCCGTCGCCGACCTCTCTCTCTCTTTCGCTCTCTCTCACATCAGCGACATCGAGCCCGAGACGAGTCGGGGACGCACAAAGCACTTTTCTGCGCTCCGTGTCGTCCCCTCCCACCACGAAGACCCAGAGGACGGTTCTCGTCGACACCCCGACGAGTACGTCCCCACGCAGGAGCCCGATGACGCACCCCACTGTCGCGCGGGTCGCTCGAGCGCGCACGCGCCGGCTCGCCGGCGCACCGCCGCGCACGAGAAGAGGAAGACAGTCTCGTACAGTCTCTCTCGAGGAGAGTACGCTTGTTCGCGCTGCGTGCTAATAACACTAAGTTCGACCGCCGAGAAAAGAATCGTCATCGCCGTGCAGATCCCCCGAGTCCGAGGAAAAACCGTGCATCGCAGTTTTTGGAATTGTCATCTCCGTGCAGATCCCCGGAGTCCCAGGAGAAAAGGAGAAGCCGACGAATCCGGATCATCGCCTGTAAGTAGGCCCCCTTTTTTATAAGTACCCCGCAGACCCCCCCGCGAGTGTTATTTTTTATGCGGTTCGTTCCCGGTCGTTTTATAAGAAGTTCCCCCGTCGAGACTTGGGACCCGCGAAAGATTGCACCCGGACATCGCGTCGAGTAGTTCAAGTTTTGCATCCCGCGGATTTGCGCCATGTTCAATAAATCTGTAGTAGTTAAACCGGTGTGTAGATTAATCTAAATTATCCTGCTCATCCTAGCAAAATCCAAGTTACAAATGGCATCCCTGGCGGGGAAGTCAAAATAGACTTCCCAACGAGATTAAAGAGTTAATTTCCTCCTTTTTTTTTGAGCAGAAGTTGTTACGAGTTTGGTAGTAACGGTCGAGCTCTTGTGTTTGTATTTTAAAAACAAATACAAAAACAAGTTGCAAGGAAAAAAGTTGGCCCAGTAAAATCGAGGTGTTGGTAAACACCCGCCATGCTGTCCCGAGCCGTTAGAAAAAATAATAAAGTTAAAAAGTAAAAAATAAAGTTCAAAAAAGAAATTTAACGAACATATATTCCGTCGCAACTTCCCATTTCAATGAATGGTTACAGCCCTGTAACGAAAACTTTGAATTTCTGTTTTGTTTCCTTTGAATAGATAAGTTTTCGAACTATGCATATTTAATTTTATATTATAGATATATTACATACATACGTGGGTCAGATTTACTTGCCAACTTTATGCCATCTATAGCCAATCGGGCAAGGCTTAGTCATCATCCCACACAGGGTGATACAAATATGTAAACAATCACAAATACTACCCATGATCGACACCGTCAACAGTTCGTCGGCGGCCTGTGCCGTAGCAGGCGCATCGCAAACATTGTCTTATTTTCATTTAAGACAATATTGACGAAGCGTCGACTACGGAAAAACCATACCGACTGATGTCGGTAGCAGTCCCAAATTCGAACCTTCGACCAGCAAGGTTTTCTGAATTATCCGCAATGGAAATAATCAGAAAAAGTTGCCGGACGGGGATTCGAACTTACGACCTAAGGAACGTTCAGTTTACGAGGCGAGCATGCTAACCACTTAACAATCGCGTTCGCAAGTTTTATATTATATTGTATTTATATTTATATTTAATTAGTTAACTATGCGTAATTAATTTTAATTCTAGTGAGGTACAAAAATTCACATCCCGGATAAATCCCTATAATTAGATATATGTTAATGGAATAATTTGATAATTTTAGGAAAATAAATAAGAATTGTGGAGAAAATATACAGAAATAATCTTTATTTAAATTTGCATTTTTTTTGTTTTTATTGAGTGTTTTCAAATGGAAGTATTAATTGAGTTTAATTTGAACAGTTAAATTCCGGTAACCGCTTTTCGAGTTTTCATAAGAGACTGGAAATTTTAAATTTGTTTTACTCTTGTAAAAATTTTGTTTTGAGAATTGAAATTTAATTATTTTTGAATTTGGTTTTCCCTAATGACGGAGTAACCGTAAAAGTGAAAATAATTAAATAATAAAATAACTAGAAATTTTTCAATAAACCATTTTTTTTTAAATTCAATTGAAAGCAATTTTCTTTGTTTTGGAAAGTAGTAACGGTTTTCGCGATTTCCAGGTACAGGATCCCCCCCCCCCCCTTTCAACCAGGAAACGAGGAGTAATACGCATCTTTTGCGTTACGAAAAATTATATTAGAATTATCATACTATGCCAATATAGATATGTGTGACATATGTGCTCATAAGTTATAGAACTGTTATTTTCCTTAAGTTCCAGGTACCAATGCAGCGATAAAACGAAATAAAAATTCCAATTCCCCGTCGCTAGTCGCGCCCCTGTATTATATATTTAAAAATTGTTGTTTGCTTGTTTGCAAAAGTGCACCCGTCATTTCATTACCGAATACAACGGATAACTTTCACCCGCTATTCGGAGTTTAAAGTTTTGGGGTTTGAATTCCCCTTGTTTTATAATTTTGAGTTGATTTTGCAAATAGAATATATTGGGTCAAGAACGCCGTAGTTTCCGGGTTGGCCCAATCAGAGCTTAAATAAAGAAGGTATTCCCTTCCGGAACGGTTTTCACCGCGTGGATCTTTCGTTTATATACTTTTTTTTGCGATTTGCCTGCATTGCACTGCAGGTTGCGCGATCGTTGAATCGGGTAACTCGACTTAGAATCTTGAGTTGCATCGCGACCTTGAGAAACCGTCCAATCAGTTAGGATCTTTTTAGGTTTTGGTATTTCAGGTAGTGATTAACGACTAGATTCCAATACCTACCCCCACTACCTACCGTCACGCTTACACATCTCCCTTACATACGTAATTAGTTGTTTAAATTGTAATAAACATCCGTTTAAATTGTAATAACAACCGCGGAAAAATGGATTCTTACGAATATACCCCCGTTATATCCCCCGTAACGAGAATACCCACGTTAACGATGGTGACGCCAACCACCGCAACAGGACATTTCTCCATCACGACCGCGCCCGTATCGTATGAGGCAACCGGTACACACGTCACGCCCTCTCGTGCGGCTGGGCGACGCATAGCCAGTCCGGAGCAAATTTCGGCAATTCGAGCAGAAAATGACAGGGTAGTCGATTCACGCGACCTTATCGGTCGGTGCGACAAAGCCGAGCTATTCATATCCGGGCCGATAGAGGTGGTACGAGATCGGCTCGTAAGATATACGATCTTACAGCGGTTCCTGGACACCCCGGTCGAGTGGGATAGACAAGCAGATGGACGTTGTCCGAGGGAGCATGTTAAATGGATCGCTTCAGGCCACCCATCTTGATCCCGTCGAACCCTTGCGGGCAAATCGGTTAGGAACTTCGTCTCGCCTACCTACGGTCTCCCGTCTGACCAATCGCGCGCTCATTATCGGGACCCGATCTCATTTCGGGAGGAGAGCTTCCGGTTCTCGGTGACAGATGCGACCACGTACCATGTCGATCGGTCCAATGAGGGGTCCATAGCCCCCCCTCGCGACGCACAACGCGACCTCGCGACGCACAACGCGAAGATGCGCCTCGACGGGAGGTATCGGCAAATATTTGCCACAATCCGTCCAGCGCGTTAATATGGGGTAATCACCCGCCGAATTGGTCACGCGACCCTACTCTTTCGGCCCCCGAATCTTTCCGACGTGATGCCGTCACTCTCGGAGTACGGGAAACACCTCATCCATAGTGGTCAGGGGAGATCGACACCCAGAATCGTGACGATTTCTATTCACGCCAGGTGAACCCCCTTCCCCCACGCCCGGTCATGATGGAGCAACCCCCCCCCCCCCCGTCGTCCGAACGCACACACGTCACATGTCCACTTTCCATCCGACCTGACCTATAATAGTCTCCACCACTAATCAGCCCCCCTACAACAGTACGCGGCTCGGTCATTCCCAAACCTCGCAACGCCCCGACGGTAACGCGTCCACAACTGGTGGATCATTCAACCCCAGCGTTTCGATGTCCGGTGTCCGATGGCAGAAGACTGCCATTGAGCATTGGGGGCACGCACGGACCCCGTTATTCCGGCGAGGAGGGGGAGGACGCGGAGGAGTTCCTCGTCAAATTGGGTGAATAGGTGAGTAGTCTGGATCTGACGGAAGAGGACCTCCTGCGCGCCATACCTGAAGCGTTCAAGGGATCAGCCTTAATTGGTATCGGGTTGAGAATTCAAGCTGGCATACGTATCCCGGCTTTGTACGTTATTTTCGCGACGCGTTCGGCCTACGGCACCTAGAGGCCACTATTAAGAGGGAGATCACATTACGCACACAGGGACCTGAAGAGCCCATCCGCGAGTATTTAGTGGCTCTACGGAGTCTTTTTAACTTGCTTGCTTTCCCCCTTCTCAAGAAGAGCAGCTGGACATTGCGGTCCAAAACTTACGTCCTGGAAAAATCCAGCGAGACGCCGTTCTCGATTTCGCTGATTTACTGCGGATCGGTCGACAAGTGGAGGGGACCGCAAATCAAGAGAGGGTCTACGGCCCCCCCTCCAGCGGCTAGTCAGTCCGCCTTCCCCGCCTTCGCCTATACGCCGCAGACGAGGCGAGGCAAGGAAAAGCTAGCCCTCGCGACGCCCGCTGTGAAGCCGGCCAAAGTCAGCGTCGCACCCCCACCCTCCCTGCCGCCAGCCCCCTTCGAACAACAGGAGGCTGCGCCGGTAGCCTGCGCAGAGAGGAACAGAGGTCGTAACCCCACCCGCTCGGTACCGTCATACCTGCAGCGCCAACCACAAGTGGCGATACCTACCCACCCGCGGATGTCAGGAGTACCTAGTCTCCTGGATGTGGCGACGAGAGAGCGCCCACCTCCCGAGACCAGGTCCCCCCAGAATCGGAACCCCGTCCGGTGCTACAACTGTAAACAGACGGGTCACATATATCGAGAGTGCCCCCACCCCTTAGGTCACTTTTGTCGAGTCTGTGGCTACCCAGGCCGAGATGCTAACAATTGTCACGTTTGCGCTCGTAAAAGGTCGGGGAACTGTTAGGGGGCGGGGAAGAAACCCCCCCTAACATACCCAGCCGCGACCACCCCTTCGTCGAGTCGTACGATAACGAACATTGGGTACAGAAAGATCGCTTCTACAGCATCTAAGTCCTTTAGGCCCAATAACGAGTTTGAGTCAATCGATTCCTGTGAAGCTAATCAGTGGACATTAGATTCGGACCCTCGTCCCCACTTCCGCATAGCTTTGAATGGAAAGGTTATTAGGGCTCTCGTTGATACCAGAGCTTCGCGTTCGTACTTAGGCTTCGCATGTCACGAAGTATTTTCTTTCTTCATGAGGTCAAGTGATGAGCAAGTCAGAGTCGCCAACGGCGCGCTAGTCCAATTAGATGGCGTCGTTACCCTCGCGATGACAGTCGATAGCCATACTAAGAATTTGGAGATAAGAGTTGCTCCCCTCCACTATGCATGCGTGCTGGGGATGGACTTCATGCGCCTATTGGGTCTTAAGATAGATACGGAGAATAATGCGTGGAGTAGCCGCAACGGCACCCCGCACTCGCTAAACAATACTAATATTTCGGTCACCGCCTTCGCCGTACATGACTGCGCTGGACTGCTCGAGCAATTTTACCCCGCAAATAGGACCCCTACGATGGGGATAACGCGTCTGACGCAGCATGCTATGGACGTACAGGGTCACTAACGCGCCGGCGACATTTCAGCGATTAGTGAACCGCCTCATCAATCCAGCGTGGGAACCCCACGTCTTCGCGTACCTTGATGACATCATCATCGCCACGGACGATGAGGAGGACCACTTCCGTTACCTGAGACTTGTCCTGACTAGTCTGCGCAACGCCGAATTGGAATTAAACCTAGAAAAGAGTGAATTCTTCCGGGACGAGGTAAAGTACCTCGTTTTTGTACTAAACAGAGACGGTTTGAAGACGGATCCGGACAAGGTCGCTTCCGTTCTCGAATTTCCGCCCCCCACCAACCTCAAACAGCTGCGGCGCTTTTTAGAGATGGCAGGGTGGTACTCGCGCTTTCTCCCAGATTTTTCGTGTGATCGCGTTCATTTGAATAAGCTGTTAACAAAGAATACTCCCTTGGTGTGAGGTCCGGAGCAGCAGTCTGCTTTCGAGTCCCTCCGCGACTCTCTCACCCACACCCCCGTCTTAGCAAGCCCAAATTTTGACGTCCCCTTCACTCAGCGACTTTGCGATCGGAGCGGTAATCACCTAAGAGATAGCCGGTAATGAGCACCCGATTAGTTTTGTTAGCCGCTTGCTCACCAAGGCCGAACGAAGGTATACCGTCACGGAGAAAGAGTGCCTCGCCGTCCTCTGGGCCGTGAAGAAGTATCGACCCTATGTCGAAGGGACCCACTTTCGAGTGATTACAGATCATAGTAGTCTGCAGTAGCTCAGAAATTTTCGTGACCCGACCGGGCGATTGGCGCGGTGGGCCCTAGTCATGCAGACCTATGACATGAAAATAGAGCATCGAAAAGGCACCCGCAACGTGGTACCGGACGCCCTCTGGAGGATGTACGAGAATGTCGATACACCTCTTTGCGCCCTGGGGGATACCGCGGACCCGTGGTACACCCAGAAGATGGAAAATATTCGAAAATTTCCTTTGAAATATCCTGGTTGGAGAATCGAGGATGACCGGATATATTTCCATAGGCCCCACCCGGTAATAGAGTCTGCCCTCACCGACCTCCACGCCTGGAAACTCGTCCTCCCCGCGGAAGCGCATGCCCGTGCCCTCAGCGATGCACACGATACCCCGCAAGCCGGCCACTTAGGAGTGGATAAAACGTATCACCGTCTCATCCAAGACTTCTATTGGCACAGCGTTTTCCAGGATGTCACTGCCTTCGTCGCACGCTGTTCCGCAGGTCAAATGTCCCCAGCAAGCGTCAAAAGCAGTTCATAGTGGTTTTTCAAGACATGTTTACCAAATACGCAGAAGTGAAACCCCTTCGGGTTGCCACAGGCGCGGCCATTGTGGCCGCCTTCGATAGTCTAATTATCAATGGATGGGGTTGTCCGAGGTATCTTTAGTCAGATAATGCGAAGCAATATTATAACTCATACGTACAGTCCCATCTGAAGCAGTTAGGTATAACCCCCGCTCGTACTCCCCCCTACCACGCCCAAGCGAACCCAGTCGAGAGGGTGAACGGAACCCTCAAAACGATGATGTGCACCTTCGTTTCACAAGATCATCGCGACTGGGACGCGCATCTAAAGGAACTTACGTTCGCCCTAAATACGGCTGTGCAGTCGTCCACCAAAATGACCCCTGCGTTCCTGAACTATGGCCGCAAACTAGTAGCCATTAGACATTGACGTACCGACCTTCCCCCTCCTCCACTCACACTACCAAAGGACCCTGAGTTCTGGCGTGATCGGATGAGTAGGCTACCTCTCATTCACGACTGGGTACATCGTAACCTTGAGCGCGCCGCGACGCGCCAAGCCGAGTATTATACCGCTCCCATCGCGAGGTAGAGTATAAGGTGGGTGATTTAGTGCTACGGCGCATACGAGTCCTGTCGTCGGGAGTTCGAACTTAACGACCCGGATAGTCGTCGGAACCCAAGAGCGCATATTAAGGACTTGAAGCCCTATCGCGCCCCCGACGCCGGGGATAGTTCGAGAAGCGAGCTGACCGCTTCACCTCCGACACCCGAAAACCCTTCGGGTTCCCAGTCAAAAGTTATGATTCGGAACTCGTTGGGAGTGGCACCACTGCCACGTCATCGCGGCCGACCACCGAAACAGCCCCGACAGGGCATCCAATGTCCGAACGAGGTTACCAGCATGCCACGCCGCAGCGAGGCGCCCCGAGCGATAAGGCCAGCGGAGACGGCCGCACACTAGGGAAATATGGGAATTGTAGGTTCAAAGAGTCTGAGCTCCGGCAATTCTTAGCCGATTTAAATAATTTTTTTTAAATGCATATAAAAGCATTTCTAAGACTCCTATCGAGAAGAATTTCAAAAAAAGTGAAAAAATTCACGTTTATTTCCTAATAAACAATGCAGATTATTTTCATTTTCAAATTCATCAAAGGTACCATATTTTGAGTGTTTTAAAATGTTGTAAATTGTACACAAAGTGTCTTTTTAATGGACAAATACAAATATAAACTCAGGGTCCGTAATTTCAAAATGGACGATCAAAATGGCCGCCAAATTCTTGACAAACTGCCGAAATGATCTAAACTTGTTATATAACTTATTGTAGGAATTTTAGAGGTCGCCAAGTATGAATGTGACGTCACATTTCCATAATACAAAATGGCGGATCCAATATGGCGGACAATTTTATTTACATAAATCAAAATATTGTAATATTTGTATAAAACTTGGAAGTTTTCGGAGTCTCTGAATGCAACTATACCGTCATACTATAATGTCAATTACTCAATCTGCAAAATGGCGAATCCAAAGTTTTGAAACTCTAAAATGGCGGTTCCAATATGGCGGACAATTTCATTTATATCAATCGATATAGTCTAAGATTTGATACTTGGAAGCTTTCAGGGGAGATTTTTGGCCCAGTCAATATGAATGTGAAGGCACATTTCCAAAATATAAAATGGCGGATTCAATATGGCGGAAAATTCTATTTATATAAATCGAAATTATGTAAGATTTGATACTTGTAAGCTTTCAGGGTCTTCGAAGAGAACCATACCGTCATATTATAACGTCAATTTCTCAACTTGCAAAATGGTGGATCTAAAATGTCGGACACTTTTTTAAATTTCGGTCGATTTTAGATTACATTAATTAGATTGGGGAGTTTTTAGGGTCAGCGAATATGAATGTGAAAACACATTTCTAAAATGTAAAATGGCGATTCCAATAAGGCGACAAGTTTATTTATATAAATCGAAATAGTGTAAGATTTGATACTTGGAAGCTTTTAGGGTCTCCGAAGAGAACCATACCGTTATACTATATAGTCAACTTCAAAACTTCCAAAATGGCGGATCCAAAATGTCAGACACATTTTTAAATTTCGATCAATTTTGCGTCAGATTAATTTCTTTGGGGAGTTTTTATGCCCAGTGATTATGAATGTGAAAACCAATTTCCAAAATTTCGTCATTAATATGTCATATGCAAGATATCTAGAATAAAGCGTGTGACCTTCGCCGACGCGGGATTTGATTCTCGAGGTGGGTACTGTGAATCGCGTGTCCGGGTTCGACCCGCGCCGGAAGGTACACTGGTGGAAATGAATTTACAGACAAATTCTGAGGCAGCAGCAAGTATATTGAGAAAAGTGCGATAGGAGAAGGAAGAGCATAAGAGAGCGAAGCGAAAAGGGCCAAGACCAGCAAACTCACCTGTTTGCGCTCTCGTTGGCAACCGATTCGCAGGAGGGCGTCTCCGGGCTAATTGCCTTGAGCGGCGCTTTCGTCCAGGGGCAGATGAGTGCGGCGCGAGGAAAGTAATCTCAGTAGTCGCTTTAGAACACTTTATTGCGCGTTCGGTGACGCGCCGGTACAAGTCACCAGGTTACAATGTATATATAATGCGGGAAGCGCAGCGCGGATATTATTTCCGACGAGGAAATGTGGCGTCTGAAGGACGCGCTTGTTCGCGGTCGCTCGCTGTCGACTGTATCGCGCTATATAGCCTAGGACCGCTGTCTTTGGCTTTCGCAGGCTATCTGGCGAGCGGTCGCGCCGTTGGCCGGCAGCGCGCCTTTTTCGCGGCCCTCTTGCGGGCTTGCGCAGAACCCCGGCGGTCGGGGACTGCAAGGTTCGCAGGCGCGCTCTGCACGGCAAACGTGCGTAGCTGCCACGATAGTGGCGCGACGGTTCGGAGAGGGCAGCGGCGAAAACCGGACGTGACGAATGTTACATTCCCCCCTTCTAGACCGCTGTCGTCCCCGAAGTGCGCCAGGTTCGCTGACCTTAACCGGTGCGAGAAATTTGGCCCTGCGTGACTCATGCTCCTCCGTTATAAAAGGAAATGCTGAAAATGTGCAGTTGCGAATTGTAAATATATGCTGTGAAATTAAATTGCGAAATTAACTCTTAAAAATATGCTTGCTGCTGCCTTATATCTTAGCCTATCTTAACTTAACTTAACCTAACTTAACGCTTAAGTATGCAGGAATTAGTACACGCTCAGGTTATGAATATCTGGATTTATTGAATGGTAATGAAATAATACAAAATCTGGATGGCTCAACGGCGCCTCATTTGGCGTAGTACACGCGGAGGGTGACAACAAATATAAATAGCGCTTTATCTCGGTCTAATGGCTAGAATTTTAGCCTGAACATATCGCGGAAACGAAAATAGCACTTACAGCTAAGCGCAAAAGAAAAGTGGTGTATTACCTATATAAATGTCATAAAAAAATATAATGCGCACTGACACAAATGGCGTTTACGCGTCCTCGTGAGCAGATTCCTCTTGCGCCTCTCCTATCCGGTCGCCGGGCTGATTCGCTAGCTCTCGCGCTTCTTCTAGCGTGTCGCCTTGCAGACTTCCCGTCTCTTGATCATCTCCTGGAGTACCGCCTTCCAGGCGTGGTTCTGCGGATGTTGTTGCGACTTCCGATGGAGCAACTTGTACCATCTGCGCGGGAATGCACGCTGGTGCTTCTTACAGAGTGTCAGCCGAATTCTGGCGTGGCCGGCGTAGCGCGAAAGTCGTCGACAGTGGGCTGGTTTCGAAGTGCAGTGCCCGCTCTAAACGATCGGCAGCCGCTACCGCGATTAGCCTCTTCCGGCAATCGGCACAGTTCACGTCAGGGAGGTTGAGCGGCGTCCAGCAGCATTTGCACTTGACCTGGTCTGGAACCTTCGGCGGATTTTGGCTGTAGTGTGGCCAGGGACAGTCCTCGGTGGAAAACCCTGGGTAGGCGCATCGTTGACAGAATTTGCCGGAGTATGACCGACTGCAGTTACGGAAATTGTGTCCTACTGTACCACAATTCAAGCACCCCTTTGGCGCTTTGGGTCGGAGGTGTGGCTCTCGTAGCTCGGCTTGGGCGCGATAAACCACCGCTATAGTGGACGTGAATAATTTCTTAATGCGCGTCAGTACTGCAACACTACTCTCCAGCTGCTCGTATTCCCACCAGGAGTTGTCCCAATCGGCCTGGAACTGGTCAATTTTGAGCTGTTGCTCCTCTGCCCGTTTCGTTGCTGCGTCCGCTTTCTCTAGGGCTGATGCTAGCTGCGCGGCCACCGCCTGCTTCTCCTAGAGCAGGTTATAAAGGAGCTTGTATGGCTCCTCGAGAGAATCTTGCCTGCGGGAGCCTTCGTCAGCTGATTGGCGCAATTCGGCAATTTGCCGGCGCGCTTCGGCGAGGTCTGATGCGGAGGTCCGCGCTACGGATAGTAGCCGCTCCAAATCGTCTCGGTCGACCGCTACTAATCCCGTTGGATGTTCGGCCACCGAAGGGCCATCAGGGCAATCTGGAGGGAAGATAATGCGCATCGACTTCACTTCGGCGAGGTCGAGCCTCGCTGTATCAGCGCTGGCGGCAGGTGCGTCCATGTTGAGTCCTGAAAAGAGGGTTACATAATAGTACGTAGCCTAAGGCTTCGACGCGCGATTTTCAAATCGTTCACATGGTATTTCCCTATCTTTTTGCCATGCGCGTCACCAATAACAACTACCATGGGAGACAATTTTTGAATTACCGTGGCTGGCCCTAAATACCGGGGTGCCAGCTTTGCGCTATAGCCCCGAATGGCACTTGATAATTTATTGTTCGGGTAAAAGACGTAATCTCCTATGTTGTATTCGATATTCAACTTTCGGGTTTTATTGCAACTCTTACTTTGTTTTTCGTTAGCTTTATTCATAATTTTCTCGACTTTCGCGCGCAAAACGCTCATTCGCTGCATGCGTTCCAGCCACGGGGCTGTTGTATCGCCAACCGTCGCGTCTGCTGCGTCGACTTTGGGAAGCGGTTCGCCGGCGCGCCTCGGGTCGCGGCCGAGGTTAAGAAACGCAGGGGAAACCCCTAACGATGAATGCACGGTAGTGTATAAGCGAATTGCACCTCTATTAACAAGGCATCCCATTCGCGCTGGTCGTCGCCCAGAAGACTCGCGATCATTGTCTTCAAATTGCGATTGACGCGCTCTACGGGGTTTGATTGCGGGTGGTACAGAGGCGTAGTGCGTTGCGCGGTTCCGATCTCGTTACAGAATTTCGTAATCGTTCGATTTACGGATTCGGTTCCGTTGTCGGTGAGAAAAATGTGCGGCGTTCCCCAACGGTTAATTAGCGCGTTCAGGCATTTTGCAATTTTCGGTCCGTCCGCTTTTGACAGCGCGAAGCACTCAATGTATCGAGTGTACGTGTCGACGCATACTAAAACGTAGCACTTGCCTGATTTCGAACGCGGAAGGGGACCCATTATGTCTAGGGATACCGTATGCCACGGTTCCGTAAATTTGCGCGGAAACATTAATCCTTGGGGTGGAGAATTATCAGGTTTGCACTTTAGGCAGGTTTCACAATTATTTATATATCGCCTGATATCTTCACGCATACCGGGCCAGTAGTGATTTTTAAGGATGGCACGATAAGTTTTATCAATGCCTTGATGCGCGGACTGAGGCGTGTTATGGTAATTTTCGATCATCGGTACGATTTCGGTTTCTTTCAGGACTTTTTTCCAGGCGTCGTTATCGCCAAAAGTCTGTTTAATTAGATTTGGTTTATAAAAATATAATTCACCATCCGAATCGAATTTATATCGTTCGTTATTTTTCGGATTAGCGTGCGTCCGTTCTACCATTGCCTCGTACCATGACACGTTTCTGGCCATGTTTAACAACGCGCGATCGGGGGCGTCTTCATAAAGTCGCGAGAGTGTATCCGGCGCTTCATTAGTCGAGCCTTTTCGATGCTCGATCGTTACTTTATTCGCGGATAACTTGATACCTTGCAACCAGGCCAGACTTGAGTGATCGGTATAAACCGTAAACTCAGTGCCTTCGAGGTAGCAACGTAGCTTGCGCACGGCGAATATCACGGCTAAACACTCCTTTTCAGTGGTAGTGTAGTTTAACTCAGCACCGCTCACGGGTTCGGCTTAAGCATGTGATAAGATATTCGCGAGTTTCATCTTTTTGCGTTAAGATGGCGCCGAGACCGGTATCGCTAGCGTCCGTGTAAAGAAGGAACGGCAGATCAGGTCGGGGCGCGACGAGAGTAAATGCATCTTTTAGCGCTTCTTTGACTTCGTTAAACGCAGTTTCGTGTTCTTCGGTCCAATTCCACGGCACTTTAGGACTGGCTAACTTATTGAGCGGTCTTTGTACTCTCGCAATGTTGCGTAAGTGCCTATGGTACCAATTGACAGAACCATTAAACTGGCGCAACTCTTTTCGGTTGCGCGGTCTTGAGCGCTCTAGAATCGGTTCGAGTCGCTTGGGATTCGGTTTAGAACCGTCCTTATCTATAAGGAAACCTAGATATTCGACACTTTGTTTCGCAAAATAAGACTTTTGCCTATTGATGGTGAGACCGGCGCTTTGCAAAATTCCGAGGAGAATGTCAAGCAACAAGATATGTTCCTCGAACGTTTTGGAAATGACGATCCAGTCGTCTAAATATGCGTGTACCTGGTCTGCGTACCTCGTTGGTAAATTATTTACGTGCAAGTGGTCGATAAACTTTGTTTTCAATCCGTCCGTAAAGGCTTGGAAAGTGGCCGGCGCGTTTGTAAGGCCAAAGGACATCCTGATCCAGTGAAATTGTCCACGACCCGGGACGGCAAAAGCGGTATAGTCTCGGCAGTGCACATCAACCGGGATCTGGTGAAATGCTTCGCTCAGATCGATTGTGCTTATTATATTAGCCTCCGATAACGCGTCTAGTATCGCATCCATGCGTGGTAGGGGATATGCCGACTTTTTCGTAACTTTGTTAAGTTGGCGATAGTCGATGCAAAATCTATGTCTACCATCTTTGCGCAAGGTTAGTACGACGGGGCTAAACCACGGACTGTTACTTGGCGCTATAAAACCTTTTTCCAAATATTTATCGATTTCCTCGTTTATTATTTTATTTACAGCGGGTTCCGGCGATACGGTTTTAGTTTGATCGGCGTGGCGTTTGTCAGTTCGATAACGTGCGTAGCTAATTCCGTTATTCCTGTTCCCGAAGCTAGCGTTGAAGATAGCTTGCTATCGAGGAATTCGTCCAAGCATTTTTGCTGCTTCGGCGTAAGCTCTATTAACTGCATGGAGTTTAATGAGCTGCGCTTGACTTCCGCGGAATTTAGGGGAAATTGCGCATCAGAACCTTCGACTGACCAGTGACCGCGCGTAGCGTCGATTGTAATTTTCCAGGCGATTATAAAATCCATTCCTAGGATGATCGGTGTTGTGAGTCCCTCGAGAATTGCGAACCACAACTCGCCGTAGCAATTATTAATATTAACGTCAAACTTCGCGGAATAACGAGGTGCGGCTACGTGGTCGCGTTGAGCAAGTTGTACGCCGGCACGTGTTATCGCGTCGTATACGGGATTACTGGTTGCTAATATTTTAATTTTGTCGTACAGTTCGCCTGACATAAATGTGCGGTCGCTACCTGTATCGAGAAGTCCGGGATATTTTCTATCTCCGATTTCGATCGCGGTTCCGATTGCGTAACGTTTTTGCGACGGCGCGGGCGGAGCAAGGCCCTTAAATACTTTGCGCTGCGAATGGCTAACTGCTGCTTGATAGCAGGCTCTTAGGTTAATTGGGGACAGCGAAGTGACAGATGAGATGCTCGCTCTTGCTGGCTGCGCCGGCTCGTTGCAGCAGCACTCTGAGTTTGAGTCTGAGTAATCGGTCTCAGATGTTTCGCGAAAATCATCCACGTCGCTTTCGGAGTCACTAGCTGCATTCCTTGCAGCATGCGCTACATTAAGCGCTGATGCGTTATGAAGGAAGCGCGTTGAATCTTGAAAAGCGACGGCGCGAATTGGAGCATTTCCCGAGTGATTTGAATTGGTTTTGCGCTCGCGAGTTTCCAAGGTTCCGCCAGGAAGTTCTAATCTTTCCTGGCATCCTTCTCGTTTTTTGACGGCGACGTATGGAACGCGTATCGATTGTCAAGTGGAAAATCGCGATTGAGATTTTGGAACCACGGCTGCGTAGGTTGCAACGGTGGGGAGAATTGCGGCGGCTGCGCATGTTGCGTGTGTTGCGCGTGCGCGTCGTACTGGCTATTCGGTTGCCGATACTGTCGTGGTCGAGGTAGATTATCGAAGCTAGCCGAATTGTAATCGTAATTACGATTGTAGCTGTTTCGACGACCTCTGTTGCCGCGATTATTATTATAAAAATTGTTCCGACCTCGGAAATCATTATTATGCGCGTAGTTTCTCGAGCGTCTGTCATTGTAGTCGTAGCTTTGCTTCGCAGACGTGCCACCTCTCTCTCCCCCCCTTCTGCGATCGAGCAGAGTGAGAGGAGCGCGAAGAACTGGAGGTGGAACGGCGGCGATGCCTACGGCTCGACGAAACGGGTTTGACATTTTTGTTATTCGCGCTTTTTATTTGGAAATCCGTATTTTTGTTGTCATTATTGTGCAATTTCTTTTTCAACGTTTCGTATTGCTTTTGTAAATTTCGATTTTATTTAAATTTTGTTTTGGTTGAATGTTGTTTTTCTTTTCGACTTTTTTAATTTCGTTTTGTTTCGATTTCGTTCCGGATTTATTTTCTGTAATGGGAAATTGCGAAAGATCATCTGTTTCATATGATTGTGAATCAATTGCGTATAATTGATTTTTGTTTTTCGTATAGCGTGTTCGTTTCGAATCGTGTTCGCGCAGTTTATCCGTTAATTGCATAATTTCGATTTTTTATTGGTATTTACGGATTTTTGTTATTAATTCATCGTAAGTTGAAAAACTATCCCGATCGAATTGCATAATTAATTCGGAATGTAATCCGGAGTAAATTTTATCAAGTTGATTTTTTTGTTGAATTTTTTCATTTAATTTATTATATAATGCGCCGATTTTTATGACGAAGTCAATTCCGGATTCATTTTCGAGTTGTACCGCGCGTTGAATGTTATGCATAATTTGTTGGTCATCGTCCGCATCTCCGAATGTTTTCCGGAATTTATTTGCGAAATCTGGCCAAGAGGTCCAGCTATTCCGAAATGTATTAAACCACGTATATGCGGAATCAGTCAGGACTTGTGAGAAGACTGGGAGCGCGTCATTTGGGTCTATAGCAGAAGCGTATAGTTTGCGTTCGAATTCGTCAAGAAAATCGTAGGCGTCGAGTTTACCGGGGAATTTTAATTCCCAAGATTTTATTATTTTATGTAGGTTTGGGTTGGGATTTCTTTGCGCAATCGGCGCTTGAGAGGCGTTTCGATTGATTTCCATCGGTTGCGATGCAAAGAAATCCTGTGTTGTAGGTCGCGTGATTCCGAACATTGTTGTCGACGGGGGTAAGGAGGGGAGCGCGTACAGCGCGTTCGTCCCTGTCTGGGACGTGTGGCTCCTCGTTGCCGGTGAGAGAGAGGGGAACGCGTAGCATGCGTCCGTCTCTGTCTCGAGCGACGGGCTCGTTGTTGCCACCGTTGTCGTCACCGTCGTAGTGGTGATGGTGGGGGGCAGACTCGTTGGCCTCGTCGTTTCGCTTTTATTAGATTCGTTTCGATTTAAAGATCCCGCGCGAGCATTTTGTGGAGTCCGATCGACGGCTTTTGTTTGCAAGTTCGCTATTTGTTGCGCGAGCGTCTCTATCGACTTATTTGTTTCGAGTCGTAGAGTATTAATTTCGCGCCTGTTTTCGGCTTGAAAAAGGTCGAACTGTTGCCGCGAATTTTCGAGATGTTGCGCTAACATCTTTTGTACCGAACTTTGAAATTGCGCGGTTTGCTCTTGCAATTCTGAAAAAACTGCGTTTAAATATTGCGTTGTGATTCTGTTAGGCGATTTTTTCTTCGGCCTTCCTTTATGGATCACGACTGTACTTTTACGGGAAGATATACGCGGTATAAATTCAATGAGATTTTCGTTGTCTTCACCGATCGTTGCGGTGTTTTCTATGCGCGTTTCTTTGTCGCGCACTTCCTCGTCACTTGATTCTATGTTGGGGAGTTACCGAGGAGGGGTTCGCGCGAGTTGACGCGACGGCAAGAGAGCGCTTGCTTGCGCCTGTGCGTTTTCAATATCTTTGTTCATTTTTTTTTTTATTTTTCTTAATTTTAGTTTTGAATATGAATTCTCGCTTTTGAAATATTCTTCGCGGTTTGGAGATATATTTTTCCGATATGGAGAAATTTTTCGAAAAACAAAGTAATTAGTTATTGTTTACTATAATAAGTAAACTTTGTTTACGCGGACACAAGGAGATCGCGTTCGGCACTTTGTTTATTAGCCGGAGAAAAACATGTGTACATAATATAAATAGTCTCGCAGAGTAATTGTATTATTATAATAATAGATAATTCTATATGTGCTAACTACATTTGCATGCGCAGATAAGCGATAGAAAAGCCACAAGAGAAAGCGCTGTGCAATTGTTTTTTGACAATTTTACAATTGCGTTTTAGCGGAAGATTTACTGCGCCTTTGTATACATAAATTACGATGCAAACTAATGCAAAGGAGATAGCGATGCGAGCGAATACAGCGAAATACAAAGGAATGATAATATAATTTTTTCTACTTTGATTGATTAATAAGAATTTTTTGATAATTTTAAATGACAAATGTTAATTTTGTACATAAAGAATTATTGTTTTCGGAATACATATAGGAAGTTTCGTGTGAGTTGACTTTTTGTCGAAAGTTGAGACACGTGGCGCTTTTTCAATATTTTCAATTTGAAGAGACACGAAAGAAACATTTTGTGAGTACGTTGTACTGCAAAAATATAGCGCTTTTTGAACGATTTTAACAATTAATAGTACAAATCTGAGACATCACGAATGTATTCTTTTCCGAGAAAAAAAAATTTTTCAATTACAGAGCGCATTGATCACTAAATGTGTCGCGAATCGAACAAGTTTGAGAATTATTAAAAAGCATGTTGGGTGCCATACATGTGGCGCGAACTGAGTATATTTAATAATTATCGATAAGCACGTTGGTCGCCATAAATGTGGCGCGAACTGAATATTTCAAATAATTATCGACAAGCACGTTGGGCGCCATAAATGTGACCTTCGCCGACGCGGGATTTGATTCTCGAGGTGGGTACTGTGAATCGCGTGTCCGGGTTCGACCCGCGCCGGAAGGTACACTGGTGGAAATGAATTTACAGACAAATTCTGAGGCAGCAGCAAGTATATTGAGAAAAGTGCGATAGGAGAAGGAAGAGCATAAGAGAGCGAAGCGAAAAGGGCCAAGACCAGCGAATTCACCTGTTTGCGCTCTCGTTGGCGACCGATTCGCAGGAGGGCGTCTCCGGGCTAATTGCCTTGAGCGGCGCTTTCGTCCAGGGGCAGATGAGTGCGGCGCGAGGAAAGTAATCTCAGTAGTCGCTTTAGAACACTTTATTGCGCGTTCGGTGACGCGCCGGTACAATTCACCAGGGTACAATGTATATATAATGCGGGAAGCGCAGCGCGGATATTATTTCCGACGAGGAAATGTGGCGTCTGAAGGACGCGCTTGTTCGCGGTCGTTGGCTGTCGACTGTATCGCGCTATATAGCCTAGGACCGCTGTCTTTGGCTTTCGCAGGCTATCTGGCGAGCGGTCGCGCCGTTGGCCGGCAGCGCGCCTTTTTCGCGGCCCTCTTGCGGGCTTGCGCAGAACCCCGGCGGTCGGGGACTGCAAGGGTCCGGGGGCAATAGAAATGCATTTCTTCGAAAAGTTCATACCACGATTTTCGTGATAAAAGTATTTATAGAAAATATAGTATTTTTCAACATCGCGTGAGGGAAATGCTCTTTTCCACACTTTTGACTTTTTTCGTACGCATTTTCTCCACGCTCATGTCAAAAAATACATTTCGGCACATGAGGGAAAATGTTTTTTATGCGAATGCGAATGTCGACCTCGTCTTTGACTCGGACAACAACACTCACATTCGCAGAAAAAAACTTTTACCCACTTGTATCGAAAAATACTATTTTAAATATACCCTTGGGTGTCAGTTTGTTTAAATTTATCGTCGTCATTCTAATTCTTAAGTAATGAATATTTAAAAACTAGCATCAGATTGACAAAGAGCATCTCTGTACACCACAGAGTGACAGGTTTCAACCGAAACCGATCTATTTTTAAAATATTAGTCGCCATATTGGATCTTCCATTTTGAATTTAACTAAATTATTACCAGATTCCGATTCAGTGACTCCATAAACCCTTGAGTAACAAGTTTCATGCAATTCCGTCGAGTGTTTACAATGTTAGACAGTAAGTTTATATTTTGTATGCGACTTTGTTTGAAATTTGTTAGCATACACTATCACTATATTAAAGCTTAATTACGATTGCTGCAACATTTGTTTCCATCAACATAGAAAAAATGATAAGTGGAAAAGTAACCTTGAACAATCGTACTTTTTCTTTAAAAAATGCGTTTAGTTTATTTACATTTAAACTTGCAGTATCTTCAGATATACCTTTCCATAGACCAGAGTTTTGGACACAAGAAACGTCCATTCCAAAATTATTTACACTACGTTTCAGTACTACAAAGTGCTGTGAAAATTCATGCTAGTTTTTTTACATTTAGTTCGTATATGCTCATATAACCCTGGTAGAAATGGATCTTAATCTCGCGAGGTATTACATTTCTGACAAGGCTTTCTTGGAAAAATCAAATAAAAAGTATTATCTTCTAATAGTAGGATATGGAATAAATACAGTATATGCACCGACTGACAAGTAACACTGGGGAAGTGATAATCACCGATTTTTTTGAAACTGCGAATACAAATACTTCTTTAAAAAGTATTTAACATGAGTGTTACGTTTCTTGATAAACGTAACGCGCGAATAAAAAAAACGAACGTGCGAATAATTGTTTTTCGTTTATTTTCTCGACGCGCCCAGCATCCGTACAGGGGTTCCGATTGCACGCGCTATAAGTCCCGAGCCCGAGTTTCAGACTTAAGATCGCGACGTTCCGGGTCAGAGTTCCGTCAAAAATCTGTCCTCCCCGACGTTCGATGTCTAATTTATATATCTACCGATCGCAGAGTCCATCGGGCCTTCCTGCTGACGTCCGCATGTTTCCTTCCTGGGAACCCGCTGAGGACACCTTTTTTGTCGTCCCAAACTCTCGTCCGTCGCCGTGCAATTTGCTAACGTTTGCAGGTTTCCACCGAGGAAACGCTTAGTTATTGTTTTAATTGAAATGTTAAAGTATAACCCGATAATTATCCGATTTCACACTTTTGCGCGAGACCGGATATGGAGAGTCTCGTTTCTTATAATTATCGCGTATACTTTATATTATAATGTACCCATAATCGATCGTTATGATCGTACGATCGTAACACTTCCCCCCTTTGAAAACCGGCGGTCCTCCGCCGAAAATGAGAAAAACCAAAAGAACGGACATTGTTCAGAAATAACTTAACTCTACCGCGAAAATGTGAGTGCAGTTGGTTAGTACGTGTACTTAAATTACGCGTGGATGCTGGGACGTTCTATTAGTATTTTAGTACATTCGTTTGAAGACTGTACAACATAATTTCACAATATAATGCTAATACATACATAACACTGTTTAAACAATAAGTTGGGATTCGAACCCACGCTTTACCTATTAAACTAGTCGAGTGCCGGCAGAGTACACTTAAAATAGTTAGGTCAAAACTTACAATTTATGCTTTCCTTAATTCTAAACTGCCTCCCGGGGAGGCGCTCATCTTCGAAGTGTTAATATCACTTCGTGACTCGTGTAGTCGGCCCCCCTGCCGGGTTTTGTTCTTCTATTTGCACTACCTTAGTGTCTCTATTATATGACACCGTCATCGTCTTCGATTTTCTTCGTGGCTTAAAAAGAACCAAATTTCTCCGACGTATACACCAGTAGAGACCCGCGGCTATGATTACTATCGTTAGAGATGGTAATCCGTACACAGTGGCTCCTTCCGTCACATTCATCCGCGCGTGTATCTTCCGGGTCTTTGCGATGTCACGGGCCCTATTCATAAGCTCGCTGAACTTAATACTTGTCTCGAAGTCATTGGTCACATCTGATGAAATTGCCTTGGCCTCTTCTGTTTTGAGGATTTCGCCGATATCCGTTGCTTCCACTGAACCCTTGATCAACAGCTTCGTTATGTTGAGAAGTCCTGGTCCGTGGTATTCCATAAATATTTCTGATTCTATCATTCTTGAGGCGACTAGCGTTGTTTTTCCCGTCTGTGCCTTGCAAATTGGCGTTAGTTCGATCAAACCCGTTCCGTTTAACATTAGGGTAGTGATTACCTTATTACCGCAAATAATCCTCAATGGTTCCAGTTTGGTAACCGAGTATAGCCAACGGTTCATAGTGCGAAGTTTAAGCCAGAATGCCGTCTTCTGTCGACGTATTCTGATGTCACAATTGCCAAAATCTTGGAAGATCAATTCGGCCATCATTCGTACTTCACAATCGCTATCATTGTCTAGCTCGTATAGTGGTAAATCGCCGTGGCATACATAGAGGTCGTTAGCCTTCTTACACTGACGATATGCTTCTGCAGATAATCGAACGTATTTATCCCTGTCGTTCGCCAAAGCAGAGTATTTGGCTGACGGTACTATAAACGCTGATCTCGTATGATTTGCAAGTGCCTGGGCTATCGGCACCGATCTGTGCTCGTATATGGTAAATCTTAGGTGAGACACGAGGGGGATGTATAGTATGTATACCAGGGTGGCGTTCCAGTATGCGATCTTCATCGTCGAGATCTCCAGTAACGAGTCCAAGGTCAACCGTGCAATCGGGATAGGGAATTCACATTCTGGTGTAAGCTCGGTAATATCCTTAATGTGGTTCGTTAAATTCTTGAGTGAGACAAATTCGGGGTGAATTTGTCCAGCTTTTGCGAATAATACAGCGTTCATCAACTGATCCGCCTCTATTGCATATCTCTGTACTTCCGTAGCGATTACAGACATGATGTGGTTTAGTTTTTCGTTTCGCAAGGATTGTTCCGCTAGTGATTGTATCAATATTTGGGTTTTTTGTAACCCATTCAATGTTTTATTGATGGTTAGCATTTCCTGGCGTATCTCTGCGAATTCGACCGAAATTAACCTTGTCTGCTCTGCTACTAGCGTCGCAGTTTCTGAAATTCTGTCATTCGCCATATCCATCTGTTGCTGAAGATCCTCGATTTCTTCTTCCAGTGCCGTTCCAAATAAAATTTTACTTATTTTTCCGATCGCGTCGATGACACCCCTCTTGCGTCGTCCCTCGTGTCCTGCCAAGATCTCTAAGAGATTTTCTTTCTTCTTTACTACTTCGTAGAGTATCGCCCGGGATTCACGTATCCTTTCGCTTAGAGTACACACCTGGAGTTCCCTACAACATTCCTCTAGAATCTTAAGACTAGCGTAGAAATCATTTATCTTTTCAAAGTAGGCATGTAGTGGGATTCTGGAGAATAATCGCCATTCCGTGTGTGTCAACCGCATAGGTCCGATATTTTCAGAGTATAGACCTGGATTCTCTTCAATCCTGACGTTCGAATATTTTGCAGTTGGATCCCTGGAAGTCGAGTTTTTCGTTTAATCTATTTCCCGAATTCCCCTCTGACCATCACAGGCCAGTCGCGCCATATTCCCCAAACTTTACGGACGTAGAGAAATTTGAATTCCTCCCATCCGACCTGCCAATTGCCAAATTATATATTACTCGGAATAGTTTACCCTGTAACTTCGAAATTAGGCTCCGTGTTTTATCTTTGTGGAAATGCGTTTCGCTATGAACAGTCGGCGATACGGGTTTCGAAATCCGATCCTGAGGCGCGTATCTAAGCATGCAATGCGACGAGTTTACAGTATAGGAAATTTAAACGCGTACGTGCTAACACACGAATGGACCGACAAGTATGAACCTTTAATATTGGGCATAATTTCCTATACCAGGCTTTAATACATCATAGCGATTTCCGAAATACCTTATGCTCTGAGATATAATATTTGATTTGATATGATATTTAATTTAGGGTCACTTTACTACATCGTAGTCGTTTAAATTGAATATTCTTTATCTTCGCGTATTGTCTCTTATGTGCGATAACTTCTCTCCTTCTTTTCTCCGGCTTGCCCGTCGAAGGTGGGGAGTCCGCGCGCGATTTACGAAGCACCGCACGAAGAGGAGAGTGATAACTCACTCTTCCCTGCGTTCCTCTCAACCGACCTATAGTCCGAATCCGTGGATTCGGATGACGAGTTCTGATCTTCACTAAAAATTAAGGGATCGTATCCTTTCTTTAATTTGTCCATGTGGACTATTTTCGTCCGCGTTTCGTTAATCTGCAGTCTTACATTTCGAGACCCTACAATTTCTACAATTTCGTATGGGCCTACGAATGTATCGTCCAATTTATTGTTTCGAGGCTCCTTCATGAGCATCACGCACTCGCCTACCCGGAAATGCTTAACATTTTGTTTGCGGTCGTAATAAATTTTCGCCCTCTGCTTCGCTTGATTAAGATTTAATCCTGCGAATGTCTGGATCTCTTCCAAATCCTTCTTAAGCCCATCTACATAATCTGAATAGGTCAATATTCCATCACTGGGAGGAGTGCTAGATGGTAAACGTGCCAGTTTGCCGAATACCAACTCGTGTGGGGTATATTTAGTACCCTCGTGGACACTCGTATTATAGGCGAACATCGCATGAGGAATCCATTTATCCCATTCCTTTCGGCGTTTAACACAACACCTTAGGTACTCAGCGAGAACATGGTGGCTTCGCTCTATGCTTCCGTTGGACTTTGGGTGGTAAGCAGACGTAAAGAAGGCTTGTATTTTGAAAACCTTGGCGAGCTCCTTGAAAACGCTTGACATAAAATTGGGACCCTGGTCCGTCAATATTGCTCTAGGCGCACCAAATTTGCAGATAAAGTTTGATGCGAAAGCCCTTGCGGTGGATAACCCAGTGACCTCTGATAAAGGCACTGCTACCGAATATTTAGTCAGTAGGTCTTGTATCGTGAGAAGGAATCTATTTCCATCCTCGAATATTTTCGTGGGTCCCCAAACGTCCAGTGCCACCTTGTCAAATGCTTCCGCTGGTGTGTCCGTGATAATCATTGGCAGTCGGACCTTAGCCCTGAGAGTTTTTCCTTTCTGGCATATGCTACACCGATTCACGACTATTGTTACGTCATCCTTCATGTTCTGCCAATAGTGGGTTTGGTTTAGACGGAAATGGGTCTTTCGTATACCCTTATGGCCTCCTGCCGCGGAACCATGGCATTCTTTTATTAATGCATATCGTTCGGGAGCGGATGGTACAACGAACGAATTTTTGAAAATTACTATCGTCACCTTCCGCTTAATGTGCACCCTAAGGGCTTCTGTAATCGTATACCACGTTTGCTTCGGAATTATATCGAAATCATATCCCAAGTGTATCGTGCTGACACCTGATTCCAACAATTTTTTGTTTAGATCTTTAACACAGGATGTAGTGACACACTTCAACGCTCTTTCGTCTATAGTCCTTTTTACCATTAGTGCAAACATTGAGTATTTCCCAACCTTGGTCACTACAACTTCGCCAATGGTCGGATTGCATTGTTTTAATTTCTCGGAATTTACTAACGATTTCTCCCTAAGTAATTTCCCGATCTCACTGTCCAATTTGCAGTCAGCCGTGGTGAAGTACGCAATATTCCCCTTCTCGCTAGTCAAATACCGATCCGAGAATTCCAAAATGGGTTCGCCTATTTCCGGGATAGACGCGTCTTGAACCTCAGAACCGTGTGACTCCGGCTCTTCATCAGTCTCGCTGGAAGAGGTTGGATTTTCGGGATCTTCAGAATCGCCAAAGTGGCTTTCGTTATCCGACGAATCCTCAGTAGAGGTGCTCGGGAGCTTGCAATTTTCGGGACATTCTGAGTCACTAAGGTCACTCTCGTTATCAGACGATTGTCCGATGGTAATGATTTCGTTGGGCGACTCCTGCATTTCCGAATCTAGTAGTTTCCTATATGGGGTGTAGTGTGTATTTTTAAAATGTAAGTGGTGCCATTTCGTAGTATCCGAAACTTTGACATGAAAATATCTCGTCCTTATCGAGTCGTCGTCATAATGGACACAGATATTTACTTTAAAGTGCAATGCAAATAACCTTACGTGGTTATCATCTCCGTATTCATACGGGGACAATAAAATTTTCCATGCCCTTTCAGGTTCGGCAATTTCGTTGAAACGTCCTGTCATAGCAAGAAGTTTTCGTAATTCTCCTGGTGTTATTTTCAAATCGTGGACCTTTATGAGGGAGTCAAATAGGCAATAGCCATCCTTTACGACTTCCTCGTCCCTGCTCAACAGTGCAAAAGGTTCCGCGCAATGTTCCTTCATTTGATAATTCAATAACGGAGATTTTCTAGGACTCTCTGTTTCCGATGTACTCGTTCGGTCGGGGGGAGAGGGCGAACCCCCTGGTTCATGCGTATCATCTCCGATATTCGCTCCGCTACTTTCCTCCCTCTCTTCATCGATGGGAGGGGGAATGCATTTTACTTCAGTCTCTTGAAGTTGGTCGTGCGATGCATTTGGATCCGAAGAGGGTAAACTTTTTTCGTCGCTCGACCCGTATGTAGCTACAGTACGTACAGTACCGTCGCATCTCTCGGGTGCTTGCCTACTCTTTCCCTCCTGCCGATGTGGAGTGGGGGCTCCTTCGCTGGCACGGAGAGGACTGGGAAGTGTTGCGTACTCCGCGCCTCGGCGATCTGTCGCATCCATGTGTCCACTCTTCTTTGCTTTGATGCCTTTTTCGTCCGTGGAGCTCGTTGTGCAATCCGACGCTCCGTCGTTCTTTCTACAGTGTTGCATGCGATTACTTGTACCCTTCGCAACGTTTAACACGGGTTCGCCTTGTTCGTCGCGCTCTTTACTCTTGGGCTTCGGCGTGTATGTTTTTCCCTCTCGACCATTCTTCTCTACTCTACCCGAATACTCCAAATCGCTTTCCAATGGATCGTCACTGACCCTCCGCACATCAACGATATATCGGCGTTTCGCATGTTTTTCCAAAATTTCACCAATTTCTGTAGAGGGATTTATAGTGTCACCCCTTATGTGCGGGGAATTTACATTTTCCTCTTCGGTACCACTCATACGAGCGACGCTAGACGCATTTTCGTCCGTTCCAGGTATGACGTCCCTGGGTGGCCAGGAACCCATCCTGTCTTCCCAACGCATTCTATAATCATGATTTCGATTATAAAGGAAGTCACCAAGACCTCGTACGAGCTTCGGAGGCTCCTTACAATCATCGGCCGTGGATTCAGTATCCATGATTACCGTTGAGTCTAGTCGTGGTTTATCGGCTACAGTAGTCGGAGAATGGGAATTCGCGATTTTTTTCGCGGTTGGCCGTATCGGCGAATTTGAGGTGTCCTCCCTCTTATAGTTCCTGCCAGAGCGTGTCCTTACGGTTTCAATGACCTGTTTGGGACTGGTTTGTGCCCTAGCATCATATGTTTCCCATGTCCAATATTTGCTTACTGATGAGCCTTTTATCTTGCGACTAGGTGTTCCGTGGGGTTACCCGAACTGGATTCCGAGCGTTTCCGCGTCTCGTATTGGTGAAATCTTTTCAACCTCTTAGATCCACGCTCGATAGGTTTTCGTTTTCTTAAAGGAAGCATTTTTCGAGCTTCTGGTGATTCGGCTTTCTCGTCGCTACTGGCCCTTTCCTCGCAACCCCCGTCTGTTGGATTACGCGACAGCGCGTCGGCGTTCACATTGCACTTTCCGGGCTTATGGGCCACTCCGTAGTCGTAGTCCTCGAGCTTTAGGCGAAAACGATGAAGACGAAGTGTCATATCTTTCATCGTTTTAAGATACTTCAGGGGTTCATGATCACTAATGATCGTGAATTTCCGACCATATAAGTATGGTCGAAATTGCTCCACTGCGAATACTGCAGCGAGCATTACTTTGTCGCCTGTGGAGTATCTAATTTCTGCACCCCTTAAGCTCCTAGAGGCGTAAGCTACCGGCTGGTCTTTACCCACCTCGCCTTGCGAAAGAATCGCTCCTAATGCATACCCTGAAGCGTCAGTAGTTGCGAGAAATGGTCGTGAAAAATCAGGTAGCTGTAAAATAGGGTCTGAACAAAGCTTTGATTTCAATATTTCGAAAGCCTCAGTTTGTTCTTCCGTCCAAACAAACGGAACAGTTTTCTTAAGCAAATTATTCAATGGATGGGCAATTTTCGAAAAGTTCTCCACGAAACGCCGATAATATCCGGCAAGACCCAAAAACTGTTTAATTTGTTTAGCATTTTTGGGCCGTGGAAATTCTGCCACTGCTTGAATTTTTCGCGGATCTGGTTTAACCGTATTTTCAGAAATCAGATGACCGAGATAAGTGGCCTCCTTTCGCAAAAAGTTGCACTTTTGGGGCTCTAAAGATAGGTTGGCGTTAGCTAAACGTTTCATAAGTCGGTCAAATTTCTTACCGTGTTCTTCGAGATTTTTGGCGTAGACGACTATGTCGTCTAGGTATACCAGTATTTCTGTCCCTTGTAATCCGGTCAACACAAGGTCCATTAGACGCTGGAACGAACTCGGTCCATTTTTTATGCCCATGGGCATCCGAGTGTACTCGAGATGTGCATAAGGCGTGGAGAACGCCGTTTTATGGGCGTCTCGCTCATCCATTTTGATCTGGTGGAATCCCGATTTTAAGTCAAGCGTCGTAAAATACGAGGCTTGTCCCAATTGATCGAGAATATCTGCAATATTGGGTATCGGGTAGGCATCGCCGATCGTTTTCTCGTTAAGTTCACGGAAATCGATAACGAGCCTCCACCTCTTTTCTCCGTCCGGGCCGCACTTCTTCGGCACGACCCAGGCGGGCGAATTATATGGTGATGTTGACGGACGTACAATACCGGCCTTCAATTGCTCCGCCACTAAACGTTGCATCTCCTGCTTTATAGCAGGAGGGCGGCGAAAACGTTTGGCTCTGATCGGCACGTCATCTACCGTATGTATTCGGTGAGAGAACACTGTAGTCGCACCTAGCTGTTCACCCGGTAGATGAAATCTCCGCGCATGTCTGCTAACGAGTGCGCGCACGTGGTCTTCCTCCTCTTGGGACAAGGGACTCAAGTCCATGAGCGACAACACTTGTCCCGCTCGGCCGTTATCTTTATCCGCGGCGACGATTTCAATGCTTTCCAACGTCTTGGTCTCCCCGTCCTTTTTGCCGGCCAAGGCATAGTTCCCAAATCCGTCGACGCTCGCAATATCACATGCCTCGAGATCCACCGTCGGCACCTTCATCGTGACCGGCTGCTCGTTAGTATTTGCTGCTATCATATATGCGTACCCTTCGCGATTTCGGACGAGCGCATTACCAATGTACACTCCATCCACCGTATCCATTTTGGGTAGCAATCCGAGTTCAACCTTGTTCCCGACCTTCACACGAATTACCTTTCTGCAACGTGGAGGGAGCTCGATTACATTCCTATCCGCAAACGGCAATTTATTCTTTCCGATTTCGAAAATTTCGTTCCCGTAATCTATTCTAACCGAATGTTTGCGTAAGAATGGATCTCCCAATATCCCGTCTTCGGAAATAGGGAAATCATCTAGTACAATTTGTGCCTCAATTATCAAGCCGTTGAACTTGATTTTCGCACACCCGTATGTGGATATTAGCCCTTCGCCGATACCACTAAGGTCGTACTTTATGGTTGGGTCCGGATACATATCGCGGCGCAATTTTGAAAGTTTAACTACATTAATTTCCGCGCCCGAGTCGATGAGAAAAGTACCGTCCATGTCGTGCAGATCGGCGCTCGCGAATCTTAATCTCGGGCAGCTAATGAACTCAGCAGTTCCGACACGGATTTTTGCTCTTGGATTTTCAATAATCTTACTTGATTTTTCGACTGGTTCTGAGGGTCGCTCGGTACTCCAGTCGCGGTACGAGCGCCTTGAGAGTTTAAATGTTTCGGTGGCGACGCTGGCCCATTTTTCCTCTTATTTTGCCAACCGTTGCTCTCAGTTCGATAATTCGAGTTGGTAGGATTGCTTCGCGGCCCTTCCCGTTTGAACTGTTGTTGTTTGCGCGCCCCGTTATCACGATTGCTCTCGTTCGGATTACGTTGCCAATGGCGAGTGTTTTGCGAAGAGTTCGGCGCGGAGGGCGCGTCATTTTCATACCGCTGTTGGGCTCGTTTCGACTCTCGATTTAAAATCATACATTTATCTCGAATATGCCCAAAGCGTTTACAAAAACTACATTGAGTCTCGTTGTATTTCCTAGCTTCGCAGTTTGATTCGCTGTGACCCAGTCTATCACAGTACCTGCATAGTTCACCGTAGGGTACGAGGTTATCGTCGCGGGGATATGCGTTCTCGGCGCCAACGACTCGGGCCGACGCAGGCATCCTGTAACGTTCGTCGTAGTGTACGAAGTTATTGTCGCGGGGATACGCGTTCTCGGCGTCAACGACTCGGGCCGACGCAGGTATCCTGTAACGTTCCCGTTGGCCCGCTCGAGTTTCATCGGAATTATCTTTGGCGAAGTGTAATGCCGCTAGCCTGTTCGCGATCTCTGTAGCCTCGGTTAGGGTCTTTGGTTTCTCCATCTGTACCCTAAACTCCATGACTCCCCTTAATCCGACTATAAATTGTTGTAAACATTTTCCCTCTAGTAATTTAATTAAACTATCGCGAACTTCGGTTGCATACTTCGATGCAGCCTCCGTAGCTGCAACCGCCGATGTATATAAGTCTGTCACACGTTGACCGAAATCGTCGACCGATTCGCCGGGTTTTTGTACTAAGGACGGTATTTTTGATAGAAATATATGAGGGTCATCGTGTCCTCCATAACGTTTATTTAACACCTCCAGTAACTCTTCGACTGTCTCGTAATCGTCGGCCTCTCGCGAGAAACGCTCAGCCTTTCCCTTAAATTTTCCCTTTAGCAAAAATTTGAAAAGATCCCTACTATTATTGGGTAATATTTTCAACGCGGATCTACACGCTCTCGCAAAATCTTGATAATACTCACGATTTCCGAAAAAGTCGGGTATCGTGTATATTACATCTCCGGCTGACGGACCTAAAGTCAGCACTTGCTGCTTGACGGATTCTGGCGCGTTATTTTCCATCTTAGGTTTACGTTCAGTATTTTCGGGAGAATTTTCTCGCGAGCTTATTGTGGGTGAATCCTGTTCGTTCGCCGTTTCGTGTCCTCCCGCGGGGGATCGCCGGTTGCGTTTCCGAATTTGCTTTACTACGGGAGAACCGAGTATGTCGCGAGCCTTTCTCATTCAAAACGCGTTTCCCTCAAAGTTCCAAAGATTTTTTTTTGTATTTTTTTTTCTCTCTGCCCGGAATATTTTCTATAATATATATGTATGTATTTCTTTATTATTACCTGCGTTTTTTGAAACATAATATAGTCGCGAAAAGTAACGGCAATTGATATAGTTTCATATAAAATGGCTAATGCAAAAGTCACGTGGAAAATGTAGCGACTTACCCGCAAATTATCCGCCGAGCTCCGATCAGGGTGATGATGATAATCAGGAAAAAACTGCATTTGGCCGTCATCGTGGGAACGGTTTGATTTCTCCCTCTTGGAAACAGCAATCGTCTTTGGAATGAAGCGCTGCAGTTCACACTTTAGGACTTATAGTTCACAGTTTATAATTTAGAGTTCACAGTTTATAAATTTATCGTTCACAGTCTATAATTTATAGTTCGTTCGGACGCTGCGCGCGAATTGTTATTTTTTTGTTGAATCCACACTAAGGAGATTGATACTCCACGCGAATGAGACCACGATTTATGATTCAAACACTTGTGGATCCCACTTCTGACACCATTTAAGTTTGTTACGTTTCTTGATAAACGCAACGCGCGAATAAAAGAAACGAACGTGCGAATAATTGTTTTTCGTTTATTTTCTCGACGCGCCCAGCATCCGTACAGGGGTTCCGATTGCATGCGCTATAAGTCCCGAGCCCGAGTTTCAGACTTAAGATCGCGACGTTCCGGGTCAGAGTTCCGTCAAAAATCTGTCCTCCCCGACGCACGTTCGATGTCTAATTTATATATCTACCGATCGCAGAGTCCATCAGGCCTTCCTGCTGACGTCCGCATGTTTCCTTCCTGGGAACCCGCTGAGGACACCTTTTTTGTCGTCCCAAACTCTCGTCCGTCGCCGTGCAATTTGCTAACGTTTGCGGGTTCCCACCGAGGAAACGCTTAGTTATTGTTTTAATTGAAATGTTAAAGTATAACCCGATAATTATCCGATTTCACACTTTTGCGCGAGACCGGATATGGAGAGTCTCGTTTCTTATAATTATCGCGTATACTTTATATTATAATGTACCCATAATTGATCGTTATGATCGTACGATCGTAACAATGAGTTTTTTGTTTTTCCCAAAAAAACAATTGGGCTAGAAATCACCCTTGAATGTTTTTAAGGGTGAATCATAGTATGTTACAAATTATTTGTAGCATGTTTGTCAATATTGGTATCTTAACGTTTTCGATGTTGCTAATGAAGAATCTGAATTCAGATTTTGAACATTCAAAATGGCGCATCCAATATGGCGGACGAAATTATACTATTTTTTAGTAATTTGATGAAATTTGGTATCTGTAGGCTTTTGAGGTCGCTGATGACGATTCTAAAGTCAGATTTTGAAAATTCAAAATGGCGGACACATTTTTACTATTTTTTAGGAATTTTATGGAAATTGGTATCTTTAGGTTTTTCACAAAGCAGAGAATATAAATTTCAATTATTTACTTCATGATATAACACTAATGAAGTTTATAATTATTATGTATCCCCAAATTTGTTGACCCAGTTGCAACGACTATTCTTAATCTACAATTTTATAAACTCTAATATTCCAAAATTAAAGAATTAATAGACATCATATTGATAATCAGCCATTCAAGAAATCCCGAGCCAACCAAGTTTCATAACATTCCTAAAAAAGATTCAATATTGAAGCATATTGGATCCGCTTTTATGAATGTTCAAAATATGAATTTAGAATCGTCATCAGCGACCCAAAAACCTAAAGATGCGAGGTTACATAAAATTCCTAAAAAATAGTAAAAATTCGTCCGCCATATTGGATCCACCATTTTGAATTTTCAAAATCTTACGTCAGATTCTTCATCAGCTATAACATAATATATAATATATATTCAGATATATTATAATATATAATATAAATATATTACACGTAAACTATGAGTGAGATATAAATATAATAGCTAAAGAGTGAAATAGAAATTTATCAATATTTAAACATCATTTATGGTACTTTTATTCATAACATAATATCCAATTAGATTAGAGGGCACATCTAACAAGTAACACTAGGGAAGTGATAATCATCGATTTTTTTGAATCTGCATTTACAAGTACTTCTTTAAAAAGAATTTAACACGTGTTTTATTGTTTTTTCCAAAAAACCACTTTTGAGGCAGAAATCACCCTTGAAGGTTTTCAGTGTTGAATCATAGTATATTTTACAAATTATTTGTAGCATGTCTGTCAATATTGGTATCTTAATGTTTTTTATGTCGCTGATGAAGAATCTGAAGTAAGATTTCGAAAATTCACAATGGCGGATCCAATATAGCGGACGAATTTTTACTATTTTTTAGGAATTTTATGTAACCTCGCATCTTTAGGTTTCTGGGTCGCTGATGACGATTCTAAATTCATATTTTGAACATTCATAAAAGCGGATCCAATATGCTTCAATATTGAATCTTTTTTAGGAATGTTATGAAACTTGGTTGGCTCGGGATTTCTTGAATGGCTGATTATCAATATGATGTCTATTAATTCTTTAATTTTGGAATATTAGAGTTTATAAAATTGTAGATTAAGAATAGTCGTTGCAACTGGGTCAACAAATTTGGGGATACATAATAATTATAAACTTCATTAGTGTTATATCATGAAGTAAATAATTGAAATTTATATTCTCTGCTTTGTGAAAAACCTAAAGATACCAATTTTCATAAAATTCCTAAAAAATAGGAAAAATGTGTCCGCCATTTTGAATTTTCAAAATCTGACTTTAGAATCGTCATCAGCGACCTCAAAAGCCTACAGATACCAAATTTCATAAAATTACTAAAAAATAGTATAATTTCGTCCGCCATATTGGATGCGCCATTTTGAATGTTCAAAATCTGAATTCAGATTCTTCATTAGCAACATCGAAAACGTTAAGATACCAATATTGACAAACATGCTACAAATAATTTGTAACATACTATGATTCACCCTTAAAAACATTCAAGGGTGATTTCTAGCCTAAAATTGTTTTTTTGGGAAAAACAAAAAACTCATTGTTACGATCGTACGATCATAACGATCAATTATGGGTACATTATAATATAAAGTATACGCGATAATTATAAGAAACGAGACTCTCCATATCCGGTCTCGCGCAAAAGTGTGAAATCGGATAATTATCGGGTTATACTTTAACATTTCAATTAAAACAATAACTAAGCGTTTCCTCGGTGGGAACCCGCAAACGTTAGCAAATTGCACGGCGACGGACGAGAGTTTGGGACGACAAAAAAGGTGTCCTCAGCGGGTTCCCAGGAAGGAAACATGCGGACGTCAGCAGGAAGGCCCGATGGACTCTGCGATCGGTAGATATATAAATTAGACATCGAACGTCGGGGAGGACAGATTTTTGACGGAACTCTGACCCGGAACGTCGCGATCTTAAGTCTGAAACTCGGGCTCGGGACTTATAGCGCATGCAATCGGAACCCCTGTACGGATGCTGGGCAACATCGAAAACGTTAAGATACCAATATTGACAAACATGCTACAAATAATTTGTAACATACTATGATTCACCCTTAAAAACATTCAAGGGTGATTTCTAGCCCAAAATTGATTTTTTTTGGGAAAAACAAAAAACTCATGTTAAATACTTTTTAAAGAAGTATTTGTATTCGCAGTTTCAAAAAAATCGGTGATTATCACTTCCCCAGTGTTACTTGTCAGTCGTTGCATATACTTTATTTATTCCATATCTTACTATTGGAAGATAATACTTTTTCTTTGATTTTTCCAAGAAAGCCTTGTCAGAAATGTAATACCTCGCGAGATTAAGGTCCATTTCTACCAGGGTTATATAAGCATATACGAACTAAATGTAAAAAAACTAGCATGAATTTTCACAGCACTTTGTAGTACTGAAACGTAGTGTAAATAATTTTGAAATGGACGTTTCTTGTGTCCAAAACTCTGGTCTATGGAAAGGTATATCTGAAGATACTGCAAGTTTAAATGTAAATAAAATAAACGCATTTTTAAACAAAAAGTACGATTGTTCAAGGTTACTTTTCCACTTATCATTTTTTCTATGTTGACGGAAACAAATGTTGCAGCAATCGTAATTAAGCTTTAATATAGTGATAGTGTATGCTAACCAATTTCAAACAAAGTCACATACAAAATATAAACTTACTGTCTAACATTGTAAACACTCGACGGAATTGCATGAAACTTGTTACTCAAGGGTTTATGGAGTCCCTGAATCCGAATCTGGTAATAATTTAGTTAAATTCAAAATGGAAGATCCAATATGGCGACTAATATTTTAAAAATAGATCGGTTTCGGTTGAAACCTGTCACTCTGAGGTATATAGAGATGCTCTTTGTCAATCTGATGCTAGTTTTTAAATATTCATTACTTTAGAATTAGAATGACGACGATAAATTTAAACAAACTGACACCCAAGGGTATATTTAAAATAGTATTTTTCGAGTCAAGTGGGTAAAAGTTTTTTTCTGCGAAAGTGAGTGTTGTTGTCCGAGTCAAAGACGAGGTCGGCATTCACATTCGCCTAAAAAACATTTTCCCTCATGTGCCGAAATATATTTTTTGACATGAGCGTGGAGACAATGCGTACGAAAAAGTCAAAATTGTGGAAAAGAGCATTTCCCTCACGCGATGTTGAAAAGTACTATATTTTCTATAAATACTTTTATCACGAAAATCGTGGTATAAACTTTTCGAAGAAATGCATTTCTATTGTATTATAAAATTGGATTTTAGGATTTTTTCCACAACCACACTCAAATACTTTTTATTATTCTTCCAAGTGATGAACCACATGGAGAGAGAAAACATTTCTTTTTTTTCCTGAAAAATGATTCTACATGTGAAAAGAAAATAACTGCAAATGAATTAGAAATTTTCTACTACAGTGCTACTATAAAAAGAGGTGAAAAAGTCTAAATTATTATTTTTCAATGGAACAAAATAACGCTTTCTTCTAGATATCTTGTATATGACATATTAATGACTAAATTTTGGAAATTTGTTTTCACATTCATATTCACTGGGCATAAAAACTCCCCAAAGAAATTAATCTGAAGCAAAATTGATCGAAATTTAAAAATTTGTCTGACATTTTGGATCCACCATTTTGCAAGTTGAGAAATTGACGTTATAATATGACGGTATGGTTCTCTTCGAAGACCCTGAAAGCTTACAAGTATCAAATCTTACACAATTTCGATATATATAAATAGTATTTTCCGCCATATTGAATCCGCCATTTTATATTTTGGAAATGGGCCTTCACATTCATATTGACTGGGCCAAAAATCTCCCCTGAAAGCTCCCAAGTATCAAATCTTACACTATATCGATTGATATAAATAAAATTTTCCGCCATATTGGAACCGCCATTTTAGATTTTCGAAACGTTGGATTCGCCATTGTGCACATTGAGAAATTGACATTATAGTATGACGGTATAGTTGCATTCAGAGACTCCGAAAACTTCCAAGTTTTATACAAATCTTACAATATTTTGATTGATGTAAATAAAATTGTCGGCCATATTGGATTCGCCAATTTGTATTATGGAAATGTGACGTCACATTCATAATTGGCGACCTCTAAAACTCCTACAATAAGTTATATAACAAGTTTAGATCATTTCGGCAGTTTGTCAGGAATTTGGCCGCCATTTTGTTCGTCCATTTTGAAATTACGGACCATGAGTTCATATTTGTATTTGTCCATTAAAACGACACTATGTGTACAATTTTAAAACACTCTCAAATTATGGTACCTTTGATGAATTTGAAAATGAAAATAATCTTCATTGTTTATTAGGAAATACACGTGAATTTTTTCACCTTTTTAAAAATTCTTTTATATGCATTAAAAAAAAAATATTCAAATCGGCTAAGAATTGCCGGAGCTCAGACTCTTTGAATCTATAATTCCCATATTGTAAGTGGGACCGTACCGACTCTAACCCGTAGGCACCCTTTCGCCGGCGCACTCATCCGGAAGACGTCCCGGCCTACGGCCCCGTAGACCCTAGCCGCAGCACTGGTACCTCTATTGTTGACGAACTCCCCCCCCCCCTTGAATAGGTCGATTTATTTTAAATAGGTTTATTATTTTATTATTTATTTATTAATTATGTTAATAGGTTACATCGCTTTGGTGAAAGAATACGAGGTTGTCCCAATGTTTCAAGTAGCCCCAACCAATGTAGGATTGTTTCCATCTGTTACAGATATCATCAGGACAGTATGACGGCGAAGAAGACGAGGACAAAGACCCGCTGGGCAAGAGTGCCCTGCTAGGTCACCCTTACCGGGCCCGGGGGAGCCCCCGCTGACTCGCCGCCGACGCCAGCGCCCACGTCGTTGCCTCCCCCCGCTCTGCGCCCGCAGGTCGATGCTGAGCGGATCCAGTTCGCCCAACCCACCCCGGGCCTGCGACCCCTGCAGCCGGGTACGGCGACCGCGATAAACGCCGCCCTGGTGAGGCCCCAAGGCGGCCACCGTCCCCGGAGGCGGATCCGTCACTTCCGGCGGGTAAGGAAGAATCTGGAGGAGACAGTGCCGCGCTCGACCTACCAACGGCCCGCAACCGGGGGGGGGGGGGGGGGGGGGGGGGGGGTCTCCTCGTTCGCCCCCCCCCTTCCCTCCTCTCGCCGTTCCCGGTCCAGGACTTCTGCGCCTTGGTCTGGGAAGAGGAGCGGAGGGGTCGGCGGGGTTAATTCCTGATGTGCCGAACCCGCAACCGTGGGCCCACTAGGCTCAGCCACGCCCCCTATCCCCCCTATCCCCCCTCCAATTCGTGAGGGCCGAGCCCCCCCCCCCCCCCCCCCCCCCCCCCCCCCCCCCCCCCCCCCCTCGCTCACCGCCACAGAACCGCTCGACGACCACGGAGAGTCCGGTGTGCGAGGAACCGCACCCGGCCACTCCACGGGATAGCGCAACGCGCCCCCCCCCCCCCCCCCCTCGTCACCACGGGGTCAGCCAGCCTCCGCGTCCGGCCTCCCCGTCGGTGATCAACATCGCTCCCGACCGGGCGGTACTGATCCGCGTTGTATCAGTCCCCCCCGTGAGGGCCGCCGTAGTGACGCTACCGCCCCCCCCCCCTCCTCGTGGCACCGCTAATTCCAGTAGCGGCTCTCGGGGGACGTATCCTGGCCCAGGCCGTTCCGGGACCGTTACGGATCACCCCCGCCGAGCGCCGTTGCTGGAATTGTGGCCAGCGAGGCCACCCGGCACATCGCTGCTCTCAGCGTTTACTGGGAGGAAGGAGGTCTCGCGACGAAGGGGGACGTTAACCCCATAGACCGGATGTACCCGGTCCGGTAGCGGGTAATGGAGCCTCCTCCTCTCCACCCCGGTATCATTGACGTGCCGGTGTCGTGTGCGTGAACCGCTGTCCCTTGCGATGATGTTAGCCTTTGCGAAGTATTGTTACCCTCGGCTAAGCACATGTCGAGACATTTCGCGACTAAGTTTATGTCGCATCACTTTTACTGGATCGGTGTTATATTGCGTTTACCTACAGGAACTCTAGTCTCTCGCTTGGCGACTTAATGGCTTCGATGAGACCATTGCCTGTATAAGGTTATAATTTTTTTTTGTTGGCTCTTTGCGTTACACTGCTATCCCGATCGTGCAAAGAGACAGCGTATGACTCACCTGATGGTGCACATACCTCCACCTAGGCCTCCGGACATTGAGTCGGAAGTTCAGATTGCGTCAACACGTATACAGTTCTGGAAAGTAGGTTCCGTCGGCACCAGACCGCACATTTAATGTCAGTTACGCTTGCTCGTAACAGTTATTTACATTTTCAGTTTGGTTCGCGCCAACTCGCGCAAACAATTTAAGAATCTGAAGTCACATTAACCGACGAATTTGTGCAGCTAGAATTAAGTGTGTGGGGGCCTACCCCTTATACAGAAACTCAATCTTGGTCTACGCCAACTTGCACATGCGTAAATTAAGTCTGAGTCGCGTTAATCCGCGCAAGTTAGTTAATTATATTCGAGTCGCGCTAAATCGCGCAATCGCCCGTCTCGTTAAGTCTAGCGATAAATCACATAGACCACGAGATTATTGTGATACTGCTCGAAATCGCGCATTTAGAGACTTATTTTTGTGTGGCGCTAAACCGAGGAGTTAATTGATTTTTGTTCGTACGTCGGAATACGTCACCAATTCGGAAAAATGGAATTACGCTAAATACTACCCTCATGTAGTGGTACCTGGCCATCGTCCCGTTGCGTTCAGTTGGCCCACATACCATATCAACCTCCATACCCCCCCCCCTCCCCCCGTGAGTACTGATTGATCGCTTTCGGGTATCTCACATCAAGTTCAATATTTGTATCGCGTAACCGTGATAATTCCCATCTCTTTCGTTACTCTGATGCCTCTTCACTCCATCCTTCTCTCTACCTTCCGCTACGTCGTAGATGATAGGACGATTAAAGAGATACGGAGCTAGAAGACGCGAACCCCAACCTTGCGATAGAGATTAAGATCTAGTTCTAAGTTTCTACGTATCAGACAAATGGCGACTTTGCTATCCCCGGCGAACAGGGAAGTACCCCGTTGAACATGTCACATTTTGATGTACTACCTATTTTGCGATTTCGAATTTTGTATTTGCGATATTTTGTTTGCGACCATCAACATTACGGCGTTCTGTTTTTCGATTATGATGCTTGCAGCATCACGTCTTTGCGATTCCGTATTTTTCCGCTGTGTATTTGTGTGATAGTCCTTTTGCGGTATGGAGTTAAGCGATACTTCGCATTGCATTTTCTTGTTGAATTGTGCGTCCGTGAATCTTGCGTTTTCACATGTATCTGCGTTTAACGGCCAGCGATAGATGCCTTACGATTTGCGATATGTATGAAGGTTGCAGTGAGTGATGAGGGTGAATGATAGACTCTGTGCTTTGGAGTCTAGGGTGTGTTAGGATAAGACCAGAATGACCGGGCGTCCGCTAGTGTTACCGGGAAGTGATTAGTGCAAGAACAGTGATAGTTCCCCCAAAGATTGAACGAGTGTTCCCTCCTCAGAACCTTGCGCGTAAATGTATGACATGCAGTACCCAAGGTGTGCTGGAATCAGGCCCGGGGATTTGTGACGAAACCCATCGCCGATCGGCACTCTTGCCGAACCCCGCGCCATCTGTTGGGGTCGGGCGTAACCCCGCCATCCAGTTCCGTCTCTCCAGGAGGAGGGTCGGGTTGTACCGGTGCGCGCCTCCACCCGGTTACCCCCACTGGTCGTGCCGCGTTGCGCCTCCAGAGTTCCCGAGGAACGAGCCTCGGCCACTGCCACCGACCTCTCCCTCTCTCGCTCTCTCTCACATCGGCGACATCGAGCCCGAGACGAGTCGGCGACGCACGAAGCGCTCCGTGTCGTCCCCTCCCACCACGAAGACCCCGAGGACGGTGCTCGTCGAGACCCCGACGACGGTGCTCGTCGAGACCCCGACAAGTACGTCCCCACGCAGGAGCCCAATGACGCACCCCTCTCTCGCGCGGGTCGCTCGAGCGAGCACGCGCCGGCTCGTCGGCGCACCGCCGCGCACGAGAAGAGGAAGAGAGTCTCGTATAGTCTCTCTCGAGGAGAGTACGCTTGTTCGCGCCCCGTGCTGATAACACAAAGTTCGATCGCCGAGAAAAGAATCGTCATCGCTGTGCAGATCCCCGGAGTCCAAGGAAGAGCCGTGCATCGCAGTCTTTGGAATCGTCATCGCCGTGCAGATCCCCGGAGTCCCAGAAGGAAAGGAGAAGCCGACGGATCCGAATCATCGCCTGTAAGTAGGTCCCCTTTTTTATAAGTACCCCGCAGACCCCCCCCCCCTCCCCCGAGAGTGTTATTTTTTTTGCGGTTTGTTCCCGGTCGTTTTATAACAAGTTCCGCCGTCGCGTGACTTGGAACCCGCGAAAGAATGCACCCGGTCATCGCGTCGCGTAGTTCAAGTTTTGTATCCCGCTGATTTGCGTCTTGTTCAATAAATCTGTAGTAGTTAAACCGGTGTGTTGATCAATCTAAATTATCCTGCTCATCCTAGCAAAATCCAAGTTACAATGTTAATATTAGAAATTATTAAATGTTATTTAAATTATTTATTAGATAGTTTTTAAAATATTGTAATTTTTTAAAGAAATTTTAAGTCTTGAAATATATTTTTTCACTTAATTTGATATAGTTTTTGTAACTTACTTTGATTCTACTTCTATTCGTGCGAATTATTATTAATGACAGGAATTGTTAAATAACACGCTTTCTATATTTCATCAATATTTTTTCAATTTCAATCTACATAAGTATATTACATCTATTGTATATTCTCTTCTACGTGATCATTTAAATTTAAACGGGTCTAAAATATGTCAATCGATTCGGTGCTAATATTAACTTATAAATTCCGAATATAAAATTACAGAATTGTTTTTTAAGTATTGTAAATAATATAAATATTGTAATTTAAATTATTTTAATAATCCTATATTATTATTCGAGAATTTTCTTGTAGCCTGTACAAAATATTTTTATATTTTCATTACAAATTTATAGAGAATTTATAAATTTATGAAAATGGTAAGTTCTGCATTTATTCCTTATTTGACTATTAAAAAAATCAGAAAAAAATTTAAAAACGTACAGTTTATAGATTTGTTTTAAATGTTTATAATTTTTTTTATATGTACAATGTCATGCGTAATTTTCCGTTTTATCGTTGTGTAAAGTTCTATGAAGTGCTTGACCGATAAGCAAATAAAAAATGACTGAATCGATTTTTCAAAATTTGGGCTTTCTAATGGGAATTCTAAATCCTATAGACGGTTTTCTAGAAAATACCACAGACATTAACTGATAACTGGCCGAGAATTTTCGGAAATAAATTAAAAGTACTTCCTCAATTTTGACAAAATCGTTTTTTTAATTTTTATTATTTTTAGTCATATTTTTAAAGCTAAATAAAAAAAGATTTAGTAACAACAACATTCAAAATAATTGAAATTGAATAGGTATAATTGGATTATAGTTACAGATTATTTTGCATAATATTAGTTACTATTTTCAATAAAAAAAAATTATATTACACATTAATTTCATTTTTGGCGGATAAATAAGAAGTGAAAAACTGTGGCAAAATTTTCCTAACTTTAGAAAATTATGTATTGAATACTACTAGTTTAGACGATGTGTTGTCTTTTTATTATTACTTTCATAATGTCGTTTTCATAGCATTTTTTAATTTTAATTATATTTAAGCATTATTTGAAGCTTCATAAAATTAGAATTAGTAAAAACAACATTCCAAATGTTGGAAAATGGATGGGTATTATTGCATTAGTTACAGATCTTTTGCATAACATAAGCTACTATATTATATACGTAAAAAGTTTTGTGACATATTAATTTGATTTTTTGCTGATAAAGAAGAATTAAAAACATTTTGGCGATATCTTCCTAACTGCAGAAATTTATTTATTTAATACAACTAATTTATAATTATCAAATCATTTCTGTAATTGATAATAATGAATGATAATAATGTACAATAAATAATTTGAATAGCATTTAAGAAATTACAATAAATTCATAATAATAAAAATAAAAAAAAATGTCACCAAAAAATCTGAAAAAATTCCAGTGAATTCCTGGAAAAATTCTAAGAACTTTTCATTCTTCTCATTTTTTGTTTGCATAAGTTCATCGTTTTTCAGTCAGGGCGCCATCAAGATCTTCAAAAAAACTTTCATTTCGGACTCCTTTTTGAGAACCGCCATATTGAGTTTTGTATTGCGCACTATGTATAGCTTTAAGTTTAGGGTTCGAAAACGCTTTTGTATATGGTATGGGATGGGTACATAACCCGTATCATATAGAAATTATAGAACTAAAATTTTTTTAGTGGAAAAAATGGCATTTTTTGCAATTGATTACTTATAACTGTTTAAGAACTGGTTTTAGACAAATTCTGAAGTCATTTTATGAAAGATCATGAAAGTTTACATCGGATATCATCTATCCAAATTTTTTTGGCACAGGTAGCGTACACAAAGAAATGGATGAAAATGCGTAGAGATTTGACGACAATCAGGACTTAATGGGTTAAAGGGTAAACTAAAAGTTGTTAGAATTTTCCAATGGCTCTATATTAGTGTATAATCATAAATGGGAGTAACTTGCATATAAATAAACATTCCTTCCAGTTTAAATGTTACACATCTTTTTGTACTTCAGTTGATAATTGTTCGACCCTTATATTTTTCATGCGCATTACTCTCCTTAATATTTATCTTGTGAAGAATGGCAAGTTATGGTATGTAACATTTTTTCTATCATGACACTATGCTAAGGCCCGCTTGTTGAATAGAGGGTGCAGATCACGAATATTATATCCTCGTCATATTCATATTATTTCTCGACCGTTTTAAAGTATATCATTTAATTTAGTTTTGATATGTATCGGTCAGTAATAACAATAATCTATAAGAATAACTTAAAGTTATATTAAATTATAATTCGATACAAAATAAATCATATATACATATATAAAAAAAAGGAAAATAGAAAAAGGAGGGATTTCGGTTTAAGAGAATAATGTAAAATAAACGGATTTGTAATTATTTACATTTCGACCTTACGTTCGGGTCATCTTCAGACATAAGGTGAACGCATGCGTCTCTCATATTAATAGTAACTGTGAAGATAGGCTTATATTAATGTGTGCGTGGTTTGGGCCGAGAAAAATGTGAACGAACTGTTTTGAATTTATATTTCTGTGGGAAATTTTGAATTGCCCAATGCAGTAGAGAATTATAAACTTCTGGAAGGTTTGATTTTCCAAAGCGGATGTTTACTGTGTTTTTTCTTCTTTTTTTAATAAAGAAATTTTCTATATTGCTTTGTTTCTTCCAATTTATTTCCGTAGCAACCTCCAGAGGTCTGTACGTTTGTCCTATATAAGATTTATATTATCGATAATTTATCTTTTCCCAATCTTATTTGTGCTATATTAGTGTTAAAATGAGTAGAAACTATTTTGATGTTATTGGTTTCGAAGATTTTTGCAATTTTCTCACTATGGCCTTTGATATAAAAGCAACTTATTATTGTTATTATTTGATCATTATTGTTATGTCGTTATTATTATTGTTCGAGTTAATTCGAAATTTCGAGTGAACTCGAAAATTCGCCCGGCACGTGGGGCCGGAAAAATCTTAATATGAATTCGCAGGATCGGAGAACGGAACTCCGCGGCAAGAGAATTATGATTATGGGAAAATAGAAAAATGGGTATCCAAAAAACTTTTTGTTTTGAAATTTCCACACACTGATTATTTTTATTTTATTAATATTCGTGTAGACACGTTTATAACGCAAATAGCTTTGCGGTGCGAAACTTTCTCGGTTCGGAAATACCGGGTCGAAGCGTGGGTCGATCTTAACTAACTGCCAAATCACGTGTACTATTTTCCCAGTCGTACTCTCAGGTGGGTGGGAGAAAAGAGGGGAAAGGGTCGGTGCCGTGGACACCGACGTCGATTCGATCCTCGCCGCCCATCGCCACGTCCATCAAAATTCGCCATTGCAATAGCAACCGAGGGGGGATTTTTGCAGTTATATACTGCAACTTACCGCCCCCCCCCCCTTGCGACATGATAAATCTCGCAAAGAACAAAATGGAAAATATAAAAACGCTTCCCTGAGGGTACTAGTACTGAGATGTTAACCCGTAAAGTCCCAAAACGGAATAAATTCCACCCGTTTTTCAAGGTACGACTACAGATCCAATTCTCAGATAAATCTTAATCGAATTAATTTATATTAAGCTATATATTACTGTTTTTGAGGTTGCTTAATCCGAATCTGAAATCAGATTTTCGAAATTCAAAAGGGCGGGCCCAATATGACGGTCCAAAATTCGCTAAAATTGTATATTTATAAAAAGATTATATATTATAATTTTTTGAGTATCTGCGATTTTGAATCTCGAAAATCTGATTTCAGATTCGGATTCAGCGACATCAAAAATGCCATGCCATTCATCCGCCATCATGGATTTTTTAAAAATACCAATAAAACCTTACAGTACAACCAAAAATTCCATCGGATGCAGTGTTTGGAACAAAACTGAGCTGTTTAACTTAATGTAAATCGCGATTGATAATAATAATAATAATAATCACGTCTTTATTGGCAATTACAAAAACGAATATAGGATATGAATAATACAAAAATGCCAAAGGGCGAGCCACAGCAATAGCAGTTTTACAGACTGATCAAAATAAAAATTGAAAATTAACACGTGTTTCCAGGAAAACGCCGCCATAATGGAAAATTTAAGAGATAAAGCAAAAATAACGATGGATTTGAAACGAGAATAAAAAAATACTTCAGGAAATGTAATTCGATTAAAATTTATCTGAGAATTGGATCAGTAGTCGTACGTTGAAAAACGGGTGGAATTTATTCCGTTTTGAGACTTTATGAGTTAAAGTAAAAATCTAGACCTTCTCGGACGAAGCTGTCCAACCCGGTAAAGGCACGAGTTTTTCCTCTGGACGTTTGAGTTCGGTCGTGGCCGTTCGCAAGGTCATCGTCGGGCGAACAAGCAATTATACGCGCGAGAGGCCAGTTCGTCGGTGGTGCGTTTGGAGTATGAACGAGCACAAATTGACCGACTGCGAAATTCTCTTGAGGCTGTCACCACCTCCCCCGATGCTACAATGACCGTACGTAGTCGCCGGACCAGGCGGCCCAAAAACCGATCCTGCATTTGACTGTATAAATGCCAACGAGGCAGTGAATCAGCCGACAGGTCCAGGAGCGAAGGTCTAGGAACTGCGCTCATGCATGTTCCGGTGAGAAATAATCCCGGCGTTAATACATCCAAATCATCAATGTTATTCGTCATCGCTGCCAGTGGTCTCGATTTCAGGCAGACTCACTTTCGCACAGAAGGGTGCTCAGTTCCTCGAATGTCGGAGTACGATTTTGGAGGACACGCTTCAAATGGTGTTTGACGCTTTTGACACCTGCCTTCCACAGCCCTCCGAAATGAGGTGCTGCAGGGGGCAGGAAGTGCCAAGTGGTGCCGTCCTCAGCGAGCAAAAAACGGAAGTCGGGGTCACGAATAGCCGCGTTCAATGTTTGTCGAAGCTCCGTGTCTGCGCCACGGAACGTGGTCCCGCAATCGCTGTACATATCGCTGGGGATGTCACGACGACCAACGAATCGCTGAAATGCGGCGATGATTGCACTAGCCGTGTAATCGGAGACGGCCTTCAGGTGCACACCTTTGACCGCGAAACACACGAAAAGGGCAATATACCCAGTGATCTATTTATGACCGCGACCCTTGGAACTTCGCAATTGGATTGGACCGGCATACGCCACAGTGTTGAAACGGGCGCTTTGGATGAAGCACCCGAGGAGCCGGTAAATCTCCCATATGTTGTGTGCCAAGTGCATCCTTTACCCGGGTACACGTCATGCAAAGAAAAATAACCCAGCATATCCGTTTTTTCGCCTGAATAATCAAAAACGAGTCTCTCAATGTTTGGAGTGTTATACTTACACCGCCATGTATACAACGGTGTTGGGGGCGCTCGATAATCAGACGAACGACTTCATGATTGCCGAGAATCACCGGGTATTTTGCATCTTAGCTGAGACATGCATGACGCAGGCGTCCGCCGACGCGAATCAAACCGTCCTCATCGAGGTATGGATTGAGTCTTTTCAGAGGACTGCGCTGAGGGACCGCGGTACCTGCTCGCAGAGTGACGATCTCATCGGGAAAAGACATAGACAGCAACCGACGAAGCCAGACGAGAGAGGCTCGTCTTATGTCATCAGTCGACAAACTACCCGGTATGGCCTTATCCGTGGGATATCGCCATTTCAGCAGGCATGCTGTGATACGAACTAGACGCTTCCAGCTTGAGAATCTTGACGACATCTCAATCAAGGTGTCGTTGAAAGTAAGATTGGTAGCGTGAACTTGAACTCGGCGAGCCTCAGTATCGACTTGCGGAGCCGGGCCCAGTTGAGACGATGGTCAATTGTCTTTCGATAGTTGCAGCCATTCCGGTCCGTGTTGCCATAGCGCAGATTCCACTAAGGTCTGTACGGACACTCCGAGTGACGCTAAGTCTGCGGGATTCTCGTATGTAGGAACGTCGCCAACACACTTTGGGAAGCGAGGACTGCACTTCAGAGACCCGATTCGCGACAAAGGTTTTCCAGTCGGAAGGATCTTTTTTCAGTCATGCCAAAACAACAGAGGCGTCGAACTAGCAATGACAGCGAACTTCTGAAAATTGACGCATGGAGAGAAGGAACTTCATGGTTGGCGCGAGAATTACGGCAGCGTTTAATTCCAGACGAGGGATGCTAAGCTGCTTAATCGGTACAACTTTAGCTTTGCTTATCAAAAGTGAAATTCGGATTTCCCCTGGAGATAAGATGATTTTCGAATACACAACTGCGGCGTACGAGATGCCGGACGCATCCTCGAAACCATGAAGCTCGAAACTCAGTATGTGATTGCCGGCTCTGATCCACCGTGGGATTTGGAGGTTTTCCAAGCAACTCAGTTCGTTAGAAAAAATCGACCAACACTACGCCACGGACTCTGGCAGCGGAGCGTCCCAATCAAGTTGTAGCAATCAAAGGCTTTGCATTATCACTTTCGCAGTCATAATGAAAGGAGATATCTATCTGAGGGGGTCATACAAACGTGCGATCATAGCAAGAAGCGTGTGTTTGGTGAGCAACTTCGGCTGCTATAACTTGACCTTGAATTGGAAGGCGTCGCTGGACAGATTCCAAAAGACACCCAAAACTTTGATTCCTTCGTCCTGAGTCCAGGGTTTATCCCACGCGAGTCCGTGATCATCGGGATTGATATCCACGAACAGTTGTGGTGAATTGCTGGCCCACTTTCGCAGGATGAAGCCTCCGCTTCAAAGGAGGTTAACTGCCTGGAGGCGCCCTTGACGAGCAGAAGGAAGATCGTCGAACAGGCAGCCATCGACGTATATCCGAGTCTGCAAACTGGCCGCGGCGAGAGGAAATCTTTCATCCTCGTCATGAAGTAATTGCTGCAAAACTCGAAGCGCCAAAAAAGGCGCGCATAAAACACCAAAAGTCACGGTGTTCAACCGGTAGTACTAAATGGGCTGTTTGGGTTTATTTCGCCAGACAAGACGCTGATAATCGAGATCTTCCGGATGTACCCAGATCTGCCGATACATCTGAGCAATATCTGTGCAGAAAACGAGGCAGGGAAATCGCCATTGCAGAAGAACTGCAGGAATATCGGCTTGTAGCTTAGCACCAGTGAGGAGATTGTCGTTTAAGGACTTAGAATTCGACGGTTGACTCGAAAGGGGAGCCGAACTACATATTTGCCATCTGGCATTCGGGAATGAGTCGCGGCAAAGTGTGCTTCACTTTATGCATCTTCTTCCGACATGGGTTTTTCGTCGGGAAGTTCCTCTGTTTCCCAGAAACGAGAGAGTGAATTTGATAGTGGTAGCTGCGTACTCCAATTGTGTACCTGAGCTCTATCAGAGGTGGAAGAGGTCAACCCCGCTGCCCGCCGGACAGAATCCACCCGAATATGGAGTTTTGTGCAATAGGTTGATCCGGAAAACCCTTGATGAACCCGTCCAGAATGATGGAGCCATAATGGTCGGCTCCGATTATTAAATCGATTCGCGTTGAGCCACACGGGTTTCCGTTCGCGAGTTTCAGGTTGTGCAAATACGGCCATTGAACCGGTGACCATTGTATCGGCGGCGCATACGACATCAGTTCTTTCAACACGATCGCATTTGTCTCGAAGCACGATGTGATATTATCAACAGGAGAAATTTACTGGGTCGTCCTGTGTCTGGCGATACCGGCAGAGATTCTACCGACACCAGATACTGGCGTGAAGGCACGTATGAGCACATACAGCGCATGGGCCACACGTTCCGAAACGAGTGTCCAAGTGAAGCCTTGGTCGACGAGTGCGCGAACCTTTGCGGTCCAACCGATTGAAGAATGAACCGATACCGTGGCTGTGGCCAGAAGCACTTTTGAAACGCTGATATTTGACGCAGAGATTTCACCGTCTCCGGGTCCGACACGGATGAACTAGACATGGCGAGAGTTTCAGAGGGAGACTAGGACATTCGGTCCGCCGAAGGTTCCGACGATCGGCGCAGCATCGTGTGATATTTATTTTTGCATTTGAAACACGTGAATTTACTTGAACACGTCGAAAACGTATGTGCCGCCAGGCAATTGCAACATAATTTTTGCCTTTTCACGAAGTCTTGACGATTCGCAACCGTCATCTCTATAAAACGCGCTCACCTGTTCAACGTATGTACCCCATGGCACAGGTCGCACACGCTCGTTTCCGGCATAACGTGTACCGATTGCGAGAAAGCTTTCAGCTTGTTTGAAGTCGCTTCTGTATTTGACGCTGAGTTTTTTATTAAATGGGAGCTAACAGATTCTAAGGCACGTGACCAACATAACAAAAATTCTGCAATGACTCTAATTTGGGGTATTCCGTTTGTAAACCGAGGCTAATCTCCCAGGCCTTGCGCGTTTCACCGTCCAGTTTTTGCAGGGTACACTAGGATAGCACTCCATTCATGGACAGGAAAATCGAGCGACTTCAAAGCAGCTACAGCTTATTTAGTTTTGTCATGCACTTGCAATAGGCCCGCTGCACTTTCCTTTTGAAGCGGTCTAATGGAAAATAAAGAATCGAAATGCGCGTTTGCTATGGCTAAATTATTCGCGGACTTGCGTCATTAGCCACCAATGTGGTTAATGAAAGCAGCCTGTTCAGGCGCAATGGCAGATTTCAGATAATGAAATCTTTCAAATTATCCAAATAGGTGTTATTTACAACGAGCGAAGTAAAATAATCATTGAAACTGCACCACCCATCAAAACTACCGTTAAACTTAGGGATATAATAATCTTAGGCAACGACGAGTTGCTCCGATGCTGAATGAAGCTCTCCGGGTGTGCAGTGGTCAGAATCGGGCTCAACATAGTTGATGGCGCGAGAACGGCGATCTATGAAATCCAAGAATAGCTGTTCATGCGTTCCGTGCTGGTTCTGCGTGAAATATTCGTATTCGCGGTGCTCCGCCGTGGCGTAGGTACACAGCTATTCGTGCAGGGCACAGCACTCTGTCCAGATCGTACGCAAATGCTCCATTCGCACTGTCAGGCGGGCTTTCGTGGCAGCATCACTCTTGGGTAAATTTGCAAATGTTTGCTGGAGTCGGGGGAACTTCTCCAATTGTGAATGTGAAAAAAGAGAATCTCTCATGGAAGGTTAGTGCAAAGGCGTTGAATCTCGTCTCGCAATAGCAGCCGAGGGGCGACGAGGGCGGATGATTTTTGCAGTTCTATACCGCAAAAACTATTACTTGTATTTATAAGTGTTAATCATTTTTTAATGCACTGGTTAATCATTTCTGATGGATAGCCATTGTTTAATAATATTTTTTTAACTAAATTTAGATTTTTGACGTTAGGAAAAACGAAATTTATTGGTTTTTGTGGTAGGCCGCATAATTTCTCAGGTGTTGTTAAGAAAATCGGACTCCAAGTTCTGCGGGTGTTGCTGTAAACTGATTCCGCATTCTCAACACTTTTACATCCCAGATAAATCACTGTTTATATCCTTTGAATCTTATCCTTTTGTTATTATTAAATTGAAACCTGAAACTCTAAAAAATAAAACTACATTGATTATAACAAAAAATAAAGTCTTAATTTAGACGGTCACTATACAAATAAGAAAGTTAAATAAAGGAAGAATTAAAAAATAATCGTCATTATAATGCTAGTACACGCATCGCAGGTGAAATTACTGTCCTTATATATAGCCTGAAAAAATTATGTCACTACTTAGAAACTGGAAACACAACCTCACCAATATGTTACATTAAATTGCAAAAAGGCGTTTTGCACCAGGTTGCCACTTTGTGCTCTTCAGCAGGTCCGTGGCATCCTTGCCCTGAAGTTTTACTGCGAAAATTTTAACGGGTATTATGTTTATTAGGCAGTAAATTATTAGTGTACAGAGCAAAGTTGCCATAGCTCTGCTAAAGAGCACGAAGTAGCAACCTGGTGGGAAATGCTTTTTTATAGTTTAATGTAACATGATGGTGGGGTTGTGTTTCCATTTTCTCAATAGTAAAATAATTTTTTTCATGCTATGTATAACGACAATAACGTCACCTACGATGCCTGTACTAGTATTATAGTGACGTTTACTTTTGAATTCCACCTATATTTACCTTCCTTATTTGTAGAGTAACTGTCTAAATTGAGACGTTATTTTTTATTATATGCGGTCAAAAAATGTTAAATTACCTTAAATAATGTAAATTTTATTTACATTAATTATCCATCGCAGTGTACTAAGAACTTGCGCGATGTTACATGTACACGTAAGTAGGGGATCGGGGAGGCACATGTTCGCCCAAAAAGAGAATGGCATCTGGCAGATCAACACAATGCTCCTTTAAAGAGAGATCCCATCAAGGGAGATCTTACTGTATGTGCATTTTCAGAAAGCATTAGAAAATATTAGAATACAGTACACTATCTTTTGATAAAACTAATTACTCCACCTTATAAAAAAGTTGGGATCGACATGACTATATTTGCACACAAAAACAAAGACTTTCAAATGAAGTAAGTACTATTTCTTCGGTGGTTTTTGCCAATCTTGGCACCATATTGAAAAGAGACTGAAGATATTGGAAAATAAACTTCAGATTCAAAAATAACAGACATGAAACCTTTAAATTATAGACTTATATATATACATTCACTCGATATAACCATATAGGATTCCCTGTTTAGGTTACCGTATCTCAGAGTACTCTTCCCCACCCTAATTACCTAATTACGCACTACGAATTTGAGAAAAAGACTCCTCAGCTGAATTCGAATCCGCGATTAGTTTGTCCTCATCAGGTCAAGATCAAGGTCAAATTAATACGAAAATACTAAATTAAGATTAAATTAAAAAACGGTCTATTTCTCATCGATAAGTTCCTCCTCGAGAATGCACGCGAGTCGGTCGAGAGGGGGAAGCTATAGAATTTTCATTGGTGGGGCATAAGCCGAATAACTTAATTTAATTTGTTAGAATCCGACCCAGGTTACATCTATTAATTACTACATTAAGATGTTTTTGGGGCCACTGAAACCGAATCCGGGGTCATTTTGCCCCCATCTGGTCAGGATAAAGGACAAATCAAGGCCATAAATAGAAAAAATCATAAATCATCGTGTATCACTACTGTAAGTTGTTTTAGGGTCGCTGAATACACATACAAGATCACCGGGTTAGGGTGAAGATCATGCGCAGGCCAAAAATACCAAAAACATTAAATCTCTAAAAATCACTGCGCGAAACGAATATTTGGTCACTGAATCAGATGAGTATTAGGGTTCATAGAATATACAAACAAGTAGATATGTATGCATATTTTTTATAGTTTCTGAAACATTATGTATTTATTTATTTACGGCTTGAAGCAGTTAATTTATTGAAATAGTTGAATGCGTTATTGGCATTGGATATATACAGGGTGTTTCAGACCACCTTTTAAAAGTTAGGGACATGCTCATTTTTAATATGTGAAAACGGGTTCTTTATAATTTGGGTGCGCTCAGTCGAATTGTGATATTTTCAACTTCCGGTTCTAGCCGCAATTCGGAATTTAGAGCTGAAGTGCATATTTTTAAACGGAACATGGTATTTTTTATTGCAGAATCGGATTCTGTACGAACAAAGATAAAACTTTCGTACTAAACATTTTTTTGAAAAATGTAATTTCCATCCTTCAAATGACCTACAAATTTTTCTTTATCGAAAACAAAATTTATCTTAGATTATTAATTATCTTCATCACTACACTTAACAACCTTTCTTGGGCGCCCCCAAAAAAAAATATTTTTTACGTGGTGGCTGCTCCTTAACAGGTTTCTTTATATCCTTCGATTTTTTGTTAGTTTCTCCCTCCACTAGTGCATCTATTTAATCAGCATCTGTTAAAATTGCAGCCTTGTTGCGTTTTCGTCCTCTCGTTGTCATTTTTCTTTCTTCTACTTTTGGGTATGGTCGAATAGATTGAAGAATTTCACTGAGGGAAATATCCTCGTTGTTCATGTTTAGATTTGCAGGCTGCGTAACAGATCTCGTTGAAGTTCCTGGCCGTGGCTGCTCATCTTCGTTGCTGCTGTTTCGGTTTGAAGTCTGCATACCTCTCCGGCTGAAGATCTTGGATCCGGCTGAGCTGCTCTATTCAATGCTCGATCAGTGACAATGCTGCCTTGATGATTGAAGGGATGTCGTAAATTGTCATCATTTTCCCAGGATTATTCAACATCTAGTAATTGCAATGCGTATTGTACGATTTTTTCAGCGGTCCAAAAACGATCCTGCCAAACTGTTTCACAGCGTTTCTTAAGGACAAACCATTACGTATTACAGCGGCAATTGCATTTTTCATATTTCCTTCATCTGCAATAGGAGTCTTGCGAACATAATTTTGAACCATTGTTGTCTGAAAACAAAACATCTTTGTAACCTACAAAATTCTAATAGAACTCTGTGGCACGAAATGCCCCGGGCCCTGGTGACACGAAATGTCCCGGTACGACTTTTCAACTTTCGCCTTCCAAAACTTTATAACAAGATTAAAATACACAAAACCTGTGTTTCATATACTTGTACAACATCCCAAAGAATAAATAAAACTTACCGCAAGCTATTCTTGAAGGATGGTTTCGTCGAAAACACAAAAACTCGGAAATTTTCAACTTTTAGTTCTTAATGTCGAAAACACATTTTTCGACTTAGTCGGGAGTACACATTAAATAGGCTTTTGAAATTCTGTTGTAGCTGAGAGGACCACTGCCGCCACCTAGAGGAATTTTTTTCGATTTATCGTTGAACATATGTTCCGATAGGGCGAATTTTAAATATTTCGTGTTGGCACGAATTGCCTCGGTCTCCCCTACTATAAAGCATAGAACCTCGATTAGTATGCTGGTTGCCGTGAGACCTTCCGCGAGCCGTGATACTGGAATTCTGTATAATGTCGTGCAAGTCAAAGTTATCAGCCAGAGAATCTCCCACTATAATCACCACCGAGAACCAACATACTACCGAGAAATAGTGCCTTGAGGGTATTCAGTACGTTTTGTAATTTTAATAATTCTGTAGAAAAATCTGAGCTCGGGGAAAAATAAAAAAAAAAAACAATTAAGATAACAGAATCGGCCATGACCTGCTAAAAAATCTATTTCGGCAATACGTTTAAGCTCTTAGCAACTTAGCAACAATGGTATTTTTAATTTAACGAGAATTTTGTGCAGCTTTTTCAGTTTAACCCATTAACGCCCAAACGTTCGCATTTTCTGAATGTTCAGCGGGTCGTATTTGTATCAAATCTGTCCTAAAACGATTTCGGAATAATTGTTTCTGACGAGAAATTTTGTAATCTTTCAGAATCTGTCATTAGACTTCTTTAAAAATGAAAACAAAAGAAGTTATGATTGTTTATTTAAAAAAAAAATTACGATGTTGTAATTCAACAGTGTTCTTCAATTGATATTTTGGCACTGGGCAAATGACAAAGGACAAGGCATTTTCCCCCGCTTTAATGAAGAATTTGCCTATTCGCGGGTAGGCTCTCTGGTGGAGAGGTAGAAGACATAGACAGGACGATACAAGACAGAACTAGGCAGACATACAGTCCTCCCTGCCCCAATATCGATAACATCAATAGATTCGGCGGTCTGTGTAGCGAGTACGTGGCGGAGCTTATCCCATCTTTATCCGAGATAAGACCCACGATAAGTCCCAAATTCGTACCTTCGCCCCTGGTAAGTAACGTTCCCTGGTTATTCCACACTGGACGTAAGCAGAGAAAATTGCACGTACGGGGATTCGAACTCGGAACCTTCGCGACGTTCAGTTCGAGCGAGCTAAGACTGACGCCTTAGCCCGCACATGAAATCGGATGAAAAATGGTCTAGATACTAACAATTTCGCGTTCATGAAAGGGTGACCATTTTGAAATTCAAGATGGCGACGTTCAAAGGTTCGTATTCCGAAAAGTGTTTGGATTTTTATGAAACTTGGTACTAGAAGGTTGTGGAAGTCCCGGCAACCCGATTATCGATTAATCGATTAATCGATTCTCAGCCGGGTTCATGGGATGAGACCTGAAGAATATCAGTATACCGAGTTTCTTCCCAATTCAACTATTTTGTGCATTTCTATACTTCAATTTGAATCCGGCATTTTAAATTTTGCAATTTTTAGTGAATAATCGAAATTAGGGACTTCCAAAACCTTCTAGTATCCATTTTCGTAAAATTCCAGACACTTTTCAGAATTCGAATCGCAATATTAGATTTGTTATTTTGAATTTGGAAAATATGACTTCGTGATCAGCGACCCAAAAAACTCCTGTATACAATTTTTTACTAAAGTCGAAAAGTATTGTTTATTTTCGTTCACCATATTGGACCCACCATTTGGAATTGTCGTAAAACTGACGACAGATTCGTCTTCAGCGACTAAAAAACTCTGTATGGGTCATTCTCCAGAAAAGTGTAATTTTATGTCCCCAGTTAATATTTTATCCAAATAATGGAATTTATTCTCCAAACATTTTTTTTTGCGCCTTATACTTTTATGTAAACATTGCACAAGAGATAATTTGTTTAAATCGCATGATAAAATTTTCACATGCTGCTAAAGGTCCGAAATGTAAGCCTCCTGGCTGTCCCCAGGTATAAATAACACGTTTTCGATTTCTGTCATTCTCTTTCATGTGAATTATTGAATTTTTTTAAAAGTGGTTATGATCTATTTTACTTATAACAAACAAATAGCGCTGTGAAAATTTCACTATAACGTTCCTGAAAATTGTTATGGCTTTGTAAAATGTGTCTCCATGTTTTAAAAAATAAAAGTAAGTACAGAATACATGCCATTTGCAGTACAAACAAAATTAAATGTAGATGCCGATAATCGTTCTACAATTTCGATTACTTTTAGACTATGGATTGTGTGTATAATATTACTGATTTCAAAACTAATTTAAACCCAAATTTAGTAATATTGTTAGAACTACGGCCATAAAATAATAGAAATCCATATCGTTTGCAGGAAAAAAATGTAATTTATTATTAACAAATTAATTTTGCAATAAACAAATGACTATTGAACCGACTTCTCCTTGCGTTAAACAAAATTTTTTTTTTGAAAATATTCCTTAAAGTATACACTAATCTGTCGTGCAAAAATATTTCTGTGCTCTTGATCCGAAAGATATGAATTTTCGAACGTCGACGTATATACGCGCCCAGCGTGCTAGACGTCGGCCGAGACCGGGGCGCAGCGTCCCTTACCTACTAATTCGCTTAGGTTTTTATTTAAGAATTTCATAAAAGGTCTATGCATTTTTTATATAGTTAGGCGTGATTATTAATAACCTATTTACATTGATTAGTTATTTATGTTTTACTATTTTTACCCGCACGGAAAATATATAACATATATGCTCAATAAGTGTCCATATATTTTCGGCGAAAAATGCAATATGTGGCATATATGTTGATATATGTATGCATGTGTAAAATTATATCCGGCATATATTTAACATATATATAATGCATATATTTTCGGCGAAAAATGTAATTATGACATATATGTTACATATATTTTTATCTACTTTTTTTCCGTACGGGTACAACTGTACGTTATCAGAATACAAAAAACACGAAAAAGTGTCGGAGAAGCGCTTTGAATCAGCTAAACCGATTAGAGGAACGCGCCAGTTTCATATCTACAAACCACTCGATTCAAATTCTTTAGAATTTAAAATTTGTTCAAGCTACTCTGAATCTATAACTGTAAAAATAGTCAAATAATAAATGAATAATCGATGTAAATAAGTAAATAGTCATGCCTAGTTATTTCAAAAATGCATAGACCTATTATGAAATTCTTAAATAAAAACCTAAGCGAATTAGAAGGCAAGGGCGCTCGAATAACCGGTGCTGCACCGCGGTCTCGGCCAACGTCTAGCACGCTGGGTGCGTATATACGTCGACGTTCGAAAATTCATATCTTTTTTTGGGATCAAGAGCACAGAAATATTTTTGCACGATCGATTAGTGTATACTTTAAGGAATGTTTAAAAAAAAAAATTTTTGTTTACCGCAGGGAGAAGTCGGTTTAATAGTCATATGTTTATTGCAAAATTAATTTGTTATTAATAAATTACATTTTTTTCCTGCAAACGATATGGTTTTCTATTATACTACTAATTATGAACATGCCATTCAATTTTCATTAATTTTTATCAATTAGTTGCTGAGAAATTGTCATTTAAAAAAAAATCGCCTTAAAATTCAATTGTTGATAACTTTTAAAAAAATTAATATTTTTTTAAAATATTTGGGGATATTTCTTATAAGATATGGATCTTCAGAAATCGTCAATAAAAGATAAGAAATTCGATGGCTCGATTTTTGGTGGCCCACTTCAGAAAGTTTGACTCAATGTTGAACTCGGCAGGATTCGAAATAGGGTGAAATTTTCAGTTTCGAGCAGCCATAATGGACGTCGCCATCTTGAATTTCGAAATACTCACCCTCCCATTTTGAAGATGAAGGTCAATCGACGCAAGGTTTCTACGGTCTGGACTATTTCTTATTTGATATCGGTGCGAACGTATTATTTGAAGAAAATTTTTAGTGAAAAAATCGTAACTTTTTTACAAATAAACAAATATAACCTCTTTTTTTTATTTTTCAAAAATTCTGATGACAGATTCTGAAAGAACACAAAATTTGACTTCAGAATTAATTATTCTGACATCTTGTTAGGACCGAGTTGACACAAACAATAGCTGCTGAAAATCAATTAAAAAATGCGAGCGTTTGGACATCAATGGGTTACTTAGACAGCAAGGTCGAGAATTTCTCTTCTCTATCCGTGGGATAGAATATGGGCCTGTTAGGCAGGGTAATGCAACCTCCGTAATTAATGTGTTTAATGAGAAAATTATATCTGAACGCCAGAGGTTATCCACACCGAAAATGGGAAAACCTTTAAAAAATGATTAATCCATAAATATTTGGGAGAGCGAGGAATTTAGACTTCGTCTAGTCCTCCTTATTTGTGTAATGAGGAAGAAGCTTGCTGGACTGTATGAGAGATGATGGTTCGATGTAGTGAATAGAGAGTTCGCAGGCAACGGGGAAGGACGCAATGAAAAATGCACAAAAATTGTGTTTCGTGGGTCTGCCTTTATTTGGAATTATACAAGTTTGCTAGTTTCGGTACTATATTTCTTGAAAGCATTATAACCTAACTGAGTCCCGAGGACATTGGTTTTCACTCCAAAAAAAAAAAATAAAAGGAGGGAATAAGAAAAATTATTAATGGGGAATAGGTTCGTACGTATATATATTTCCTGATGGGGATTTTACAATTATTGGGGAGGACTTTTGAAAATATATAATTATATGTTAAACGCCGCGCACTGTGCACAGTACTTACGTATTTCGAAGTTTACACCAAAAATCCGATACGCTTCTTAACACCATTTAGAAAAGTTTTGTACTCAAGAGAAAGTTAACTTTAGAATTCTAGGTTTGTTCGCCGTAACGGTTCACAAGGAAGTGACTCTTCTTGAGGATGGTCTGGCCCGTTACCATTACGACACAGCGTCAGTCCTAGGTATTAATTTTCAGGGAATAAACAAAAAGGAATAACAATTATTAAAAAGGACGAATTTATGACAACGTAAGGACAACGGTGGGAAACATAATTTTGGCAATACTGGGATTAGTGGGGCAAGTCTAAATTTCCAAAAAGGGGTGGGCGACTGAATGGATTTTCTGCATGAATGCATGGACATTCACTCGGCACTGGAAGGGGTAATAATAAATGCAATGAGTGCGACAAGCGCAAACAATACTGGTAACAAATTAGTATTTTATGCTGCGTCATGAGTGCAACGAACGTCGACTCGACGAGTGCGACAGCAATACGTCTATTCCATGCATGATTGCGACGAACGTCGACTACGCGAATATGGAAAGTAGACAGAGACGCTGTACAACTAAATTGACCAATAGGGACTGAGGTTGCTCAAGATGGCCGCCAAGTTGCGCGTAAAACTGCGCGATAGCCAGTCTACGGTGAACGACGACCAAAGTTACAGGTCGTCTCGGTTTTCGGGTTTTGTTTTAATGTTTTCTTGTCATTTTAACAAAGTTTGTGTTGGTTTTACTGTGTAGTTCACTCCGGAATCGAGTGCTACAGGATCGGGTGCAAGGGAAGTGCCAGCGGAATCAGCCGCTCGACGGCAACGGGAAAAGGAGTTTGTTTTGGAGCTTTGAAGGGATTCAAAAGGAACAATTACGGTAAGTTTTAGCTTTAATTAATAAGGACTATTCCTTTGTGTAAGGATTGGTAAATTTTTGTTTCAGGGCAAGGACGTCAACCAGCAGCGGTTCCGGCACGAGGCAGCAGACCACCACAACAGCTGATTGGAAATCTAAGTATTTTGTTTACTTTTCTTCTATATGCCTCAGGAACCTTACCTTTTCCTTGGACAACAGACTTGACTACTTCACGACACTGACAGATTCTTTATTTATAGCATAACAATTAATAATTTCTATGTTTACAGGTATTTCTTCTTCCTGGACAGCTGGACAAGAAGGGACGATGACACCAAATACTAATTGACAGGACGAACACCACAATTGGGAAAAGGTTCCTGGAGCTACTCTACTGGATTCTGACGGGACGATTCACCATTCTTCACTCTTCTGTCTTGGGCGTATGTAAGTATGTAAGTTGGGAACACACGTAGGCGGATGGTCTACAATGCGTTACAGCATATTGACGTGATCAAACAGACGCCAGCTGAGTAGAAGATCGCTGAAACAAGCAAGAAAAAGCTCTCCACGCAAGAGAATCCGAGTGATTAGTTTACATGTAGATAAATATGTACAATATGTCATGGAAATGTGGGACCCACGGGGTGGGTAGCCACTAGTCTGCAACGAGCTTGGTCGCACACTTTCATTAGAACAACACACAACATATATATATATATATGTAATATATTAATAATAGATGGTGAAACTAGAATGGAAAAATCTCACAAAGAACAGCCAGTGGATGACCGTTTTTGGCGTCGAATACTCCGACCGCCCGCCGTCTTGCGTCCGTGGTTGATACGTGCAACCTGCTTATCTCAATGGATGGGAGATCCTCTCCCGCCGTGTCGCGTCCGTAGTGGATACGCCCAGCCTGCTTGTCACAATGGATAGGAGATCCTCGCCCGAGACGCTTCCTAGCACTTGCGACGCAACGCGACGGTCTGCTGCCAACTGACTCCCGAAAGCGAACGAAGGCCCTGACGTGCTCTAAGCGCCCCGGATCTCCTTGTCCATGGAAAAGTAAAACGATACTTTCCGTAGCCGAAACGTCAAAAGCAGTCCCCTCCATTCGAGCTCCGATGCAAGCAGTCTCCAAGCCACACAGAGGAAGGCAAGAAAATCGCGGCACTTTCAGCACAGTATTGTTGTCGAGAAGGCAACAATATGCAATGAAACATAACGAGTACCGAACACTCCTTATCACTCGCAGGTCAATCCAGTCGAAAGGACTGATAGAACTTTAAAAGGAATGATTATATTCTTTCATTATATTTATATTTATTGATATTCTTTCGTCGAAGAAAACCATCGGACTTGGGATACCTATATTGTGAAAATCCGCTTTGCCTATAATACGGACGTTCATGACTCTACTATGATGAATTATCGGCATCCATTGAATGCACCAGACCACTGTCGACGACTAGTAAACCAGGCAGCTGAAAAGAGGCAAGACGAGCACCAAGTTCAGAACTAGATGATCCGAATGCAAGCTTTGAGGTCGTTGCACCGTGAAGCGACACGAAACAACCAAAGGGCAAAAGAGCGTCAAGATGAATATTATTTTTTGAAAAGTCGGGGCATTCAATATAAATTAGGAGACATCGTTTTCCAAAGAAATCATGTTCTCTCATCACCTGCTCGAGGATTTCCTGCAAAGTTGGCACCTAAATCTGAAGGGCCGTGTACAATTTCCGCACATTGGGATCCAATGTTTATCAATTAAAAGATGGGAATGGGAGCAGTATTAGTAAATGCCACGTGGATCGATTGAAGAAGTACCATGAAGGTGCAGATCAACAAATTAATGAACAGACCAAAATTAAAGAAGATCCGTCCGGGAAGAAAAATGGTAGACCGTCAGAAAATTATTATACACACGGACGTCCATAAGATAGATGTGTTTGCGCTTGCGCTTGTGGATTTGCACGTGTGTATGCGTTTGCGTGTGCGTGTATTTGCTCTAATAGCATTTATTATTGCAATAATTGGGATTGTCTTTATTATAATTTTATTGTATGCTGATTTTGATTCCTGCAGAATGAACAATTTTGTAAATTAGAATATATGTATTATAGCTGTTTTTTTTTAACGAAAATGCCGGCAAAAGTAGGTCGTAAGTTCTATCCCCATATAGGGAATAATATTTCGAAAGCTTTTTTCCAGCAGCAGTTGGCTATTCGTAATATAAGCCGCGTTATTTGTTTACGTTTCGCAATATTGTTTATCTGGCGAAAAATGGCTCATTCGGAAGATCTTGGATGAAGACTGCGTTGCATACAAATCATCTCCTGTGTGCATCATTCAAGACCCTTTAGCTCGGCAACATTCCAGTTAAGTGCTCCAAATGAATAAGCACTGGTGAAATGGGCAACATATTCGTGGCTGCCCCCTTATTTTTTTTTTACGGAGGGGGGGAACTGCATTAGGCACCATAGGGGGTTGAAGATGTAGTGTAACCCCCCGTGTGTCGGACTCCCTCACCTTTGATGTTAACGGCAAGGTTTACCGACTAAAACCCTAACCTCCCTTGGCCCTCCAGAATCCACGTGTGCAGTCTGCAGCAGAAAAGTGGCTCCGATATCCATCTCCTCCGCTGCAGACTGCACCGGGCCATTTCGTTTGCAACTGTAACCACTCCCTCTACCATTGGGTTAGTGGTTACAGGATCTCGTGTGACCTCAGTAGACGGAGAGATCCCAGCAGCACTGCTTTCTGCATTCGGGCTGCGATGGAATTTGCATGTTCTTGACAGGCCGGAATGCTTTTGATGTTTTGGAGGAAAGTTGGTCTCATTCCTCCCAGCACTCCAATTATCAGCACGACGAGCTTGATTTTGAATCCTCGATACAGCTTGCGAATCTCGATCAGGAGTTCCTGATATTTCATCCGTTTTTCTTCCTCTTTGCTGACTATATTTGTTTCTGCTGGTGCAGAAAACTCGATGACGAAGATGGATTTGTCATCGAAGTCAACCAAGACGATGTCAGGCTTATTGGCTGATATTTGCCTGCTCGTCGGGAATGAGTAATTCTAGTATATTCGGCACGACTCATTTCCGACTACGGATTCAATATCAGTGGGGACGTACGGCAAAACTGGGGTTGCATCAATACCATAAGTGCTGCGAAGATGGTAATACAGCACTCGAAGAGCCGCATTGTGACGTTCGATGTATGCTGAAACTGCATATATTGAAAATGCTGCCAAAAGATGCATTAGTGTTTCAGCATGACATCTACACAATCTACAAAGCGTAGTCTGTACCGCCTGGTGTAAGATGTTCTGGCGATACGCTAAGGTATTGATGACCCCATCCTGGCATGCGAAGATAAAACCCTCGGTCTCGGATTTCAATCCGGCTGATCTTAAGAAGGAGAAGGTCATCTCTGCCGACAAGCTAAGTTGTTGGACCCTTCCCCTGAATTTCATGCTGATGTACTAGCATCATCAGGTGATCCTCCGTTCGATTAATTACGTCGCAAGCTGTTTCGAGGACCAATCGGTCATGCATACACTCCAGGCTTAAAAGGCCACGACCTCCCATATTTCGGGGCAAATACAGTCGTTCCACGGAAGATCTTGGATGCAAACTGCGTTGCATACAAATCATCTTCCGTGTGCTTCGGTCAAGATCCCTTAGCTCGTCAACGTTCCACTTTAGTGCTCCAAAAGAATAGAGCACTGGTGATACGGCCAACATATTCGTGGCTGCCACCTTATTTCTCCCGGTCAATGCTGATGACCAGATCTGACGGAGAATGCGCCGGTATTTCTTAATGATCGTGGTTTTAGCAGCCTGCACATCCTGGACATGCGTTTGAGGTACGCCCAGGTATGTGTAGGCTTCTTCGGCGCTAAGGTGGCGGATGACATTTCCGTTGACGAGCTCCATATCCTTGTTGTGGGAGCCTGACCTTCCTCTGTGCAAATGAACGACTGCACACATGTCCAGTCCGAATTCCATGCCGATATCTCTCGAGTATGTGAGGGCGATGTTCAGAGATCGATGTAATTGATCTTCGCCTGATGCGTATAATTTAAGATCGTCCATATAGAAAAGATGGGTGATCTTATGTACACGTTCACCAGGCGGTCCACACATGTACCCTTGAGATTTCCGGAGAGCAACGGATAGAGGCAATAGTGAGTTGCAGAAGAGCAGAGGACTCAGAGAATCTCCCTGATAGACACCTCTTTGGAATTGAACCAGTCTAGACATGGTTCGGCGCTTGCCCGATGTCATGACAAAGCGTGTTTTCCAAAGAGGCATCAGGTCTTCTACAATTCTCACTATGTTTGGGTGGACATCGAGGCGTTTGAGCAACAAGCTTAAAAGCTCGTGCGATGTTGAGTCATACGCCTTCATGTAATCCAGCCAGGCTATCGACAGGTTACGCTTGTATTAGACTGCGTCCTGACAAACACACCTGTCGATAAGCAAGTTGTCCTTGCAGCCGGATACACCCATTTTGCAGCCTCGTTGTTCTACTATCCGTTGCCACACCGGTTTCACGGATTTCTCAATACGTTCGTTCAAGATGTTAGTGAACAATTTATATAACGTATTGAGACACGTGATCGGTCTATGGTTTTTCGGATCGGACAAGTCTCCCGATTTTGGGACCAGTGTCGTTCGGCCCTCCACCAGCCAGTGCGGAATGGGTTGGTCTCCATTTATATAAGAGGTGAATATTCGGGCTAGGTGTTGATGGACAGAAGTGAACTTCTTCCACCAATAGTTGTTAATTCCATCCCAGCCCGGCAAGGAGAAATTCCTCGCTCCTGTGATGGTATTTTTCACCTCTAATGCACTGACGGGTGGGCAATTTTCACTTTGTTGTGTGACTTCGTCGCACAACTCGGTGAAGATTTCAATACCTGGAGTGTCTGCATTAAGCCTAGATGTTTTCTCGTAGATGCTCCCCCAGAATTCCTCAACTGCGGCCATCGACGGAAACTCGCTTGAGGCTGCGATACGATGTTTGAATAGGTTGGAAGGATTCGTTCAAAATATTGAGTTTTGTCGAATTCCTTCTTCCCGTCTTTGCAGCCTCTTTTTGGCATCCGCCAAAACCCGAATTTTATCCGCCAAACGTTGCTTGATGTTGAGCAACTTCAGCTTGTTCAGTGTGTGATAGTACGTCCGCAGTTGTTGTGCGAACTTCTTGACTTTTGCCGTAAATGACCGGCCAGATGTTAAATAGTCGATCACACACTGAACTCGGGAAGCGAGTTTCCGTGTCAGTCGAATCTTGCCGTTCAATTGAGACATGCGTTTTGTAATCTGCCGACTCCCCGATATCTGTGTCAGATTTCGCGGAGTCACCAGATCACTTGCAGCCTCGTAAACGGCACGATTGACTTGCCACAGGTCGCAGTCATCTGGAAGAGCATCCAGAAGTAGGCTATTTGCTCTGTCTATTTCTCGTTGCTTAGGCAAAACTTTCGTTGTCAAATTTTGCCTAAACACGAGTGTCCTGCTTTCATAATGTGGAGCATCTCTCCCAGCACCGCGTACGGGCTCAGTTGTTATTGCTAGCACATCCGGTACCGGTTGACAGCTGGGAACAACAAAACCTATCCGCCTCAGACAGGCCACATAATCTCTCAGTTGTTGAGAAAAGCGATCTGCCAGTTCGGGATGCATTACTGCAAACCGACTATGCATTCGCGCCATGTAGCCTCTCTGTTGCGGACAGCTCTCCTCGTAGCAGCGCATTAGATCTTGTCTGAGATCCTCCGTCCACTGAAATTGTCCGTGGACATGAGCTGGTCGTCGTCCCAGGACACCTGTTTCGGCTCCTCCACCTCGGGACTGGGCTGCATCCGAAGCAGCCCGATGGTCAGGAGCCCTGCGCGTTGCATTGCTTGTAACCGCAAATACAGGGAGCAGGGTGGTTAGCCCTACTCCCCGTTGTTATGCCTTTCTCGTTTGTCTCTTACCTCGCCATCCACTGGGGTTGGTTACCCAATCTCTGGCAAGGTTGCAAAGAGTCCAGGGCCCACCGGCTTTAATAAGCGCACGTGGAGGTGAGAGTAGGCCATTTGGGAAGATAGGCTAGGATGCAGCTTTTTGCATAGCCGCATTGTGTTACGCATCATTCCCTTTGGGCCCCTTATTTTGTTATTGTCGTTGTTATTGTTATTATTATTATTTTAATAATAACTTTAACAACAACATTGGTTTCTTATGTCGCTCAATCTGTACGAAAAGTGAGAAATTTTTGCTCAAATCTCTACCAGATCAGCGTGAAAGGTCACTGCAACCACGATCCAAACCATGAGTTAGGTGATTGCAGTTTCAGTCATGAGTCGATTCCCGTCTGACAGCACCTCGAGAAATGTTAAACAGACAGCATGGTTCGTCTTACATATCGCAAACTGCTGCTTGCAAACAATTCCGAAAAACTGCCAGATCGGGGATCGAACTCACGACCTGCGACTCCGTAGTCCAGTACGCTACCACCTGAGCTACGAAGCCGGTTATTATTATTATTATTATTATTACAGTATTAGTATTTTCGGATGTTCTGTAAGAGAACGTTCTTAACCATAAGCATCTCTTTCCTTTTACGATTAGTACGAATGTTATTTCATCTACTGTGAGTAAACACATTACTGTTTTATATTCGTAACATACTTTGTTTATTGAACCTTCATATAGTATATTGCACTGATATGATTTACGGAAATCTGTTATCATTACATTTCAGAATGTACTTCCTCCTTTGAGATCTAAATATCAATAGCCTGTTTTGTATCAAATTTTTTGCCGTTTCTTATACTACAATGTTACTTCAAGAACCATACGTGTCTGCATATTCGACGCCTTTGCATCTGCCACCTATTTGGTAGTAGTTCTTGAGCGGAACGGGTTTTCACAATCCTCCCCAGATACTTCTTTTTCGTAATTTGCTATTCCGTTTGCGACGGATAATATGTGTGAATGCAGACTGCAATAATTTTACATTGTATTACTTCTTTTTCTTCATATTCCTTAATTCTAAAAGTTGGGCTTTCGTTTTTTCTATGTTTAACTGTTCTCTCTCTATTTCAAATTCTTATATATTAAGAAGTGATATTGTGGATGTTTGAGTTTTACGCTCTACAATTCGGTGCTATAAATGTAGTTGCATACATTGAATATATCAAGATCAACAATATTTTCGTGTAATCAATTGTCATATTTGTTTTGCGGTTTATTATTGAGGTTTGCTGATTTTGGTTTGTTTGTTTTCTCTGATTGGAGAAAATTATTTTTTTTTTTCATTTATTTTTTTAGAATTATTTCGTTGCTTAAATTGTTTTACGAAAGAGTTTGAAAATAAGGATAATTTGGCTATTTGTGACATCTCATTTTGGAAATTTGAGTAGTACTATTTTTTCTTCATTTTTTATTTTAATTTTGACGTTGAAAAATACTAAATTTCCTATTTTCACTTTCAGTGGATTTATTTTTGTATCGTAATAGTATATTGTTTTTACTTTTGCAGATACTTGATTTTTTCCAACGTTTTATTGCACACCAGGTAGTTTGTTAGCTAATTCTTGCATATAGTCGCTGCAATCTTTGTGATGGCAATTTTGCTATTTTTCCGAACATCAGTTCGAATGGTGTATATTTTGTTCCTGGACACTAGTATTGTAAAAGAAGGTTGCGAGCTGTAACCATTTATCCCAATCAGTATATTTATTTACCTGCAACAAATTTAATATATTCTTTAATTACGTGGTATGAACGTTCGAAAGAACCATTAGATTTTGGGTGAAATATTGTAGTTTGTATTTGTGTGATGTTGACAATTTTTTCCATTTGCTCATTTGTCAATTCTGTCCATTCATGACCTTGTTTAAGAAGTTTTTCCTTGATCAGTTAATATCTTTTTAGGTGAATCTAACGTACAAATTAACCGCTTTATTAATGCTTCGGCGATATCTGAAGATACAGCTTTTTTAAGTGGAATCGCTATTAAATATTATGTTATCTTGAATAGTATATATATTTTTATGGTCATATTGAGTTTTATTAGTTAAAATTACTATATCGATCGATATTTTTTTCGTTGCGTTTAGAGACATCTGATATAATCATTGGTTGTTTAGTTTTTACTCTTCTCAACTTTTTTAGTTGGCATGATTTGCAGTTTTGGATGAATTTTTCTATATGCAGTTTCACGTTTGCCCAAAAATACCGTTGTTTTATTTTACTCGGAGTTTTACCTATAGTTACGAATCATTATTTTTGGATTCGTCATTTAAATTTATGTAAATTCAATCCTGTTTCAGGTTATTAATAAATCACCAAAATCGTGTAAATTTTTATAAATTTCTTTCAATAAATTGAAATGTATATATGAAAATGAGAATTACGTTATGTATATAATGCATAGTAGAGAAAGGGATTAAGTAAAGGGATTAAGTAGTTAGCGTATTCGCCTCGTAATTTGAACGTTCTCTAGTGGCTTTTCTGCGGTTGGTGCATCGTGGGCATTACCTCGGAAAAGTATGGAGTAAGACTCGCGTTGCACTTACTATGGCATAGACCGCCGAATAAGTTCATGGCAGTACCGATATTTGGATGGGAGGATTGGCTCTGGATGCGTGTAGTGTTGTTCTGTTCCGTCATGTATAATGTCTGTGTGTTGTCTATCCTATCTACCCGTGATCCGCCCACGAAAATTCCAAATCCTTTATCCCATATCCTTTTATATGATGCATGGAATCCATTAAGTTTTCTTTTGCATATGGATACATAGATTTATTCACATGTTTCATCAGATATAAGTGATCACCCAGTCACTCATTTCATACATCACATACGACAATCATCACTGTAACATATCTTGTAATTTTTATTAAAGGGAATATTAACGTCAATTTTAAGAGTAAAAGAAGTCGCGAATGCACTGTGAATCAAATAATCAACGGTAAAATGTCCAACACAGCTCATGTTAAAAAACACATATAAAGTTCATAACTTTATTTTTTCTATAGATGCCCCTGAGGAGGACCTCCAACAAGGGCAAAATGTTGAGCAAGAAATGAAGTTATGAACTTTATATGTATTTTTTAATACGAACTGTATTGGCTATTTTACAATATTACCGTTGATTACCATCAATGATCATACTAGTACTTCTTGTTTCTTAATTATCATGAAAATCACCGCGTATTTCAGTTTTTACTTCTTAATTGAGATTAGTTCTAGAATAGTAATAATTCGTCAATAATCTTCTATGATTGCTCATTAATTATATGTATATATAATTCACTAAAACCGAACGATAGTGAACTTTATCTTTTTCTTGAAATTGTGGAATCCGTTCATGAATGCATACGTAATTAATTCGTAAACTTCTTCATTTTTATAAATTTATTTCTTTGCCTCTCATGTGTTCAATTAGACGATTCCATGAATTTGTATGAGTATTTCGTGCGGCTAATTTGCACGATATTATTCATGAATATATTGAGAGAATACATATGTTTTGTATTGAACCAGAAATCACTCACAGCATTAATTTTCCCGGTTAATCCATGATGTTGAACTTCATGGAGATCATTGTCGGCAGACATCACTTAACTGGATCGACCTTGCCAACTGCTGTACCTGGAAGTCGGTGATATCGTGACTTTCTTCTTACTATGGATTGTAAAGATCTTCAAGACCTTTAATCGAATCTGTGACTTTTTTAGCCGTCATGAACCATTCCTTCTTCTTTCCCTTCAAAACTTCCCCACCATTCATTAGAAGCTGATTGGCAGACGATTTTGAAAATAATCGCGGTTATCGCCATCCACAAGTAATCTTTCGGCAGTATACGATGAACTCGATGCTCTTCTACCATAATATAGGACGTTAATAGATATCCTATCGTCAATAAATCCAGAGCCGAAAAGACGCATGGAGGTGGATACCGATACGGAACTGTGGCTGCATTAAGTCGGCGATAGTTAAGGCAGGCACGACATGAACCACTCTGTTTAGGTACCATATGGGTACGACTCGCCCATGGGCTACTAGACGGCCTACAAATACCTACATCGCACATAATGCATTTTCCATTTGTTGAGAGATCGGTTGATTTTGGGCGATTAAGTTCGCCCAGCCGTTTTAGTTCGCGTTGAAGAGCTTTTTCTGACATTATCGAAATATAAAAGTGCTTATACGACAAAAAGGTAAAAATTAAAGGTTTAGGTGTTACGATTGATACGAAACGGTGCGAAATCAAAGTTACAAAATGGAGGGGTTTGCAATCGTCACGCGTCACTCGCAGTTGTCAGGAACGCAAACAGTAGAAGTTGAAACTTCTGCCAAGAAGGCGACTTACGACTAATGATGACCCCCATTTTTCTATATATAAAATCACACGATTAGCATTAGCGACGGCGTCGTTGACTCTCGGAGGCCGATGTTTGTTGCGACCTGGTGCGATTTTTCACTGTTAGTCATCTTCTCGAATCTTTAGCTCAGGTGCTTCCGCAAACAAAGCGCTGAGTGCCAAATTAATGTAGCGAAAATATTCAAGTAAAATGTTTAGTTCGGCGCGCGTGCTGCACTCATTTGCGAGGGAAAAAATGGAACGCCTTTCAGGAAGTTCAACAAATCATTCCCGTTCACTTTTCAAAAGCACCGTTCTAGGTGTTTCGTTTGTCTAGAACCTTCTAACAAAGCACCTCACTTTTTCACATACGGTTAACTGAGGCCGGTAATCATGTCGGGGTCACCACTATAGGGATTTTATAGATATCCTACAGGCAATAAGGAAATGGGCCCTATATCCCACAGTGATGTTTGACGTGTGGGCAACAAAAATAATTACTACAAGATAAACAGGATAACTAGATATTTACTGATGCATCTTATAGCATGGTTCGATCTCCACGAGGCGTGCAGCGTGACTTACTGAGGCTTCTTCATCGCATCGGCAACATGGCAACACCGCATGCACGTGGCTGTTCGTGAATCTTGCGGTCTCACTCGCTCATTTATTCTCTCATTTTTCGTGCATGAGAGCTGTTAAGATAGGTGCGATAGACCCCACAAACAGTGTGATTTTCCTGACGCCTTTTGAGTGCTTTTCGGATCGCGACTTATAGCAGATACTTTGCCTCCACTCCTCTTTTCGCGCGTAATTAAAATTTGCTCGCCTTACACAATCACTCGTTACAAACTATACCTTTGTGTTGAGTGCAATTCCCTTATTATATCTGCCTGATCTTTGATGTCCACGTGTATTACATATGCATTGCGTATTATTTTTGTATTCGAGTTTTTTAATTGTTTTTCGATTATTTTTATGATAGTGTCCTAATCTATTCCTTTTATCTCGTTTGTTTTTTATGTCCTAATTGTGGATAATTGTAGTTTATTTTATCCTTTATTTTGTCTTTGAGTGTTTTTATAAGTTTTTCAATATTTTTCTCTATTATTATTTACTTTCTCCTGTATCCGACGTTACTACAGTGCTATGTGATATTTGCTATTTTCCTGGATGACTGAACTTTTGATTAGATTTAGAATTTTGTATTTTGGTAATTCATTCCTGTCATTTAATTCAGTTGAGCCTTCGTCGCAGTGTTGTCCAGATGTAGTTAAGAAATAAACTAGATTATCTCTTTGCATATATAATTGGTTTCTGATTTCTATTATATTTTTCTAAATATATTTCTAAATATGTAAATATTTTCCTTAGTTTCTAAGGGTAATTTATCTGAGTTTTCTGTATTTTCATTTTGATTATTACGGAGGTTTTTGCGTGATAATATTGCCGTCTTCGTCAACATAATCAATCTTATCAAAATCGACTTAGTGATTTCCCGGTGGTCTACCACGTTTTTTACAAGGTTGTGAATCCTTGGCAGGTAACTTTTTCTTTTATATGTTAATAATATAAAGAGAATAAGGTAGTTTATTATTTATTTCTATTTGAGCAACCGTTGCAATTTGTTTAGATTTGAATAATAACTCTTCTTTTGTAAATGGTATTGAGTCATTAGTTTCTATTTTTGTATTTCCATTCTTCCATACATTGTTATATGTATTTCGTATTTTCAATGTGAGGATCTTTTATTGTATAGTTGAGATTATTGCAGTTGGTACGAAATGGAATTTCTTTAGGAAGATTGTACTTAGGTCCGTTGTAGTTTATTTTAATGTCTGCCTTTAGTAATCTCTATGTTTAAATTGTATTGCACGGTATAACATGTTGTTGAGTATTGAGTTTATTTATAATTTCGTCAGTTTTTATGAATCTAATGTAAGGTAACTTTGTTTGAGATAATGGTTTTTCGTAGTTATAAAAATTAAGTATAAAAGTTGTTCTATACTTTCTATTTGATATATTCCAACTGGGTTTTTTGATAAGGCGTCGGCATTTGCCTTTAATCTTCCACATTTATGTTTTACATCAAACTCATATTGTATTTAATGTTTTCTTTTATAAGCAAATATTTCACGCAGATTTAATTTATTTTTTCTGTCGTTTTTCTCATTGAAGGGCGTTACCACCATTATTTTTAGCTCTTTATATTTTCTTCATCATTTTCGACCTAAAAATATGAATTGTAATTTTTTCTCAGTTCATAATTTTCCATTTTTACCACTTTTTTCAAATCCATGTGAGAAGTTTAAAAATACAAATTATGCTTAGAAAATAAAAATCATCGCTGAAATATATTAAAAATTGTAAGACACATTTGTAATAGCCCAATTTTACATTTTTTACACTAAATAGAATATAAACCAACGTAAAAGTATTTTTATTAATAAATGTAATATTAGACTTCTACATAAAAAATTAAAAACATTCACCATCAAAATTCAACATATATATATATATATATATTATGCACCCATACACTTTTTTGTATACGTACATATGTCTAAGAAGTACTGATGGTAAATGTTTTTTAATTTTTTATGTAGAAGTCTAATATTACATTTATTTATATAAAGACTTTTACGATGGTTTATACTCTATTTAGTGTAAAAAATCTAAAATAGTTAGTTTGACGCTAATTGTGCTGTAGTAGGCATGGGTCTTAATTAACACTTTCTAATGTAATTAATATGCAGAATATATTCTATAACACCATATATATATAAAGATTTAGAAAACGAATATTGAAGGTGGAGAATTAAAAAACCTTACAAAATTATGTCGAATACCCACTTGTAACTTTAAAAAATTCTGATAAGGCAAGTTTTATTTTGGGCGCTGAATCGCGACGCTCTTCAAAATTTTACGAGAAAAATAATGTAAATTGATAATTATTATGTGTAAAAGAACAGACTCGGAAGATAGATAAAATTATAAACGTATTCTTCAAAACGTACAAGTAATGAAGACACTTCTTATGCACTGTTTAACATATCTGTGCATGTGGCTAAAGTATTTTTATTTATTGGTAAAGAATATACAGAAATTAAAAATTTTTGTGAAATATTGTAAATTTACATTGTTTTTCACTGTCAACTGCCGATAAATATTTAGAAAAATTTGTATATTTAGAGTTTTATATAGAGTTATATTTAGAGTTTTTTTATTGATGAAGTCACGCAACAACTTTTAAATGAATGTTGATGGTCAAATAACGAAAGAACAATCGAAAACCTGCCAGAGAATTATAAGAAGTCCGTTTAAAGAAAAAAATTATATACATGTAAATCTGCATATTATTGATTACTTCAAAATTACTTTCATAATAACATTTCAATTGAAAATATTCTAGGCAATGAAGTTCAGATTAAATATTAACTGGTGAAATTTAGTGTTTATTAATAACAAGACTTTTCAAAAGAGTCAAAGACTGTCAAATATGATTATTAAAATTGTCACTTTTCTTACAATTTTTTATAATTTTCAACGCCGACGTTTTTATGCATATTTTGCGACCAGTCAATTTCTCGTACGCATTTGTATATGCGGAATCCATCTAAATGATGCAGGCAGACCGACGGCATGTTAAGAATTAATTTCAAGATGCAATATTCTACTTGAAAAATAAAGGAATACGTGCTGGTTTACATTTTTATAAACAATTTATTACTTAAAATTTTGTCAATAAAACAAATTTTTGTTAAGTTGTTTATTCAGATGCTTTGAATTTATTACAGCCGTTTGAAGTTTCATGCAAAAAAAATCAAAATTAATAACAAATTCAATTTTTTGTAAAAACAAGCGTAACATTTTTTTTTACATCGTCTTTCAACTAATTTGACTGGTTTATATAGGTATAAAATGCGATATATTAAATCGTTACTAATGGGTGTTTTATTATAATATGATATGCTCAAAAGCTATTAATTTTCAAAAGATGTGAGTACAAAATTTTTTACATTCCTTTTTTTCAAATATCTTTTTTGTTATTGATTTTACGGCAAAATTTTATGTAAACTAAATGAAAGCTTACACAATTTCCTACAAGAATGACTTTAAAAAATGTTAATGGCGTTAAAGTTGCTTAATTTTACAGAATTCATAAAAATGAATAATTGTCCACGTTTTCAATTACCAGTTTATCATTGCTATTATTTACAAAAAAAATGTCCATAAATTAATTTTTGTAGGACATTTTGTAAGCTTTCATTTTGTTTATACGAAATTTTATTGTAAAATTCAATACCAGCAGAGATATTTGCAAAAAAAGGAATGTGAAAAATGTTGTACTCACTTTTGTAGAAAATTTTATTTATATTTTTATTTTATTTATAAGTACGGGCGTGACCGCCCAATTACAATAGAATTACAAACTGAGAGCGTAAATAACAATAGCAATAATAAAACGAATAGAATAAAGTATATAATTGAATAAAAATATAACAATAAAATTTAATAATAACAAAAAATTAGATTTTTGCAAGTTGTTTTGAAAGAGTTTATGTGCCTTACATCTCTTAAAAAACTCGGAAGAGCATTCCAAAATCTACGAAGACGATACGTTGATGAATAAAAACAATAGTTAGTAGTGCAATTAAACTCATATAAAGGCCTTCAAGATCTAATATGATAACAAGATTCCCTAAATTCAAAAATATTGCATATTTCAGACGAAGAAATAAATCCATTAAGTGAATTAAAAACCGTAACCAAATCATTGTAGTGATGAATCGAATGTATGGTGGGAATCTGAAATTTATTGGCAATGGAACTATAATTATGATCATAGAAACTCATGGGCCGGTTAGTCTTGGTCGACAAATAACGTAGAAACTTATGTTGAGTTGATTCCAACAACTTAATATCCACATCAGTATGAGGTGACCAAATCTGCGATCCATAAGTCAATATTGGCAAAACAAGTGACTTATATAAACTTATAATCGCTGAGTGATTTTTAAAGAATTTAGTGGAGTACCTTAGGAAGCCCAGTTTACGATATGCTTTATTGGATGCAGCAGTCAGATGATCACGAAAGTTAAATTTATGGTTGAAAATAACACCTAAATCTTTAATTGCAAAAGTGGTGGATAATCTATTATTTTTTACAAAGTAATCAGTATTAAGAGTATTAGATGACTTGGAAATATTCATAACTTTGCATTTTTCAACATTTAAATCCAAATTAAAGGTTTCACACCAACTGACTATACTATCGATATCAGCTTGCAACATTTTGGCATTATCAGAAGATTGGACTGCTGCATACAATTTAATATCGTCAGCAAATAATAAAATGTTAGCAAATTTAACCTCATGAATAATATCATTTATAAACAAAATAAACAAAAGAGGATCCAAATGGGAACCTTGGGGTACACCAGATGAAGCCGTATAAACATTAGATTCAATTCCCTTAATCCTAACTATTTGCTTCCTGTTTAAAGTGAATGAAATAATCCATTGAAGCAAAGAACCGCCCATTCCAAGAATTTGTAATTTAGAAAATAATAAAGGATGGTCAACACTATCAAAAGCCTTAGCGAAGTCCAAGTATACCGAGTCCACCTGTGAGCGACCATCAGAAATAGTACCATTAACATAGTCAGAAAAGAGTAACAAATTCGTGATAGTAGATCTACCTTTCGTGAAACCATGTTGACTGGAAGAAATATATTGCATTAAAATTTTAGATAGTTTACGCGTAACTATGGAATCAAATATTTTTGGAAACACACTAATAATCGAAATAGGTCTATAATTTTCAAAAAGTATCTTTTTTCCAGATTTAAAAATAGGTGTCACAAATGATGTTTTCCAACAATCAGGAAAATTGCCAAAATTTAAAGATTTATTAAATAAATACAACAATGGTTTAACGAAAGAAGATTTGCAGTTAACTACCAATATAGATGGAATACGATCAGGGCCAAAAGATAAGGTTGACATAAGATCATTTAAAGCCTCATTGATGTCACCCTCAGATATCTCAAGGGAATTGTAGCATGATTCATGTTGATGAAAAGAACAACAATGTATTGATGGAGGTTTATAAACTGATTTAAAGAATGATGCGAAAAGATTACATGATTCATATGGAGTTACAGCCGACAAATCACCATATGACAATTGGCATGGTATATCATTAGTCGACTTCAAACTATTGACGTAAGACCAAAAGGCTTTTATATTTGTTTTAGAATGGAGCTCAACTTTTCTCATATGATCATTATATAAACTTCTGGAAAGTTTAATAACTTGAGCTCTTAGGTGTTTAAACTCAATGTAATCGCATAAGTAATTGGATAATTTCCAACGATTATGAGCGTTACGTATCGTCTTAATAAGAGTAATTAATTCGTAACTATACCATCTAGGATAATTAGAAATTTTAGCACGCCTTAATGGAACATTATTATAGATAATTTTATTAATAGAACCATAAAAATCTGACACATTTCTATTTAAATCATCGTGAATAAAGATCTCGTTCCAAGCCAACTTGCTGATACAATTATCAATTACACTATAATTTGCTTTAGCATAATCGTAACACGGTGGATAGTCAGTCGAAAGTGAAGGTAATGTTGCACTAAACTCGACACTATGCGAAACATGATGTGAATCAGGCTGAAGCAAGGTATCCAAATTTGCAATGCATTCCACGTTTTGGAGTGAAGTAAAAAACAGGTCCAGTGTGTATCCTTTATGTCCCAAGGGCGATAAACATTGTCGAAAACCATAGAAGTTAAAATTTCTACTTAGAAATTTTGATATGTCATCAACCTTAGATGAACATCGTTCCAATGGTGACACGTTTAGCGTTTCACTGCACCAATCGACATTAGGAAGATTATAATCTCCTATAAGAATCCAGTCGCTATCAATGTACTTATTAGCCAGATGATCAATGTTTTGTACAAATTGCTCGTATACAAATATATCACATGCAGGAGTAAAATAAGATACCCCTACAAATAATTTTTTCCCATTGATGTCAATCATGACAATTGCATGATCAGCACTGTTATTAAAATACAGCAGATCACATTGAGAAGCCGGTATATTTCTTTTTATCGCCAATAATACTCCTCCACCGCAAGTCTTGTTGCTGCTATCGTAAGCTCGATCACACCTAAAAATATTGTACATATGCATACCTAGTTGAGAGTCGGCAATGCCTTCGTGTAACCAGGTTTCACTTAAAGCAATAATATCCGGATAGTATGAAAAGGAAGAAATATTCTGTTCAATATAGTGCAATTTAGTACGAAGCCCATGTACGTTTTGATAGTACAGGGAGAACGAATTTTTAAAATGCAAGAAATTTAATGACGTTTTAAAAAAGTAGACGAGATAATCGGTTCATCATATTGGTATCGTACCGTTTTTAAATCATTTGGGTTTAATTTATTATGTTTTTCCACTTCTTCCCATAGCATCTTTAATTTATTCCTCTGCTTCAAGGTCCTATCGAAGGTAATCTTTACATTTTCTGGAAATTTTCGCTTGTTTTTCATTAAAATTAAAGGCTTGTCCTTTGAGTTATAGCGTACAATTATAGGCCTGTTTTTTCCGACAATGAGTTTACCAATTCTTCTGACATATACATTATCGGGATCAGAATCACAAATTTGAGATGTGATGTTATGTATAAATTCCCGATCCTCATTCCCAGCGATGTTCTCCCCTAGTTCCTGTACTCCATAGAATATTAAATTAAAAGAACGCCAATTTTGTTCCTTGATTTCAATAATAGTGGCATCTTCTGTTGCCACAGATGATGGAGCAGCTTTAATTTTCACTAATTCGACACTTAAGTCATCAATCTTTGCTTCCAATAATGTGACTTTAGATTTAGCGGAACTGATACGAGAAACTAAACCACTTAAAACATCATTGGTTTTCACATTTTCTGATCGTATATCTTTGATATCATTTTCCATGCTCGCACTAGCCTTGCGGAGAAAAGCTATAACGTCCGATACTTTCCGAATAAGATCATCGAGGTCATTATTAGTTACCACACGATCACTTTGATCAATACTCTGAGTTGCCACAGTACTCTCATTAGGTGGCCCAGATAAGATCCTTGATATATCAAGAATCTCAGAAAGAGAAGTAGGCTGTTGTAAATTACGCTTTTTGTAACAGCAAGAAAAAATTCCATTAGCTCTCTGTATTCTTCTTTTGAAACAGCTGTCGTGGAACCATTCCAAACATAAAGCGCATTGTTTAGCTTTATCATGATTTCCAATAATAGGATATCCTGTGCAGCCGAAACAGTGAATCACTAATTCCTCAACAGATGAAGTATCCATTACATCATCACCCATGATATATGTGCAAAATACAATTAGAATAAATAAGTATATATGTATCAGCAGGTGAAATTTTGTAGGTTAGGTGACCACGTGGTTAACGTAAATAAATACTTTTACTCCAAAATAAAATTGAAGAACACTCCAAAATTCAATAATAATAAGTAAGGTACACGAAAACTAAAACCAGATGTCTCTTTCGAGCAAAAAAAAAATACAACTATCAGATATAATAATTAATAATTTATAAGAGCATAACAATTTCGACTGTACAATTGAAACACCCTCTATGTAATGTAAAAAAATAAAATTGACAAATTTTGTAACAAAATACTCATTAGTAACGATGTAACGGCTCGCTACTAGTAAAATCAGTTGAAACCCGATTTTTAACAAAAATGTTACGCTTGTTTTTACACAAAAATCATAATTGTTACTAATTTTTACTTTTTTGCATGAAACTTCAAACGGCTATAACTCTTCAACAATTTATCGTAAAAACCCCAACCGATGCTCATTTAACAGCTAATCTCATCCTCTTCAAAACACTTTCAATACTACTACTGAGAGTCAATGTAGCGAAAACATACTTATTTACAAAAAAGTACATGAAAATAACAATTTGTCATATTTTTATTTTGTACCATCTTGAATTTATGATCAAAACGATTTTTTATTAAACATATAGATTCAAAATTTTATTATCTACAACTTTCATTATGTACACTTTTCGCACACGAAGCACGGTTTTAGTGTAATTATTAATTTTATCGCAAAAATAAGTTCAGATTTTGCGTCAATTTGTTTTTTAAACGTTCATGTCTCCATAAATATTAAACGTAGAGCATTACATAAACAAAAGGAAAATTGTTCGTAATTTCGAAGCCGCGAAGTTATTTCTTATGTATACGCATGTACATAACCCATTTCGCACGCCAGTATTGCTTGTGTGAGTGTCATGAGGGAAGCATGTCCCGCTAAGCACCCGAAAAGCACTGGTAGGCGCCCGAAGCGACACACCTCGCAGAATCGCGGAACTATTTCCTGTAATTTTTCACCTTGTGTCCGCCATTGCCGGCTTCGTATCGTAGAGGCAAAAATACGGCTTCAATTCTAAATAAAACGACATGAAATTATTTCGAATACAAAGCCGGCTAATGTCAAGAATGGTTGTATTTTCCCCTTCTTTGCGAAAATGCTGGGGATAATAAGTAATTCATCGTTTTTGTGGTTCTCACAAACACACGTACAGCCTGTGTACGTTTGCCTTCCAACAGAGTCGTCGGAAATCATTTTTTTACAGGCTTAAAATTTACTGTTCTTGCATGACAAGGCCTTCCAACTAATACGTTTCCAGCACGATTTCATAAAAATTGCAGGCGTATTTTGCATTCTACGATTACTTCCGGTCTGGAAGTTCCAAAGCAGCCACCGTGGTGATCCAGTGCTCTGAGAGAACACCCTTAAGTTTTACATATCAGCTATTAAGATGGCGGCTTCTTTCCTTAAGTTTAACTTTCCCCTAACCCTCACTACCAGAGCTTTCTGTGCTTCTCTGCACGTCACGTCCATGCGCATGTTTGCAGGCGGCATGGGCGGCAATGAAATGCCTGGAGGTGGGAGAAGCCGTGAGGGGAAAAATAAAACATACGTGAAGAACATTTTAAAACTTATGGGAAGTATAAAACTTAAGGGCAGTAAACTTACGGGGAGGACTACTGTATTCACTCAAAACATAAGAGGCCATAATTTCTATTAATTCATTAATAATGTCGTGGTGCAACCATGTATATCCAGATATTCTCAATCACCAGTATAATTCGGGTACGTCTTTTACGTGAATTCTCATGATTATCACCACTACCACGAAAAGGTAATCATTGTGGCCGAAATAGACCAATTGTCTCAGCGATTTTTTCACGTAATTCTAGAGTCATTGATTTTTGCCTTTAGTTTTGCCTGAGATAGGTATCCCCCAAAACGATTTTTTTCTTTTAATCACACAAGGCTTCCACAGAATTTCCTGTGAAAAATCCAACTTAAATCTCCTGAAACAAAGGCGTTAATTGAGATTCGTTGAAAATATACTAAAATATAGTTTATTTAACAAAGCGCTCGGAGACTTGTCCCATAACTGCTTCATGTGAAGTAAACATTGCGGATTTTCATTTTGTTTTTTCTACACTCTCGGAAATAATTTTTTATTTATTGGCTTATTCAGTTACAAAATTATTTAAAAATGTAGTTAATGATATATACAATTCTTCAAGGTAATAAATACCGGTTCCACTTATTACAAGTCATAAAAATATGATATATTGATATATCGTTTTGATCTCGTAACGCTCGATTAGAATGGTCACTTTCAGTGGATTAGACAGAAAAATCGCATTCAAGCCTCGGGAAGTAAAACAGACAAGCATTCCCCAAGTGCTCGGGTGGCAATCTTGCACGTGAAGAAGACTTATCTATTTTCCTCCCCGTCGTGAGAAATATACTATTTGATGACTATAGTATAAAAACCACATGATTACCATATATTTTGTGATTTATACAAAACTTCAAGCGTAAGGTTGTACAGCGGGAAGTAATGAAATAATCGACAATGTTTTACCAAAGAAATGCCTAAACAAAGTAATATTAAGAAAATCAAAATAATAATAATTAACATTAACAGAATTAAACAGAATTAGACAACGCAAACATAACATTTGAGGGGAAGTACTTCACATAATAATAAAATAGAAGGAATGACGAATAGACATTTCTTAATTCCGGATTAAAGGGCGCTGCCGATTGTCTCTCAAAATCGAATGCATCAAATGGTCAAACGCCTGCGAAAAATCCGTATAAATAACAACCACCTGTTCGTCACCGTCTAGGACTGATCCAAGAAACTGAATGAAACGTAGCAAGTTCATAATTTCAGAACTTTAAGGTATAAAACTATGCTGCTTGGGAGAGATCGTCCTGCTCACGGCGGAGAACAGCAAAATGTGCAAGTGGCGCTCGAAGGTCTTCGCAAACACAGAAAATAGTGCGCTTGGTCTATAATGACTAATATCCCGGTAATCCTCACACTTGAAAATAGGAGAAATACGTACTCTGTTCCAAAATTATGGGTAGCACCCTGCCTGTAATAAGCTGAGAATGAACGTAAGAGGCTTTGCAAAAATGTGCCATAAAACTAGGAACTTGATCCAGCCCCGAAGAGGACATTCCAGGTAAACACAAAAGTATTTGAAATACTTCAGAAGCCAAAATTGTAAGACAGTGAGGAACAGGATGCGACACAGGTACTACGGGTGTTTCCGACAAGTCTGCAAAATAAACGGACTGAAAGTGCATAGCAAATGCAATGACTATTTCCTGCGGAGAATTTAACGTAGTACCTTCGTAATACATTGACGATGGTATACGCGAAGAAGACTTACTTTCCCTAACATAGGCACAAAATTTGGACGGGTCCGCAGTAATCCGTTTTTTAAGAGTTCTCAAATAATCTCTACGAGCCACACGTAGACACTTCCTTCCGTAGACGATTATTGCGTGCGCGAAATATAAAACGCAAACGTAGTGTAGTCGCAGATGATATTTGATTACAGGCCGAATTTCCTTTCCTTATGAGATTCACTATGCGGCGGTTTGACCATCCAGGATGCTTTCCACAGAACGAACAGGAATTATTGGACTTAGGCACAAATACTAACATTACAGAATAAATTATATTATAAAAAGCATTCAGGCTTCGGTCGATTCAAAAGCCTGATAGACGTTAGCCACTTCACTTCCCGGGAAGCTGCATAAAGCCCATCAATATCTGCTGGGTGAAAATCCCAATGAGCCATAGTATTCTCGTGGGACCATACTGGCCCCCGCGAAATTTCCAGTCTAAACAGAAGCACAATGCGTTCTAAAGATAGGTTAAAATTAGCAAAAATTAAATCAAGGCAAAACGAGTGAGTTCGGAATGGAATTAAACTGCTCTAAATACAAAGCTTGTTCGAATATCGCTAAGTGCTTGCGCTTTCCAAGAGAATTACTTTGGTGCATTCCAACATCAGTACTCATAAAGTCACGCACATTAAAATCACCCAAAATCCATCGTGGCTTATTTGGCATACCGTATCTTTAATAAGCGAGAGCTTATCCCTTCTCGAAAAGTATTTGCACGTAAATGTGGCGGAAAATACATTATAAAAACTAAAAGACGGAACGCACGTAATTTGCATAACACGAACAGAACATATAATAAAACGGATTACGACATGGAAATCTCCGTGTACGTGCACTCACTTCTGATCGCAAGTAGAACTCCCCGCCTCGCCTTTCAGGATGATCCCGACGAAAAGCAGTATAGTGCGCACAGAAAAACTAAAGAACTAGCAATCGCGGGTTTCAACCACGACTCTGTCAACGCAAACGCATCAAAGTTTCCACTATGAGCACTAGAAAACGCCTATTCCAATTCCGAGTTGAGTCCACGTACATTCTGATCTTAAACAGAAAACACGGCCAAAGGCTCCTGGCCGAGCACGCTAGTTACATTAGATACACCGCAAACACGAGTTTCCCGCTTAAAAAAATCTGACTCCCATAGTTCTCGATGCACGTTGATGATGGTTAATTCTGTGTTGGCTGCTGCGCACGAACTTTGCTTGTGCTCCAATTTCCGCAACCGCATCAGATATACCTTGCCGAGGACAGGCAACATATCCTTGATCCAACACGTCCACTCTAGCGGTAAGAGGAAATACAAGTATTCAGAGAGTTTTGCCTGTCAACGAGCTCTTGTAATTGTGTAACAAGGCTCTCTTGCTGAAGATGACAAGCTGTCAATTCGCTTGGCACGCGCTCGAGCTTGTCTCCAAAGTTCGTCAAGTTTGATTGGAAGGCCGCACGAAAATTTTCAAAAGCAATAGCGATGGATTCAGGCAAGTTCATCAAATTGGAGTACCCGTCGATGCTCTAATGGACTGAATTATATTCGCCTTGGCTGACTACTGTGGCAAAGTTGCAAAGGCTGAGTGGCAAAGTTGTCGGTAATATTTGCTGATCATAACATTCGGTGCGATGCAAAGCTCGATCGATCAATAAATAGCACCTCGTTTGATAATTTTCCCAGCTGGGCGCGACTTGTAAGATCATGGAATTCCTTTCGCCGGGAGCGGTGACGGACGAGTACTGATCGTATTGGATACGCGCACTTGCGAATTGTCAAGTCCATTGGTTGATAGGTGGTTCCTGCCGCATGTTGATGATTTTGCCGGTAGTGGCATTTTCAAAATTAAAAAGTGGGAAATTGCCTCTAGAAACTGCGCACTGGCACAACGAGCACGAGGCGATAACGAAAATGATGGCTTCTCGAAAAAATAAATAAAAAGCTCGGCTTTGTCCTACAATGTAATTTGTTGTAATTTTTCCTCGACGTTTCGAACAACTCGTGCTAATTTTCGAGAGGATATGGAGGAAGCTCGTATTTGAAAAATCCCTTCAATTCATCATCGTCTTTTTTCATTAGGCATATCCTTTAAAATAATCATGTTGGGTCAATCGGAGCATCCTTAGAGTCAATTTTTATTTTTGATGTCATGATTAACAGTGGCTGGACAAGATATTTTCGAGCAATTTTTACATCGCCTATTTTTTTACCGTAAGTCGACTCCACGGCATGCGTTCCAATTTCAAATGCTTTATTACAAACAATTTTAGCATCGGCAACGATACCACTCTTCAATAACACTAATTGTTTTGTATTGGAAAAATGTGAATTGTCTTATAGCTATCACTCTTATGCTGTTCACTTGTCCCAAAAACAGCAATTTCACAGTACTCCTGACATCTTTGGAATATGTCTACAAAGACTGGCATTGATCAAATCCATTTTGCAATGTCACTGTCATCGGTGCCTCGGCCATGAGTAAGTCCTCTTCCTGGATCTTTGAACAGTATCATAAGGCCCGTTTCAATCGTTTGATCCTCTAAAATGGCACAATAAAATTTATCTGTTCTTCTGACGGAAAAATTAGACATATTGTGACGAAATATAGTCAATCTACCCCCTGACCTGAACATCATAAAAAATTGCATTTCATTTCGCGTCAATACGTCCATTTTTCATCAATATATTCTTTCGGTATCGATAACTAAACTTATTTTGTTTGACCCTTTCTTTCTTATAGCGTTGTCCTTGTCCCGTAATTATATTAAGTATTATGTAATTTTTATTTTCAGTTGCAGACTGCCGATGCATGTTTTCGTGTTGTCTTCGTCCCTTGGTTATGTTGGTCCCTGTCGCACTCATTGTTGACGTTTCAAGCGCATACATTTAGCGTACATGGGCCGCATACATAAGTTGTAGTGGTGTGCGCCGCAGTGGGAGAGAAATGCCCCTCTTCCCGCACAAGGGACTCATGTCCTTGTCGACACTCGTCGCACTCGTGTGGGTTGCTGGTCGGCTTCTCTGTCCCTCCCATGTTGCTACCATTGCGATGTCCCTTTTGTAAATACCTTTCCTCTCCCTCAGCCCCCCCCCCACCTTCCCCGACTTATCGATACCAACGATCGTATTACGTAATGCAATTATCATAGAGAAGGGGTAATTTTGGATCCGAAGTACGGACGTCAACGAACTTTAGACACTCCAATTTTGCATCCCATAACGTTACGCTCTTATTATTTTGCGTTACTTTTGCGTATCAATTTGCGATTATTTTGAGTATATATTTTTATTTTCCTTAGCGTTTGCGGTTTTATTTTATTAATTTAATTTTAGTGTATAGATGTATTGTGTTTCGAGAAGTGTTTAGTGCGTATTGAGGATTAGCTTAAGTAAGTAGAGTTAAGTTGCGTTCCCCATAATTTCCCTTTTCTTTTTTTTTATTGGTTACTTTGGTCATATTTTAAAGAAATTCTACCTTTGAGTCGAATCCCGAACCCCAATTAGATTAATACCTTTTTGCTTGCCCTATTCCTTTTCATTCTTATTCTTATTGTTTTAGTGTATTCTCATCTTATTTCAAATTGTAAATATATTATTTCATTATTTTGTGTTTTAAATAATTTTAATAACCGGACCAAAATCGCGGTTATAATATATCCACTATGTTCTTCTTCACTGAGTTGCAACATTTGCCGAACAAATAAATGGGCGCCTTTTGCATATAAATTATGTCCGGCTGCATGAAAAATTGCCAGCATTTGCGTAACACATGTCAGATATTCATTCCAATGAGTACAAAGCTTCAATAAATTTTTTTATTAGCGTAACCATATGGAAATATTGCACCCAAAGCTTATAAGTTGGCATGTTATCAGCAGAAAATTCATGTAATTTATTATTAAATTTTTTTACCACTTGTTCGGGAAATTTACTCGTTACGGTTCGTTGCATATTGTTGCCTTTTACACGTTAAAACCATACTGTGCTGAAAGTGCCGCGATTTTCTTGCCTCCTTCTGCGTGGCTTGGAGACTGGTTGCATCGGTGCTCGAATGGAGGGGATTGCTTTTGACGTTTCGGCTACGGAAAATATCGTTTTCCTTTTCCGTGGACAAGGAGAACCGTGGCGCTTGGATCGCGTCAGGGCCTTCGTTTGCGTTCGGGAGTCAGTTGGCAGGGGACCGTCGTAGTGCTAGGACGCGTCTCGGGCGTGGATCTCCTGTCCATTGTGACATGCAGGCTGCGATACGGACGCGACACGGCGGGAAAGGATCTCCCGTCCATTGTGACAAGCACGTTGCGCGTATCCAATATGGACGCAAGACGGCGCGCGGTGGGAGTATCCGACGCCAATAACGGTCATCCACTGGCTGTTCTTTGTGAGATTTTCCATTCTAGTTTTACCATTATTAATATATTATTAACGTATATATATATATATATATATACAGGGTGGCCGATTTATCTGAAGACATCGAAATATCTCGAGAACTATGCACAGAATCAAAAAAGTTGTCGGATAGAAGTTGTTCGACACGAAGGGGGCATCCAGTAATAATTAAATTTACCCCCAACCCCTGGAGGTGGAGTGGGGGCAAAAACAATAAAACTTAAATAGGAACCCCCATTTTTTATTGCAGATTTGGATTCTCCGGAAAAAAGTACACGAATTTGACCTAGGAGCTATTGCATTTTGGTTCACAGGTGGCGCTGTAATCGATAAAAATCCAAATTTATCCGAAGACATTGAAATACCTCGAGAACTATGCACAGAATCAAAAAAGTTGTCGGATGAAAGTTGTTCGACACGAAGGGGGGCATCCAGTAATAATGAAATTTACCCCCTCCCCCATCCCCTGGGGGTGGAGTGGGGGCAAAAACAATAAAACTTAAATAGGAACCCCCAGTTTTTATTGCAGATTTGGATTCTCCAATATTGACAATTTTCGCCCGCGTAGCGGATATGGAATACGGTCATTCTAACAAAGCCGGGAAAAAATACATTTAGCGTTACCCAGGAACAACGACGTGGACGTAGTATTTTTCTGTTCCCTTTGGGGTGCTTGTTTTACGTGAGTCCCCTTGCTTCTCACTGTCTCACTGTTCACTTACTTGAGTAAGTGTTCGAAATGTTGACCTTCCACTTCAATGCATTTATTTATTCTTTCTTCAAATGACTTTATACATGATAGAATCATATCTGCAGAAATTTCTGCGCAAGCAGTTCTTATGCGTTCCAATGTAATTTTATTGAAGGTAGAAAACTTATTTATAAAATTGCTTCCATATTGTATGCACAATTTTTATGTAATCAGTTTTGATTTTTAATATGAAGAATATCAATTATTCATAATCTTAATTTTTCGAATGGACATTATTAAAATTTCATATTCAGAATAACAATTTTCGCAATTGATATTACTAAATTCTAATATTAAAAATTCTAATATTAGAATTTTTAATATTAAATTTTCATAAAGGGATCAAATTGTCCCTATTTGCCCCCTGGATGCCCCCCTTCGTGTCGAACAACTTTCATCCGACAACTTTTTTGATTCTGTGCATAGTTCTCGAGGTATTTCAATGTCTTCAGATAAATTTGGATTTTTATCGATTACAGCGCCACCTGTGAACCAAAATGCAATAGCTCCTAGGTCAAATTGGTGTACTTTTTTCCGGAGAATCCAAATCTGCAATAAAAACTGGGGGTTCCTATTTAAGTTTTATCTCCTGTCCATTGTGACATGCAGGCTGCGATACGGACGCGACACGGCGGAAAAGGATCTCCCGTCCGTTGTGACAAGCACGTTGCGCGTGTCCACTACGCACGCGATACGGCGGGAAAGGATCTCCCATCCATTGTTACAAGCAGGGTTGCGCGTATCAACGACGGACGCAAGACGGCGGGCGGTGGGAGTATCCGACGCCAATAACGGTCATCCACTGGCTGTTCTTTGTGAAATTTTCCATTCTAGTTTTATCACGCATTATTATTATATTATTAACGTATTATTATATATGTATATCTATCTATGTTGTGTGTTGCTCTAATGAAAGTGTGCGACCAAGCTCGTTGCAGACTACTGGCTACCCACCCCGTGGGTTCCGGGTTTCCATGACGTATTTTGCATATTTATCTACATGTAAACTAATCACTCGGCTCCTCTTGCGTGGAGAGCTTTCTCTTGCTTGTTTCTGCGATCTTCTACTCACCTGGCGGCTATTCAATGGGATTAATAGGTACGCAAGACATAGTATCGAAACTTGGAAACTTGTATAATTTCAAATAAAGGCAGAACCATAAAACACGATTTCTGTGCGTTTTTCATTGCGCCCTTCCTCGTTGCCTGCGGACTCTCTATTCACTACATGAATCAGCAATCCTCATACAGTCCAGTAGGCTTCTTCCTCATTGTAAAAACACCACTGTTTGGTATACGGCATTATTAAATTCAGGTAAAATATTGGTATGTCCGACTTTTTCTTGCAGTGCATTAAGTAATTCTTTTTCGTCCTGTGTAAAAGCAATGGATGATAATATTAAATGCGCTAATGCAAAAATCGGCATTGAGGTTGTTCCATAGTTCGCCCGCCCCTGCACTGTCAAGGATCGCCTTCAGCTGGACGGACCAGTTGAAGGTTGCGTCCGGAGAGGCAATAGCGGACAAGTCCTTTAAGCGAATCAGTAATATTTTGGGCAGTCTGTGATCCGGCAAACTAAGTTTTAGTCACCCATTTGATTGCTCTAGAGCAATCTTCTACCGATATAGGGGAGATACCAAGTTTCAGGCGGACAAGATAGGCCGGGGTGTTCCTCAGCAGGCAGAAAAGTTTCTTAAAGAACCCAATCTGCACGGATTCCAGACTGTCCAAATATCTTAATGCCCAACATGGTGCCGCATATAAGAGGACGGACATTATCATCGCATAATACAGAGTGAAAAACGCTTTCCGTGTTTCCATTTTTGCCGAGATAACGAGCGACGTAACCGCGGCTGCCGCGGCGTTGGTTCTCATTGCGGCATCCTCCGTGGCCAGGAAGCCCCGCGCAGAGGAGGAGAATAGCACACCCAGGTACCGATAGCTAGACACGAATTCGACCGGACTATCTCTGTAATAAAACGATCTGGAATGTGAATCCCATTGGCCAGCCCTTCTAAAACATATTATCTTTGTCTTTCTAATATTGACTGTAAGTAGATGCTGCAAACAGTATTCCGAAAGTAGAGCTAACTTTCTACGAAGGTCCGCGAGAGAGTACGCAAAGATAGTTAGGTCGTCAGCGTAGAGCAACATCAACAGATCCAGAGTGAGCGAAACATCCACTCCACGCGCGTCCCTCGCACGGAAGAACGCCACAATATCGGACAGATATAATATAAAACGCAGGGGACTGAGGATTTCTCCTTGGAGTACCCCTTTCGTTACCTTAAAATCGGACGTCGCAGAGTTACCCGCTTGTAACCGCACCGAAGCCGAATGGTAAAGAGCGGAGAGGACTCTTACAAATTTCGCGCTTACCCCGAATCCAAGGAGCTTCCGCCAGAGAAGTGCGTAGGGGACTGAATCAAAGGCACTTTTGAAGTCCACAAAAAGTCCAAATAGTTTTGACTTGGGGCGTCTACGTATGATCTGAATAGTAGCGAGGAGCGAGAAGATACAATCCTCTGTGCTCCTCCCAGACCGAAACCCGAACTGCTCCTGTGATAGCAGATTTCTTGCGGAAGCCCACTCAGACAAACGTTTACATAAGATCTGGGGACAAATTTTGGACAAAGCATTGGTAATTGCGATTAATCTGTAATTGGCTGGGTAATCTCGAGCGCCTTTTTTAAAAAGCGGAAATAATGTAGCCTGGGCCCAGCCCGCAGGAAACGTCTCTGCCGAAAAAATTCTATTGAAAATTTGGAGAAGGCGGGAAAGCCGTGTATCGTCTAGGAGTTTCAAAAGTTCGGCGGGTAGCTCGTCGAGACCGATGGCTTTTCCCTCTTTCAACATCTTAATACTATCCTTAAGCTCTGTCATGGTAAGCGGGGAGTCCAGACTGGGGTCGAATGTGCCATAGAACGTTTCTGTAAAATAATCTTCTCAGGAAAAAATCTCCGCGAAGTATGCACCCCAGGCCTCCCCAGAGACCCGCACACCCGGGTCGGGCTTCTTCTGGAATTGACGACACGCTTTCCAAAAGTCCGCTGAATTCCGGACCTCCGCGAACCTATCCGAGATCATAGAAGCATAACGGAGTTTTTTCCGTTTCAGTGTGTCCATATAAAATCTTTTCGCGGAATTAAGCAATATCTACAGACTCTGATTCCTCCGACGGAGAGGCAATCAAAGAACGACTTAAAACATTTTGAAAGTCACGCACCATGTCATTCAACAATGAATATCTTATTTTTACACGGCGCTCTGGCTGAGCAGTGATTATGATGCGATCAGAATTTGCGGAATACAAAAAAAGTGATAAAATTACCGGGAGATGATCGGACCCGTGGAGGTCAGTATCCATTTGAAGGTCAGCAATAAAAGCCAAGTGTGGGGCCGAAACCCATATAAGATCGACGACGCTGAATCCTCTCTGTCCGAGGAATGTAAAATTGTAGAATATAAAATGTGCTGGGATGTCGCTAGAGCAACGTCCATTTCAAAGTACAAAATGATTTAATTGCAGAAACTCGGATAAGAGAGAACCGCGACAAGTACAAAGTTCATCATGTAATCTCCGCGACTTGTATAGTGATAAGCCTTCGAAAATTTGCCCAAAATCATTGTAAGAATCCGACGGGCCGACCGTACAGTTAAAGTCACCGCCCATTACAACACGATCGACCAGTGATATCGCCTAAATTACTCTGCAAGCATGCGGCGGCAGCATTTGACAAATCTGGTAGGCTCCGTTTGAAATCTCGTAGATATTTTCGCCTTCTTGTTTTTGTATGTCATCTCATTGCATCGCAAACACCGGACTATCTCTCAAATCGTATTCGGATGCTTTGTTATTCGCGTGACAATGCCAGAAGCGTGATTTCTTCTACAATGCGTTTTCCCAGTTTCTCGTCTGAAAAATTCAAAGGCTCTATTTCTTACGTTGCTGCTTTAAATAGCCTCCCTTTTTGTGTTAAGAATACGTTGCGGGCACCTACGATATTTAACGAAAGCAAATTGCGATTAGCTTTCAGATCTCGCGGCCTTGCCTATTTGACAACTATCCTTGTACATATTTTTTAGCGAATTAGCAACCCTCGTTTCTTCTACGATATTAATTTTGTTTTTTCTCTGTGTAATATTATTTATACTTCAGAAATTGTATCCGTTTATATGTGTGAATCAATACTCAATAATTATATTGCATTTTCGGGTCAGGCTGCAAATCAGCATTAGCTGTGTCTCGCCCTTTGTACTAGGTTTCCTTCTGATCTCAATACTAGAAATGTTCTTGTGGCTCAGTTGCTTGCGCGCTTGTTTCACGCTCGTGTGATCGCAAGTTCGTGCCACCTGTTGTGATCATTTTTTTTAAATTCTATTGGTTAATTCTATTAATTTTCTAAAAAAGTCTATTCGTGGAAAAAATTATCGATATTTTGAAGAATAATTAAGAGTTGCAATGTATGCAAATGAAAGTACTATCAAGGCCACACGAAATAAAAAAAAATATTTGATCATTTAGGAAAGCTGTTAGTAAATTAATTAATCAATATAATGTTTTTATGTAATGAACACCTGAATTGATTATAATTTTCTTAAATAAGCAAATTAACAAAATGTCTCTCATAAATATAACACATCAGATATTGGAAAGTCTTTTATACAGAATATATCGCAATTACTGCTGTCGCGCGTGACCTATCTCTCCTCGCGCTTCCTACTCCGTCCTCTCTTCTTCATCGAGTGCAGCCGCTATTAACATCGTCGCGACTATTTTCGGCTCGTTCTCTCCCTCCGCAAGTATTATCCGTCTCGCCTACCTTGCCCCCAACGCAGACAACTATGGATACGGCTCAGCAATTTTCGCAAATCCTCGAAGCGATTAACGGTGTATGACAGGAACTTACGGCCGATAGAGTACTAATGCCATTCAAATCGATCTTTCTAATTTAGCATCTGCCGTACAGCAGAACACCGCTGTATGCAACGTTCTCAAATCGGATGTAGAATATATGAAAAAGAGCAATGCCCTTGCACGACCAACTACATTCCTTATAGTAAACGGTATCCCAAATCGGTGCTCTCTGTCATGTAATGACATTATGCTCCGTGTGCTTACCCATTTAAAATTGCCTGGTTTTTTCGACCTCTTAAAAATCGAAAAAATCGAACATAATCGACCATCGACTTCCTATTCTGCGGCTGCCAGTTCGACAACTCCTACACAGTATTTCTCCATGAAAATACGCCTTAAATCTGTTGACGTTCGAAATTTTATTGAAGAAATAAAGCGTAAGTTGGGGAAAATACCGTCCAGGAATTATTCCCAGAATTATCAAAAGATGCTAATACTGACAAAACTGTTTATTTCAACGAGTTTTTGCCCTCATCTACCTACAATTTGCTTAAAAAAGTCATACTTGCGGCTAATAACACAGGTTATAAGCGTATTTGGGCGAGAGATGGCAATCTTTTTGTAAGAAAAGATGGCGGCACTCCCGAGCTGTTAATTGTCATAGAACAAGATCTCAATAACATTGTCTGACAACCACAGCAGAATCTTGTTAATCAATGTATTTCAAGTAACGTGTCTTCGTCCGATTCTTTGTAGTCTTTAAAAATCTCGTATATAAATATAAATTCACTGCGTGTCCATCTGCAAGATGTGGAAAATGAGTTAGTAGATTTTACAACACACATCCTGGCAGTCACCGAAAGTTAAAAACTATAATTTCGTCCGTAATGATCGGGCACTACGCGGCGACTGGCAAACACGCTTTATTTTAGGTGGAGGTGTCGCATGTTACCTCCACAAATCTTTATCTTACATTATTCTCGAGTGCTCAGTAAATGAAAGCACCCTGACGAAAATTTTCTCCGAGCTTTTTTCCGCATTTTCTCTGTAAACTCAGTTTGCAGAAAAATGGCGGGAAATATGCGGAGAAAATTGTTTCTTTTCTCCGCATTCTGTTTATGTTCGAAATGATGGGCAAATTACAAGGAAATCACGGTATACTATGTGGCGAAAAATTGGTGAAATTAAGGCGAAATTTTGTCCGGAATTTTTTTCGAAATTTCATCTCATTTTCTCCGCATACTTGCAATTGCCAAAAAAGTAGGAAAAAAATGCGGAGAGATTTGTGGAGAAAAATCGAAATATTCAGGAAATATTCTACAAATTTTTTGTTTACAATTTCTCCGCACTTTAAACGTAACCACGAATTACGGAAAAAGTATGGTGAAATCACGGAGATGCTTTGAAGAAGAAAATCAGCGAAATTGAGAAGATGTTCTTAAAGTTGTCACATTCGCACTTTGGTCATATTTTCACAGTTACACCAAGTTGTGGCGAAAGTACGGAAGAACTGAGGAGTCACTGTTGGAGAAATGACGGAGAAATGTAAGAGGCACGAGGAGAAATTAAAGATAAATATTTTGAGAAATAACAGATAAAGTCAGGAAATAGTCAGTTATAATACCCCGAGTGCTTAAAAATTATCGAGTATTTCCCGATAGTTTCGTTGCTCAGAAACATGTGCGCGCAGCTTGGCAGCATCAAAATCTCGAGCGCTTGCGCTCGAGGGAAACACTCCATTCATTTTCAAGCACGAGGGGTATTCGACGGATTATTTTTTTCATTTGAATTTTGACTAATAGGATCGTGATATTTGTCAAAATTCAGGAGAGTATTTGACACTTGCAGGTTATAATCAACTGAATATTTTTGTTATTTACCTTAGTGATTTTAGGGAAATTATCAAAATTTACCGAAATAATTCCCGGCGTTGCTATGCTGTGACGTTGAAAACTGCGCTCTTATTGGTCAAAATTCGAATGGAAAAAAGAATCGGAATAAGATTCCTGGCGTTATAATTTATGTACGTTTCTACATAACTTTCAATAAAATATGGAGAAAGAGCGTTATCAAGAAGTAGAGAAACGGAAAAGAAAAATTTTTCTTTGCCTTTATTCGTATTTTCTCTGCAATTCATAATTGCGGTGAAATAAGATAAATTGTGGAATTTTCTACATAAGTTTTTTTTTCAGAAAGTGAAACTGGAATAAAATATGGGGAAAAGAAATTTTTCTCCTCAAATTTTCCGTTATGTTATTGCAAAACGCATTTTATGGAGAAAATGTAGACAAAAAGAGGTCTACTAATTGCCGAATACATGTCGAGAAATTAAAAATACATTACTCAATAAAATAAAGTATACAACCATACACAAAACATTGAATGTTTCTTTCGGGTTTTATTGATTAAGTATAATTTTTTATATTTTAAGGCTGTAGATGAACCAATTAGATGGTATTTTGCAACTACTATTTTTTAATGTTCTCTAACAATTGCTTCCAATCCCAGATATCAAAACATGCTGAAACATGCCGAATGTACGGTATTCGCTTCGTGCATGGGGATGGAGGGGATATCGAAATCGACGGCAGCGCCCAGCGTGGAGATTTCTGACAACTCGCATCTGCAACGTCAGAGCTTTTCCATTAAAGACAATGTAAAAATGCTCTTATTTATTCGTTAATTTGAGATATTTTAAAGTTTATTTCGATCTATGTTAAGTGTTGCAAGTAAGTTTTATGGTTTAAACAACCATTTGAAAGGGTTCATTTTATTATACCGTGCAAAAAAAATGATTACTCCAAGTTCGAAATTGTATAGAATACAATTCATTATTCAGCTAAAATATATTTATATTTATGTAATTTAGTTAATACATAAACATGGTATTTTTCTTATTTCCAATGTAACTTTGTACGGTGAAGAGTCACTGACGTTTGCCGAATTACACTGGAACGAATTAATTTATGCTCTTTACATATTCCAAATACTTCTTCTATACGAACTGCATATCCTACAGCCAAATTTTTTCCCTTTTCTGTACTTACTTGATTAAAGTTTATTGAGTTTGTGATTGATTCAAACCCAGTTCGGATTATCGTATTCATTTCAGCCCCTTAATCTCGTTTTGTCCAACTCAAAATGATTCGAATTAAAAAAAGTATAATATTTTGTTACAAACAAAAATGTACAAAACTTGGGCCAAATTTCAAACAATATACTCAATGTACTAATGCTTTTGAAAACTCACAGAAAATTAAAAAAAAACTAAATATTTCACTTTCTCCATACAAATTGAAGATGCGAGTTGTCAAAATTCACCACATTTTTCACCTTTGCTATCTGGGATTGAAAGCATTGCATGAATCCAGACGAGTTTTTGGCTTTGGAAGCAAATTGTTAGAGAAAATTAAAAAATAGAAGTTGCAAAATATCATCTAATTGGGTCATCTACGGCCTTAAAATAATCATATTTCAGTAATATTTGTTGACGAAGTGAACCAAAAAAATCTTTATTCAAGTATAATTGTTGTTGTCTGTTGTCATCCGTAAAGCACCATATACACTGTAAAAAATGTCATGAAATTTAATGTACATTTAATGCAAACTACTACATTAAATTTAATGTAACCGTACATTAAATTAATATTTAGGTATATTTAAATGAAATTCAATGGACGTTTCTGAAATGTAATGCATAAGTGCATGAATTTTAAGAATACTTTCAAGAAATTTCAATTCAGTAATGAAAAATTGATTTATATCCATTTTCATGAAAATTAATGTTTATTTTGCATGAAATGTAATGGAGTTGTACATGAAATATACTGTAATATAGGAAGACGTTCAAATTGCATTAAATTTCATGCCTTTCTTTAAAAAATTTGATTTATTCGTTCGGTTTAAGGGCTCTTTTCGGGCTCTGTACGGGGAATTGTAATCACTCTAAACAGTTTCCTCGAAAATACCAAAGATATTGATTAAGAACTGACCGTGAATCTTCGGAAATAAGTGATTTTTATCAACAGTTTTCAATTAATGTCTCTGTTATTTTCTATGATACCATCTATCGTAATTAAAATTGCACTTACAGACCCCGAACTTAGAAAAAACGCTTCAATCACTTTTTATTTACGGGTTTTAGTGAAGATTCCTACCTTATCGGTCGAGCACTTTAGAACCCCCTTCAATAATGATTAAGTATTTTATGCAAATATTATTCATTACAAAGGCAAGAAATAAAATACCTGCGTAAAACGTGCATATAATATTTGCGTCAAATGCATAAATTATTTCGGCTGGAACTGAATTATGTACATGGCATATACAATAGAAGCATAAACATGAACGGACTTTCATTGTACATTACTGCAAAGTATTCAAATTTTTATAGGGTGATAATAATTTCTTCGTCATTGAAGCTTTACGGATAGTAACCATCCTTCGTCATACGAAATTAGGTAAGAGCGAGCGACCCGCGAAATTTAATGCCCATGTATATTAATTTTAATGTAGGGGAAACGTGGTAAGCTAGTAATGAACCTGCTTAATGTTAATGTATGTGCATTAGATTCAATGCATTAGTTGTTGAGATTTTCAATATAAGCATGAAAAAGGATTAATGTACCTGCTTGATATTTGCTTCCTTTACATGTTCATTAAATTTAATGCATTTTCTTTTTACAGTATACCTATAAATATGGGCATGAATGCTTCGCTCAAACCTTGCAACGTATGTCCCTTCTCCTTTATAGAGTTGGATTTTATTACGGTAAAAATGCGGAGAAATTGCTGCAATTATACAGAATATTATTTATAATTGTCTCCTGAAATTCTTCGAAATTTTTCCGCAAGATCATTTCTCATACCAATTTACCGAAACCTTTCTGCATTTCGACAGTAGTTTTTGAGGAACGTATTCCAATTTACGGATAAATAACGCAGAAAATCTTTGCAGTTTCTCTAGAATTTCATCGTAATATCGAATAGCAAAGAAAATGAGGAGAAAATATGAAGAAAATACGGAGAAAATTTTCGCCAGGGCATTGACACCCCAGAATATCTTTTTTGGATGTCAAATCGTCTTCAAGAAATTTGTTATTTATAGTTATATACCGACGCCCTCATGGGCAACTTCTCGCCGAATTTTTAGTTAAGTTTAATACGTATATTTCTAAATACAAAAACATAAATGTAACAGGCGACTCAAGGCCAGGTTACCATGGATTTCGTGTTTTTTTGAAATAAATTTTATTCACAATAAAAAACGTTTTTGGAAATCGAACTTTTTATATCTTAAAATACATGTCATCAGCAATTAAAATATATTTTTTTGTAATTTTTCTGTAAAAATGGCGGCTCAAAGTCGCTCCTCCTCCGGACCAATGACACAATTTCTCATCCAAAAATTATCTGCAAGCAGAAATGAAAATCGTTTCTTATTCTGCATGACATTGGCTATCATGTGAACTGGAATAAAAAATGTAAACAAAAAAAAAATGGCAGCCTTTTCAATTTTTTTACCCTTTTTTTAATTTTAATTGTTCATAACTTTTTTAAATAACAATGAATATTTTAGATACTAGATATATTTAGATCCTAGTTTAGACCATAGAGAGTCATTAAGTTGAAAAACGTGGTTTCGAGAAAAATGCGATTAAAGTTTTTAAAGTTTTTTTTTTGTTTCATTCGTAAAATATCGTTGTAAAAAGTGATTTTTATTTACATATCGAATCCGGCTTCGTACACTACTCCTTCCTGGTCTTCATATGCGTCATTTTCGAGGATTTGTGCGTTTCTTCTTGGAGTCCGCTCTTCTTTAGATGCTTCCGTCGCTTCAAGCTTGGTTCGATCAACACGTCTGTCATTGACTTTATCGCAGCGTACTGCCCTGCTTCCGGGCCGATTGTAGCACCCATAACTTCCATAACTTCCATAACTTTCAAAATCGGAAAAAACCCTTCATTAAAAATGCAAACAGCACTAAAAGCAGCAATTTCAAGTGTTTGTTTACCAACAAACTTGTGTTTAGGAGCTATGTTCTAAACACACGAATTATAACTTTCGTTATTCTTTCGAATATTAGCGCGTAAGCATCTCTCGAGCTCTTTTTCGTCGGTTAATTCCTCTTAAATTGGTTCTAAAAGGTCTTTCACTTCTTCATCGAAAGCCGAAGGATATTTGAAGTCGTGTAACTTATCTATAGCTACTGCCTTTTGATAACCGCACCATGAATCCGCTCCGGCTGGACAGTACTCGTGTTGCGGCTGTGCGTCGGTAGAATACTTTTGATAAAAAGAGGCCAGAATTGCCCTCTTCATATCTGCTGCAGAATCGAGGTGAGCAAGCACAACTTTTTTAAAGTAGCCAGATAATTTTGCCAGTGGCGCTTCTGTGAACTGTAAAGATTTTACTACAGGTTGGTCACTTTTTTTAGCCCTCTTCTTTCTTAGTACTGTTTCACCTCTTTCTAATGCCTCTCTTTTTTCTTTTGCTTTCAGAGCTCTTTTTATTTTCGCAAGTTTTTTTTTGCTTCTTTTCCACGTCTATATATACTCTTGCCTACGTGTAAAACACATGCTTTTTTCTTCACTTTGAGAACCTTACCATACGGTTCAATTTCTAGCCGCTTTAAAGTTTTACTATCACTACTTCACACTTCAGTTTTACTATCTACTTCAACTTAAGTTTCCTCATCTCTTGCTTCCGATCACATACAACTTCAAATAAATTCGCAACAGCACGGTCTAATAAACTGCGTAAATAATTTTTACGAATGTATTATTGAAGTTTTAGATTTACATGCGCCATTTACTACAAAACGTATTTTGCACCGCGCTATTCCGTGGATCACACCTAGTATACAAAGTGGATCAAGGAACGCGACAAATTGTACCTGCGTGCGAAGCGAACTCGAAACCTGCGTCATTTCCAGGAATATAAGAATATGCGTCGCGACATTAAAAATATCTTAAAAGTGGTCAAAAATCGTTACTTAGCCGAACTAGTGCTCCAACAAACAAGCAAGAACAAACTCTGGTCTTGCCTACGAAAATTAGGACTTGCTAATCAGCCATCACAGTCCGCACATCCTCATTTTTCACCCATTGCATTAAATCTTCATTTTGCACAAATATCGTCATCTCATCCGTCTTGTGACCCTAGCGACACTCAACATTATCATGCGCCCATTACCTAATTTCCATACAACATTCACCTTTACTGCTATCAATCATCATGATGTCTTACATAGTCTTAATTTAGTTGCACAAAGTCACGTGGGCTTAGCTCCGGTCATCTTCTTTTAGAGTACCTAAAATCCATTTTTACAATGATTGCACCATATTTAACATTCATTTTCAATTTTTCACTCATCTCTGGCTATTTTTCTCTCATTTGGAAATCATCTTACATCATGCCACTTAAGAAAATCCCTAACCCCTTAAGTCCTTCTGGCACCCGTCCAATCACAAATCCTCCCCACCTCTCTAAGGTCATTGATTACCTTGTCACCCAGCAGATCACAAAATATGTAGAGATAAATCTCATACTGCATCCCACACAATGTGGATTCCGTAAATTTCACAGCACCCAAACTGCCCTATTACACCTTGTGGATAGTCTACGTTTGGGTATATATCGTGGGGCAGTTACTATTTTGGTACTGTTCGATTTCTTAAAAGACCCTTAAATCATGTCGTAATTCTAACCTACCTTCGAGACATAGGCTTTGAGGAATCAACATTGAGATGCTGCATTCTTATCTGACAAATCGCTCTCACACAATAATTGGCCTGGATGATTTAACATTTAATTCTGAGTATACTACTTCCGGCGTTCCGAAAGGTTCGAGCTTAGGCCCTATTATTATTTATTATTGTTATAAATACCTTATTCTCTAGACTTAAATATTGCAGAGACACTACCATCATCTTCGCTGATGATACGCAATTTTATCTCTCGACCCGGATATGTCATCTAAATGAAACGATGCGCAATATTAACCGTGACATTGCTAGGCTTCTGAGATGGTCCCATGATTATGGGCTTACTTTAAATACGCGTAAAATTCAGGCCATCATCCTAGGTTCACCTCAGAATTTAGCCGTTATAAAAAATCTCACCATACCACAAATTATTGCTGAGTCGGATGTAATGCCTTATTCACATGAAGTCAAAGATCTTGGTGGTATAATAACATCCGACCTAACATGGAATCGCCATGTTAGTACCATATCATCTAAAGTACATAATGTTCTTTCCAGGCTTAAACTTCGTGGTGCTTTTCTTCCACCGCAGATCAAACTCACGCTCGTCAACGCATTAGTCATCCCACACCTCGATTACGCATCTTTAGTTATAGCCGATTCAACTGCATATCTTAACACTAAATTACAACGCCTTCAAAACATCGCCTTGAGATATGTGTATCGCCTGCGCTGGGATGAAAGACTTGCGTCGTATCGTCAGAAAGCAAACTGGCTATCCATAACATCTAGGCGACAGTACTTTCTTGGTAGCCTCACTCATCAAATCATCCATACCTCCCAACCTTCCTACCTTGCTGACAGATTCATTCCTCTAGACCATTTCATACGCTGATCTTCTCGCTTACAATCATCTCAATATAAGCTTCCAATTCCTCATACAAACATCTTTGCACACTCTTTCTGGATCACAGCTATACAGTTTTGGAACTCCTTGCCACGCCGTCTGCACACATTTACATCTCTCGAAATATTTCTTACTAACCTAATAACACATCTTATCAGGGCTGATCAACCGCAAGTTTGTTACGTATTTTATTTTCACGTTTTAAACTATGCGAGCGTTTTCTAATCGATTTATACTACTCTACGTGTAGCTCATGTGCTATTTCGTTATTTTTTATTTACAATATAGTTAGTAAAAAGTGGTCAGGACACTCATAAATAAGTTTTCAATCAATCTCTCTCTCTCTCTGGCCCTCCCTCCCTCTCTCCCAATTATATCTTTTTGATAGAGTTACATAACTGTCTTGTTGCTGTTTGACTTCTCGAAAACCTTTGATAGCCTTAGTCCTACAGTAATCCGGATGTGTTTACGAACCATTGGCTTCGAGGATTCAGTCAATCTGAGCACTTCTGATGTTCCTCAAGGTACCAGCTTAGGACCTATTCTCATCATCATCGTCAATAACACCTTATTCCGGAGGCTTCTATACTGTCGTGAGACCACTATCATATTCATCGACGATACGCAATTCTCTACCTCACAAGTCGCTTAAGTGAAACAATACGAAATATCCATAGTTATATTGTAGAATTGGAACACAGGGCACGTGAATATGTTCTTATGCTAAACACAATCAAAACTAAAGCCGTTATTCTTGGATCATCCCAGAATCTCGCGAATATAAAAATCTGATCATGCCACTTATTGTAGTTGGGATGGATATCGTACCATATGAAAATGAGTTAAAAGACCTCAGTGTAATCATGTCATATGATCTTTCAAAGAGGTGGCATATAAATGCTGTTTTTGATTTAGGTTCCATAACTTCTTTTATAAATTAAAATTCGTGGTGCATTCCTGCCATCATCGATAAAACTCATCCTCATAAAATCATTATTTGTTCCTCATCTAGACTATGCCACCTTGGTTACAGCTGGTCTACCTGATTATCTCATCTTTAACTGCAGATACTTCAAAATAGTGCCTTGAGATATATTTATCGCCTACGACGTAATGACAGGCTGGTGCCGTACCGAAAGAAACCAAATTTGCTCTCTGACTCGCTCAAAAGGCAATACTTTTGTGGTAACGTTACCTACCTAATTATATCTACATCACAGCCATTGTATCTTTCGGGAAGATTTTTCCTGTCGATCACTCTGTACGACTATCCTCGTTCATATCCACGTTCTTTCCCCTTCATACTCCCAACACCTCGCACTAACATATTTTTGCAAACTCATTTTAGATCATTGCTATCAAATTTTGGAACTCCGTACCCAATCATCTGCGTAATCTTACATTCACATGATCACTTCGTACTAACCTTTATGCATATCTGTTTAGGGTAGATTCTGCGTAACTGTGATATTTCTTAATTATTTTTAACTGCATGTGGCGTGGAAACTATTTTTAGCAATCGCGTGATCTTTACATTAAAGTTATTTAGGTTAAACAAAATATGTCATTTTTATTTTTTTTTATTATTTCTATCCCTTCTATCGTTATTACTTTAATTATTATTATTTTTAGTTTTCGGCTCTTTTCTTTTCTTGCAATGCTCCGGGACGCAGAGCGAGCATACTAGTTTCACGTAATGTTTGTACGTTACCATCTTACAGAGACTATTGTAATGGGAGTTTGGAATTATGATTTGCCACAGCCCGCAGTGGCCAGGGAACTAATAAAATTGCCAATCAATCAATCATGTGCGCTCCGCTATCTCCCATTTTCATACTAAAGTTAGAGGGGTTGATAATTTAGCGCTTATAGTTATCACCCATGCTTTCCCGGTAATAGTACCTTTTCTTATAAAATATTTAATCAATCCCTTAACAAAAACGTTTTTCCTAGTAACTGGAAAAGAGCTATTATAATTGCAATGAACAAGAACAGGTCTCCTACTTCTTTATCCGATTTTCATCCCATTGCACTCATTTGCTTTCTGTCTAAATTATTAGAGAAATTAGTCCAGAACCAAATGGAACAATGCATCTCTGCCCGCTTTCTTGTCAATGATTTTCAGGCAGGTTTCATAACATCTCAAAGTACACAAACAGCAGTTCTGAAATTAACTGATGATATTCGTATTGGTATGGATAAGAGGCTTGTCACAATTCTTTTGATGTCTGACTTTAGTAAAGCATTTGATTCAATTTCACGTGAGCCAGTTTTTTCCTAGATGCAAAACGGCAGCAGTTCTTCTGGGCTTCCTATTGGTCTGAAATAAAAAAAAAACAAAATGATTTCAATTACAGATGAGTTTAGTCATAGAATACACGTATAAAAGTTAATCAAAAGTATAAAATAAAAAACTTGGTTAGGTTTAAAAAGAAATGGTTACGTTTTCACCCTTTTTAAAACACTTCGTACCCCTTTAAAGTCATTTTTTTATCACAAAATCTATAATATTTTAGGTTTACTTTATTGGTAAATATGTAGACTAAAACCCCTCAAGATTACAGCCCGATCGGTCAAATACTTTTTGAGTTACAGCTGCAGCCATTTATGAAAAAGTGGTTTCAAGAAAAATGCGTTTAAAGTTTCAAGACGAAAAGGCATTCGTTTTTACAACTTACCGATCAATCAGTGATCCCAGATGCATATAACAGCCATTCGCCTTCTTCGAAAAGTTGATTTATTTTCAATTGCTATTGTTTTCGGGCCTCTTTTCTCTCTCTCTCTCCGGCTCATTCGGTTCTAACTATTTACGTGACTCTCATCGATGTTCTTCGAGAAGTTCAGTGGTTGTGTTCCGACAACGATGTCCAATTGATTCATTAGTCTCAGTTTCGACTTGTATCCATCATTGAACACTCTAGCTACGGTATAGGCTGCTATTTCAATTAACGGAATGCAAGTGTTTTGGTGCCAAATGGTAGAGTTGAAGCTTTTGTTAGCGTTCTGTATATGACACCCAAACATCTTTTCAACAGATCTTCTTTGGATAAATGGTCATAAATCGGTAAAAGATGCTCCTTTATTCCTTGATAAAGCATTAGTGTCAGATCTTTCGTTCCTTATTCAAAGCGACAGCTTTCTGCCTCTTACACCAGCTGTCAGGTCCCGTCGGAATCTTTTACGGAATCGACTTCCATTTTTCCTGATGAGCCATCATGATTTTTCGCACACTCTTCTTTTTGATCTTGTATCCACTGCTGATATTTTACAGTGTATATTTTATTTTTCCTTGTTAAACTGCTCTTAACGACTAAATCGATTACTTTTCCGGTATAGTAACCGATCAGCGTTGTGACGGCAAATAGTGACTTGAATCCCCGTTTTTTCCACGATCCGTCGCTAGAGGCTTTGAGGTGTTTTTCAGGCCTTCCGTGTGTATTGTTTTTTATAATTTCTTCTTAAGCAGCAGTTTGACATAACATCTTGGAAACCGATGCGGCAGCATCAGCAAGCTGTACGATAATACGCGAGTATGCGGAATTAGAGATCCCAGTAAACATGTCCATAAGATTACAAAATGTATTGATACCCTGGCATCCGATACCTAAACTCTCATGACGAGTACAATTCTCCGATTTATTTCGTAGCCAGTATGAATGAAAGATCCTGAATAACTCTATACGATGCAGCGACGCGTAAAAACAATTTTGAATGCCAGTCCTCTTCGTCCTGACTCTTCAAAACGTACGGCTTGCTTGCACTTGTAACACCGTAATATACTTACAAAAGTACCAAAAACGGAAACGAATTCAATACTTTTGTAAGCAAATGCAGGCTTCGAACGAATATCTTCACTGTTCACAGAATGCAGTTTCTTTGCACTCGCTCTCTATTATCGTAAATTGATTCCTTAAAAATATCTTTTCTTGGCTTGTTTTCTTACGCTATTTTGTTCTTTTCGAAGGCATTTTCGTTTCTAAAATTCGACCGAATGCGTGAAACGATTAGGTTACACTGAAACAGCTGCTGAAGAAGATTCGTTCGTATACCTATACAGTTACATCCTATATATACATATACTATGTAACTGTATTGGTGTGTATAGAATACAAAAGGTTCCTACGAAGAAATTTCACCTCGCAAACGGTTGTCTCCCTCCTTCTATCCGCGCGGCCCAAGCGCTTCAGGTATACTAGTTCGGCGCTCTCCGATTGTTCTCAACTATGGGCTATATCTCCGAAACTGCATCATAAATCGACATGAAATTTGGTCAGACTACTTTCAGAGGGTACTACTTCCGAAATTTGCACACAACAAAATTTGTTTTAAGGTTATAATCGAGGAGGTCCCTTTAATTCGAATGCTATTTGCCTTTTCATCTAGGAAGTGAGTTGCAGCTTAAGCGTTTTTATTCGGATCGAGAATCGTAATTATCGCTTTCGGATGTCACGCTGCCCGCCTGAAAAACAAAAGGCGCGGCATTAAGGCGATGCGCATGTTCTTCAAGTTCATTCTCGTCATTCACCGTCAATGCTATCATTCGAAGTTCTACACGACACTCGCCAAGCTTTTATTCCATTGTCTAATTTTCATTGTCGAATAATTTGAAAACGCTAGCGTAAAAAAAATATCATCAAGAAATTTTCGATTCTGTTTTTGACGATCTACTACTTACAATTAAAAGGTGTTCTGAAGGTGGCACTACGTGATGTATATGGGTTACCCGATGAAGGTAGTTAACAATTACCATTGTCTGAACACGGTATCTTCCTCTTGCGGGGCCTATTGACGCACTCAAAAAATAGAGAAAAAACACACGCCAATACTATCGCACTTCTTATCGCTGTACTAAATAATTAAACACCAACGATAGGTACTTTCCTATCTCGCCAACTGCTTTAAGTCAGAGAGCATTCATAGTATATTTCTAATATTTATTTACTTGCTTTTTCTAGTAGACTTAATTTAACGAATGTAGCACTATTTTTCTTCAACCCGCGATGGACCTACAGTTTTGTGAGGACTCCGAACCTCGTCTATACCATTGCCAATAGAGTTGGCGAAGACGTTCTTTCAACTATTGTTTCGATTTTGTGTCTATTGCTTTGAGCATTTTTGTTTCTATTATTAAGTTGGTTTCTCTTCTGCTGCATGTACTTCTCTTTGCTTTGAAGGCTCCTTTCTTGTCGCAGTTTTGGAGTACTTATTTCACTTATAGTATAGCGTCTTCCGTGCACTTAATTTTCATAAAGCCATACTGATTTTCATTGGCGCAGAGTGCAACAAACTATGATTCCTATAAACAAACTGGATTCCCAGGGGAACTACGAATTTAATTCGTGAAATTTGTGAAAATTTTACTTTTTCACATTACAGCTTTTAAAATTCCTGAAAAATGTAGGAGAATCAAATTTCAAAGTTATTATTCATGTAATGATTTATAAGTGGCGGGTTTATAAGCTACACTAAGGAAAGAAAACTGGGGAAATGAAACAAATAACGCCGAATTGATTGAAATAGCAAATTTATTTTACTTAATTTAGGGTTCTCTTTTACATATGTTTACGATATGGAGTATGTGGAGAGGGGGCAATGTTGAATTTTAAAACACGTTGGGATTGTTCGGCTGGAAGGATGTTCGCGAGACGGCAGAATTTTTCGCGATGATTTTCCCACTGAAAATGTCCCACTGTTGTAATTAGTGGGGAATAGGGATGAGGAAGACGGGAAAGAAAAAAAACTAACAAACTAAATGAACATAGTTTTTATATAAAAAAAATTTAAAGGGGGTTGACTCGAATTTCTAAAAAGTTCCTACTTATGTTTTTTTGTCACAATATCCGGTCACCCGTTGGTTGCCGATCGAGTGTGCAAACAACAATCACTAACATAAAAAAATATTCTGTAAGGTATTAATCTCTTTGTTTGGTGCATAACAAAAATATAACGAGATTAACATATTCGTCTCAAATAGAAAAATAAAATAGCACATTATGATACGAGTGCGCAAAGTAGGTATTTCCCACACGACGGTGGAAAAAAAGCGAGCGTGGGAACACGTACGCAGCACACGAGTATTGTATACTATTTTTCCTATTAAGTACGCAAAGTTCGACACCTATATATAACATTTAAAGTGTCGGTGCAAGGGCGGCGGAGAAGGAGTTTTCGGGGGGCAAGGCCCCCGACCCAAAACAGTATTTGTAAATGCTTTTGTAATGAATAGACTAAATTTAGATATATATGTGACGCGTTCTTAAGAAAGGGACCTAAGCGTCCGAACGGCAATTATGAGGAGAGGGAAAAGAAGAGGCAAGACTGCGGCGCAGTGTTTCCGATATTCTTTAACTCTCTTTCTGTACACTACTAACTCGAGTTAGGAAGATATGCTCAAAATTTCAGCGCAAAATATTGAAAATTGAGTCGTTGGTAGCATATCTTTTCCCTCTCCTGCACAATTATCGTTCGGACGCTTAGGTCCCTTTCTTCAGAACACGTCACACACACATATATATATATATATATATATATATATATATATATATATATATATATATATATATATATAAATATAATACATTATTTATTATGGTTCTTACTTTTAATTGTTATTAATATTAATTGTTACAGTGCAATTAATAATTTGAACAAATTTTAATGAATTTAAATTATCCCTCGCATTCACGTTTACGGGTACATTCTCAATTACATTACTATTTTAGGTTATTTCCGTACTGAAGAACCGCGAATGAAAAGTAAAACAAATGGAAGTTTTGACACGTCTACTCTACATGTCTGTATACCTATAGAGCTACTTTATTGCACGTGAAATTTCTTTAGCGCATGCTAAATTATAAGATCAGTAAAGTGTGAGAAAGCGGCACTTTGCACATGCAAATACGTGCGCAAAATCGAACTTTGCGCACTATAATAAGAACAATATATAAAAAAACTTGAGTTTTAAGTTTGTTGCCGTAGCAACTACTCTCCTTTCGGGCAAAAGAAATGAGAAGGATGTGTTAATTGGAATTTTAGTTTAGAGGTGAACTTACTCGTCCTTTTTTCTCGATGACCTGGTCCTCGTCGATGAACTCGTGGGACAGTGACTTCAGGCGGGTGGAATTGTTACGTCCCCGTAACTAAATAAATAATTACTAAAAAACAGTTCTGATAAGTATAACCACATTCATAGTAACTGAGCATTGCTTAATAATTCAATTCGACAAATAAACTGCTTTGCATGAATCATACTGGACCGAAGGCAATCACTGGGCAACAGCAATTTCATCGTTTTCTAAAAACTTTGCCATTAATCACGAAAAAGAAGAATAAAACCGGTATGCCGAAAATTCTGTAAAATAAGTAATTCACGTGATATTACGTCAGCCGAACATCGCACTTAGATTTGTCCTCCAAAGAAAAACCTTCGCTATATCTAAGAAAACAAGTACATAATACAGTATACCAAATAAGAATATTACACGTAAATTTCCGAAAACACGATGTCGTAATCTTCGTTACAGCATTTCAAAATCTTAAATAAATATTCTATAATTTAATAAACATTCAATTGCGACAACATTTTCAGTAGATGTTTCAAACGCGACAATATCCATCATCGATCATTTTTATACGTTTCTTTGCGACAATATGTTTAATTCCAATTTAATGCGACATTCGAATATTTTTGTAATTTCAAATATGGCTATATTTAAGTGCGCCAACAATTGTAAATTCTATTCCGACAATATGTTTAATTCGATTTAAGTACGACAATACTTTCAACCATACATTTTTGTAAATTTAATTACTACTGTTAATCACGACGATCAAAATTGCCAATTTAATTGCGATAACGTTTAATTACAACAGCATTAGTATCCGAATAGTTTCACGATATTTTCAGTTTAACAATTCCAAACATTTTTATATTCTGCCAACGTCGACGAGAATGCTTGTTATTCTATATATTGAAAGTTGCAAATGGCATAGCACAGAGTCCAAGATTCGCATGGATCTCATTATATTTGCCACATTATACATAATTCATATTGAAATTCAAATATTGTTAAAAACATGTAGAGATATGACGGAACAACCAGAATCCAGCATCTTTCTAAGAATTCCTTTCACTTTTCCTACTCCCAAAATTTTATGATTCGCGACCATGGGCTATCTTCATTATAAAAAGGGCGTGCGCAAACAACCAAACAGTTCCAGCCAGTCAGTCAGTCACTCAGTCAGTCAACCAGCGTCAGTCAGTCAGTCACTCAGTCAGTTAGTTAGAGTGTCAACCAGCGTCAGGCAGGCAGTTGAAGATGATGAGTGGATAAGTTCCAGCCGCTCAGCCACACTTCGGTCGTAGGTGACACCAGAAGGAACCTATGGTAAGAATAATTTCTTCATTTATCCCAATTAACTACCCTTCCTCTATGTCTGAGACGAAGTGCCAAATGGAGCACTAAAAGGAAGCGGTTCGGTCCCTTCTCCGAGCGGTGGACAAGAGTCCTTTTGGATTCAGTTAACCTTCTCCGATGATTGGATCCGAACCAATTCAATTTAGGAAAAATCATATTTATTTATTGTTTTTTTTTATTAGCTAAGGACTGATTCTTTCCTCTTTCCCGAGCGGTGGACGAAGTTCCTTTTGAACTCTGTTAACGTTCTCCGGTGAGTGGATCCATATCAATCCCAACGTTGGTTTATCCTGTAATCGATGGCAGCACGTCGACCAAGATAAATCCATAGGGACTTCATATTGTCATATTGTTATATATTATAATTTTTATTTTTGTTTTCTATTAATTAGTAGACTCCCCCCCACTTTTGACTAATACTTTAAATAGAAATTCCGGATTTCATTAACACCTTATTCCCTTTTTTGTTTTCAGTGCCAGATGCTTGGGAAAGAAATATTAGACGGCTCCTCCAAATTGTTCAGAAGGTCGCTTCATCGCTCCCTATCATTCCTACCTTATACCTTTCTCATTCTGTCTAACACCATGTTTTGAAACTTAAATGAAATAAATTAAATTTTTCCTGAAAACATTTGTACTTCTTTATTTTACCTTCACCTTTATTCATTTCTTTTGCATTAGCAGCAGCCCTCACAAATTTTCGAACTCAGGATTGACTCTTCCAGTCGATCCAGTCTTTTCGCGGTTGTGTCGAGGAAACGGTATTTGCAACCAAAAACCCTTGCAAAACGCCTTTCCCTCCGACCGTAACAGAATTGAGTCCCTGGACTATTCAGGAGATGGAGTGAAGTGTCTTACTAACTAGTCGTTGCGCCGCGAACGCTATAAGTTCGCGTAAACTCGGTGATTTCTATTGGTATTCCCTATACGAATAGGGAACCGAACATTTTTATAAGAGGTTTCATTTGTCCATCATGTTTACAAAAGTATTAATTAGTACATAGAATTGACATTGTGCAAAAGCAAGAAAATGTTTTGAAATTTTATCTAAAGGCTTAAATTTTTAATAATTTGAATTTGGAGACTTTTGCCCAGCAATAGCAGCTGGTGGTAATTGCATTAATTAAACTTTTTAAGATGGTTGAAAATATTTTCATGTGTCCGCTGTTGAACTTATTAGCGGCTTTTGTGAAACACATTTTTTAAAGAAAATATTAAAAATGGAGGATGAGTTTTTTGTTAGTACCAGCTTGTATTATTAGTGCCCGATTCAAAGATAAAAAAATTAATGAGCCCCCTAATATATATACATATATATGGAAATTTATAGAACTTTCCACATTCAAGAGAAATAAGGGTCCTTCTTTTTAAGGCACAGCTTTCAATTTTTGTCTGATGACATGATACATTAAAAGGCAGTTCTATGCATGCAATTTTTTTCTTTAGCTGGAGGTTTAGGTTGTTTATTAGGCTACGGTAAAAAAAAATAAAATCAGGATGTTATTCTGAAAATTCACCTTCAATGTTCATTTTGATGCGTTGATTATGAATTTCATAATGAGAAATGGCGGAAGGCAATTTCCAATGCAAAATCTTTAAACAATCCGAAATTTTAGATTTTTATTGCATTTATTTTCAAAAACATCTTATCAATGCAAATCAGAATAACACATACACAGAATTTTTTGAACGCCTTTTTGAGTATTTCCTAATTTTAGGATTTTGAAAAATTCAAAAAGGGTTCAAGAAAATTCAGCTCTTTCTTTGATCGATTCTAAGAACTGATGATGTTTAACAACAAGTTTTCAAAAAGTCTACCCTAGGGTGGGTTTTCAACCCTTAGATGTAATAAATAAAATAAGCACATGACTCTTTACATTGGACCTCGACCGTCCTGTTTTTGGTCATTTCACCGAATTTTATGGTGCATTTCGTATTGAAAATTGTACTTTTTTTTAAAAATAACCTCGAAACAACCATTCTTTTTTTTTAATTAAGTTAGCGGGCCGGGTCCAGCCCCCCTCCTCTCCAAATTTTAGCGCCCGATATTATTGGATAGATTTTTTTTCTTTTTTTTTTGCGATGGTTAAAAAAAGGGAAAATCTGCACACAGACCAACAGTTGGTATCTTCCCGACCGAGGTCAATCCGATAACCTACCGGTGAGACGGATTCCACCAACCGCTTCAGGCCGGGATGGAGGATCTGGATAAATCCAGACACATCCAGAACATCGGAAGCTGGGGTGACCGCCTAAACCCTCCCATCCATGGTCAAGAGTTACATGAAAAAAGATGCAAGCAACACAAGGACATGGATGCGTAATATCCATCGTTATCCAGCGGCAGATGTTGTTATGGTAAAGCCACCCAGGAACATCCGTAAGGACTCTCATATCCGGGTGGCGCCGCTTTACGACTCCCTCGATGGACCTCCGATCTAAAACAACAACAACAAAATAATAAAACCCGATGTTAAAGAGAGAACCTACGACCAGCTCCCCTAACCCCCGGATTCTTACTGCACGACGTTATTGGGCAGTACTCTCCGCGATCTTCTTACGGCGCAAGACTGCTTCTATAAAAGCAGCCACCCGCGTCCACGACCGCTCCGACTGCCGATGATGTTATCCGGCCCGACACCACACACGCTTCCTTCCAGATTTTGACGCAGCCCCCTCCACGTTTCGCATTCGAAGAACGTGAGGAGGGCATCGTCCCGGGGGGAGCCACAATGGGCACATGCCGGTTCCGGTACTTTCCCCATTTTGTGAAGATAGGCCCGGAACAGGCCGTGTCCAGTGCGGAATTGGGTGAGATAGTAATTTACCTCCCCGTGGGGACGGCTGACATTATTGGATAGGTCGGTGGCGTATTCGTAACAATAATTTCGAGAAACATAAATGCAGCCGAGTGAAGCGAATTATCCGATGTTACAATTACTTTACTTTTAATTTGATCATAAATGTTTATAGCTAGTCCCCACCCCATCCCTTCATAACAACTATCATACCGAAGAAGGTAATTATTATTAATTTGAAAATATTTGTCATCTAACTGAGCAGTTAACCATGTTTCTGGGAGAATAATTATATAAGAAATATCGATTTTAAGTAATCGCGTAATTTAAGTATTTTTTTTCTTGCTGAATGTGATTGTAGATTTAAATAACAAATTTTCACGGCTTATGAAGCCTTGATTTATGTTATCTTGTCGTTGAGTCAAACCTGCTTCCTTCCTACTTGCTCTGATTTGATATCAAATAAGTTGTGGTGGAGTGGGCCCTCCTGGCTCACCCTTCCCAACTCGGAATGGTCAATACAGCCATTGTATCTTGAAGGTGGACCAGATCCCTGAGGAAACGCAGATTGTCGCTTTAACTGCAAGGGTTACTACCTGGAACTTACCCGATCAATATTCATCTTGGTCGAAAATGATTTGTATTACTGCGTTTATACTTGACTCGTTTATTGACGAAGGTCATTTATAGAAAAAGTCCTGGTTCCTCGGGATTTCGCATATCCAGTGCTCCTCGTGAAGCACAAATTATTGAAGATGCTCTACCTACAAGATGCCTACCTGCAGACTGTCAGTAGAAGAAAGGTGGTAATAAAACGTACGCTTCGCGAGAGTTACTGAATTATATGAGCCCGAGTACTACAACGCTCAACTATCCACCACTGTACTAGTTGTGCCAGACTACGAGCCTTAATCTGTGCTCAAAAAATGGATTCTTTGCCGCGTGCGTTCCGTCATCTCTTCCGTTCATCCACACAGGGATCGGCTATGGAGTATTTTTTTCACTAACCTGTTTTGTTTGTCGCGGCCAACGAGCTCATAAGTGCTACCTGGCACTTTTTGTATGTTTGGCGTGTTGCCAAGCTGTGCACCTCGAAGTAGTAGATGATTATAATACTCCTTCAATGGTATGGTACAAATTGTTTAGGCGCAAGTCGTGAACTAAGGAGGTTTCCAAAATCGCTCCTCATTCCAAAGATCTAACAGTATATGGTCATGCGAGAGATTGACTGGAAATTCACGAATGGAACTTCCGGTGATGTACAACATAATCCACGAGCCGCACTCGACGTATTCTCTGGTTTGGATTTACACTTTCTTATACGTTTTATTATCGTATAAATGTGTAAATCGTTGCGAATCGTTTTAACGTTTAAATAAATGTTCGAGGAAATTATAAGTAGTTTCGATGGCAACCTGCTAGCGTTTGCAAATCGCACGGCCACACACGGTGGCGACGAGCACCCTAAAAGAAAAATAGTCTAATAGATAATAGTCTACAGTCAGTCAGATCACCGAAAGCAGACAGGCAACTTCGGGTCGTTAGCAACTTTTCGCGTGAGAGACCTAAATCGTGAGTCACTAAGTCCAGACGGGACTTAGCCGATTTCATACATCTAACCCGGGCTCGGCGATTTGCCTCTGGAAGTAATCCGACTCCTGGTTTCCGAACGACGGGAAAACCGAGTGCGCGCTCCGGTGGTTCACTATAGCGCGCCGAAAATCATTTCTGTACGGGTGCTGGCCGGGACGATAATAATAAGTAATAACTGTGCGAAGAGCATAAACGAGTGTTCCTCAAATCCCGACCAAAGAGACCTGCATCCGTAACATCTATTAACCCTTTCAGTCACGAATTTTTCCAGCCATGGCATTTTTTTGAAATTTTATATACTTGAGTTTTTGAGGTCGCTGATTACGAATCCGGTGTCAGATCTTTAAACTTCAAAATGGCGGATCGAATATGGCCGTCCAAAAAATTCAAAAATAATGAATATTAGACAAAATCATAATTTTTCAAAATTTTTGTCGGTGTTCCGTATCGGGAATGTACGGGAGGAGGGGCCAAGTTAATCAGGTGCTTAGGCTCGGTAATTTTGCCCAACTTTATTGATGGGACAAATACAGATTCTTATGATCGCGCACATCGCCCGAAAATGTGTGTATGTAATGAAACAGCTTCGCATTCGACAACGTATCGAGTGCCGTTGCTATCGACTTTTAATTTTGTATAGGCTCTCGCGTAACTATTTCGTAACCGAGATTGGCCAAGTGACGCGAGTAGGCCCTGATGATTACGCATTGAGATCGTGCGTACAACTAACTAGACGCAGCCGCGTGAATAGTCGCGACGATCTGTTATCGCTAGGTCGATTTACATCCAATAGATGGCGCGCACCCGCGCTTTGATCGAAACAATGAGTTACCGATATCGTTCATTGCGCCCGTCCTGGACCAGCCGGGTCCAGACTAAGACTCAGTGTTGTGAAACTTAATACCGGATACTTAATCCTAACTTAACGTAAATACACTCGAAGTACTCTTAAATCTAAATAGTAACCTTAAAGCTAAAATACAACTAAAGATCGTTTCGGGTCGTTACAACTCATCAGTATCGTCATGGACGACCGGAAGTAAAGCCAACTTGGCTGAAGGACGGACCAGCGTTGCGCCGGCAGTGCGAACTGATACCACTCGGATCAATCCATCCTTTCCTGGATGACATTCTGTTATTCGTCCAAGGTGCCATTTTGTAGGGGGAGTGTTATCATTTCGCACCAACACTAAGTGTCCAACACGCACAAATTCATTACGCGAATGCCATTTGGATCGGTGCTGGAGCGAAGTTACATAGTCGGAGCTCCACATTTTCCAAAATGACTCTAGCAATTGTTGATACAACTGCCACCGACCTAATCGGTTAACGTTTATGTCCAATAACGTAGGCTCCGGGACTGCCGTAACTTCGCCCCCACCAGGAAATGACCTGGAGTTAATCTGTAATGTAAATCGTCGGGGTGATCCGTCAGCGGGGCGAGTGGTCGCGAGTTAAGACAGGCTTCGATTTGACACAGTAATGTCGTGAACTCTTCGATGGTTGGAGTGTGCGCACCGAGTATTCGACGAAGGTGATGCTTCACACTGCGCACTCCACTTTCCCACAAACCTCCGAAATGTGGAGCGGCTGGAGGAATGAATTTCCAGGTAATGCGATTTTCAGACAAGAAAGTTCGGAATTCAGGATCCTCGTTTGCAGAATGGAAAGCTCGAATTTGCTCCTTGGAACGTAGTGCCTCTATCGCTATATATATACATGGTGGCCGATTTATCTGAAGACATCGAAATATCTCGAGAACTATGCACAGAATCAAAAAAGTTGTCGGATGAAAGTTGTTCAACACGAGGGGGGGGGGGGCATCCAGTGATAATTAAATTTACCCCCTCCCCCATCCCCTGGAGGTGGAGTGGGGGCAAAAACAATAAAACTTAAATAGGAACCCCCATTTTTTATTGCAGATTTGGATTCTCCGGAAAAAAGTACACGAATTTGACCTAGGAGCTATTGCATTTTGGTTCACAGGTGGCGCTGTAATCGATAAAAATCCAAATTTATCCGAAGACATTGAAATACCTCGAGAACTATGCACAGAATCAAAAAAGTTGTCGGATGAAAGTTGTTCGACACGAAGGGGGGCATCCATGGGGCAAATAGGGACAATTTGAACCCTTTATGAAAATTTAATATTAAAATTCTAATATTACAATTTTTAATATTAGAATTTAGTAATATCAATTGCGAAAATTGTTATTCTGAATATGAAATTTTAATAATGTCCATTCGAAAAATTAAGATTATGAATAATTGATATTCTTCATATTAAAACTCAAAACTGATTACATAAAAATTGTGCATACAATATGGAAGCAATTTTATAAATAAGTTTTCTACCTTCAATAAAATTACATTTTAGGTTTTAAATTTATTATTTAATAAACAAAAAGAGGACATCACGCAATCCATTAAAAAACGCGTCATGTCCCTTCACTCAGCTCATTCATTCTCTCTCTGTATGTTTTTTCCGAAATGAGAATAAATAAGCTGAGCATTGACGGTCAAACCAGCTTCTATTAAACAAAACGAAACTCTTACTTCATTTGGGGATTTCGTCGCCATCTACCGGACCCCGAGAGAACTCACGTGGTTTCATACATGTACATCGCTTGCATTTCGGCCATCACCGGCGCCGGTTCTGTTACATAACGCTAGAGGGCGACATAACTCGAAAATAAAGTAGCATATCATTTTATACATAAGTTGAGTCACACGTAACCAGTTCACCTACATTTTTCTCTACTTTCCTGAAGGGAAGTAAATGGATATCGCGACTTTCTAATCCCCATATTAAAATTTAGTATTCACGGTCTCTCAGTGTAAGACTGTTTTTGAAGTCCATTATATTGGTAGTAATTCGGTCGGAGGTCACTTTGCTTTTAGAATAACAACTTTCCGTTTACGTGACTATTTTTTGTCTACCCTTCATTGCTTAAATCGAATTGCAAGTTAAAAATGAATCCTGCTACAGTTCCCGAAAAAATCGAAATGATTCTTATTTATGGTGAATGTAAGAGGAATATTGACGAGGCTGTTGCGTTGTATGCTGAGCGTTTTCCAGATAATGCTCGCTCGCGTTCTTTTTTTTACAAAGTTGTGAATGCCTTTCACTCTGATGGCAGCGTACAAATGAAAAAAAGGAAGCGAAGATTAAGAGTTACAGGAGAAGCTAACGAAGTAGCTGTACTAGCAGCTATTCACCAAAATCCACATGTAAGCACACGACAATTACATCGCGATTCCGGCATTTCCAGAGACAGTATTCAAAGAATATTGCATCGTCATAAGTTTCACCCATATCACATTTCACTGCACCAGGAACTAGATGGCGATGATTTTCATAACCGCGTGGTGTTTTGTGAATGGGCATTTCAAAAAATGCAAACGAACCACAATTTCTTTGCTAATGTATTATTTTCAGATGAATCTACATTCACGAACCATGGTGGCGTCAATAGGCATAATACATTATTGGAGCGTAAAAAATCCCCATTGGTTACGACAAGTTAATCATCAACGTCCTTGGTCGGTGAACGTTTGGTGTGGAATCATAGGAAATAAACTCATTGGTCCTTATTTCATTGAAGGTAATTTGAATGGAACAAAATATCGAGATTTCCTAGAACAAGAAGTACCATTACTACTTGAGGATGTTGCTATGGACGTCCGACGGACAATGTGGTTTCAACATGATGGTTGCCCAGCACATTTTTCAAGAGTAGCAAGGGAAATACCAGACCGTGATTACAATGGTAGGTGGATTGGTAGAGGTGGCCCCATTAATTGGCCTGCGAGGTCACCTGATCTAACATCTCTGGATTTCTTCCTATGGGGTTACCTAAAAGGTAAGGTTTATGAACAAGTACCAACGACTCGTGAAAACATGGTGGAACGCATAAGAACTGCTTGCGCAGAAATTTCTGCAGATATGATTCTATCATGTATAAAGTCATTTGAAGAAAGAATAAATAAATGCATTGAAGTGGAAGGTCAACATTTCGAACACTTACTCAAGTAAGTGAACAGTGAGACAGTGAGAGGCAAGGGGACTCACGTAAAACAAGCACCCCAAAGGGAACAGAAAAATACTACGTCCACGTCGATGTTCCTGGGTAACGCTAAATGTATTTTTTCCCGGCTTTGTTAGAATGACCGTATTCCATATCCGCTACGCGGGCGAAAATTGTCAATATTGGAGAATCCAAATCTGCAATAAAAACTGGGGGTTCCTATTTAAGTTTTATTGTTTTTGCCCCCACTCCACCCCCAGGGGATGGGGGAGGGGGTAAATTTCATTATTACTGGATGCCCCCCTTCGTGTCGAACAACTTTCATCCGACAACTTTTTTGATTCTGTGCATAGTTCTCGAGGTATTTCAATGTCTTCGCATAAATTTGGATTTTTATCGATTACAGCGCCACCTGTGAACCAAAATGCAATAGCTCCTAGGTCAAATTCGTGTACTTTTTTCCGGAGAATCCAAATCTGCAATAAAAACTGGGGGTTCCTATTTAAGTTTTATTGTTTTTGCCCCCACTCCACCTCCAGGGGATGGGGGAGGGGGTAAATTTAATTATCACTGGATGCCCCGTGTTGAACAACTTTCATCCGACAACTTTTTTGATTCTGTGCATAGTTCTCGAGATATTTCGATGTCTTCAGATAAATCGGCCACCCTGTATATATTGCGGTAATCCCCTTCGCGAGGTAAAGCGTTTAAACGCAGCTAAAAATGCACCTGCCGAGTAGTACATGACCAGCTCCAGATGCACGGCTCGTACAGCCAGGCAAATAAACAGAGCTATATAACACGGATGAGAGCGCTTTCCTCTACCCTTTATCTCACGAAGCTGCAAGGGACCCGCGTAATCCACGCCAACATGTAGAAAAGCCCGGGCCGGACGAAGAACTCTGGGAGGCGGTAGTGCTCCCATGAGTTGGGTGCTAACTGCTGCCTTCAAACGAACACATGCAAGACACTTGACAAGAGTAGCACGAACTAACTGCCGAGCACGTAATACCCATACCGTTTGACGCAACGTGAGCAAAGTTAATTGCAATCCGCCATGTAAGCTTCGATGGTGCTTATATTCAATATATCTTCGGACAAGGGGATGATCCTTTAAAATGAGAGGATATTTTACGGAGTACTCAAAATCTGAACGCGAGAGACGACCTCCGACTCTTAAGAGACCTCTGTCATCAACAAAGGGGCCAAGGGACGCGATTGGATTTTTTGCATGAAGGGTTTTATTTCCCTTAATTAAGTGGTGAATATCGTCAGAAAACCAGCATTGTTGAACATACCGAAACCAGAACTCTTCTGCATATTCGAACTCTGCGGCATCCACGAGTATTGGACTCACAGATAACTCCCTTCTTGTTTGGCGATTTGACGACCAACGAAATAAATACGCCGTAACGTACGGCCAAGTCCTCAAGAAATGAGTTTCTACAGTTTTCCACGTGAGAAGTCAGTACTGGTTCAAGTACGTTTAAGTTGCCTAGTACCTGAAGGGTTGGTAGCCAATGCGACGGATCGCTAGACAGCCAGGGCGGACCGTTCCACCATAATGATGCGGTGAATAAATCTGCGGCACTGCATCCTCGTGATGCTAAGTCAGCGGGGTTGTCTGACGAGCACACATGACGCCAGACTGCCTTAGGGAGAAGCGTATGAATCTTGGTGATTCTATTCGCTACAAACACTTCCCGTTTCGTTGGTTCACTACTGATCCATGCTAACACTATCGTGGAGTCAGTCCAACAAGTTTGGGCTAGTCGAGCATATTCCGAAATCTCACCAACTTGCGACATTAGTTGGGCGAGTAACACAGCTCCACATAACTCCAATTGTGGTATTGATTGGGTTTTAAGAGGGGCTACCCGAGTCTTACTGGACAGAAGTTTCGTGGTGATACTTCCATCACGGTGTTGGCATCGTACATATACTACGGCACCATATGCCACCTGTGAGGCATCTGAAAATCCGTGGAGACAACACCTAACGACGGGGTGTTGCTGTGTCCACCTGGGGATTTCTATGCGAGCTAGATTGGGAAGATCATCTTGAATCTTCGCCCATTGTGAGTTCAATCTCGGAGAGAGGGGTTCATCCCATGAGATCTGTTCCCGCCATAAAGTTTGCATAAAGATCTTGGATCGTACAATTACGGGGGAGACCCAGCCTAAAGGGTCAAACAAGCTAGCAATAAGAGCTAGGACTCGACGCTTAGTCGATGCGGGCGTTGAGGACACAACTATGTTGTAATGAAAGTAATCGGAGGTGGAGACCCATACTAGGCCTAAAACCTTAAGAGTAGCAGCGTCACTGTCCGCTGGACTCCACGCTAACCCGTGATTGGAGGGATCGATTTCTTCAAGGAGACTGGCAACTTTGCTACCCCACTTGCGGGCTACAAAGTGGCCTTTGCTGAGTAACTCGCAGAGTTCGGCTTTGATTCGCAGGAGTGTACGAACGTCATTCGCACCGACACAAAAGTCATCAATGTATTTACATCTCTGCAATGCTTCGGATCCGAGGGGGAAGGCATGTCCTTCATCTAAAATTAATTGCTGAACGACTTTTAATGCGAGATACGGAGCGCACGCGGTACCGTATGCGACACTTATACAGTTTGTTTAAGGTGCCTTACCTCCCGTTCGGGTTCAAAGCACCCCCCCCCCCCCCCCCGGGGGTTTGGGGCCAAATTTGGGTGATGCGCCAGCACCGCTGGTTGTGCACCCCTATCAAGGTAGTGTATCAATTCAGCTACCACATTATTAGCAACAAGCTGCCTGCCTTGATGCTTCTGTTGGTTCAGAGAAACCTTTCTAGCGTTGCCTCTACCCGCCAGAATCCAACACCTATTTGCGGATGGCTACCAGGTGGACACGGCACGCCGAAACGCTCCCCCGTGTGGAACCCACCTGGTAGGGGCTTGACACCGCACCCCAGCTCCCCAGTACGGTGGGTATCTCGAGTCGTTTTACGATCAGGCATTCGTCGGTACAGACCAGCCGAACGATCGGGTCCGTGAGGTCGTCAATTCTCAAAACTTGCTAAGAGAGGCGGTGTCATTCAAAGCATTGCTCCTCTTCGAGCTCGGGCACTTCGACCCCTCACTCTTCCATTGCGGACGGAGATACTCGCTCGGCCCTCTTCCACAAGTCCCCTGCGGGGACCGTATGTGACAGTGGTCAGTTGAAAATCTTGAAGCAGATTGTCTATCATCCAGAGAATCTGTTGATAGATTCGATCGTCGGGATGAACCTGTATTTGACGATACATTTTCGTAAGATCAGCTATACATACAAATGGGTACGTGAGCCATTGAACAAAATTGTGAACAGGTTTGACTGAAGTTTTGGACCGACCATCAGATGACCGTTAAAAGACGTAAAGTTAGTCGTAAGGGCCGAAGCATTAAACACCATCCGGAGCTTCGTGGTGGCGCTGTCAGCCTTCATAACGGGATGATGTGTGAGGTACACAACTCGGTTATTCTCCTTAGAGGGAGGGGGGACTCTGACCATGTGGCCGAGTGCCTCATATTCTGCCATAAATGCAGAATATTGCTGATGCATGTCAGAGTCACGCGAAAATCGGCGATTGAGTGCTGCCAACGATCGAGCAGCTGCAAATCGAGAGGCTCCGGTGGGAATAGGCGGTTTCGTTTTGAACGGTAAGCGAACCACGTATTGTCCCGAAGAAGTTCGCGAGTGGGTTGATGCGAAGTGGTCTTCGCATTGTATTTTTTCCGAAGAATATTTACAAGCAGTGGGAATATCTTCGAGATCCCAAAACTTAGTTAAGGAGGCATGGAGTGCATTGTTATCTATACAATGCAGGACAGTCGGCATATCTGGGCCTGCGTTTGAGATAGAGACTGGCCCCGATAACACCCAACCCAAGACAGTGTTTTGAACCACAGGCTCAGTTGGCAGACCGCGAGCTAACCCATCCAAAAGCAATGACCCGTATAAGTCAGCACCAATGATCATTTGAACTGGTTCATTTGCAATGGGATTGTCATCGGCCAACGGCAAGCCTTGTATGTGTGGCCATAGAGATTCCCGGTTAGGGATTTGAGGAACGTAATATTTCGCCCACTCTGTATATTTACCTGCAAACACCGGTAAACTTATCTTTGGAAGATGATCTAGATGACGCGGTTCTCTCTGCGATGAAGGGGCGGCGGAAGAAGAATTCTCGATGTGTGATGTCGCATTTGATTTTGACAGGGCCGTAGCGATGATCGAAACAATGAGTTACCGATATCGTTCAGTCGGCCATATTGGATCCGCCATTTTGAATTTTGAAAATCTGATACCGGATTCGTAATCAGCTGCTTCCAAAACCCCTATATATCAAATATTAGACAAAATTGTAATTTTTCAACATTTTTGTCGGCCATATTGGATCCGCCATTTTGAATTTTGAAAATCTGACACCGGATTCGTAATCAGCGACATCAAAAACTCCGGCATACCAAATTTCAAATAATAATAGCGATTAGTTCTTCCTGGCATGAATTTCTTTTGAAAATGATGCCTTTTTTGGTACTAATTTGTTATTAACAATAATTATTTTAAATAATTTTGCAATATTATTTTTTTTAACACTTATTGGAGTCTTAGGAAAGCCAGGAACAAAAAAACCGCATCGAAATCGATAACTATCTGTTCATAAACCTTAAAAAATCGATAGCATCTAGGTGGGGCACTGGTGTCCGCCTGTGACTGAAAGGGTTAAAGACAAACGAAGAAAATTTAATATAAGCATTTTGAAAGAAGATACGTTAACTTTGTATTTTCTGTCCCGTAATTTTACCGCATTTTCAGTATGGACCTTAAAAATTTAAAAATTCATAACTCTGTGTGTTGCGTTGTGTACATCGCGTTCAGGGCCGTTTTGATTTCGCGGGTCCTCGTTTATTAATAACCGCTTATTGATGTATCGCATAGTTAATCTTGCTTCGTTGGCGCCACCTATTAATATTTTGTTCCCACCAATGTACTAATTAGCGCCATCTATACTACTAGTGCCATCTATTTTTATGATTGTTTTCAGCTCGCTTCCGCCCAGAAACACGCTCTGTTCTCCGCGGGTTTCGATCAACGACGGTTCGCGATAACACTTTTATCGATTTCAAGACAAACATCCGAGTAGTCAATTGTAACGTACGCGGTGCTTATTCGGTTACTCATACTCTACCATTGAACTCTGTAATTCAAGTTTATGTAAATATATGACATATTAATTAAGTGCATTGAGCGGTTTATGTGTTAGGTTCCGTTCTTCCGATCCTTGGACCATTCTACATTCCGTTGACCCTATCGTACGGCAACACGGTGAAAACACATTATTTTAAAAACCAATAAAATTAAGTTACTTTTGCTAAACGGCCTTTAGTACTATTTATGTACATTGTCACCTCGTATTTGTTGATCGACCCTTATCCGGCTCTGTGGCTTTAAGGCTCGGGCCCCACGGTGGGGCTTTTGTTGAACCGGATGGCGGAAGTCCCTGGGTCTGAGGACTCGCAAAATTAAGCATAACCTCCGGCACGGCGGATGAGGCGCGCTCTTTTCAGTGCGCAAGATAAGATTAGACCGTCGTCAGAGAGAGGCGCCAAAGCTGTGAATGCCACAGAAAAGTCGCGTTCCGCCTAGCGGGCGCACAGTGAGAGCATGCAGGGAAGGGCTTCGGTCCTTTGGGAGCTGGCGACCCCGCATACAACCAATCCCTTGTATGCAAGTACTGAACTGGTAGAGGGCTGCTGTTCAAATCATGGCCACCTTTGCAATTTCCCCCCAGGTCATATGGCGCGTCATGTAAAAAGTAACTGTTACTATTGCATGAACACTGTGAACGAAATAAATAAAATAAAAAAAATATAGAGGATGTACAGCGACCATAGATATAGTATATTACTCAACGAGGGAGGTAAAATAAAGAATGTCTCAGACTGCGTGTAATTTTTACCCGAGGTGAAGCCGAGGGTGAGAAACAGGCAGTCTGAGGCATTCTTTTTTACTTCCCGAGGGAAGTATACGATTTTTCTTTATGGCCGGGAGGATAAGCGGCATCTTTCCTTCCGCTTGCGGGAGGAAAGTTGGTGCTTTCCTCCCGGTGTGAAGAAAAAATTATTTGAAGTTCTTGTACGTGAGGATTGACGGAATAGCCATATACAAAGTCTTGTTATGGAGCCCGAATTAGTGTCGAAAATAGAATATGAAGAAGACAAGCGTGAAGTAAGTTAGGAGAGTGAAGTGGAATATGTTCCTGATGGTTCAGAGCCGGCTCCAAGAAATATCTCACAATCTGCACTGAATTACATTTTTAGAAATCCAGGTCTATCCAAGGTCGCAGCTGAAATGCTGGCATCAAACCTGAAAGAGTATAATGCATTTCAATGGAACGTTAATATTACATTCTATTGACACCGAGAAGAAACGTTTCGGAGATTCTGCTGAAGGAATGAGACATAACGTATTGTGCACATGTAAGAGGACTTATTGACGAGTTCGTACAAAATTTGTATAAGTCACAAGAATACAGGTTATACATTGAATCGTCTAAGGGAAGCCCGAAAGCAGTTCTCTTCCACAATACAAACAAGTACCCTCCTATGCATCTGGCTCATTTAACTGTTCTTAAAGAAAAATACTCTAACATCGAAATTCTCCGACAAAAAATAAAGTGTACGGAGCCCGTATGGCTAATTTGCGGGGACCTCAAAATATTGTCCATGATACTGGGGCAACAATCAGGGTTCGCTATGTACCCTTGTTATATATGCATGTTTGATAGTCGAGACAGAGCGAAATATTATAAAATAAACGCCTGGGTAGCCAGAAAATGATTAGAGAAGTTTGCCAAACCTATGAATAATACAGAGACGGCGGCCTAGTTTAGCTTTAAAGATGTTGCAGCAAAATTCTTGATAAACAACAAAGATGAAAACTACAGACTCATCGTAGAAAATATAATGGAAAATTGCTGGACGTTGGACGTTGGTCATTCACACCTTGATGGATTTGCGTAAAACCTCGAGCATTACAGTGAAGTGCAGGGTGAAAGATTTCATCAAGATATGAAGGATTTTGAACGGGGATGGCTTGGAAACTGGCGTGTGAATATGAGGGCGGAATACTACTGGATGCCCTGGTGAAAATTTCTCATTCAATCCGATTGGGCAATCCGCAATTTGTTCCCGACCTAATCAGTTCTAAACGGACCTAATCAGACACCTTTGCACCCTCTCGAAACGGACCTAATGAGACCGAAACGGATTCAAACTGTTCTAGACGGACCTAATCCGACAATGAAATTTTCCAAAATTTTAAATTTATATAAAAATTAATTTATTTTTATTTTTTTTTATATTTTAAAGTTTTTATTTGATAATTTAATTATCTTTAAAAAATCTGTTCTCAAGCGGTCATCTATCCAAGTAGTATTCCTCAACAAGAATGCTTAACAAGGAAGAATGACCGCGCGCGTCACGGACCACGGGTCTACTACTGTCGATCACTACTTATATCGTAATATGATATTTGTGTCACACGTTAACATTTTTAAAAATTCTTCAATATCTCGAAAACGGTAAGAGATACGTGAAATCTGACAAAATGTTGAGGGTTATCAAAAGGGGGGATGACTTCGAGCTAACTAATGCATACATGAAAGAGAATTTTGAAAATTTACAAAATTGAAAATTCCGATTCGTTCCGAATGAGGGGTCCGATTGAAACCGTTTGAAATGCCTATCTGGATTGATTCCGATTCGTTCCGAATGAGAGGTCCGATTGAGACCTTTTGACATTTCCACTTCAGATTAAATCCGATTCGTTCCGATGGATAGTTCGGATTGAAACCGTTTGAGTTTTCTACCTCGGAATGATTCCGAATCATTCCGATTGACTGTTCGGATTGAAACCGTTAGAAATATATGCTTTCCATTAAATCCGATTCGTTCCGAATGAGGGTTCCGATTGAGACCGTTTGACATTTCCACTTCAGATCGAATCCGATTCGTTCCGATTGACAGTTCGGGTGAAACCGTTTGAAATGTCTACCTGGATTGATTCCGTTTCGTTCCGATTGATCGTTCGGAATGAGTCCGATTAATTCTGAATAAATGATCGGATTGAATCCGTTTGAAATGTCGCCCTCGGATCGAATCCGATTCGTTCCGAATAAAATTTCCGATTGCAACCGATTGAAACCGACGTCCAATTGAGTCCGATTGTATCGGGGACAAATTGCGGATTGAAACCGAATAGGTCTGATCGAGTCTCATTAGGTCCGATTGAAGTTCAATCGGAAATTTTTACCAGGGTGCTGAAAAGTGAAACAGAATAAAAAGATCAAAAGCAACGTAGCATTTACTCAGGTCGTTAGGCGACAAATGCGTACACAAGCGAACACGAGTTTAGTTTTTACTTTTCAGTCGTTACCCATCCATTTAAGGAACGGGGCCTATTCTTTATTAGAGATTTGCATTTAGCGCTTCAAAATATGCACAAATTGAGCGGTCTTTTTCCAGAGAGAAATCATATTTTCGTTTTTTAAGATTTTACCTCTATAAGATCGCTTTTTTATATTATCTCTGAAATTCAAAGTGCAAGGCCTATTTTTTATGGCAGATTCATGTTCAATGGATGAAAGTACCGAGATATTGTGTAATCTCATCCAGAGAGAAACAATATGTTTGGTTTTTATGCCTTATCGCTATCAAATCGCGAATGTTTACCCTTTTTGGATATTATTTCCGAAATTCAAGATGCAAGATCTTCTTTTTGAAAATGGAAATATATAAAAATAGTATGGTCTCAATTTGTTAAAAGCCATATACTTGTTCTTTTTACGCCTTTATAACCACAAAAACACGATTTATTTACCGTTTTTGGAGGTTGTCTCAACAACGAACAGGGAAAGCATTAATTTTATTGCACATTAGAGTTCAGCGGATCGAAATATATTGGACCTACGTGGTCTAGACCTCGGGGAACTCACTTTTTTTGTTGGCCTGTGTAATCAGCGACCTCTAAAATACCCGAGTAGCAAGTCTCAAATTATTTTGATGCATTTGTTTTAAATGTCCTCCATAATGAATATGCAATTTTGAATTATTAATGAATGATATCGGATTCGTAATCAGCTACCCCCAAAAAATCCGAGTACCAAGTTTCAAACGAATTCATTTAACTTTTTGAAAAACTACCCGCCACATTGATTCCGCAATTTTGAATTTTTAAAAATTTACAGCATATTCGCAATCAGCGGCTCCATAAGCTCATAGTAAATGTTTTTAACGAAATCAAATTATAAATAACTATACGATTTTTTGGTACTTTTCGATGATTTTTAAGTTTTATACCCCATCTTGGATCCGCCAGCTCGTATTTCTCCAAAATATCTTTGTTGGAAGATTTTTTAGGGTTTCTCGACAACTAGCGGGGAAAGCACTATTTTTAATTGCAAATTCGTGTTCAGCGCAAATACATCGAACCTAATGGTCTAGTCCCCGGAATAACTTTTTTGAGGGCCTGTGTTATTAATATAATTTCAATCTTTTAAAATGCACAATAGTTAATCTAATATGGTAACGAAGGTTTTAATTGTAAGTAATTGGTCCTCTCCATTATATATAGTTCAAAAGAAATCAGGTCAATGGAGGACATGCAAAGATAACCGGCAGCTGAATGCACGAAAGATTTCGGACCGTTTTCGTATAAAAACGCTAGAGGATTTCCCAGGAAATCTAACTGGCAAAAATATTTTCGCAACGTTAGATTTAGTATGGGCATACAATCAGATATCGGTCGCAGATAAAGATATTTCAAAGACGGCAATTATTACGCCTTCGGGCTTCTCGAATTTTTAAATATATCATTTGGCCTGCGAAACGCTGCGCAAACGTTCCGAAGATTCATTGAGGAAGATTTACAAGGGTTGAAGATTTACAGGGGTAATTTGCATATATACACTTAGATGATATCCTAATCGCTTCGGAAAATCACGAGTAGCTTTGTAAACATATCGAGACTGTATTTGACAGGCTAATCAAGTTGACGTATCATCAAATCCTGCAAAATATAAATTTTGGGCTCATCGAAGTCTTGTTCCTAGGATGCAAGATAACAAGTAAAGGAATATGTCCTCTAGAACATAAGGTACAAGCAACACCTAATTTACACGCCCAGAAACTGCAAAACAACTAAGTTCGAAAATTTCTTGGTATGGCCAATTTTTACCGACGTTGCATAAAACAAGTTTCACGGATACAAGCGCTGAAAGGTCACAAGATGTAGGTTAATAAACCAATCAGTTGCTCGAATGAAAGAGAAGAAGCTTTTGAACAAACAAAGAGAGCTTTGGTACAAGGAGCTCTTCTTGAATATCCAAGCAGAATTGGCAATAAGCGTAGATACACCTGGTTTCGCACTATGTGCAACATTGCAACAGAGACGAAATCATTTTTGGAGACCTGTAGCTGTCTCGTCTGGGGAAACGAATGAAGCCGAGAAAAAGTACAGTATGTAGGACCGTGAACTTCTAGATGCATATGAGGCTATAAAATACTTCAAGTATATGATTGAAGGGAATAATTTTATATTATACACCGATCATAAGCCATTAAGTTTTGCCTTTCAACAAAACCCAGAAAGATGTTTTCCGCGGCTGTTCCGGCCATTAGAATTCATTTCAAAATTCACTACGAATATAAGGTATGTACCAGGGAGCGAAAACGTGATTACCGAAACACTATCACGAGCTGAAGAAATAGTCATTACTGTGACATTGGAAAAAATAGCACAAGGAATAGCAGGAAGATTCTGAACTGATAGCTATTTTATGGAACTATACTGAAACTTCCTTACAACTGGCTTCAATAAAAATCCCTGGGTCCCCGTATGGAAAAAATCAACGGTAATCTAACGCAATTCACCGTACGATTTTGACACATTTCGGAACGTCTGTATAGAATTATGTACGGTGAGGTACGTTTACGTACGTTCGCGTACGATTTGGTTACGATTCGAACATTTTGTACACCATTGTACAGAAACGTACGCAAACGTACGCGAACGTATACAAACGTACGCAAACGTACACAAATTTGCTAGAACATACTGAAGCATGGGGAGATGTACAGCATTGTACACTATAGATGTCAAACAACCATTCGTAATAAAATATTTTCTTACAAAAACGTCCGGAATCATATGAATATGTACTAAAACGTACGCAGCCGTACGCAAACGTACGCAATTGTACGGATATATGCAGCCATGTATAGAAACGTACGAGATTTTGGAACTATGTACAGGAACGTGTCCGACTGCACGAATATTGAATATCCCAGATAGGTGCCCGTTTTTCTTCCGTTAATTTTTTTCGATTTATTGTCCAAAATTTTTCACGTAATTTTGGAGAAAAATGACCCAAACCAATTCTTCTACATTGGACAAATATTCCAAAAATTTGTCGCGTTTTGTAGGGATATTTATACATTTTTTCATATTTTTCGGGCATTTATTACAATTGCAAAGTTATTTAAAAAAAAATCACGAAAAATTTGTGTAAGCTTTTCTTCGATGGATAAATCATATAAACTATTTGCATCAAAGTCGGCAATTTTTCACGGATTGCGGTCAAGTTGGCTTGGAATGCCCCACATATAATTTTTTAAATATACATTGTAAATGATGCACGTAATGAAGAATAAAATGAACAATATACAGTAGTTACATACATTTTGCAGTAGTTGCTTTGCTCAAAGAACCTATGAATAGATGATTTCTTACATTCATTAAAATACATGGTCTGTAAATGTCATTACAACTGATGACATTGAAATCATTTGTTTCCACTATTTTACAATATTTTAAATGTTTAACAGATACATCCGCATTTTTGAAAATATAAGTATTACGAACATCCAATTTTTTATAAAATATAAATACCTTATTTCTGTTACTATACTCTACCTTATAAATTTTTTGTATTATACCAAAATCTCCATGTCTGGTTTGAAATACCGAATCATTCGTTTTTTTACATCGATTATATGTGCAAGATGTATAACGACATCTATTGTAAATAATTTTGGAATACATTAAACATTTACTTAACAACATATACGTAACTGACGATTTTGCGCGTTGAGCCGTCCAGCGACTTGTGGGCAGCGACACGTCAACACAACGGACACTACTGTTAGCGAAATCTACCCCTTGCACCAGTGTTGCACTTTTGCATCAAAAGCGTGTAAATAAACACCGTCCGGGTGCAAGTCTCTCGGCTAGAGACGGAGGTTAGGTTTCGTTTGTTTAGTTATTTTCATTTAAAACCCGATATTTTTGAAGATATCATTTTTATATAAGAACATTTTATATATCTAGCGAAATTGTCAAGGTCACAGGTGTCTCATATAGATAGGCAGAAAAAATTTAACGGGTATTTTAATGTAGAGTCTATATGCGTTTTGAAGCCAGCGCTTTTTGGGTGGAACACGTGCACCGTTACACCGGTGCAGTGGTGTAGAAACGGTGCAGGGGGTAGATTTCGCTATGTATTGTTGATGGTTAAACGAACTTACCTGTAAGTGAAGTTCGACCATAATTATATAAGTAGCTTGTTCGAAGATATTAACTATGTAGTACGGGGACTCGCCGCACGATGACGCCTCATTTTAGAGTCCAATTGGAATTAATAATTAATAATATTAATACCTTCGAACAAGCTTAACGAAATATAATAAATGGATTTGATAATGTTTTAAAACTAATTGGATTCTATGAATTATTTTCGGAGCTTACATGTGCTCCTCTAGCATAATTCACGATGATGCACATTTGCCATACGTTTGCGTACGTTTACGTACGTTTAGGAATATTCTTTGATGCATTTTTTCTCGTAAGTGACATTTCTGCAGGATTCTACAGGATACTGTACCTTTGCACACTTTCGCGTACGTTCGCGTACGTTCGCGTACGTTCGCGTATGTTTACGTACGTTTACATCTGTTTAGAAATATTCTGTTATGCATTTTTTCTCGTATGTGTACATTTTTGTAGGATTCTGGACGATACTGCATCTTTGCATAATTTTGCGTACGTTAACGTACCTTCGCGTATGTTCGCGTACGTTTCTGCATAATGCTGTAAAAATGTTCGAATCGTAACCAAAACGTACCTAAACGTACCAAATCCTACGTAACCGTATGGAATCATGCTTAAATGTAACGAAAACATATCATTTTTATTTCCATAGGGGTCAAATACAAAAATGATACGTGACAACAAGTTGCATAATTTTAGACCCTTGGTACCACAAGCATACAGGAAGAATATATTTTTCAAGGGGCCAATGACGCAAGACACTTTTGCTAAATGGCTTAAACAATACATGCAAGATTTGAAAGCGGTGCATAGCGCATAGCAAAATGAAAGTTTTTGTACATAAAGTGCTGCCCGCCCCGTCGCACGTTTTCCTCAAGACAAGATACAATTAGAAATGCATTACAGCAGCCTTTTATGAAGTCCCGTTTGGGGCCCAATTGGTTAACTTAGTTTACCATGAAGACGATTTCTCTATTAAGGCACAGTAGCGTTACAATGCTGTATACAGCTCATGGCACTTGTACTAGTGACAGTGAAGGAGTAACATTCAAGAATGAAGCCATTCTTCTCAAGTTCTTAATGTACATAAATTTCCCAGCCTCACATTTTTTCACTACATCAAACAAGACTACGACAGAACGTCCAGAAAACTGGCAAAACGATTTTCTCGAGCACCAGTAGTACCACAAATTTCTCAAGAGCATGCATTCAAGATCTCCTTCGACAAAACTTTTACAGCATTTAGATACTCCTCCGCAACCGAAATTATACAACCCTTAAGTTATTCATGAATAAAAAAATTACAATTACATGAAAACGACTTGTAAAAAGAAAACAAAATAAAAAAGTTAAAAAAAAAAGTAATGCCGGCTTCATCTACGTGAAGAGTGTAGGGTCAAATTTTAAAATCAGCTTTTTAAAACATCCACTTAGACAAATAAACCTTCCAATTGCTTTATTCTGATGACAATGGGCGTTTAAATCTTTTTGGGGTCGTTGATTAAGAATCCGATGTCAGAATTTCAAAATTCAAAATGTCGGATCCAAAATACATCGGGGTTTTTGTGGTCGCTGTGTATGATCCTATGTCATAATCTTGAAATTAAAAACGGCGGACTGAATATTATACGAAGAAAATTCGAAAACATACTGGCAATAAACAAAATTTTGAATTTTTAGGCTTTAGAAATACAACAAGTATATAGCAATAGAAATACAACTCTGAGGTCAAGAATATATAAAAACAAAATTATGAATGCATTATATACAAATCTGGCTTAAGAATTTCGAAATTCAAAATGGTGGATCCAATATGGCGGGAAGAAATTTAAAATTTAATTGAATATTGCTCATAAAAGCTTTAAATGCCCAGTTCTAGAAGATTTTTTAATATGGGCTGAAAAAAATTGTATCGACAGGCACTTTAAAATGTTCTTACCGATTCAGAATTAAGAATGATTTTTTTAAAACTCGACCTATAACTTGGGAATCACAAAAACATAATCTTATATCAGTGAGATATTGCAGGAACTAAAAGCCACAAATGGTATTGCCGATAGAGCAGTTGCCCTTGCATAAAACTACAATAATCTTATTTCAATAAATAAAGAGCAGAAACAGGCGATTCTGCGAGTTGATTGTGAGCACCGTCGACAAATTCCAGAATGCGATAAAAAACATTAAAAATAAATTTTCAAAAAAAAATTTGGAATTAAATAGATATATAAGTTTTCATACATATGGGACACAAAACATACAATATGCCGTTTTCCAATCTTATGTTAATTGAAAATTTCATACGCGGTCCAGATGAACTCTATATTCGATGTACTTCGACATTCTCTGGACCATCCTAATATACATATCATAGGAAACTTCGAATGTCATCAGAGTATCTTTATGTAACGTGTCGTCATCGAATCCGTCATCATGTATAAAATCCTGTACCTGAAAAAAGACGAAAAACGTCAACGCACCCCAGCTGACTCCCATGTATCTAAATTCCCTTCCTACGCACCCGACAGATCAAACATATGCGTACGAAACGAAAATCCGAATAGTCCTCTTCTGCAAAGGGTACAAAACTGCCGAACTCACACCGCCGTGCATACAACGATGGAAAATCGACGGATCGACGTTCCTTGCGAAGAAAATGCTTGGAAACACGAAAATAGTCGGTGGTAGCGGATTTCTGCAACGCACACGAGGAACTGCATACTGGCTTGCTGCATCGTGATAGTACTCTGGACGAACGCGTCCGCGCAGCGGCAATAACTATCTATCGCGTAGGAATAGATAACATATCCTATCGCACCGATCCTTCATTGCGCACCTATGATGCCACCATTTCGGTTCAGTGCCCAAGTCGAAGTTTCGTATATGCAAAAAATAAGTGAACGGCGCATTATCACGGCAGCACTATCGGGATGCGCACTGAAACCGTTTCCATTCAATAACACCCGCCCCCCCCCCCTATTGCCTACAAAGAGATAGTACCCAAAGAGAGTGTTCCCCCATAGGTGGTTTTAATAGCTATCGACCCTAGCACCACCCATCCCTTTATTCGAGATAAAGAACTGCCACCCCTTGCAGCGTCTGGATTACAAAAGCAGCGTCACTTCGCCCTTCACCCTCCTTGTTACGCCTTCAACTCTTTGTTTCTCCATCCCTTTCCCCATATTTTCCCTCGGATAAAAATGGCGCTACGATGCCAATACAATCATAAAAGAAGATCACGAATCGGAAGATGATCCATTCTCTTTTTGAGTTATATTGCGTGCCTTCAGACAAGAATTGTACCTTCCTGTTGCGAGTGTGCAATGCAATAATATTTTCTTGTGAAACTGATCATGCGCACAAGCACTCGCTTTCAACTACAAGTACAGTCCTTATGAGATGGAACACTAATAGAAATATTTAGTCGTTCATTCTTTGTAGAAAGTCCGTGACGATGCCTAACTACGAAATTAGTATTGAATTGATCAAGTGCAACAAAAAAGACTACTGTACCGAGTTTATCCTATCTATTTTCACTGGTCGACTGACTACCTTCTCAATGCTTTCGCTAGATGCATGCCGCGTATACAAAAACAGCATATACTCCTTCGAAAAGTCAGACCTGTGCATATAAGCGCCATACTCCATACATTTTTTAGTCTATCAAACGATACATTGTTGCGTATGTCCCCATATATAATAAGGTCGGTCCTTCCGAGTTAATTGACGATTCAGTTGCAGGTGGGGGACGATATGGCTGGCTGCATTTTGACATCCGCTCGGCCTCTCTAGCTGGACATCGAAGATCGTCGATCGGTTGAACTCGATCTCATTGCACCACCGGCTACAGTTCAGACTAAAGATTTTTATGTAGCCAGTCTAGCTATGTTGCAAAGGACAGATTAAGTACCCATCAATACAGAATACATCGAAAACAACCGTCAATACAGACAAAACCAAAATCTTCTGGTTTAGAAAAACCAGGCATATGTATTCACACTCGAAACTATTTATTTACGGGGGTAGCCGTTTTGTAATTATTAGTATGTACTGCTACTCGGGAGTAGTGTTATGCTCCTCTGGAGTGGGCCTTCATATGTGCGAGAAGGCAATTGCAAGAACAAAGACAGCCCCTGCGGTGGTCTTAGCATTAGTTTCTTTCGCCAAAATATATGCATGGAACGCGTATTGGAAGCTTTATATGTCCTTTATCACGTCAGCTTTATTATACGATTCCTCGATATGGAGAACATCCACTATCTGAAAGGGCTGGAGTAGGTTCAAATATTATTTTTTTAAGGAGCTTGTTAACCTACCCAGAAGCACTTCTGCTTATCCACTTAGGCTCAAATTGGGTTTGTCCCCAATGGCAATAAAGGTTTTCAGCGGAGCAGTTAAGATAATCATGAAAATGTTGAATTTGCCAGATTCCAGGCTTCCAGAATACTACTATCGCGGACCTAGCACACAATTCACAATCCAGAGCACGTTGAACTGAATCGCTCACTTCAGAGCAATCTCAGACTGAATAGCTATAAAAAGCCTATGTTAGAATTTCGATGCCGGATTTTTGCAAATTAATGGTAAAGTGTAAAGTTGCTGACCTAACTCCATATTTTTCATTTGACTCTCTACAATTTACAATCTTTCGTTTGTCATTATATAGCCTAAAGTGAAAATCCAGATCAGACTAGCAACATAAATATAATCCTCTTGCCTTCTGCGTACCTTTCAATTAAAATTCAATTTTTACCGAGTATCCCTTGATTCTGCCATGTGTCCTATTGTTATAAGATAATAATATCTTGTATTTCCCCTTCCACTACATCGTCTTCCATTTCATCTTTCTTCCAATTTCCCGCTAAATTAACTATTATCGGTTGGTGATCTGATTCCACCCTATACCCCACTTCCATTCTTCGTACTTTCTCCCATGCCTCCCAATTCACCACCACTTTACCTCCTCTCTCTCAAATGTGCATTCCCCATTTTCATCCCTCTCTTTTTCACCATTTAGTATTATCCACCCCCTCTCCTCTATCATTTCCACCATATCCCTTCGATGTACATTTACTTTGTCATCATTTGAACATCTCCCGCTGTTTTCTCTTTTTGGTGTATAACCCTCTCCCCCTCCTAAATTGCCCGTCCTGGCATTAAAATCCCCCACTATCAATAAAGTTTGTTCCTCCGTCTCCTTCACAATCTCTTTCAAAATATCTAAAAAAGTCTTTTTCCCGTCTCTATTGTACACTGTAAATATTCTCCACTTCTCGCTTTTTATGTCTATATTCCTCTCTTGTATCCCCCTTTCTGTTCATATTCTGCCCTCCCTCCACCATGTAATGCCTTTCTTACGCCGGTTATCACACCCCCCATTGCTCTTCCCTTCTTATTTTCTCTTTTGGCCACTTGACATTTCCAATTCCATTCTTTCGGTAACCTATGCCTCAAACCCTCCCACTCTTTTCCCTCTACCCAAGTTTCTGTCAATCCAATACGATCAAATTTTTTCAAAAAATCCTCTTTTTTCTTTCGCAGCCCCGCTACATTCTAAAATATTCCCATTACCTCCTTTTCATTACTTTTTATTTTCTTACCAATCGCTCTCTCACCCCCTTCCCCTCATTCAGATTCAAAATACCATGCGCACATCTCTTTTGCAATCATTCCTTTTTGTCTTTCCATTTTCGTCCACACTCGCAACTTTGCTTCTCTATCTCTCTCTCATGTTTCGTCAAATCGTCATCTATGTACACGCTCGTTCCTTTTAATTATCTTCTATTTTCCATAATTATTCGTTCTTCTTCTAAATTTCCCACTTTTGCGATTATTATTTTTTCCTCTTCATTTTTTCCTACCGCAAATGCCTCTGCTTAATTTTCTTCTTTACTTCTCCCAATTTCGCATTTCCACTCTCTATTTTCGCCCCTTTGATAACGATATTACACCTTCTATCTTTTCTTTTTATATCCTCCAATTTCTTTTCTAACCCTCTCACTTTTTGCGACACCTCCGTATTCTCTTTTACCAACGCATCTATTTTCTTTTGTTGCTCGATCTTCCACGTCTCCAATTCATTTCTGATCTCATTTTTAATTTCTTTTTTCCAACTCTTCAGCTCTTCCATTATATATTTTTTTTGCCTTTCCGCAATTTTCTCACAAATTTCTTCTATTTTTTCTCATCCATTTCTAATATTTCTTTATCCTTTGTTCGTTTCGAGTCGTGTTCTTCAAGCTCATCTTCCCCACATCTTTCCCGTTTCGCCTTCGATATCCACGAACTTACGCGTGATGAACTGCCAACACTACTTCTCCTCTCCGATCCCAGTCTCTCTGCGTTCGTTGGTCTACCTCTCCTGTTCTTTCCTCCTTCTTTTTCTTTCGCCGATCCGCTCGCACTGGCGTTACCCTCCAACTGACTCACCCACCTCTCTACTTTCTTCTCTGGCGATTCCGACGGTAAGTTTAATACTGCAACACTATCACACTTCCCACTCTCTTTCTCTCTCGCTTCTCCTTCTACTTCCCTCTCACTTTTCAATCTCCTATGTCTCTCTTCCATTCTCTGTACAAATACTCACTTTGGCACGATGTTTACTTGTACAACTACATTGTACCCCGCTACACCTGACTCTCGGGCCGCACATTGGGGACGGAAGGCAGGTGTAGGATCAAATTAGCCTCCAGACCGCTATTTACAACTGATTGTCATGAAATTTTCTGTGCATATTTTTTATGTAATTTCAAATGGATCTCTCGAGGCCAAATTAAAAGAAAAAAAATTTTTTTTCTGAAAAATTCACTTTTTTTGTTAACCTTTTGCGGCGCAGCGGTAACCCAGATTACCACCTTTTTTATTAACAACTTTTCTGTCTAGTTTCAATACTTTCGAAGCAATATTCAAAAAATCTTTTTACAGTGGTAGACGGGCCTTTTTAGTACGTAACGAAATGGATAATAAATGCAATGACGAAAAATTATTAAAAAGCATAAATAAATAAATTTAAAAAAATCGTCGGTTTTTGAGAATGAAATCATTTTTTAACGACCTAAAAGGTAAATTAGAACCAAATTTGGTACTCGAAGGTTTTTGGGGTCGATGATTACGAATTTGAAGGCGGTTTTGAAAAATTCAAAATGGCGGAAACAATATGGCGGATGAATTTTTAAAAATTCATCGGATTTACTTAAAACTCGTTACTCGGGTGTTTTTGGAGTCGCTGATTACGAATTTGAAGGCGGTTTTGAAAAATTCAAAATGGCGGATAAATGCAAATACAATATAACTTGTGCAGAAAATTCTTTATGATGTTAAAATTTTGCATACACTTTAAAAATACTGTTACTTGTACCGAAATAAGAAAAATATCGTTTTGAAACAACTAGCGACGGAATAATTGTTTAAATAATCATTATTTATAACGATTTCTGTATAATGCGTATAGTATAATTTGTGCAGGAAATTCTTTATAAAGTTCAAATTTTGCTTACTCTTTAAAAATGCTGTTTGAAATAAGGAAAATATCGTTTCGAAATAATTCGCGACGAAATCATTGTTTAAATAATCATTCTTTATAACTACTGCTGTAAAATGCGTATAATCCGCGCAGGAAATGCTTTAAAAAGTTCAAAGTTTTCATACACTTTAAAAATACTGTTTGAAATAACAAAAATATTGTTTTGAAACATTTTGCGCCGGAATCATTGTTTAAATAATCATTAATTATAACGATTTCTGTAAAAGGCGTATAACTTGTGCAGAAAATTCTTTATGAAGTTAAAATTATGCATACACTTCAAAAATACTGTTTGAAATAAGAAAAATATGGTTTGAAACAATTAGCGACGGAATCATTGTTTAACTAATCATCATTTATAACGATTTCTGTATAATGCGTATAGTATAATTTGTGCAGGAAATTCTTTATAAAGTTCAAATTTTGCTTACTCTATAAAAATGCTGTTTGAAATAAGGAAAATATCGTTTCGAAACAATTCGCGACGGAATCATTATTTAAATAATCATTCTTTATAACGATTTCTGATAACTTGTGAAGGAAATTCTTTATTAAGTTCAAATTTTGCATACTCTTTAAAAATGCTGTTTGAAATAAGGAAAATATCGTTTTGAAACATTTAGCAATCGCTAAAAAATGATTTCTTTCTCAAAAACCGACGATTTTTTAAATTGATTTATTTATACTTTTTAATAATTTTGCGTAATTGCATTTATTATCTTTTTTTCGTTAGGTACTAAAAAGCCCCGTCTACCACTGTAAAAAGATTTTTTGAATATGGCTTCGAAAGTATTGAAACTAGACAGAAAAGTTGTGAATAAAAAAGGTGGTAATCTGGGTTACCACTGCGCCGCAAAAGGTTAACAAAAAAAGTGCATTTTTCAGAAAAAACAATTTTTTTTTGAATTTTGGCCTCGTGAAATCGATTTGAAATTACATCGAAAATATGCACAGAAAATTTCATGACAATCAGTTATAAATAGCGGTCTGGAGGTTAATTTGATCCTACACCTGCCTTCCGTCCCCAATGTGGGCCGTGTCGAAACTCCTGATTTCGCAACTGCAGTTGTCGTTCCGATCTGCTGTCACTGGTGATTCCGGTTCGATCTCTCGTTCACGAAGATGGTTTGGTCGCCGTGCCGTTCCTCTACTGCCACGTGGAGTTTGGTCTTCCCGCCAAAAACCTAATTTGAGGTTACGTAGGGTACGCCCTTTTGACAAAAATAACACTTTTGCACTTTTCTCGGCGCAAAAGATAGTCGAAAAGCGTAACCGCCCCCCGACGTATCTCTCAGTGACAAAAAGGTACCGGCTTGAGTATTGGCACAACAATTATCACCTTTATATCTCCGCTGAGTAAAAGTTCGCCTGTTACTCACCTAGTTTAACCGGAAGTCTCAAATTTTCTTAGTTATAAACAATGATTATTTAAACAATGATGACTCCGTCACGAATTATTTCAAAATGATATTTTCCTTCTTTCAAACAGTATTTTTTAAGTGTTTGGAAATTTTTAACTTTATAAAGAATTTTCTCCCCAAGTTATACACATTTTGCAGAAATCGATATAAACCATTATTATTTAAACAACGATTCCGTAGCGAATTGTTTCGAAACGATATTTTCGATATTTCAAACCTTATTTTTAAAGTGTCTGGAAAATTTGAAATTTATAAAGAATTTCCTGCACAAGTTATCAGAAACAGTTATAAACAATGACAATTTAAACAATGATTCAATCGCTAATTGTTTCAAAACAATATTTTCGATATTTCAAATAGTATTTTTAAAGTGTTTGGAAAATTTGAACTTTATAAAGAATTTCCTGCGCAAGTTATACGCTTTTCACAGGCATCGTTATAAACAAAGATTATTTAAACAATGATTCCTCGCGAATTGTTTCAAAACGATATTTCAAGTAGTATTTTTAAAGTGTTTGGAAAATTTTAACTTTATACAGAATTTCCTGCACAAGTTATCAGAAATCGTTATAAACAATGATTATTTAAACAATGATTCCCTCGCGAATTGGTTGCGCAGCGTACGACTGATGCGCGTAAACTATACTAGCGTTTGTGATTATTTTTGAACGACTAAAAAAGGAATATTATAAATTGAATTTAAACTAACATACATTTCACACAGTGAATTATTTAGATTTCAGCCCATTCACGAATTTTCTTGTTATTTTACCAAAGAGAAATTTCGGAGTAGATTGGCACTATTATTAAATGAATGAAACAATAGAAATGCGAATTGCATTTGAACTATCCACTGCTGAATTGAGAAAGTATTTTACATACTGATTTATTCGTTAATTGTAGAGTTTTCGAAAGGAGTAAATTATGTTCCACTTTTTGGTAAATATTTTTACTGTTTTCCGAGATCAGATTGTTATTGCATTGCATCATCATTGCTAACATTGATCATTTACAGTTTTATGTTTTTACCGAATATTCGAAATTTCTGATGATGATGACCTCATCCGCAATCGCCAAGTTATTCAAATAATAACGTCTGACTGTTTCGAAACATCCTTCCCGGCAATATCGATTTGGGTTTTCATCTGTCACCGGACCATGTGTTCGATGTGAAGCAGTCGACATTCTCATGTTCACCAATTGTCTCGTGGGGGAGAATGCCCATAAAATAAATAAACTTTAAAATTCAATTTACAAAGGAACCATGTCTTGCTGGAAATTAATTTTTGCGCCATCGGCTTTAGAATAAAAAAATCTTCATCATGATATATATCTCATGCGCTATTGCCACAACACCCTGTAGATTGGCCTTGAGATCAATTTTGTTTGAGTGCCATTTTTGTTTTGTTTGAGTGTCTTATTGTAATTAAATGATTAATTTAAGAGGTGACTGGTGTATCTAAATATAAACAAGAGAGGTCGATCTCGCTCTGAGAGTTACAAAACAACGCAGAAAACACGTTGTTCTAGGCGAAGATTTCCAATCGGGAACCATCAATGACTTCCACGTGAACCAACGAAAAAAACGGCCACGTGCTAGTACCGGAAAGAAAGCCGTCAATTCTCGGAAAGTGGGAGACGACCAAATTTTTTATAAATAGTCAGGACACCAAAGCGCGATCGTCACGGTTCGGTTACACGGAGAAGTATGTCCATCTCCGCTGCTTTGCGTGGGCCTGAGGCGGTGGACGCTTCCCCCCTCATCTCTCCAATGTTGCCAAAATTCTACCGTCATCGATATAGGTTTCTAGAATAATTTAAGCAACAATATATAAATAATCTTGAAACGTAAAATCAAAGGGCAATTCCATTGCGCCGTATTCTTCAAATTTTAACGAAATTTAGAACTTATAAATTTTGCAAAATATAAAGTAATGATTTTTGTTAATCTTGTTTTTCTATCATTCATTCACTCACTCACAAAAAAAGAAAATACAAAAATACATAACCATAAAAAGGTTAAAATATTAGCCAATATTTGGCTAATATGAACAAACATTTGAGGATGGAAAAAATCCAGAACTAAAAAATAAACTGTTATTCAAAAATATAAAATGAAAAAAAGTAGAAAATGTTAAACAATATGCAACCGAGATATTTGTCAAATAAAAGGATTATAAAAAAAAGGTCCAGAGAGTAAGCATTTAAAATTATAAAAATTATAAGATATCCAGATTATTCTTATAGCTTATCCATGTTAAATGTCAGATATCGAATGAGAAATTTATATTCAGCTATCACGAAAACCTCCTGTAAGTCATACATTTCGAGCGCATTGAAAAGTCAACTGTATTGGATTGCACATTTTAAATGTGAACTTTGATACTTCGCTCCATTTAATAAACTTTCACAGCTTTTAACTGAATAAAAATCGCATCGGAGGTAAACAAAGTTGTTGTGTGAGCAGCAAGAAACATTTTTTTCCGAATAATTTAGAAGTAATGTTCCGTTTTCGTGGGGATCAATAATCACTCAAAATCCAATCCAATGTGGGATAACTACAACAAAATATATAAGAAGAGAAAAATACTTTCGAATTAAAAATCTAAAAAGAATTGAAAAGATTTTCAGTTATTAAAATATGACAGTTTCTCAGGAATGAAGAAATTTTTAAAATGCCTGCATTTATTACATTTTACTTAAATAAAATGTTGTAATTAATTTGCATTTCTATCTATAAAACATAAAAATTGACCCTAGAAGCAATTCAATTTGAATATAATTTTAATTTCCAATTGAAATAATGCCGAAGTATAAAGGTAAGCCAACACGGAGAGAAATCTGAAAGGATGAAACTGTAGGTATTCCTTCGCCACTGTACTAAGATTTGGTGCTGGTGCTGCACCATGTGTCGCGTGATATCAATGTAAGAAACCCACAGTCTCAGACTGTGAAAACGCTTAGGATGAGACTGCAAAACTGCGATGCTTTCTTCGAGGCTTTCTCCCGCCTAAGTTTTACTTTTTAGACTAGTGCTCTCGGGGACTTTTTCGTAGGAAATTTCCTCCTCTACAAAAAAGGTTTAGTAAATTTTTGCTCTGTCTTGCACCGTTTTCGATACGGAAGCGATAGAACGAAGAACATCGAGTTTTTAAAACAAAAGATAAACATGGCGTCGGACGCTGAATACGTTGTTTTTTATTCTATTGCTTCTGTATCGAAAACGGTGCAAGATAGAGCAAAAATTTACTAAACCTTTTTTGTAGAGGAGGAAATTTCCTATAAATTTAGGCGGGAGAAAGCCTCGAAGAAAGCATCGCAGTTTTGCAGTCTCATCCTAAGCGTTTTCACAGTCTGAGACTGTGGGTTTCTTACATTGATATCACGCGACACATGGTGCAGCACCAGCACCAAATCTTAGTACAGTGGCGAAGGAATACCTACAGTTTCATCCTTTCAGATTTCTCTCCGTGTTGGCTTACCTTTATACTTCGGCATTATTTCAATTGGAAATTAAAATTATATTCAAATTGAATTGCTTCTAGGGTCAATTTTTATGTTTTATAGATAGAAATGCAAATTAATTACAACATTTTATTTAAGTAAAATGTAATAAATGCAGGCATTTTAAAAATTTCTTCATTCCTGAGAAACTGTCATATTTTAATAACTGAAAATCTTTCAATTCTTTTTAGATTTTTAATTCGAAAGTATTTTTCTCTTCTTATATATTTTGTTGTAGTTATCCCACTTTTGATTGGATTTTGAGTGATTATTGATCCCCACGAAAACGGAACATTACTTCTAAATTATTCGGAAAAAAATGTTTCTTGCTGCTCACAACAACTTTGTTTACCTCCGATGCGATTTTTATTCAGTTAAAAGCTGCGAAAGTTTATTAAATGGAGCGAAGTATCAAAGTTCACATTTAAAATGTGCAATCCAATACAGTTGACTTTTCAATGCGCTCGAAATGTATGACTTACAGGAGGTTTTCGTGATAGCTGAATATAAATTTCTCATTCGATTTCTGACATTTAACATGGATAAGCTATAAGAATAATCTGGATATCTTATAATTTTTATAATCTTAAATGCTTACTCTCTGGACCTTTTTTTTATAATCCTTTTATTTGACAAATATCTCGGTTGCATATTGTTTAACATTTTCTACTTTTTTTCATTTTATATTTTTGAATAACAGTTTATTTTTTAGTTCTGGATTTTTTCCATCCTCAAATGTTTGTTCATATTAGCCAAATATTGGCTAATATTTTAACCTTTTTATGGTTATGTATTTTTGTATTTTCTTTTTTTGTGAGTGAGTGAATGAATGATAGAAAAACAAGATTAACAAAAATCATTACTTTATATTTTGCAAAATTTATAAGTTCTAAATTTCGTTAAAATTTGAAGAATACGGCGCAATGGAATTGCCCTTTGATTTTACGTTTCAAGATTATTTATATATTGTTGCTTAAATTATTCTAGAAACCTATATCGATGACGGTAGAATTTTGGCAACATTGGAGAGATGAGGGGGGAAGCGTCCACCGCCTCAGGCCCACGCAAAGCAGCGGAGATGGACATACTTCTCCGTGTAACCGAACCGTGACGATCGCGCTTTGGTGTCCTGACTATTTATAAAAAATTTGATCGTCTCCCACTTTCCGAGAATGGACGGCTTTCTTTCCGGTACTAGCACGTGGACGTTTTTTTCGTTGGTTCACGTGGAAGTCATTGATGGTTCCCGATTGGAAATCTTCGCCTAGAACAACGTGTTTTCTGCGTTGTTTTGTAACTCTCAGAGCGAGATCGACCTCTCTTGTTTATATTTAGATACACCAGTCACCTCTTAAATTAATCATTTAATTACAATAAGACACTCAAACAAAACAAAAATGGCACTCAAACAAAATTGATCTCAAGTTGTTTCATCATAGGTTATGTGGAGATGTATTGTGGAATAAGATTTATTTCTCTTTAGGACATTTTAGTTTCCTTCGTTCTCGACCCATTATTTCAAACAACCAAAGCAAATTTTTAGAAATAATAATTTATTTTTAATTTATAACATTTTGTTATCTATGCTCTATTTACTCGCTGGGGTTGAATCTAATGATCTCACGAAAACTGGGAAGACGTTAGAAGTCAGTTAGACTTGGAAAAAATGTTACGTTTCAAGCACGACTGAAAAGTCCCTTAAAATAGCGAATGTTTAAGTCCAGAACCTCGCGCCGGCTGAGCAATCGTTTGAAGTTCTAAATAGATGCAGTAAAATATTTAAAAATATGTTGTTCGGTGATTAGTGTAAAATTTTAACGGTATTTTCCTAACTGGAAGCCGATTGGTTACAAAATGATCTCTGCCGACTTAGTGTTTAATTTTTGTTATTAGTTACTCAATAGAACGTTGAGTGGATTTTTTATGGCTGACAGCATAGATTTCTTTTCGATTAACACGTTCTTCTTGTAATTTTTTACTTTTTGGGCAAAACTAATTATCGAAATGCTTGCTTAGAATTCCATCGTTAAAATGCAACCAAATAATTGATAATTTTACTAAAAAGCTATTTGTTTAATGAATGTAGAAAGTTGTAAATTTAGTTGGAATGACCAAATTTCGTTATTATTCCTTCGACCCAGACCATAGGTCTGTACGAAGTATTGAATTTGGTCTGTTCACTTCTTTCCAGATATTGTAGAGAAACGCGGGTTTTATAGCTTGGGCTCGCACGATCGTCTTTTTTAACTCTTATAAATTGGTTAGGACGTAACACATTAACTTAACTCTCGCATATTTCGACAGGGTAAAAATGACACCAGGGACTGACAAATTTATTTTGAACGTTGAAAAAAATGTCGTCATTAATGTCCAAATAATTAGTGTTAATTCGAAAAATAATATTCGAACTTCTACTTGATAAATTTTAAATATTTTTCGACAAAACAAAAAACGGGTTGGCTTGAAAATTGCGAGCTTTTAACGCTTTGTGAATATTTAAAAATAAATAGACTGCTAAATTGCATGGTTCATTAAAAAACTAAAGAGCACTTATAACATAACGGGATATATCAAATGTATTTAAAATTTTTTGAAATATTTATGTAATTAAGAATAGGGAGGCTCAATCAATAATTTTTCAAATACTAAAATATTAATAATAATAATAATAATAATAACAATAGGGGCCCAAAGGGAATTATGCGTAACACAACGCGGCTATGCAAAAAGCTGCATCCTAGCCAATCTTTCCAAATGGCTTACCACCCTACTCCCTGTACATGCGTTTACAAATATCAGAACGCGCAGGGCTCCTAACCATCGGGCTGCTTCAGAAGCAGCCCAGTCCCGAGGTGGAGGGGCCATAAGGGATATCCCGAGACAAGGACAATCTATTGCCCATGGGCGATTTCAGTGGACGGAATATTTTAGACAAGATCTTTTGCGCTGCTACGAGGAGAGCTGTCCGCAACAGAGAAGCTACATGGTGCGAATGCATAGTCGGTTTGCAGTAATGCATCCAAAACTGACAGAGCGCTTTTCTCAACAACACCTGAGAAATTATGTGGCCTATGTGAGGCGGGTAGGTTTCGTTGTTCCCAGCTGTCAACCGGTACCGGATGGTGGAGAGATGCTCCACATTATGAAAGCACGACACTCGTGTTTAGGCGAAATCTAACAACAAAAATGTTGCCTAAACAACGAGAAATAGATAGAGCAAATAGCATACTCCGAGATGCTCTTCCGGATGGCTGCGACCTGCGGCAAGTCAATTGTGCCATTTATGAGGCTGCGAGTGATCTGGAGACTCCCCGAAATCTGACGCAGAAATCCGGGAGTGGACAGATTACAAAACGCATGTCTCAATTGAACGGCAAAATTTGACTGATACGGAAGCTCGCTTCCCGAATTCGGTGTACGATCGACTACATAACATCTGGCCGTTCATTTATGGCTAAAGTCAAGAAGTTCACGCAATAACTGCGGACGTACTATCAAATATTGAACAATCTGTAGTTGCTCAACATCATGGAACGTTTGGCGGATAAAATTCGGGTTTTGGCGGATGTTAAAAAGAGGCTGCTAAGACTGGAGGCTGGAATTCCACGAAATGCAACATTTTGGTCGAATCCTTCCAACTTATTCTAACATCGTATAGCAGCCTCACGCGAGTTTTCGTCAATAGCCTCGGTTGAGGAATTGTGGGGGAGCATCTACGAGAAAACATCTAGGCTTAATGCAGACACCCCAGGCATTCAAATCTTTACCGAGTTGTGTGACGAACTCGCACAACAAAGTGAAGATTGCCGACCCGTCAGTGCATTAGAGGTGAATAATGCCATCAAAAGAGCGAGAAATTTCTCCATTCCGCACTGGCTGGTGAGGGCCGAACGACACTGATCCCAAAATCGGGAGACTTGTCCGATCCGAGAAACCATAGACCGATCACGTGTCTCAATACGTTATACAAATTGTTCACTAACATCTTGAACGAACGTATTGAGAAACCCGTGAAACCGGTGTGGCAACGGATAGTAGAACAACGAGGCTGCAAAATGGGTGTATCCGGCTGCAAGGACAACTTGCTTATCGACAGGTGTGTTTGTCAGGACGCAGTCCAATACAAGCGTAACCTGTCGATAGCCTGGCTGGATTACATGAAGGCGTATGACTCAACATCCCACGAGCTTTTAAGCTTGTGGCTCAAACGCCCCCATGTCCACCCAAACGTAGTAAGAATTGTAGAAGACCTCCTTGGCAAACGCGCTTTTGTCATGAGATCGGGCAAGAGTAAAACAATGTCTAAACAGGTTCAATTCCAAAGAGGTGTCTATCAGGGAGTTTCGCTGAGTCCTCTGCTCTTCTGCCTCTCACTATTGCCTCTATCCGTTGCTCTCCGACAATCTCAAAGATACTTGTGTGGGCCGCCTGGTAAACGTGTACAATTACATCGATCTGTGAACATTGCCATCACATACTCGAGAGATATAGGCATGGAATTCGGATTGTACAAGTATGCAGACGTTCATTTGCACAGAGGAAGGTCAGACTCCATTAACAACGATATGGAGCTCGTCAACGAAAGTGTCATCCGCCACCTTAGCGCCGAGGAAGTCTACACATACCTGGTAGTGCCGCAGAGGCATGTCCAGGATGTGCAGACTGCTAAAACGACAATCGTTAACAAATACCGGCGCCTTTTCCGTCAGATCTGGTCATCAGAATTGACGGGGTAAAGTAAGGTGGCAGCCACGAATATGTTGGCCGTTTCACCAGTGCTCTACACATTTGGAGCACTCAAGTGGAATCTGCATCTAAGATCTTCCGTGGAACGACTGTATTTGCCTCGAAAATTGGGAGGTCGTGGCCTTTTGAACCTGGAGTGTATTATTGACAGATTGGTTCTAGAAACGTCTTGCGACGTGATTAATTGAATAGAGGATCCCCTCATGATGATAGTTCATCAGCATGAAATTCAGGGGATGGGGGCGTTTTTGTACAACGCGGCGGAACGAGCGGTGAGAAACCTCGATCTGGTTTTCAACGTGGGACGTAATGGTGCACAGGAAGCTGAAGTAGTCATCAATCTATGCCCAGTACGTCGCAGGGCTAACATACGGAAAGAATAACTCCGTATATTGGAGGGAAGAGATGACTTTTTCGTTCCGAAGATTAGCCGGCTTGAAATCCGAGACCGAGGGTTTTATCTTCGCATGCCAGGATGGGATCGTCAATACCTTAGCGTACCGCCACACCAGGCGGTACAGAGTACGCTTTGTAGATCGTGTAGATATCATGTTCAGACACTAAAGCATCTCTTGGCAGCATGCTCAATATATGCAGTATCAGCATACATCAAACGTCAGAATGCGGCTGTTCGAGTGCTGTATTACCAACTTCGCAGCACTTATGGTATTGATGCAACCCCAGTTTTGCCGTACGTCCCCACTGATATTGAATCCATAGTTGGAAATGAGTCGTGCCGAATATACTGAAATTACTCATTTCCGACGTGCAGGCAAATATCAGCCAATAAGCCTGACATCGTCCTTGTTGACTTCGATGACGAATCAATCTGCGTCATCGAGCTTTCTGCACCAGCAGAGACAAATATAGTCAGCAAAGAGGACGAAAAACGGGTTAAATATCAGGAAATCCTGTTCGAGATTCGCAAGCTGTATCGCGGATTCAAAATCAAGCACGTTGTTCCCAATAATTGGAGTGCTGGGAGAAATAAGACCGACTTTCCTCGAAAACATCAAATGCATTCCGCCCTGGCAACAACATGCAACTTCCATCGCAAGCCAAATGCACGAATCAGTGCTGCTGGGATCTCTCCGTGTGCTGAGATCAAATGAGATCTTGCAGCCACTAACCCGATGGTAGAGGGAGTGGTTGCAGTTACTATCGACATGGCCCGGTGCAGTCTACAGCAGAAGGGATGGGTATCGGAGCCACTTTTCTGCTGCAGACTGCACAAGTGGATTATGGATGGACAAGAGAGGTTAGGGTTTTAGTCAGTAAACCTTGCCCTGAACACCATGGGTAAGGGAGTCCGACATACGGAGGATTAACCAACATTTTCAATCCCTATGGTGTCTATGGCATTTCCCCCTCCGAAAAAAAAATTATTGTCTTTATTGTACACGAAATATACAAAAATCGAACAAGAGTGCAAGCTGCTTTACGGCCTGACCTATAATTCACAGTTCAGACTAATAATTGAATATAGAACAAATAAATAAACGCTAAGTGATAGATACCTAAATTATTTTGCTTTGCTTGAGACTAGAGAAAAAATAAAAGACGACGACAAAATGCTAAAAGCGCTGAAAGCAGGAAAAGAATTTAAGTGTTCTACAGATAAAGGAAATATTCTTTCAATGGAGAAGTAAATGCACGTTTATCATATACTAATATTCTAATTTGAGGGGTAAATCATTGAAGGCCTTCGCAAATACGTAAGAGAATGAGCCTCGAAATTTTGTAGTTACATGTGCTGGATACTGAATAACGTAGCCAATTTCCTTACCAAAAGTGGCTCTCGAGCTACCTAGCTTCTGTATCCGTAGATAAAGATATACTGGAGACTCATTGGACAGTAACCGATATAGCAGGGAAAGAATCTGAATATACATTTTATTTTCAATTTTTAATTAACCGGCTTTCCTGAATGCAGCAGTGATATGGTCGTATTTTCTTATACCGTACGAGTAACTTACACGCGCATTTTGCACTGCCTGAAGCCTTCCCCAATTATCGCCATTCAGACAAGGACCATAAACCATGATACAATACATAATATGAGATATGACTAGTGATTCACATAATTTTAATTTTATTTTCATAGGCAAAATGCGTCGGATAGGAAACAATTTATTGTCAAGGAAGAAGAACCGGTTAAGCGCGCGGAGCCAGTAATAACAGACACGAGTCAGACAAATAAAATGGATCTCAAAAAATGGAATTGAAAAAAATACCGCCACATAGAGAATTTTAAACAGAACAATGTTAAATAAGTCTGTATTAAAAAACAAAAGGAGTTCAAATTGTTTTACTTTCTGTTCGTTTTTGTATTACTATATTGTATGTGTAGTAAAAATTTCAAGTCGTTTTGTTTTATGGTACACGAGATGTGATATATCATTCAAAAGTTGTGAATTAGCGGGCCGCGAAATTTTTAATTTTTTTATTATTTCTTAAAAAGTTGAAGTCGAATTAAAACATTTTAAATGTAAACATTGGCGGTATTTTTTTTTATTCGAGTTTTCGAAGTCGATTTTATTTGTCTAACTATTGCCTGTTATTACTGACTTCAAGCGTTTAACTGGTTCTTTTTCCTTGATACTCAATTGGTGAAGCGTCAAAAATGCAGCTGAGCACTTTTTAGCAACATGAGCTGAAAAAGAATTGGAATCAATAAAAAACCCCAGGTTTTTAGACACTTCAACTATTGGAAGGACATTTCCTTTAATTATTATTCTATTTTCAACCAGGTTAACTTTACTAAGATGATTGGAACAGCTAACTAATAAAATCTTGGATTTAGTAGAATTTAAAACTAATGCATTATTGTCCGCCCATTCTAGTACCTTGTTCAGTTCCATATTAAATGTTTGAAATGCTTTATTTGTGTCTGTTATTGAAAAAGGCGTTAATGCCTGCCTGTCATTGGCATATGTTTTTAAATTAATAGTAGAACAGCTATCATAAATCTCAATTATATAAATAATAAACAGTAGGGAGCTCAGTTTAGCTCCCCGAGGACAACCACTATTGAGATGTTTCTTATCGGAATTGTTTATTACATTATCAATTACAACAGATTGTGATCTGTCCTGCAGATTGTTTTTCATCAGGTTACAAGCTGATACGGTGAACCCATGAAAAGAAAGTTTTGCCAAAATAAGTTCATGATCGAGTGTGTGAAATGCAGGTGTAAAATCTAGAAGGCCGATGATATTAAGCAGGTTATGATCCCAACCCACGGTGCCTTTGAAAAAAATCAAACCAAATGTCAAAACACTTCACATTTTCTTGCGGATTTCGAAAGTGTTGAGTTTGTAGATAAAAAAAATCGCAGGATCAAAATTATTCATGGAGGGCTTTTTGAGAAAATTAACTTTGAAATTTTTTTCGTTTTGAAATTTTTTTTTTATAAAATTTTTTTTTATCAGACTTTTTAATGAAAACAGATAATATAATACTACTATGCTAATTATATATTTAAACTATTATAATGACAGACAGCACGTAAAAGTTTTGTAGAATAATCTGGATGATTTGGTGCCACCTTGTTCATCTCCCAGAAAGATTTGAAATCAAAATGCACCGATTCCATCGCCTGCTCGCTGAAAAACCCTAGTCCTCTGCCATGTAATTCACAAAATTGCCCCACGTGGAAAAAACTGCGTGAACTTTACTCGTGACACTAACGACCAAGGACATGTAGCTTTCTTTAAAAGCTTCTATACACTCTTTGTAATTTTCATGGAGATTTTTGCTAAAGCATGCAGAGACAACTTTTTTGAAATCAACGAAAGCCTTTGCAAATTTGGATATTGCTAGATTTGTTTGACTTCGCAGGAGATCAACATTCATTAACAGCTTTTTACACGAATTGCCCTTGAAGGCTGGACTGCCGTGGGTTATTTCACGTTGTGCGTAGCAGGCTGTAGCCCAAAACAACAACTCTCTTTCACATTCCTTCATCATGTGTGTAAATAGGGTATTGACTACACCGATCATAAGATGTAGTTCTGGCGGTGGAATGATTTCCAAGAATGCTTTATTTGGATCGTTGTCAGTAATTAACGGTGGGTGAATACAATTGGAGTATTTCTTCGCGTCGTCTTTTGAAGCCCCTGCATCACACCATGCCTTGTAGTTTGCCAATACATTTGCAGCAGTTCTCAGCTTCTCAGAGATGTGCGGCATATGCAGCTCGTCTTTTTTTCGCATAGCACCAAGTGCATGGGTGTGCACTGCTGTGTGACATGATGCCCACCAAAATATTGGCTAACTTCAAGTCGGTAGCAATCGTACCTGTACTTCTGAAGGAGTTGATTTTTAAGTCCGACCAAAGCTGACGTACATTCTCATAATTTTCCTGTGATTTTGTTGCTAATCCTAATATGAAAAGCTTTTTTACACCAGAGTCCTGAAATCTCTTTTTAGCCACTTCTTAGTCGTATGTAAATCGCGTTGTTTCATGTGCGGAGTTATGGTCTGATTGCACCGATAGATAAATTTTCAAAAAACCGCCTCCTCCATCAATACCTAATTTTAAATGACACTTAGATACTTGTCGCTGTTCGTTGATATATATAAGAAAAGCAGGTACATCTTTACAATAAACCACGGGTATGGAGGCATCAGAAACTTGTTTTTCCTTAACATTAATAAAGTCAAACTTTTTACAGTCAAAAAAGTCGTCAACGGAATGAGATTTCGAAGTAAGTGTTGATTGTAACCCAGGCTCAATAATTTTCCTATTTTTTGTAGCTTTTCGCAAGTAGGAAGCCATCTTAAGCACAGTGCGGTCACTTAGATTACAGTCGGATTTAAGAGCTAACATATTTTCAGTCGACAACTGTACTTTTTTTGACGATTGATCGGTAATATTTTTGCCGACTGTTACAGGAAGAGGCTGGCCATGCGACTGTGAAAGCAGCATGCTTGAACCTGAGGCTGTTGAATAATTGTTCTCCAAACTTTCGTGAAATTTCCTTTTTAACACAGTTGTGACGACTTGACTTTGTTGTTTCAAAGACGAATCGAACAAGCACTCTGTTAAATTTTTAACTAGCGATGTCGTGTTACATTTATGTGTCAATCCTCGTCCGATAACACGAAAGCAAAAACTGCATCTTTTTTCCGTAATTCCTTTTGACATCGATTGATCTAGAATAAAAAAATAATATATGCAAACATAAATTTGACTAAAAACTTGTTCTTTATAACTATTACACTTTAAGAACATTCATGTTATGAATAAATGAACGAAAACTTACCGGCAACTTTGGTTTCTTGGATTTTTGTCGGATTCTTCAGGGAATCACTACGTGCTATCTCACAAACCTTACATCGGCAGTCAACATTTCATAATAAAACTATTGATTGTTTTGTTTTTGTATGTAGAGTGTGATACACATCTTTCACAATAATATATGCAAGATTAAAATTCCTAAAAAAAATGACTTGCGAAAAACATTTTCAACTCGAAACAAAACTTCAAAGTTAGTTTTCTCGAAAAGCCCTCCATCGATGATTTTGAATCTGCGATTTTTTTTATCTGCAAACACAACACTTTCAAAATCCGCAAGAAAATTTGAAGTGTTTTGATTTTTGGTTTAATTTTTTTCAGCCGTAGAAAAATTAAGTCCATGTGGGAATTCATGATATTGAAGATTAATCAGATTTGTATTTGTAGAGATCAATTCGGTCCTTCTGCGTCATTTTTCCAGAGCCAATTTGTCAAGACGGTATAAAGTTCTGATATAATGCAATTTCGGGCGATCGTAGAGTAATCACTGTGCGTGCTGTACAGTCTCTTTTGCTTTCATAAACAGTTTAAAGAAATCACTCGGAAAGTATTCATTTATATAAATGTCATTAACGGCAGAATGTAATGCAGGTATCACATTGTTCACTTTCCGAGATTTTAATGAACGGCGAGCTCTGATTAATGCATCACGTTTGTTTTTGCTAATAAGCCGAACAAATATAATGCGACAACTTGTCTGGTTTGAAGTATTTTTTAAAACTGAGAAACTTGCATTGTCTTGAGGGCAAGTCCCCTGTACGGAAACTAATTTTTTGTTACAAAGTGGAGGCATACGCCCAGCTCTTAAAATTTCATCCTCAATAAAAGGACCATTCAAAGCTATTGCGATAGAAATCACTACGCAAAAAAGATCTTCACTCCGTTGCTCAGGAATACGAACAATAACAACATCGCAATCACACTCATTTAGTTCAGTGGAATTAAGGCGCTTCTTGAAAGTCTCATTCTCCGTTTGCAATTATTTATTATCCTTGGTTAATTTGTTTACTTCCCGTTTTAAATCTTCTATTTGCCCAATTTTTTTCCAAAATATCGATTCTTTTATTCTGCTCGGATACTGTCCTTTTCATCTCGGAACAGAATTTATCAAATTTATCTGACATTTTAAGCACTGCTTTCTCGTTTTGAATGCTGGATAGTTCAAATAAGGATTTCAAATCATTCATGTTAGAATTAAGGACATGCAACCTACTTAACTGCGAGAATATTTAGGAGAATTTTGTGCTCAAAAAATCAAAAGTAATAACGTTATTTACAGCATTTAAATTCAAGTTCCCTGCGCTACTTTCTATGCTAGAATTATCTTCCTCAATTCTACGTTTTTTTATTTTTTTGCGTTAGATCATTCCTTTGGAGGTCTGCCAGGACCTCTTTTTATTATAGATTTTTCTGTTGGCATACCTTGCATTTCAGAATCAGATAATTAAGTAGAACAGCACTCACACATTCCATCTTCATTATGCTTGCTTGAGTTGATACACTGCGCATACGCCGGATTTTGGCAAATATAAGATAAAATGTTCGCATAATCAGTTAGATTACAGTAGATGCAAACATTATTATTGTATTGTAAAGGAGAAGTTGAACCATCCTGTGATATAGACATTGTGTTACACTTTGTCGAGTTATTACTTGTTTTGAAATACATAGACAAGTGGTAAACATACGAATAATTATTAATGGCATGCGATTGCATAATGAGATACTTATCTTGACCGCTTATGATAAATTAATGTATATATAAATGAGTATCGGTAGTACGGTCCGTAAACAACAAAAAATTACTAGTGAAATGACGTTTCGGCCATCATGTTGGCCATCTTCAGAAAATTTTTTAAATTTAAACAATCTTGAAAGTAACATTTCTATTATTGTTGGTGTTTATTTAATCCACTAAGGCATTTTTAATTTTTCTACGTCGAGGTGAAGACATATTTTGAAACACAACAATAGATATGTAAATATCTTAACATAGTTCGAGAGGGTACTCTTGATACTAATAATTAGTAACACGTCCGCAGCTTGTTTTCAAATCAAACTAAGAATTATTTTTCTTTCACGTGCAGAAATCCAAAATCGTTCATATCATTAAAAGCGGAACACTACCATCAACACTGTAAGTTCGACAGTCGATGTGAATAAATACTTGAACACAAAACACAGTCGAAAACTATTCTGTTCGAAATATTATTATTAAGGTCTCTAACGAGATTCCAGCTGAACGTCTTGGAATAAATCAGCGACTGAAAAATATCATACAGAATAGACGGAATTTGTTGTAATTTCTTCTGCCAGAGCTATTCTGTTTAAAATGTTACTATTTGGTCTTTAGTGAATTGCAGCTTGAATCGATGAGATCTGGATAATTTAAACCCATTCCGCTGCTGAAGAGTAGATAATTGTTATAAAGAATGGATGGAAATTTTAAACATTTTTGTCTCTGAGAGCTAGTAGGTTAGAAAAGTTGCAATTCAGGTTCCTAGCTATTTCTAGCTTGAAACGAGCAGATCTAGATATCTTAAAGCGCATCCGCTGCTTACGAGTAGATAATTGTTATTAACAGTGGATAGAAATTTTCTAATTTGTATTCTACCACACCTAGTCGTTTTAAAATGTTACTGTTCCGGTCCCTAGCAATTTCCAGCTTGAGCAGGCCCGAACGTCTTATAGTGAATCCGCTATTAAAACTTGTTATAAGGATAAAGGACAGGTAATTTTCCCCCGCATTAATGACTATATAATTATAGTCTATTTTCGGGTCCGCTTTCGGGTGGAGAGGTACAGGACAAAGACGGTACATGACAGAACTAGACACACAACACCCACCCAGAGCCAGTCCCCCTATCCCAATATCGGCACCACTAGCAGATTCGGCGGTCTGTGCCATAGCGACAGACATATCCCATGTTTATCCGAGATAAGACCCACGACGTACCGACTGACGCCTTAGCCCGCACGACCATCACGCCGACGAAACTTGTTATAAACAACAGGCAAAAATTGACCACATCTTACGGATAACGCGACTAAACATCTTGGAAATTCCTCTGGCAGACTCCCAGGTGATGGTTTCGTGGGAGCTAAGGTGACGGATGATGTTTCCGTTGACGATCTCCATATCGTTGTTAATTGAGTCTGACCTTCGTCTGTGCCAATGAACGACGTGCGAACGTCTTCACTTTAGCCGTAGATAATCGGCCAGATGTTATATAGTCGATCACACACTGAATTTGGGGAACGAGTTTCCGTGTCAATCGAATTTTGCCGTTCAATTGAGACATACGTTTAGTGAACTATCGCCCCTCCCCCTCCCCCGATTTATTTTACAGACTTCGAGGAGTCACCAGATCATTCGCAGCCTCATAAACGGCACAATTGACATGCCATATGTCACAGTTCTCCGGAAGAGGATACAAGAGTAGGCTATTTGCTCTGTCTATTTTATCGTTGTTTAGTCAAAACTTTGGTGGTCAGGTTCCTCTGAAACTCGATAGTCGTGCTTTCAGAATATGGACTATCTCTCCCAGCACCGCTAACGGGCGCCTGTATTGTAACCCGCACGTCCGGTACAGGTTGACCGCTGGGAACAACGAAACCTATCCGTTTCCGATATGCCAGATCATTTTTGAGGAGTTGTTGAGAAAAGCGATCTACAAGCTCGGGGTGCATTACTGAAAACCGAGCGTGCATGCGCACCACTTGTGCAGCTCCTCTGCTGCGGACGACTATCCTCCTAGCAACGTATAAGATCTTGTCTGAGACACTGCGTCCACGGAAATCGTCCGTGGACAATTGATTGTCCTTGCCCTGAGATATCCCTTATGGCCACTCCACCTCGAGATTGGGCTGCATCCGAAGCAGCCCGATGGTAACGAGCGCTACGCGTTCTATTTCTAGTAACCACATATACAGAGAGTAGGGAGATTAGGAGGCAGATGGAGGTGAGAATAGGCCATTTGGTAAGATAGGCTAGGATACAGCTTTTTGCATAGCTGCATTGTATTCCGCATCAACCCCCCCCCTTTTTTTTACGGAGGGGGAAATACATTAGGCACCATAGGGGATTAATGACGTTGGATAACTCTTCGCGTTTTGGACTCCGTTACCATTCATGCTAACGGGAAAGTTTACCGATTTAGACCCTACTTTCCATTGGCCCTCCATTACCGGGCCATTTCACAACTGCAACCACTCCTTCTGCCATTGGGTTAGTGGTTACAGGATCTCGTGTGACCTCTGCAGACAAAGTGATCCCAGAAGCACTGTTTTTTGCATTCGGTCTGCGATGGAGTTTGCATATTGTTAGCAGACCGGAATGCTTCGTCTGTTGCGGAAGTCCGTCTATTCCTCCCAGCACTCCAATTAAAAACACGACGAGCTTCGCTTTAAATCCTCAATAAAACTTGCTGGGTTTCCTATGCGCCCAAAGGAAATGATGCGATCACATAATTTCTCTTTCCAAAGGTTCTACTCTCACCTCCATGTGTGCTTATTAATCCTTTGCGGCATACATTTTTCTTTACATGGAAAATAGCTGAAATTTGTTACTCGGGAGTTTTTGGGATTGCTGATTACGAATTTGAAGTCAGATTTTGAAAATTCAAAATATCGGATTCAATATGGCGGACGAATTTTTCATAATTCATCATATTCGCTTGAAATTTTTTCTCAGGGGTTTTTGGGGTAGCTGATTACGAATTTGAACTCAGATTTTGAAAATTCAAAATGGCGGTTTCAATATGGTGGACGAATTTTTCACAATTCATCAGATTCTCTTGAAATTTGGTATTCGGAGGTTCTTAATATCGAATTTGATATCTGTTTTAAAAAATTCAAAATGGCGGTCGAATGTTCCGAAATTCATCGGATTCGCTGGAAACTCGTTACTCATAGATTATTGGTCGTACATTCCGAGTCCTTAGTTATTTTTCAAAAATTCCTTATGTTGGATTCAATATGGCGGACGGAAATAAAAACGTGTTAAATTCCAATGAAGTTTGATATCTCATGGTTCTTAGTGGTGATTATTACGAATCCAGGATTAGTGTTCAAGACTTCAAAACGGAAGGTTCAAATTGTGCAAATCGAATTTTAATTGTTGTCCTCTTGCTCTCTGCATAACACTAAACTAACGGCGGGGACGTGGCAAGCTTCTAGTTCCATTTTTTTTAAATTTTCTGTTTTTATTTATTTTTTACATTTTCTGTTTTTTTTTTTTTACATTTTCAGTTTTTATTGTTTATTTTACATTTTTTATTTTTATTCTTAATTTTTATTTTTTTTCTTGATTACGAATGATAAATTAGAAAACAGTTTTTATTCGACGATAAACAAAGTGGTACATTGGAAGTTTTGCAGATCCAAGTAGTATATTTTTGTGCTGCGATTTTCACTACTTACAGGCATATGTGTGGCTTGAATCCCTTTTATTACTGGATACTTGGAGTTTTGAAATAGAAATATTGAGAGGTTTTCGTTTCCTGCCCTTTCAGTTTTTAATTTGCTTCCAACTAATTCATCTATCAACGTAAGTTTGAATTTTATCAAGGATAAAGATGGTTGAAAGCCTTTTTTTATATACAAAATAAGGCATTGACCACAGCAACATCTACTAAATGCCAAAATAATCTATGCCACCATTTTTTTTACTTCCGATCAATTTTGTAAGTTGACAATAGTCGGTCAGCATTATCAACATACCCCATGTGCTTGTTATAATCGGCACACATTACTGGTGAATTTATGTCTTTTATAGAACCATCTTTTTATTTACGAGTCAATGTTGTTATTTCGCATGGATCATGGTAGTTGGATAAAAAATGAACAATCTTTTTATCCATCCATTTTATGTATCGAAGACCTGTGTTAGACATCATAAACGGACTGTCACCCTGACACATCTTTTTGTCTGTTGTACAGTTTTTTGGTAAACCTGAACGATTTGAACGTATAGTTCCGCAAGCAAGGATCTGATCATTTTTCAACGAAACAAAAAGGTCAACACTCGTAAAAAAATTATCGAAATAAACGCGATGATTACCTCCTACGAGTTCACGAGTGAGATCTTTGACAATTCGAGTGCGCAATTGTTTTTCAGTACTATCCGATTTACCTGTGTATATCTGAAATTCACATACATAACTTGAAGCATCTGCCCGGATCCAACACTTGGACCCTCGCTTTATCGGTTTAGCTGACATGTATTGCTTCAAGCTGCTTCGACCTTTAAATTTAATCATTGATTCATCAATACTCTGATATTGTTTATACATTACAGTCGTCAATAGTGGTCTCAATTTATATAACTTATCATAATTCGGATCACTTCTCTTGGGTTCTTTGTTGCTATCGGTAATATGTAAGTTGCCAAGAATAAATCCAAAACGAACGACTGACATCACTGAACATATCTATGGATCATTGAGTTGTGCATTTCCACTTCAATAATCACGATAAGATGGTGATTTTTATTCCCACGAGCATATTTACACCCAAAAATATTAATAATTCTTTTCAGGTTATGGGCGGCTGTTTTGTATTCTTCTGTTTTGAATACAGATTTGTTTGTTCAACAATTAAATTTAAAAGATTATTTGGAAACAGACACATAAATAGCTCCTTTATTAGATTGTATATTATCGGGAATATTCGGGCCATAATGTTGAGAAAATGGTACTTCATATTTTGGTAAACCTACATTCCTCCATATTTCATCTTCTTCATCGAAATTCTCGTTTTCTGATTCATCAGTATCATTGTGCAAATTTGTTCCATACGTATCATTTCCTGCTAATAATGGGTTTTCTGTGAAATTCGTGTTATCATCATCACTATCACTATCAACGTCAACATATTCATCATCATATTCGTTATCCATGTTTCATATGTAAGACTATGCTATGTAAAATAGGAAACCACGGACAAAAGTAGAATGCATATACTTATCGCAAAATAATTATGAACGAGTCCAAAAATTATTTATGAGCAGTCGTACAGAATTGTAAATAAAATTACGTCTTATAATATTATGCCGTATACTGCACTACTTATGTATCATTCAAAAACCCATTCCTATATAGAGAACGAAAAAACGACGCGAGAGCCGTGCTGCACCTAGCAGCGGCTTTCGCAGTGACTCTCATAGAGTTTTGCACATTTAGAATCCACAGAGTATCCCTTTGAAGCGCGCATGTTTCTTTTCCCGCAATTACGTTGACAATTGTTACTCGAGGGTTTTCGGAGTCGCTAATTACGAATTCAACGTTAGTTTTACTGAATTCAAAATGGCTGATTCAGTACGACCAACAAAAAATTAACAAATGCCACCAATAGAACAAAATTTATTACTCGGGGGTTTTCGAAGTTGCTGATTACGAATCAGACGTCTGTTTTATTAAATTAAAAATGGCGGATCGATTTTATCAGCCAAAAATTTTGAAAACGGCTTCATGTTACCCGCTATTATTTTTACCAAGTTAAAAATGGCAGATGAAACATACCGGACAAACATTTTACAAACGACTCCATTTGAAGAAAATTTTATACCGGAGGGTTTTTAGGAACGCTGATTACGAATCCGAGGATAAATGTTCTCAAATTCCGGATTCAATGGATTTGGAAAAATTAACGTTGGATTCGTAATTAGAGATCCCGAAAACTCGCGAGTAACAAATTTTGTTAAAAATGAGACATTTTACAATTTTTTGTTCGACATATTAGATCCGACATTTTGAATTTAGAAAAACAAACATCGGATTCATAATCAGCGACTCCCAAAACCCCCGAGTAACAACTTTTGTTGAAAATAAGGCATTTTAAAATTTTTTTCGCCCGTATATTGGATTCGTCATTTTGAATTTGGTAAAACTAACATCGGATTCGTAATCAACGACTTCCAAAACTCCGAGTAACAGATTTTGTTGAAAATGAGGCATTTAAAAATTTTTTGGCCGCCATATTGGATCCGCCATTTTGAATTTGGTAAAACTAACATCGGATTCGTAATCAGCGACCCCAAAACCCCTTATAAATAAATCTGTAGTAAAAGAAACCTTGTGTAGTTTGCAAAAATGAATTTATTCGAAAAAAACGCCCTTTTTTCAATTTTATTTGTTAATAACAATTATAATAATAACACTAAACGAGAAAATTATTTTTTTTATAGTTATATTGGTTCTATATAGGAAATGGAAAAAGATTTCGTCCCCGTATCTTTCATATTCTGCGAGAAAAGTAAGGGAATTTGAATAAATCTAGGTGGTACAGCGTATGCACCACTATCCCAACAGGGAGTATTGCTAACCCACATACTCCCGCTAAATTTGGTTAGTACTAACAGAACGCGCGGGGCTCCTGACCATCGGGCTGCTACGGAGGCAACCCAGTTCCGATGTGGAGGGGCCATAAGGGATATCCCGGGGCAACGACCATCTATTGCCCACGGACGATTTCAGTAGGCGGAGTGTCTCAGACAAGATCTTATGCACTGTTACGAGGAGAGTTGTCCGCAACAGTCACGATACATGGTGCGAATGCGCGCTCGGTTTCTATTAATGCACCACGAGATTGCAGATCGTTTTTCTCAACAATACCAGCGACTTAGCCATCAACCGCCGTTGTGGTTATTATGAGCAAAGTAGTGAAGATATTGAAATAGATTCAATATTTTTTCTGCATTCCTGTCAAGTGGTAAGTATTTAACACGCTCGCTGCAGGGTAGTCCGTTTTCCATTCACAAGTTCCACAGTTTTTTTTTCTTTTCCACGGTATTTCACTGTTTGCAATATTTCACAGTTTTTTGTTTTGAATGTGTTTCTGCACTGAATTGACGCAATCAGACGCGATTTCTTTGGATACACGCGATACCCTGAGACCCGAATACTCGTGTATCCCACGTCTGACACCAATAAAAATCGTCTATTACGAATGTGGCCAATGTGTAATTGGAGATCAGGAGTCCGTGATAAGAAAAAAGGAATGACGTATGTAAAAACCTCTTCATTACCGGCACTCCCAAACCAGCCCTCGAACGACTTGTGACGCGCTAGTGGGGACGACCGGGCGTACACGTTAAACCCCAACGTCCGTGAACGCGACGATCTATAGGTGGCTCTCTGATTAGCACTTGTGCACCTGTGATTAACACAGTTGACTTCCAGAAATAGACTGACTATTCGCCGGATCCGTCACAATAAAATTGACGAATGTTCGAATGTTTCGAAAGAATTATGCATTCTTCTGGGCCTGGGAAACTGCTGAGTTCTTGCTTTCCTTGTCAAGTCCAGGGTTTTGACTGGGTGCATCTTGCTGATACTTGATCCCCCGCCAAAAATGCTTACCAATTCTAAGAATGAACAACCTATTTCGAGCCACGTACTCGGATGCACAGTAGCAATATGAGACCGAACATGTGGCCTTCTATTTCTAAACGTTACGCTTGTTATCTAGATGTGTGGAATTATTTATTCTATTATTTAACTTACATAATATTAACTAATATGCGGTCGGTTACGACATGCTATCGTAACACATTTCCCCTTAGAAAGATCGGCGTTCCACCGCCGAGGAAAGTTACAGGCGTGACCAACGACACTAAATAATATAGGTCGTCAGCAGTAGCTGCTCTGATACTCACTGAACACTCTACTGTGTACGACCGCTGCACACAACAAAAAATAAACAAAAAAAAAGAAAGGTAAGGGAAAAACAAATTGCTGAATAGTTGGTAACTTAACTTTACTTTATATGTAACTAAGTCTAACGTCGTTTTACAATTCCATTAGTACCACATACCTTTGAATAAATTACAGGTCTAATGTCTTAACATAGGGTTAGTATCACGTTGACATTTTCGTTAAGTCGGTATAGATATTATACTAGTCCTTCTTTGGTACAATTCGCAGTTTTGTACCCGAGATGTCTTTTACTTTCGATGATGGCTCTTCATCCGGCGGGGCATCAGAATGGGAAGTAATTTCTCCCGCCTCATTATCAAGTCCGTCACTATTCGATTTCGCTTTAAATTTCAATTTGTGAACTTTGCGGCTGTGTGGCCGTGACGTTATTTTGGCTACAGTTGTCCTGTTTCGTATGTGCGAGTATCATTTGTTATATCCTCTGAAAATACATTCTTTAATTTTTTATCAATTTACAACCTAGTTTGCCAATTAATTTCCTCGGGCTACGACCGACGTGTCGCGGCACTACTATTATCTACCATTGCGAGAAGAGAGAAAAAAGAAAAGACATATTTACGCGAATGATATTAAAATTCGGAGGTGGTGCATCGCATTTCAGCATTCCTTACAAATGATGTAAAAGAAAATATGATAAGTTCCACAATAATGTACATGGGACATTCTTTTACAAATCGAACGGATTTCGTAAAAAATATTGGTCGACATTTTTGATTTGCTTCTAAATTTGTTTATGCGTTCCTTATACAAAAAAAGTCGACACGTGTTTCTGGATTTTTTTTTTAATCCATATTTTCGAAAATATGGCGGTTTGAAATTTGTAATACTCTCCAATTCTGCACTTTTTGAAATTGCCATAACTCCGGTTCTATTTATCCGATTGACTTCAGCCGGGGCTCATTTCAAAGGTAATGAAATTGTCTTTATTTCTATATGCGTAGTTTTTAAAATTGTTGCTAAAAAGCGATTGTTATAAACAATTGAATATTAGAAAGTCCATTTACTGCTCGAGGCCGACAGTATACAAATTTTATTATTGCACCATTGAATTCTTCGGGAAATTTCCTACAAGAAACATATTTTTCCAGAATGGCGATTTTACATCTACTATGTCAAATAAATTAATTTCCGACGGCAGATTACGCTCCGTAGCGCGTGGCGCTATGGCAAGATGAGAGAAAACACGTAACGAGTTGCGCAGTACATGCGTTCTTCTAGTAAAGGGTACAAATTGTTACAAACATTACTAGTGTGGTATTATAATAGTAATAAAAGTAATAATATAATTATAATAAGGGATAACGAAACGCTTACTCCATGTAATCTGGGCATCATTATACTCGTCATTAGTTGTATATTTACAAACTATATTTCGTATTCATTTGCCCAAGTAAATAGTTCTTGTGGTGTCCGAATAGGCTTATCAATCCTTTGGAGACTACCCCTTGCAGCTAAACGTTTTAAAGTCCCACCCAATCCATCACAAGGTCCTTTGCCATGTGATGTTGGAAAAAAATGCCATTCAGCCTCAATACCAAAATCAGATTTATGATAACACAGATTTATAAAATTCTTTTTATTTTTGTATTGTGCGCTAGCTCCATCAGAAAAATAGATTATTTTTTCAGATCCCACTAAATGTATTTTTAAAAATTCTATTAAACAGCTTTGAAAAACATAAACTGCAGCAGTGTCGTGATGTAAACATTCAGAAATAATTACTAAATTTTTCATTCTTATTTTATCATCACTCTTGTCCCGGTAATATATTGCAAATGGATGGACTGTTGCCTGGTCATTATTCCAATGTATTTCCTGAACAGAATTTTGAAGAACAAAGTCATAGTTCTCTGCAAAATCGCAGATGACGATGCATTCGTTTCGAGATAAATTTTGTTTTTTATCATTCAAAAATTCATTTTGTTTGTTTACAAGAAATGCATGCCGCAATAATTTTGTTAAGCCTTTTTCCAGAATCGCTAAATACTCGTCTACGGGAGATATAATAGTCTGTAAGGTCGTTCTATCAACGTGTGTCCATTGCTTATAAGTTACAGAATCATGAATGATTTGGTAAACTAAACAGATTAAAGCATGAATCACCCCTTCGTTTTGACAGACTAGATTTCTGCGGTACTTTAGGCATAATTCAATCTGCAGTACTACAGTAAATATATTATGCATGTCAAATTATTAAAGAAACGTACTGAATAAGACATTTAATTATTGAAAAGTACTATATTACTTACATTATATTGCACAATATAAACCTTAAAAGTAGATTTAGTCACTGTATCCGTTTTACGATAAACCTTTATTTATGCTCACACAAATCGTATATAAAATTCAACAGGCAAATATGTATTAGCTGTTTACTTGCTGTTGTCAACAGTTCAATGACTTCTAGGTAAAGAATACAGTACTAAAGTCGCAACTACCACACATATCTCCGCTAACCGTGCCGATAACTACCGGACGGGATCGTATTTTAATTTATTAACGTTATTATATTAATAATAGATTAAATATATTTCATTATAAATTTCGTCATTTACAACAGATCAATATTTCGTTATCCCTTATTATAATTATATTATTACTTTTATTACTATTATAATACCACACTAGTAATGTTTGTAACAATTTGTACCCTTTACTAGAAGAACGCATGTACTGCGCAACTCGTTACGTGTTTTCTCTCATCTTGCCATAGCGCCACGCGCTACGGAGCGTAATCTGCCGTCGGAAATTAATTTATTTGACATAGTAGATGTAAAATCGCCATTCTGGAAAAATATGTTTTTTGTAGGAAATTTCCCGAGGAATTCAATGGTGCAATAATAAAATTTGTATACTGTCGGCCTCGAGCAGTAAATGGACTTTCTAATATTGAATTGTTTATAACAATCGCTTTTTAGCAACAATTTTAAAAACTACGCATATAGAAATAAAGACAATTGCATCACCTTTAAAATGAGCCCCGGCTGAAGTCAATCGGATAAATAGAACCGGAGTTATGGCAATTACAAACAGTGCAGAATTGGAGAGTATTACAAATTTCAAACCGCCATATTTTCGAAAATATTGATTAAAAAAAAAATCCAGAAACACGTGTCGACTTTTTTTGTATAAGGAACGCATAAAAAAATTTAGAAGCAAATTAAAAATGGTACCCAATATGGAGTGTTCGATTTATAAAAGAATGTCCCACATACTCATTGTCAGTACCATTCGAAATAGACCGATCCCCCCGAATTTCATTTCCCCCCTGTTACTCTAGGTGGGAAAGGCAGTGCAAGAGTAGACCAATTATTCTCCTTTCCCTCGCGCCCTTCTGGATCGACCTACTGAAGGAAGCACAGCAGAAGTCGGGTACGAAGTTTTGCGCAAAGAGGAGACGCGGTAGCCCTCTCTTCCTCGCGCTCCTCCGTTGTTCCCCCGATGTACTTTCTGAATCGGATTCAGAAGATTCTGCTTTGGATTCGCGTGAATTATTTATAATTATCGAGTCATATGCTTTGCGAATTTTATCTTTGTGGACGATTTTAGTCCGCGTTTCGTCCAGTCTTAGGCGTACGTTCCTGTTCCCGATAATCTCGATTATTTCGTAAGAGCCATCGAACGTATCGTCGAACTTCTCGTGTTGTCGGTCTTTCACGGGCATGACCAATTCGCCAATCCGGAAGTATTCAATGTTCAGTTTGCGGTCGTAGGACCTGTTTGACCGATGGTGTTCCGTTCTTAAGTATAGATGATCCATCTCTTCGTCCCCGACTGTCGTTGCCATATGCATGGCTCGGCGCATTCGTGGAATCGCCCAAGACTTAGAAAAGATTTTCGAAGTCCTCTCGATGTTAACTCTAATTGATGAAGAGTTATAAGTGAGTCGGGCAATTCCCATCTTTTATATCGTTTACATCGTCGACGTTTACATCACGAATTAGGTTCGCATGGGGGTCGCCACATCTTTCATGGACAGTGTAGTTGAATAGTGGGGGTTTCCCTGATATCACGTCGACGGTGCGAACTGTATCGTTATCAAATGTTTTTGCAACGTAAGGACGTCACAGGGTCACTGTGCTTGTCATTATTCTTAATGCTGCGTATGCTTTATATATCGCTTTGCTGCTTATCAGAATTGCATTTTATCTTTCTCTCGTTATCCGAGGCAGAGTTTCGGCCTTTGTTGCGCCTTGGTACATGATCTCGCACCTCTCTTTCGTCGTTGGAGTTGGATCTTTCTCGCTCTTTGCGCATTTTCTCCAACCTGAGGGACCTTTCCCTAAGGTTGAAGGCTACTCCTTTCGTCCCTCATGTTGACTGTTTTCTTTCGCACTTTCAATCTTTATTTCAATGCTGTAAATTAAATTCCACAAGATAACGGTGTTTGTATTTATTACCATTTGTGGGCTGGGGGTATTGCCAAGTTCAAAGTATTTCTAAGATCAAAAGTTTCGTTTCATGTAATTGTTTCCATATATCCTTACCATCCAGCATTATTTTCGACATTTTTCCAATTTCCATACATCTAACATACCTCACACTTGGAACATCATCGTATTTTTTAGAAGGAAATAGATCATTTAAATTTTCAAAAAAATATTCTTCATTCCCATGCCATCTTTTACCCCGTCTATACGCATTATATCTGGATTTCGGGTCGAGCACACTATTTCATGCTCGGGACTCATCTGCTTCTTCAATGTGCGTATTTATAAGTATAGCAAGTTGCACGACGCTTAGTAATTTTGTTAGTTTATTTGACGATTTTCGGCATAATTTGCATATACTATATCGGGTTTCAGCGTATTTCAAAATTCTGGATGCATATGACACGGTTCTATGTTTCCCGATTTCACCCTGCGACAAAAGTACACGTAATCCCACGGGTCCTCTTAGCTCCGCCATCATCACGTATCTGACATTTTTGGTTTTTCCTCGATCACTTCGAGCTCGTTGACTTCCAGTATCAGACTGACTAAGTGCGGGATCCGTCACGACGAAGTTGTCGAATATTCCCACAGAATTGTACATTCTTCTGGGGCTGGGAAATTGCTGAGCTTTTGGTTTCCTGGCTAAGTGCTGGCTTTTAACTGGGTATATCTTGCTGATACTTGCAGGTTCCCAGCCAAAAAAGGATCACCAATTCTAAGAATGAACATCGTATTTCGAGTAGTCACGTACTCGGATGCACGGTAGCAATGGGAGGCCGTGCGTGTGGTCTCCGATTTCTAAACGTTAGGCTTATTATCTATATGTGTTAAATTATTTATTCTATTATTTATGTTCCATAATATTTACTAACAAAGCTCGTAACAAAAATTATTGACCTAATGCACTTTCTTATACTAATTCAAACAAAGTGTAAATTTGAATGTTTTAAAAGCTATTGATTTATAGATTCTAAAGGATTCCATGACTTAATGTACTTTTATCGATCTGTTTATTATAAATAAATAAGTAGTTATAATGAAGGTTATAATCTATAATTATGACATGGAAATCTATTATTTCTCAAAATTATATATCAACAACAAAAAATTGCGTTATTTTAAAATTAGAACATTTTCAAATCTAACCTATACTTTTTAAAATTAAATATTTTTAAAATAGTTTTTCAACATCGATATTTTTACATTCTTCACTATTTTCATAATCCATGCATGAAGCATAAAAATAATGTAGCTTTATTATTTATAGTACGTGTATGAACTATATTCCGATGTTATGGAACGATTGCAAATACTCCAACTTTTCACATTTCGACATAAAATAAGCAAAGCAGTGCAATAATACAAAATAATATTCTTTAAACAGGTAAAAAATATTACTACTAAAAAAAGTGAAAAAGTTGTTCTGGCTCAATTAATAATCATTTTTAGCAATACGGAATAAATAGATAGAAACGTAATCAATTATTTAAGTCAAATTAAACTAATTTACATCAGTAATATATTTTTGTAAAACGCTAGTAGGGGAGGTTGGGGTATTGTTGGACAGGGCGATATTTTTTCCGTTTACAACGCTTGAAGTCTCCACCAACTAGCATCGACTCGTCTTATCATAATCTCATTTCCTATGGAACACTTGGTTTGTGATGACGCTTGTTACCTCATTATCATAACAAACTGAATTTTGATGTTTGTAAAGTGTTTCTTTCACTTAGTGTTTTGTTCATTTTGAAGCTAAATATATTTATAATACTCTTAGAACTTTAAGCTTTCGACACATATAAGTGTTTACGATGAAATGTGCAATGTGTTACTTATACGCCGACATTTTGTAAAAATGAGCGTTCGGGGTATTATTGGACAGACCTAAAATACCGCCTCCAAACAAAAACGGCCTAGCAAACAGACGGTCGCTGAACTGAAACATCTCGGCCCTTATACCAGTGCTCTTAACGTTTGAGATTCCTCATTCATAACGTTAGTTATCATCAGTACAGGCAGGTTCATAGACCAAATCAAGTTTTTCACGTACCCCCCAGCAGCGGTATATAAAAAAGCGCTTTGCCTCGGATTGCATGGCAGTACGCAGAAGCGGATCACTAGTACGAGTTTACTACTACGTTAGCAACCCTCGATACTATTCGATAATGAGATAGATAGATAGATAAGTTTATTTCCCATAAATAAGAATACATAAATTCTATTGGGACACGGATTCGTTTCCGAATTACATATATAACGCGAGACAAAATAAACTGACAGGTAAATAAAAGAGAAATACAAAACGAGAACGGAAGGTTTGAGCCGCGGAAAAACGCAATACATGTTAAAGTAAGACGGAACGAAAATGTAAGTACAAACACGATCTTACGGGTTAAGTAAGAAATCTCTTCTGCGGAAACAACTTTTAACAAAGTAATACAGCAGCTTAGCTGCCTCCAGATCATCGGCTGCCAACAGATAGGGCAGTGGATTTGTCGCTGAGCACTCTGCCATTCGCGCACTTTTGAACAACAGTTCCCGGCAGGGTTCCGCTTGCGGACAATTACCTAAAAAGTGATAAAGGGTATCGTATGCGACGTAATTGCACAGCGGGCAATTCGCGGTCGGATCAAACTTAAAGGAGTTGTGATCGAGAACAAAAGTACGCGATTGGAACGTGGCGGTACGCAGTTGCATCCTCACTCGGGCATACGCTATGGGACAGCGGCCGGGATATAAATTTTCGAAACCGTCGGAGAACAGTCTGTAAAGAGGGAACAGAGGGGAGTTCGAGGATGTGTAGCATACTAAGTCGTTTACTCGCTGTTGGTGCGCAAATTTCTGGCAGACGTGGCATATATTTGATTCCCAAAAGTCCGAGGACAAGTTGGTCCACAAATCCTCAAACTGCGGAGAGCACAAGACAAGCTTCAACTGCGATACCCAGTTATAAGATGGTAGGTTATTTCTCCTATGGTCAAGTTCAAGGAGACGCAGGAACCCCATACGGGGGAGACTATCGTAGGGTTGTTTCAGTATACGTATAACAAATAGCATCGCTCGCCTTGTGTTCTCAACAGAAATAGGATAGGGCCCAAGTTCGAGACGAACCAGATAAGCCGGAGCCGCTCGAGGCAAACGAAACACACGCTTGAAGAATTCAATCTGAATGGCTTCAAGGTAATCAAAATACTGAAGAGCCCAACAAGGGGCAGCATAGAGCAACACTGAGACTATCATCGCCTGGTATAATTTAAGGATACCGGGCCATGCATCCGCTTTCACCGAGGCCATCAGAGCGAGGACAGAGGCTGATGCCTGCTGAGTTCTCGGTATGGCATCTCCGACCGCTTTGAGACCCCTCGCCGACGACGAGATGATTATGCCAAGATATCTATAGACAGGGACTATGTCAACCAAGTTTCCGGCATACATAAAGTTACTGGAGGCCGAGTGAAGTCTTCCACCTTTTCTGAAGATTACTATTTTAGTTTTATCGGTATTAACTGTAAGTGCGTTTTGGAGGCAGTACTCCTCAAGAATGCGGAGCTTTACCTTTAGATCAACCGGCGAGTAGGCAAAAATCGTCAGGTCGTCGGCGTAGAGTAACATCAGAAGGTCATAGGTCCGCGTATAATCAATACCTCTCACCCCTCGTGTACGAAAATAATCAGGTAAGTCTGCCAGAAAAAGAATGAAGAGTAAAGGGCTGATGATCCTGCAGAACACCGGTTGTAACCCTGAAGGAGTCCGATAATGAGGTGAAAAAACTGCATTGCTCGAGAGAGCTAGACCTTCGATAATAGACCGCTTGTGTAATGATCATAAATAGTAAGCGTCTTTCTAAGAACGATAGTATTCCGTACGACCGCGTCACAAGACTACAATATTTGAGGAATAACGAGCATATTTGAGAAGTCGATTTTGTTTATTCCATTAAGGCACTTTCCACCGCTAGTGTAATGAATGCCGCATAGTGGCAAACCAAGATATTGATAGGTATCATCCTGATGAAGATGAAAATTACCCCCACTTTCGGCTCCCGTTCCTTGTTTAACTTGACTACAGGTCCAAATTAAATTCTATGTCGAAATTCACGGAATATACTTGTACATTGTCTACTTTACGCTATTTGTGTACCTCGCTCTTGATATAGAGCTCAAAACCACACGTGCAAAATTATTAAGTGATCTAAAACCCGCGGTTACCAGGCCGACCAGAAAAATAAAAAGGATTTCAGAGCGATGCTAAAAAGAGTCATCCTGAAGCATCAAATGATCGATTGCTATAACTTTGTTCACTAAACACACTAAGTTGTGCCATTGACGCTCGTACGAGCTAGATAAAATATATCATATTCAAAGTTAAAATATATCACTTTTCAGATTAAAAATTAACCGTATTTTTTCAACAATTTTATTTTTACGATCATATTCAGCAATATAATATTTAAAAGCAATATATGCGAATTCGTTTTTCACAATTTCCTAAACAAGTTACTCGCGAATCTACATCAACCCAAATTAATGACTTTGTCGTCAATAGGACTATCGAGTACATTTATTTATACGACAAGCCCATAAATATGCACACTCTGATCGATTATTAATTTAAATATTCAATAGTAATTAACATTCACTTTCTGCACTTCGACAATGATGGCATGGAGATCGTTCACGATCTCTATTTTCCCTCAATCATATCATTTCATGTTTAATGAATGAAGCGTAAGCGTATTCTTAACAATTAATGTAATTCTTTCCGAAACTGTTTATCGGGCTTCAACGGATTATTATTCAAAACTAGACTTTCGATTAAAACACTTAACTTTGCTTAATCTGAGTTTCGAGATTTTTTACTTAACATACTCATTTGATGTACATTACGCAATGTATAACAGAGGTATCTTCTTACATTTTAAAATTAAATTTTCGTTTCATTTCGATAAATTATAACACATTAGTAAGTAATAGTAAGAAATAATTGTATGAAGCAATATGTCATTAATAATTTAATACAAGGCAAAAAGTGAAATTGACTATATTAACAAAATTATAACTCATTGCTTTTAGCCCTGGAAACACCGATTCTATCCCTGTCATGCGGTTCGATGATACTGGATTCTCCGACGACTGCGACGAGTGTTTCGATCGGGGGGACGAGTCATCGTCGAGACGACATAGCTACGTCCTTTCGGACGCTCACCTCTATAGACGTTCATTCGCCGGCTACGCCATACAGCCACGGACAAGCGCCAGTGTTACATGCTACCAATCCACAGCAAGTTCGGACTGCTTCAACAGGTCGTATCAGCCCCTCTAACGGCAGTTCCCCACAGTTCCCAGTACCCAGACCCATTCCTAAATATTCCTGGCAGCGATCGACTAGTTGTCGTGACCTTTATACTACTAGTTTCGAAGAAACAGGCAGAGCGCTGCCACAAGATGAGATTTACAATATTATAAAAGCGTACCCAACAATTTCAGGAAATTTTCAGCTCCCCTCACAGGGTGAATTAGAACAGCCGATAACACGTTACGATGAAAGTAACCGTTCTTTTAGCGCTACAAATTCTAAATTACCCTCCTTAGATCGTGATGTCGTACCAGACAAGGTGTATAGTAGTTCATATCCGGGAACATCATCGTTATCTACGGAATCTGGTCCCGAAGGTTCTGCTCATGCCGGTGAACTTTCGCATGATGATCTTTCCCACGATTCTTACGAATTATTAGAGCGCGAAATCGAATACGAATATCCAGAATCTGAGTCAAGTCACCAAGAAGAAAACGAGCCACTTTCCGATAAAAGTGATGAAGGAATCGAAAGAGAAATGTTTCAAATGGATTGTATTGTTGTGTCAGATACCGATTCCTTCATCACGACTAATACCCTCTCGGATGTTAAAAGCTCGAAGAACTCACAATTTGTCGATAGGTACACAGCACTCCCGTTAGAAAATAAGGAATATGTTATTACTGAATCGCGTATACACCGTTCCAATACAAAAATTGAGCGTAAGTATGAAGCAAGGCGTGTTCATTCAGTCGATCAACAACACATACTCTCTCAAGATTTTGAGAAATCTGACCCCATGATATTGCAGGTTCAAAAACAGAAAGTAAATGTTTTGAATGAATTGAAACGTTATAAGCCTAAGTATAAAATCACTCATGTTGATTCCGAAATTTTACGGGATGAAGGTATTATGAAACCAAAAACGCGAATCGACGATGACCTTAATCCGACAGAAATAAGGGATCCATTAACAGTTAATACAAAAACTCGAATTCTAGAGAGAAATATAATTAGTTTTGAAGGTCATGTAGATCCCACGCATTTAGTAGAATCCGGCAGTTTAGATCGTAATCAACGATTTCCTTATACAAAAGCTAGAGAAGCTGAGAAAAATCTCGATAAAACAGTATCAGTACAACAAAAACAACGTCAACGTATTATCCGCGAGAATGATCGCAATATCAGATTGGATTATGCTCATGAAGAATATGCGGATAAATTAAGTTGCGGTTATAACAAACATAAATTAAGAAGAAGTGTGGAGCATTTAAAATGCAGAGAACACAGTTTCGAAAAGCTCAACTTTGGAAAAGATCATGGGCACAGAAATAAATTCTGCAAGTCAAGAGGAAGAAGCGTAGATGAGCTGGACTTACGAAGCGGACAAAAAATGTCTATAATAGAAGTTAAACCAAAACATCCCATGGAACATTCAAATTTGGGAAATATTAAAATACCGTTTGAAAAATTAGAGAGCGTTGAAGCACTTAAGCACAATAAAAAATTCAATTCAATTCTCCAAAGGAGGTATAGTAACTCAAATTATGAATGGAAGAATGTTAGTAAATTAGATTGTTCCGAAACTCAAGCAATGAGCCCTTGCAGTAGTGACATGCGTAGTTTTGATTATTTTGAAAATAAGACTCCTTCCTTCTTTCCAAAAGATATAAAAGACATTGAAACAACTAGTGAACTACTTGAAAGAATGCGTTTAGAGCATAAGCCAAGAGCGCGAGATGATTGGCGAAGTCTAGAAAAAGCAAGAAAAGAAAATCACGAACGTCAAGAACGTGTTCGACAAGCAAGGAATTCTTTAGAGTTAGAGTCTTCATCCGCTGGAATATCACCAGAGCTAGTTAATACAAAAGTAAATACAGTTTTCAGTGAGTATGATCCAAAAATAGTTGATGGGATTGTCTTAGGATTTGCAGATGATAATAATCTGTCGGTAGATCATATTCCAATTGAAAGGACAAAAAGCGATCCTTATACATCAGGGGTAAGAAGTGGTTCAAATAGCAAACGCCACATTTTGACGCATCAAAAATCAATCGATCTTACACCTGCCGATTCAGGAGATGAAGATGCTTTTATGGAGTCCACTCAAGTGAATAAAATTGTGGAGATTCCATATACTTTACATAAACGTCATGTGATGAATGGCACAGCCACAGAAGCTAAATTAAACGAAGAAAGAAGTTTATCGAGCCAATGGCCGTCAATTAACATTTCAAAAGATTTAAAAATATTACAGAGTACATCTACATCTAGCGATACTTGCGTTGATTTAGTAAAAGTTTCAAGTGAACAATCTACAAAGTATAATAATTTGCATAGTACTGAGGTTGGCTCAGAAAACGCCAAATTAATAATTTCTCATAAAAACAGACCAAAAAGTATATTAATATCAACATTTTCCCCTACAGAAGATTTAACAACTCCCGCAAAATTGAATGCTTTTGAACAGACTGAATGTTTGGAAACGACAGTTGAAGAATTTAGCTCAAAGACTTTAAATTTAGAAAACCAATATTCGAAAGACTTTCATACTAATACTGATTTGTCAGTCACATCATTACTTAATCAAACTTCTCCAAAACTTTTGTCACCTCCAGGTCCGCAAGATGCAACTATTTCTGCAATAAAGGACAATATTTCTTCAGATTACGTCGAGATTTCAAGCGATTCTGATATAATAAGAGTGAATCCCCCTTCAAACTTCACTGATATCGTACGGATGGAAATTAAACAAAAACTCACGAACCGTGAACAAGAAACAATGAACGTTCTTTCAGATATTATAGAAACGATGATACTTCCAGAAATTCCAGAGAATCTAGTTTCAAAAAATGTAGAGGAAAATAAAATGGAGCAGAAATTATTAGAAAAACCAATCTCGCCTGACAAAATTAAACAACTTTTAGATGGAATAGAAAACAATTTTGTAGAAAAAAATAAAAGTGTCGTTTCATTAGTTTCAGGACCGAAGATCATAGATACTGGAAACGATGACTTTGTAGATCCAGTCGCTGATTTACCACTCGATGAGGTTCCTGTTAAACGTACATTGGAACTAGACAGCCTTAAAGTTCCAGAATTCACACCATTCATGATGAGACCACACGGAGAACCACTTAGATCAAAATCATTATCTCTTGCTGAAGAGAAAGCATCTATTGATACTCTTCTTTCCCCTGAAATGGAAAATAAATCATTATTATCAGAAATTTCATCAAAGCATTCTGCTAAATATAGATCAGAACAAAATAAAAAAGATTTTAAGAAACAATCAAAATCATTAGAAGCTGACAAACCTCCATTCAAAAAAAGTGCTTCAAAAGAGTATAACAAAACACTTTCTAATTCAAAAGTTGACAAGTCTAAGTTGAAAATGGGCGACATGCCGAAAGAAATTATAATAATTGATTCTACCGATATTGCACCCGAAGTTAGCATCATTCAAAAAGGTAGATCCAAATCCGTTGGAAGATTATCAGAAAGATCTTTATCGCCTTCACAAGATGAGTTCGATGCATGTAAAAATTCTCGGGGTAAATCAACATCTGTTGATGGCGAATTGATAAAAACTCGAAGTTATTCAAAAGCTGAAAAAACAAGACCAATGTCATTAGTAATTTCAAAAAGTTTGGGTAGTACAGAAAATCAAGATTCAATTGAGAGATTTTCCCTGAAAAGAGCAGATAAAAAAAATAGCAATAAAGCTGATATAACAAAGGTCTCTCCCAAAGTATCACCAAAAGTATCTCCGAAAGTTTCCCCAAAAGTATCGCCTAAAGTGTCACCGAAAGTGTCGCCGAAGGTATCGCCTAAAGTGTCGCCAAAGGTATCTCCGAAAGTATCTCCAAAAGTATCACCAAAAGTGTCACCAAAAGTGTCACCTAAGGCATCTCCAAAGGCATCACCTAAATCATCACCAAATGATTCGCCGAAACAAATTATCGACATTAAAAGTGAACCGAAGAATAAACGAGACGATATAATTATTACTAAAAGGTATCCATCGGTGTTGAAGAAAAATACTTCAAATGAAGAATCAAATAATTTGGGGGACGTTGCCTTATTTTCAGATAATAAGCAAAGCATAATAAAGGGAACAAACATTCCCCGGAAAACTGGGCAAAACGCAGTTCTATTTGCTAGAGCCCGGCTTGGTTTATCAGAAGGTAGTGCTTTCGGAGCTCTCCAACGACAAAGCGCTACGCAATCACCTACTAGTCAAAGAAGAGCCAAATCGCTAGATGCGCATGTAATTTCCGTGCACCGATTACCACCTGCAAATTCATTTTCAAGTAAAGATGATACTGTAGATATTAAAGAGAATATTGATGGAATGTCAGCAGAAGACTGCACATTTCATAATATACAAATGACCACCAACCCATTAATATTAGAAAAAGTTTCAAAATCAAAAAGTATTGATCATGATCACATGTATAATATCTATTTGGATTCTGATACTAAACTAAAACTATCCGGTCAAAATGTGGAATCTTTAAACAAGGCAGATGACGAAGGTAAGAAATATGTTTTAAGAAGTTGCATTAATATTTCAGCTGAATCTGTAGTTGAAAACATAACCCCACAGTGCGTCGACCTACATTTAAACTCAGCGTCAATTCCAGATACGTCGCATTTAAATTTTTCCGATCTTACAGACAACGCTATTCAACAATGCGGCATTCACATTGTTAATGTAAATTCACCAATAGTATCTCCTATAAATAGACCGGACTTTGAAACTGAAATTCCAAATGTAACAATTAATGCACCTGCAGCCAGCATAAACCAAAATAGCCAGGATCATTATTGTCTAACTACTACCTATAATTGTACTCCAGATGATAACAATATGGCAAAATCACCAATTCAAATTTCAATTGAAGAATGTTCTGATGATAATGACGAATACTCTGACCATCACGATGCCCTTAATCAACAAACATACGAAATTGAACCTCGTGAAAAACGTAGAATTGATTCCGCAGATACAAGTGAAGATACGCTTGATGCTTTAGATACATGTATGCATATGCAATCAATTGACAATGAAATTAATTCTCCTGATTTTGAAGTAGATAAGTTGGATGAAAAAACTCTAATCGACACATCGTTAGCTTCTGAATATGTAGGGATAAGAAACATAGCTGAAGAAAATGCCGAAGACCTTGATGATAGTCCAACAACGCGATTATTTACAGTAGATGAAAACCGACTTGGAATTGATAAAAAATTAAGATTAAGTACAGAAAGGTCTAGAAGTGAAGAAACAAGTACGTGGACCCCAGATCGAGAAGATCCAGATTCAAGTTCTTGTTCAATTGCACAACCACTTGGAATAGGACAAGTCCAACCAATTATTGATCGCAAAGAAATTGCTATGATTAAAGAAGCTCGTAGAGAAGGGCATTTAGATGAAGAAAGTCTCGGATATACATTCCAAAATTCATGCAAAGGAGACCTTAGTTCGTCTTTAAAGCCTTGTAAGCTTGAAAGTTCAGGTAGTTCAAGTTTTGACGAAGGATGGATAACGTACGATGACAATAATTGCATGCAACAACAGCTAGATGACAGTAACGGTCAAACTGAGGATAGCTTTCAAGAAGACCTCGTTGATTTCTCATGCGGTTTTAATTATCCCACTGGACCAGATATTCTTTCAAATTATGGAGGAATTTCATTATCGAGAACGTTATCAAGAATTTCCGAACGCTCTACCACGTCTGAACAAGATAAAAGTGATTTCGAAGAGTCATTTAAACCAAGTTCACGGTCGCCTAGCTTAGATGATGAATCGTTAATATCCAGTGATCATCAGCCTTCGCTTTCCTCCGATCCTCCTTCAGGCACTGCGCTACCTTCTATTACAGATGATCGAAGAACTTCTTCCGAACTACCTGATATTCCGATTGATGTAACTATGCGAGAAGACGATATAAAAACGCAAACAACTCGAAAACAAGGACTTCAACTTCAAGCATCAGATGAGTGGCCTACTCCTCCAAGTTCCCCAATAGAATTCGACACGCCAGTAATAAGTCACGTGGAAACTTTTTACATGGAAATAAAACCCGAAGAGGCCATGAAAGTAACAATTACGGACAGCACTGAAACAATAACAATAGGTCGAGAAGAACGTGATAGTGATTCAAGTGATGAAAATCAAACCTTGCATGATGACTTGCACTCTGCACTTCTCGAAGATGGCCAAAGTTCATCTGCAGCAACGATGGAAGGAACAGTCAAAATTGCTGTAAAGCCCCAATCTAATTCATACATTACAGGTTCATCCCACAGTGAGGATACGTCGATGGGGCTCTCTACGTCAGAATGGTCAAGTTCTAATAACACTGTACGACAATTCTGCCAGCATTCTGGTACAAAGTCGGATGATAATTCTTTAGCAGAAGCAGGTGCTTCAATTTCAGACTGGTCTGGTAGTACCACCATTATGCCAAAACAGTATTATTCGTTGGCAACCACTGACAAAAGTGATCCAACGACCTCTGATATAAGCAATACGAGCATTCGACCAAATTTTAAATGTCACACAATTGAAAGTTCCTGTTCTAAAAATAGCCAACCAGAACATAATCCAAGTATACAATTTTTGAAGAAAAATAGTAAAACGACAGAAAGAGGTGAATTTGAAGAAGCCCAAAAATTCGTTGAGAGCCAATTTGATGAATTGCAGCAACGTTTAGGTGATGATCACGATTCGTCTATTGCTCATTCTAACTCAAATTCTTCTAACAGAATTATTCGCCACAACAACATTACACTAATTGATGAAAAAAATTATGATATTTTGCCGGATATTGTTGATATTCCTAAACCGATTCCAGAAGAGGATGAAGATCAACTTTACGACAACGTGCCAGCAATGCGTTATTCTAGTGAAGACCGAGTGAAAATGGAAGTGATGCTTGGCGATAGTTCTGAAGATATGCATGAAGGATATGCTAGCTATGCATCCAAATCAAGAGCTGAAGATGATTTTTCTTTCGAAGAACAAGTACCTGTTTCCCTGGTAGCTCAAGCTAAACGGAAATTTGAAAGGCCTCGACTTGATTCAGTTTCTGACAATAAACGAGGAACAAAATCTACAGAAAGGCCAGTTGTAGTCCCAATAAAAACTAAATCAACGCCATATTATTCAACGACTAGTTTAAGTGGGGAATCAACTACATCTAGTCCACCGATGCAAATCCGAGCCCAAATCAGAACGAAAACGATGCCCTATTCATCATGTAGAAGTCCTCAAAGTGAAGGTGACACTTCTTCTAGTATGGATAGCCCAGGACATACGCCTGATCGTGGTACAAGAGCCTTCCGCCGCAGAAGGTTGCAAAATATCAAAAAAAGACACAGAGTTGTTGTTGACTTTGAAATTAAAGATGGGCAAATTATTTCAAGCACAGATTCTAGTTTCGATATTGCTTGTCTGCCTCCTCCCCTTTTACCTGAGCAATGTAATGAAGCAGATGGCAACGAAAACGAACAACTTTCAAATTCGAAGAATGTGAATGATTAAAAACTATGTATAATATTCAGTTTTAAGACAGACTTTCGGGAAGATATGCGAAGTCTTCGCCAGAAAAACAAATTTATGAGATTTATATTCACGGAATCGAAGCAACCTGTATTTCCTATATGGTATATGTTTTAAAGATTATGTAATGTAATGGACTTTATTGATTATTTTTCAATCCAAATATTGTTAAAGAATGTTTTACTATTCGCTATCATGTGATTCAGGCTGCATAGATCCAACAAAGATTTTTTTTTATAAAACGCTCTGGTGGTACCTAGGTACATATGATAAAATTTGAATTTAAATAAATTTACGTTAATTGTAACATTTTCATTCCATCTGTTTATTGGCCAAATTTTAATATAGAGTGTACTCCGACTATCTCACGAACTGTGAAAATCGATTTTTTCTGTCAAGGATCTCTGCGTGTTATAAAAATCGCACATTTGGCCGGAGAAATTACTGGCATATAACGGCATGATTTTATAAGCTGCAATCCATGCATTTACTTAAAATGTATCTGTAGGAAATTAAATTGTTAGAAAATATTCGACAATGTTGAAATCCTTACGGCATGATTTATGGTGAATTATAACGATACGAATTTCCAGAAATAGATACTAATTTTTATAACAGAATTTTATTTTTTATTCACAGTTAAATTTTCTGCAATTATAAAATGTAAATAAATATCTGCTGGCAACAAAAAAAAAGAACTCCGGGTAACTGTTGCCTGGGAGTCAATTTCTTCCACACTCCATTTCTGCTTAGAAGATGTTTTATAGTTTCGTTAATTATTATTTCATGTTCTAATTTAAAAATATTTACATTTGTTCAATAGACCAAGCGTACATCGGTTTGATTTATAACGATATCTAAAAGAAACCCGAAGATATCGGATACTTTACCGAATAACAAATTCGTGTCGAGCAATTATACCTTGACTGCTTTATTAATACAAAGTTTAGAATATTCTTCACAATTTAAATTAAATTTACGACGATTTGCAAGTATCAACCATATTTAGTCAAAAAATTGGTTACAAAATGTTGTAGGAAAAAAGTTTATTAAAGTATATAGCAATTGACCTAAAAATACGTTTTATTTAATTTATAGTCTCTTACATGTTTGTAACTTATTTAATACTACGAACAACATAAGCTGAATAATATTTTTAATAAATGTTAATGTATTGTCATGGATCAAATCATATTTAAAATTTAAAGCAGCAGGGTAACGACTGTATTTCTGGATATCGTTAATATTTACAGTGCAGTACAGAATTAAAACTTACATGTTGGCTGATTCCATAGCTTATTTCATATGCTTAGCTAGAGTATTGTTTCGTTATTAGAAAAATTCAACGTGAGCCATAATATCATTATAAATGGTATAACTAATTTCGACGGTCAAAAACTGTGATTCTGTGTTCATGAGAGTGACAATCATCCCAGTATTAAAATGCGAAAAACATACTCCAATATCATAATTTTTATAGAGTTTGATTTATTTAGTAGTTGATCAGGGAGTGGCTTTTGGCAGCAGCCCGTTTTTAATTTTTTTGCGGATTTTTCTCCAGATATAATGAACGGCAGGAATTAGTATGATGGTCAATTTACCGTAAGTTTAAAATATACCCAATATTAACATTATCGTATACATATGCAGAAAATATTTATTAAATATAAAAGAAGAGTGTAACACGTTTCGATGAGTTTGAATAACTTTTGAAATAATTCAATCAGTAATATTCGAAAATTGCGAATATATGTAATTCTATATTTTAATAATGCCATACTTTGAGGCGATTAAAAATGTTAATTGTAAATATTTTTTTCTTTATTATTTCAAAAAAGTACAAATAAATTAAAAGCATTAAAAATATTTTAAAAAAACAGTACTCATTAATCAGGTTTTGAAATGGACGCCCGAAACTAAAATTAATTTTGTACTAAAAGATACACTGATAGTAATAAAAGTTATTCGTATTTACAAATTACAATATGAATCAGATAACTCATGCATAGAAAAGGGCACCAGCAAATTAACATTGATTGTTTCATAGAGAAAAAATTGACGCGTAATTTATCTGTTTTGTACAGTAAACATTAAACACAAATGACTTTCCATCAAGTAGTCCAATATTTATAAAAGTTTATATACCTATCTGAGCCAAAAATGTTATATCTGGCCATATTCTGTATAGTACAATCGTTCGTTATTCGAAGGGCACAAATTTGAAGCACTGAATTATATCACAGAAAACAGATAGCTAATAATGTGTTCGTGTTTTACTCTTCTCTTTTCTTTTTTATTTATTTCTACGAAAATTTAATATGTAATCTCCACTTTACTTTAAGTTATTGAAATCGAGTAGGTAATCACTAATGAGTTTTATTTAGAACGTATAGGTTTATATAGAAAATTATAATTGTTAATGCCACATTACTAACAAAAATGAAAAGCTACAACTGTTTATTTAATTTCCCTAACTGCATGCGGGAAATCCTTAAAAATGCGGGCAGCGGACTATAAATATAATATTCTTATAAGTTTAGTGTGTCTTATTTATTAGCAAATTCATAAAAGTTGCAATATCTAATTTTTAATTTCGAAGCACTTTTAAAAATTGACAATTGAGAACAATTTATCAAGAGCCATTTTAGTGTCAGCGGCGATTGTTTGAACATCTCGAGACGTACAGTATACCGTTCATGAATAGGTAACTAATAGTTTCGTTAGAAGCGTTTATTTTTTTTAAGTGACTTATTTATTGGTGTTATGGATTGGGTTTCAGAATAGTGAAGAGCGAGAGAAGTATTTTTTTTTATTTCAATTTAAGAGGAAAGAAACAATAAATAAATATTAACGACATATTATATTTTATTATTTATTGAATATAGAATAAAGTAAGTATTAGATAGAACATATTCTGTAAACTGTAATAGTATATTATGTGTCTAGTGCGTGAAGTGAATTTTTTTTTACGACAGCGACACGTGGGACCGAGTGGCCGGCGATGAGGAAGCCACTGTCGCTGGAGTGAAAAAATGTCACGCACGACATGCATATGATATGTTATGCTCAGGTGTGCGTGATGTTCGTGGCTATATTGAGCATTGCCTAACAATATGTTTGTAATTTGAATAAGTAAAGTTAGTCAGCTGGTAGGGCCGTATGACCGGGAAGGAACGGGAGGGTTTGGGGGGCGGAGCCCCCCATATAAAATAATCCTGATTTTTAAAGATAAAAAAACAGCCATTAATGAAAAAATATGCAAGAACGGGAGGTGCATAGTGGGCGGTGATGGAGGCGACAATATCTTATTAAAAAGTTCCCCCACGAACGTCCAAAATCCCCCTGAACAGGTAACACTGTGCCTTCACGAAAGTACACTAAATATATAGATATAACTTCTTGTTTGCAACAAAAAACAAAATTATTCAAAATAAGATGTCGTTGCGCGTTGTTTCTCGAGCTATGTGTCCTTTTTTTACAAATAATATACATATTTATAAATTGCTAATATAAATATTACATATTTATAATACATATTTATACATATTATACATATTTATAAAGAACACACAGAGTCGAGGACAGACATGCCAGATCCCATTTGAAATGTACATCCCCACTCTGCCAATCTGGCAATTATGGTCGGGAACCCAGGGCGTCTTGAGCCATGCGTGAAGTAAGATTTGTTCACGCATCGCTATTGTTTTCACGCACAGTGTAAAATAATGTTCACATCACGCACTGAAATCGTAACTTCACGCACGAACTTCACGCACGTCCGTGCATGAATGTGATTATCGATATCATTGATAGCACCTCTGATCAAAATTGAAGCGTTTCGTATGTATTACCACTATAAATTTTAATTTATACATATGTAACAAATTTAACAAATGAACATAAAAAATACTCTTTACAAACTGTTTCCTTATTAAAAAAAACAATTAAAATAATTAGTTTTATAAATATTTCCAATCAAATTTCTCGTATGTGTAACGTACGTTTGAAAGTTACTAGTTTGCCATAGTGTTCTTCTCTAATACCAGATTAACTGGGATGATAAGGGAAATTAGTCAATCTGTTATCAACTTCACTTCTTGACAGATAATTGTAACTTTTCCTATGGAAGTTATTGAATGTATAAGAGGCCATCAGTATAATTTGGTTGATTAATTTTGTTGAGAACAACCCACCACCGACCATTTTATAGGCGTCTACGAAGAAAATTTCTCATGCAAACTACAGTGTGCATGAAAAATCTCACAAGACTCCCGTCCTTCAAAAATCAAATGATTTTATTGTTTAAAATCTTGATTTGTTGTTTTAAAAATAATCATTATTAATTTTTACACGGCTGAATTATTTAACTAATTCCCCTTATCATTGCAGTTAATCTGGTATTAGAGTATAAACCAGAGTCCCCGTATCGCCGCTATTCAACCGTTTTTGTTAATGTTGCATATTTTCTATGAATCATAAATATTGCATATTTTGCATTCATACAAATTTTACAATTTCCTACTTTCTATTTCCGCACGTTTTTATACACTGATCTCATACTTTTTCAGTTAAATTCGCATTTTTATATTATAACTCTTTTCCCTGTAAACTCAGTACGCAAAGTTTCTTATTTAGATATTAACCCATTAAGTCCTGAATGGACGTTTTTTCACTACAATTTTCAACGGTTGTATTTAGTGTGAAAAAAGGCTCTAAAAAATTTGAAAGAAGACATATCTGACGTAAAATTAACGGAACTTTCAGAATCTGTTATTACATTTTTCAGAAAATGCAACCGTGAAAAACTATATTCGATTTTTTCAAAAAAATCATGCATTTTTCAAATGAATTTTTTTTTCATTTCGTCTTTTCACATTGAAATTGTTTCAGAATTCCTCTAAACGGTAAAAAAATCGTGTCCTCGAGACTTAAACTTTAAGATGTGCCTATGTCCATTTTGAAAATAAAGGTAAAAGCATCCAAAATGGCGGCCCAAACACAAAAAAATTAGCGAAAAATTCAGGAATTTTTTATTCAAAGACGATCGACTTTAGGAAAAAATGTTGCAGAACAAAAAGTTCTTACAATTATTCAAAGAATACGCTGAATTTTTTTCAGAATTTTTTAAACACTTTTTTCATTTTTCAAAATCTACCAAAATTTACCAAATCGAAAAAGTCGTCAAAAAATTCTAAAAAAATTTTCGGGCATTCTATCATTAATTGCAAGAAGTTTTTCTTCCGTAACATTTTCTCCTAAAGTCTACCATTTTCAAATAAAAAATTCCTAAACTTCTCGACAATTTTTTTCGAATTTTTTTCGAAATTTTTCTCGGCAACACTTTAGGAGAAAATGTTACGGAAGAAAAACTTCTTGCAATTAATGAAAGCATGCCCGAAAATTTTTTTAGAATTTTTTGACGACTTTTTCGATTTGTCAAAATTTTGAGATTTTGAAAAATGAAAAAAGTGTTTAAAAAATTCTGAAAAAAATTCAGCGTATTCTTTGAATAATTGTAAGAACTTTTTGTTCTGCAACATTTTTTCCTAAAGTCGATCGTCTTTGAATAAAAAATTCCTGAATTTTTCGCTAATTTTTTTGTGTTTGGGCCGCCATTTTGGATGCTTTTACCTTTATTTTCAAAATGGACATAGGCACATCTTAAAGTCTCGAGGACACGATTTCTTTACCGTTTAGAGGAATTCTGAAACAATTTCAATGTGAAAAGACGAAATGAAAAAAAAATTCATTTGAAAAATGCATGATTTTTTTGAAAAAATCGAATATAGTTTTTCACGGTTGCATTTTCTGAAAAATGTAATAACAGATTCTGAAAGTTCAGTTAATTTTACGTCAGATATGTCTTCTTTCAAATTTTTTAGAGCCTTTTTTCACACTAAATACAACCGTTGAAAATTGTAGTGAAAAAACGTCCATTCGGGACTTAATGGGTTAATTAGGAAGGGAACGAAGCTTGTGAATGTGTCGTTCACTTTGAATTTCACAATTGATCACACAATTGATTAAAAAAGTATTGTTCGAACGGTATATTGATCAAACGAAATTTGGCCGAACGAACAACTGGTCGAATGCTCAATTGACAGCAAACCGCCACTTTTAGTATTAAGCAATTTCTAATCGACCCCGTATATTGTTATTATTATTTATTTACTTTGGCATAGGGATATCCCCTAAAGCCAACCAAACATAAGATGATACATAGTTCTAGTAAATCTAAAAATATATGTGCAATATGTGTAGCAAGAATTAATTATACTGGCATCTTATATAATACTCATCAACCGCACAAAAAAAAAACATAAACGAAAACATAAACGCATAAATTAAATTCTAATAAATCCCAAACGTTATTTTCCTTTGAAGCTTTTGGCGCTCGAATAATAAGTTATAAAATTTAGACTTAAACCTAGGAAGCGAAGAACACATTTGTAGGTCACTCGGCAACGCATTTCACAGATTTGTTGAAATAATTAGGAATGATTTGTCATACGATGCATGCATGTGCTGGGGTAACCTTAATACTTTGGTACCAACCCGTAATCGTCTATCAGTCAAGCTCTCACGCCAGATGTAGCTTTCGTAACCCAGTAAACGAAAAAGTATTCAGAAGTATTGATAAGTATTCACATATGTTACTTTCAATCCTATTTGTTGGCCTTTGTGAATGCTTCCCTATTTTGAATAATTTCTAATCATTATGGAAGTATTCACTGTATTTTTTTAATGCTTCCCAATACTTCAAGATTACAATTATAAAGTGAATCCTTTGCTATTCTTAAAGAAGTATTGCTACGTGTATTTTTAATGCTTCCGAATACTTCCTGTACGGGAAACGTGATGAATGCTTCTCAATGCTTCAAGAAGCATTCATGTGAATATTTTCAATACTTCTGAATGTTTACAGCTGACACGGTATCTAGGTGTCCCGCACCATAGTTTTTCGACGTCCATGTTGACTGCTTCATAGTTTTCGATGTCTAGGTATTCCTAGATTTCACCGTAGTTTTTGAGGCATCTGGGACCTGAACGGTACAAAATGTCAGTGCGAGACACCTAGACATCAAAAACTACGAAGCGATCGACCTGGACAGCGAAAAATGACGGTGCGGGACACCTAGACATCGAAAACTGTGGAACATCAATTTTATCAATATGGTGGAATTCAATTTCGAGAACTGGTAATTCAGAATGAAATCGGAATACTCAGGATTGGTCTTGTGTCCGTGAAGGAGCTGATAATGTATAGGAAATCGTATTAATTAGAATACAGTTTATATCCTTTTGTACGTGTTGTATAATTCCGAAAAAAGCGAATATATAATTAAAACTAGAAAGCGTCAAAACAAAATATTATGTATCTGTAAATATCGAATTACGTGTTAAACAGTGATCGTCAGCAGTGGACCCGTGGTCGGCGTCGCGCGAGCTCGTTACTCAAGTTAAGCAACTAACTTGGAGAACAGTAGATGGATAGGTGACCCCCGAGAACAGATTTTCTTTAGAAATAATTAAGTTATTAAAAGAAAAATAAACAATAAAAAATAAGTATCATTAAGTTAAATAAACAATATTAATTTTTCAATTTAATTTTTTAATAAAATTTTATAATAAAAAGAGAAAGAATGAAAAGAATTATACAAAATTCCTATCAGTTTTGAATTTCATAGGATTCGGTAGGAACAATTCTATCCTTCCCAATACTTTTACAAGGATTAAGAAATAGCATTCAGAAGTATTGAAAATTTCAATGCTTCTGAATACTTTTTCGTTTGCTGGGAAAGATATTTTGGTGATTTATTTGATATAATACTAAATTTTAATACTCCAATAAAATACTATCTACGATTCTCAGCTGTGAGCCAATTTAATTTAGTATAGTACCTAGAAATGTGTTCACTCTTTCGTAAATTAAAAATAAAACGTACACCTGCATTTAAGAGTCTATCTAGTTTGATTTTTAACATCGCGTTAACATCATTATAAAGTACACAACAATAGTCGAAGTGAGGCACTAATAATGAAATGACAAGCTGTTTACGCAGATTGAACGGTAACCAACTTCCATTTACGCTTAGTTGACGTAAAGTTGAACATATATTCGATGATATTTTGGTAACATGGGGATTCCAAGGTAATGTATTATCAATGTATAGACCCAAATTGCGCACATTTCTCGACCACTACACAGGAGAACCCCGAAGCTTTATTGGTTGCAGATTATCAAGATCAATTGAATTGATATAATAGGTATAGTAATGTAATTGGTATACTAACCTAACCACCAATATTTCCGAATATTTCCATTGTTCCTCTTATTGCTGAATGAAAATAAGCGGTTTTTTTTTATTATTCTATATAATTAGATAATCCTAACAAACGAATGTACATTTAATCTGTTCCTGTACATAAAGCTCTCAAAGAAGAAACGAGCACTGTTAAAATTCTCTCTCTCTCTCTCTCTCTCTCTCTCTCTCTCTCTCTCTCTCTCTCTCTCTCTCTCTCTCTCTCTCTCTCTCTCTCTCTCTCTCTCTCTCTCTCTCTCTCTCTCTCTCTCTCTCTCTCTCTCTCTCTCTCTCTCTCTCTCTCTCTCTCTCTCTCTCTCTCTCTCTCTCTCTCCCGTTGTTTCTCTCCGTAGACAGTTCACAACTCTCCTTGAGGGGGCGCTAAAGGAAAAAACGGGTCCCGTGGGGATATATGATAAACGCATTTTATTTCTTAAACCGAATAAAACTAATTTCTTGTGGCAAATGAATTCCATATATACAGAAATTCCTTAGAGTGGATATATCGGGTGAGTGCGAGAGAATGGAACATAGGACAACCCACGCATGAGCTAGGAATGTCCTCATACGTGAGTATGGCGACTATGCCTACCGCTATTCATTAAAAATAAACACAGTCAAATCTAAAATCATTCTAGACATTGAAAATGAACTAGAAAATTTATAATAGTTAAAATAATAGTAAAATTTATAATTTAATACACGAAGAGTGTAATTCTGCAACTTTATCAAATAAAAAATCTAAAATCCCAGAAGTTTCTAAAACTGTATTAGAAAAAATACAACACAAAAGAACACTTAGAAGAATTTGGCAAATAACAAAAATCACCAATAGATAAGACAAATTTAAACAAAGCAATTAAGGACCTAAAACAATATTTGAAAGAAGAAAAAATAAAGGATTTATGAACTATTTAGAAAATATGACAGCTACAGATTCATCCGATTATTCACTATGGAAAGCAACCAAAAAAATTAATCACCCAAAAAATTTAATTCCACCAATAAAAAAAGAAAACGGAAATTGAGCAAGAACCAGCATAGATAAAGCTACTACATTTGCAGAATAATTTAAAAATGTTTTCGAACGTTTAGTTCAAGAGACGACAGAAAATTACGAAATTCCATAGCTGCATAAAATCTCGCAGACTTTACATGGGTCCATCAAACATATAAAAGTAAAGGAAGTTCAAAACGTGATCAAACATCTCAAATCTAAGAAAGATCCAGGATATGATCGAATAAGTGGGCAAATGATTAAAGAACTGCCACTAAAAACAATAAGGTTAATTACTATTATAGTCAATACAATTAAATAATTTAAACAAATTATTCGAATAGATCACTTTCTTGCGCAATGGAATATTGCACAAATTGTTGTTATTAATAAACCTAATAAACCATCTGAATATGTAACGTCTTATAGACCTATTAGTCTACTACCAATTCAAGCAAAGGTATGTGAAAAGCTTATAAAAAGACTAAATGAAATAATAAAAGCTCAGAAAATAACTCAGGAACAACAATTTGGTTTCCGTAGTAATCACGCAACAATTGAACAAGTGAATCGAGCAACAACAGGAATTAAAAGTATTTTTGAAAAGAAAAACTACTGTTCTACAGTATTTCTTGATATTGCCCAAGCATTCGAAAAGTATGGCATAAAGGACTGCTAATTAAACTAAAAGACAATGACACTGTATCCTATAAAAGCAGGAGTTCCACAAGACAGCGCGCTGGGACATATGCTATATTTACTTTATACTGCTGATCTACCTACAACGCAAGACATTCTTACAGCTATGTTTGCAGAAGACACTGCCGTCTTATCAAGTCATCCCGACCCAGAAATTTTCTTTTCTAAGCTTCAAAAATATCTAATGGAACTTCAATGTTGGTATAAAAGATGGTTAATAAGAATTAATGAGAGTAAATCAACTCATATAACGTTTACTCTACGTACAAAAACATCTTCTCCGGTGTTTTTAAACGAAAAACAGATACCTCAACGCAACAGTCAAGTACCTAGGGATACATTTAGATCGCCGACTCGCATGTAAATACCATATGAGGCGTTGCGTGCAAAAACAACCTAACCCGGCTGAGGTTGTTTTTCCGTAAATGATATTATTGGATACAGCGAACCCTTATTAATGAATAGATTGTTTAAAATAAGCGTAATCAACGTTATTATTTGTATAAATAGTATTCTTTCGATGCATGCAAGTTGCCCGAAACTTCGTCACGGGCGGCTCCCTCTTCGCTCTCGGCGTACAGCTGACAAGCGGTATATAGTAAGCATCCGATCACGTTAGCGTGCAGAGTTATTTCTTCAGAAATTTTGTTGTTAAATACAAAATGGATGTGTCAATGACTGACTCAACCTCGTGCTCTAGTGTAACCAGTTCAAGAGGCAAGAATCTTATCAAATGAAGAATCTGAAGATGAACATTAAAAACGTTTTATTGTTATATGATTATAAAAAACGTAATTTTACAAATACATGTTTATTTTTCATCATAAAATTTAACATATTTTAATATATACCGTTTTTATTTGAAATTTATACAAGAATTTACTTAAAATACCCGTTGGATGCAAAAACATCCTAACTTTTACACTTTAATTTTTATTGTTAAATTAAGGTTTAAAAGAAAAATATTTTTATTTTTATTGGATTTGGTTGTCGAATAGCGTTACTTTATGACTATAAAAGAATTTTTTTTTTAAATTGTTATTGAAATCGTAAAATATCAGTTTCAAAACTTTAAGCGCATTTATCTCCAAATAGAGATTTCGGAGTTTTTGCACGTAACGCCTCATATATGGACCAAGCGCAAGCATCATGGTCTCAAACTAAGAAAACTGTATTGGTCAATAGGCAGAAACTCCGTCCTATCTTCAGAAAATAAAATATTAATATACAAATGCATTATGAAACCAGTATGGACATATGGAATTCAATTGTGGGGAACTGCATCAAAATCAAATATTAACATAATTGAACGATACTAAAGCAAAATATTATAAATAATTGTAAATGCGCCATGGTTTGTATCAAATGAAAATCCCAAAAGACCTAAATATATGCCCCGTTATGAAGAAGTGAAAAATTATATGGAAAGATACAAGTGCAGCCTACAACATCACCCAAACAAGTTAGCATTACAACTATTAAGACGAAACTTAAGTGCGTCGAGATTAAAACGTATAGATCATTAGTTTAATATTTACTTATTCTAGTATTATGTCGTCGAAATAAATATTTCCTGTTTAAGGTGCTGAACACTGGTAAAGCACCTACATGCTACGTATAAAAATAAAAAATTTACTCATTGTCGTTGTAAGACAGATTGTAAATAAATATGGAGAAAACAAAATCTAAACTCCAAAATTTTACTAGATCTCTCCACTTATAAAGTAATAAAATTTTGGATTGGAGGTGAGAATTCAATACACACACTTGAATACAACCTAAAATTCATGAAAACTTACAACGTAGAAAGATTTTGGATTTGAGAATATCCGAGCACAATAAGGTTAGGCGTAATACAAATTAATGGAAACTTTGGTACATAAGTTATTAATCCATAAGTTGAAGCCATTATTTAAAAACATTAATTACTGTATTATGTAACTAATTTCTGTTATTGTACACATTTTCATATGTATTTATTAGTTTGTAAAATTATCTTTTGTTAAAATTATAGTTTGTTAAAGTTTTTTTTAACCAATGGCGCCGGGCATTTCGACGGTATGGACCAATTAGGAAAGCCCTAGCTAATTCGTGAGTTACCTGGTAAAAATTTCGGATTAAAAAGGATCTTATTCAAACCGTTTAAATCCGATTTTTGTGCACGAATCAATACCAATCAATCCGAACCATTCCGAAAATGAAACGTCCCGATCCGACCGCATCGGAGTGAATCTGTGGTTTTCAGAATTATGTCAATCTGACCGAATCCGTTTTGATCCGACGTAGTCAGAATCAGAAACGTCCCGATCCAACCGAAATCTAGTGAATCCGAGGTACTCCGGATTATTTCGATCCTACTGAATCCGAGAGAATCCGTGGTATTCGGAATTATTTTCATCCGACCAAATCCGTTTTGATCCAATGTAGGCAAAAATACCTCGATCCGACAGAACCCGAGGTATTGAGAATTACATTAATCCGGCCGAATCCGTTTTAATACGCAACAGGTAAAAATTCCCTATCTGACTGAATTCAAGTGAATCCAGGGCAATCCGAATTATTTCAATCAAACCGAATCCTTTTTTTAGAAGTATTAAAACAATATTATATTCAAGTAATACGTATTTATTGAAATAATGTAATAATAGTTTCGCTGTATTTGAAAAAATATTAGTTTAAAGAAATTAAACGATGAATAACAAGTTGTAACATCAATAATAAAATAAAAACGTCAATCTATGTTAAATCCACATTTACGTGGTCCTGATCATCTTTTTCATCATCTTCTCCATTATCTTTCTCATCGTCTTTTTCAATCTGTTTTTCTTTATTATTCGTTCCATTTTCATCACCACAAACCTTACAACAACTTCATTAAGAATTTATAATTTATAATAATAATCACAATTATGTATGAATAAAAATTGAGGGGCTGTGGCGAATAACTGTATAAGTCAAATTATATCGTTTTTTATATTATTGCTTAAAACAAAGATTTATTGAAGCTATTTAATGGATTATTTCTTTATTTGATTATTTGGACATAATTATTTTAACGCTAAATTGAATGTGATGACCACAAATTGGTATAAGAAGCCGTCCATGAATTACGTAACTCAATCTTTTGGTGTCCTGAACCCCCCCCCCCCCCACGCTAATTGTCACCCCACAATAATGGTTCATAACGCAAGACCGACCCCTACCCTCCTCCAACTTGTGTTACATAATTTATGGACGGCCCCTAAGTCGAACGAGCGGAATAAGTCGCGACTAGGGTATAATGATATTTTTCAAGAACTGAATGCTGCTGCAAATACAAACGAGTAGGCGTTATCGAAAAAAGTTTTTAAAAAAAGTTAGACTTTATAAAAAAAAAAATAAAAATATTGGATGGACAAAATATTGGATTCGTAGGTGCAAAAAATCGGATTACCCGGATTGATTCGGCCATGTTTGGATTGAAATTTTTACCAGGGCTATGCTCGGTTCTCTGGTATTAACTTGGTATACTGTATACGAGCTAATGGAAGGTAATTCCTGCCATTATCTCATTATCTATATTATCATTAAGAATTAAGTGTCTCTGAGACGATCGCTCCAAAGCAAATAAATCATGTTTCTCTAATATTGATTAACCATACTGTGAGGTTAGTTACCCAATTATCATTTGATCGAAAAGCATACGCGACACGATACATCTGGTGTATTATAGTATCTTCGTGGTTTTGGTAAATCCGCAATACTTCATGTATACGAACACCTGTACAACTTGTAACTACGCCGGGATTTCACCGGTCAAGGTCACCCACCGCACGGTGGACCTTGCTCCGTTTGGACTATTGGTTGACAGGAACCCGCGGCGTACTAAACCGTCCACCGGCTAACTCGCTATCGGAGCGGATGGGATGGGTCGTTAAGAAAGATGTTGGTTTTTAACCAAAACAAAAAAAATAAGAATAATTATGTTTATTCGCGCATACAATTACTCCGGGAACCCGTTACAAAATAAAATATAATACAAAATAAACGATGCGGGGTATCGCCGCAAACTCCACCGCGCCTCCGGTTATAAAAACGGATGACCCCAACCGTACAGACAGGGGAAGAAAGAGAGAAGGAAAAATCTCGTCTGTACGGCCAAGCCGGTACTTACATTTCCTGGTGATGCCGCCACCAAAGCTCCGGTAATCCCAATGTATTGGATGTCACCCACGCGTAACGTCACAACGAAACTTTTTCTCTCGTACAGGAAAGCTCGCGTGGCTCGAGGAAATCGAATCTGCCGTCTTTCGTCGTTCCGACCCCCGAGCTTTTCGCGCTTGCCCCCCTCCCGATCGTTTCCTCTCTTTCTTTTCGCCACTCTCTGTCTCTTTCTTTCCGCGATCTTTTTCTGCGCCAATAACTTTGTTTGATAAGATCCTGGGCGAAGGGAGGACTCATGTGGCGTGGACTAACAATAAGTGTAAAGAAACCAGGAATTACAGTAGGATAAACGATCGAAAGAAGTGGTTCAAATTTATTTTTGCCCTGTCATTTTAAAAAGTACGTTTTCTGTGCGTGTATTTGTTTTCCATGTCGTTGAAATATAAAAGTCTCAGCGAAATTCCAAATCATCTTTGGGATTTCTGCAACGGTCCATTGAAATTTCCATGATTCTGTATCCCTTCCATTTGAGCATTGAGATTTTAAGTCACCCTACAATTTTTGATAATTAGAAGAATTCTATAAAAATTTAATAAAAAACCAACTAACGTAAATAATTTTTCATTGTATTAAATTTTCTGCAAACGACACATTTTATACACAGATTGTGTGGAATCACTTTTGGAATAAATCCTGATATAATAAATTGAACATTTTTATGATATAATTTCTAACCCACATATAAATAATATAATTTTGCGTTTTCTTTTTAATGTAAATCACTATCAATATCGGCAAGTTTCGTAAATTGAGCATTCTGAGAAACAGAAACAAGATACAATACTATTCTTTTGTTTCAGCTAAGAATTTTCTGAAATTAATAAACTAATTCGAAAAATGGGGTTTTATTTGAGTAAATTCAATCTCAAGACAAATACACAATGGTATAAATTAAAAATTCGTATTCTGAAAAAAAATATACATAAACTGCGTAAGTGACGATTTTTAGTTACATTGAAATATTGTATTATATTGCATGTCTCTATTTTATAGCTAAAGAAAATCGGCAGCATCTGCCTCATAAACAATATCTTGTAATTCATCCGCATACTCCGGTATTGAGTCAATGTCTTCCGAGCCATAATTTGTTTTGATTCATAGTAGCCATAATACTTTCGTCGAAAATAATCTCTGCACTTTGGCTATGTAAGTATCGTCAACGCTGCTCAGCTTTTTTGATACTCGAGACATTTTCGTATCCATTAAATGTGGTAATGGAATTTTTCCCACTTTTCCACATAGTCAACGTACGTAGCATATATTTGTCCATATGTTTCATTTGTCTGCCATATTACTCGATGCAATAAAAATCCACCATCGCTCACATAAATGTCATATAATTTTCATGGGATCAAATATGGGATCAAATGTGTTATACTCTCGTCAATATTTCGGCCGCTATCTTGAAAAAATAGCAAAAAAAAAACGTGATTTTTTTTCAAGTTTTTTTGCATTTACATATTGGAATAGTATTTTATGTAACAGGCGTACGGTTTTCTCGGCATTATGTTTGTTTTGAAGACCTAAAACTAGTCATTACTGATGAGCAGCTACATTAACAAGTGCGCATGCGCATAGGACTATAATGTTACATTATCGTCCGCGGATGAAGAGGCGCGAAAAAATTTCAAAATTTTTTTTGTAATTTGGGTCTTAAAGATGCATACTCTGGGCACAATTTAAGATAAAAAAAAGTCAAGGAAAAAAAAATCGCAAAGTTACAGGAAAAATAATAAAAAACACCCAAAAAACGACGTTTTTGACGCACACGCGCGAATGCTAGATATTTTAAAAATTTTTTTTTATATTTTTTTTTCGTGAATAGGGCATCTTAAACTATCGTTTTATATATATATATATATATATATATACATACTCCGGGCTTGCGCACAGCTAACAATTGCTCTGTGATCCAAAGTCCCTCTATCGCGCATGTCCAAATAAACGGACTTCCCGTCAATTTATCCTTCGGCACTACAGTAGCCTCAACCTCAGCGTCCCCATCTCCCCAGCCAACCCCACATCAAGCAACCCCATGACCTCCCCTAGAAGCGCCCCTTGGCGCATCAGTCATATCTATCACTCACCATCTATAATAATTTCCCATCCCTTCTCCCACCCCAACCCACCATTATACTAAATAGGCATGCCTATATCCTTATCGCCCCTATAATGACCCTCTCTTTACTACGCGCTTAAACCCGAATCCCTAATTGGCCCTCTAAAACCACTCCTCGGATATAGTTGGCGCGGCGCCGCCCAACATTTTCGTGTTTTCCTTCGCATCTGCGTGCCGCTCAGGGCCGTACGTTTCACATTTCCGTGAATGGGACTCTTATATAACTCAGATAGGTTCTACGGAAGTTTATTTAATAAAATAAATTGTTTCCAAACGATTTCACACTTATAAATTAAGAAAAAATTGTAATGGATACCCGGGTACCTTGGTTGCCAAACGACATAGCAAAAGTTGGTTGCCCACATAAGGGTTAAAGAAAAAAGATAAAAAATTACTTTATTAAATAATTTGAAAAATCCAAATTACCCTCAGTTTATTATATCTTGTTTACAGAGATAAATGAACAATAACATAAGATTTTAGAATTTATTATTAAACTAAACTAGTGAAAATATTATCCCGTGTATTAAATTCTCCTAATAACACAATAGAATCTCATTAATGCTTGTCGTGGTATCATATAAACAACCAACCAGGATGTAGAAAAGAAAAGTTCAGGATCGTAGACGAACGAGTAAAAGAATTCAGTGTATGTTAACTAAACAAAAAAAATTCTTCACAAAAAAAAAACGATCTGATATATTGTCTTTAATTGCTTGCGCGGTTCGAGAATGTGCGCCCGAATCTTCCAAAAGTTGTCTACGCCTGAAGCCGCGATGCGTACTGTCCGTGAACTGTACGGAGAATACGACGAAAAAACGTGGCTTTCGCAATACCGAGCGAAAACATAGGACTCAAGAGCCGCCCACGAACCCAAAAGGTTTAATTATATTATAGATGGCGCTAAAATAAATATTATTGGGGCTTAAGTTTGCGAACACTATAAAACTCAATTACAAAGCGCGACATTACTTCATAACATCTTTTTTGCAGATTTTCAATGGTTTTTGACCGCAATCGATCCCTGTCGGCCGTTGTCAGTACCGCCACCATCATTTCCGCGGTCGTAGTCCAGTCAATGAAGGTAAAATACGACAATACTATAGGATTCTTTGAAACAAGGTCGATTTTCCTGCATTCGCATTTGGATTTAGGTACATTATCAACATTTAAGGAGAGAGTATTTAGAACCTGAATCCAAATGCGCAAGAAAATCGTTTCAAAGAATCCTACGGAAAATGGTCATTGGCTGGACTATCGGCTCGTCCATCGTGGGTATTACCTGGGCTTAATTGAGGTAATCCTGGCAACGTGCTCGCAATGGGATAAACTGCCGAATTTACTGGCGCGACCAATATTGGATCAGGAGGGACTGGCTCTGGGTCGGTTTTGCCTTGTGTTCTGCCTTTTTTCTGTCCTTGTGATGTCGAAACCCTCTATCCAAGAGCCGACTTGCGAATGCACAATTTCGTTAATAAAACGAGGGAAAATACCTTGTCCTTTTTTTATAAACACCTATGAACACATAAATATTTATATTTTTTCGGTTTGAACATGAACTGAAACTTTAAGAAACATTTAATCTTAATAACAAATTATATTCGGCTTATGCCCCACCAATGAGAAATCTATAGTTTCCCCCTCTCGGCCGACTCGCGTGCATTCCCGAGGAGGAACTATAGATTTCTCATTGGTGGGGCATAAGCCGAATTTAATTTGTTAGAATCCGACCCACGTTACATCTATTCATTTAATATTAATATTATACCTAGAATATAGCCTTTACTATTTTTCATTAGTTCTTATACTTATATTAATGAAGCATTTTGTTCCCCTCGCAATATACAGAATATAATCTCACAAACATTAAATATAAATAGATTTAAACTTATTTCTGTATAACGCTTCAATACAAAATGTAATCATGTGCATTTCAGGGCACTTCACTTTATATTATAATATTATAATATTAAACTTCTAGAAATTATCCATACTTATCACTTAAAATACTTAAAAAATTGAATTTGGCAGTACAAAGAAAAAGAAAATACAAGGTTTTTTTAAATAACTGTATTTTTATTCTTTTACTTTAGAATCGTATATGCTAATCGAATTTTGATTTTATTATTTATATTCAGCCCAATGTAAAAAAAATGACAAACAATTAAAATGCAATTAAATGTCTTTGAAACAATTTAATGTATTTTTCGAACACCGCACAACGAAATTTATTGATTTTCGTGAGATCAATACTGAAAGTTTTCTTTCCCTCTTACAATTATAATTTTTTTATGTGAATATAATATTGAGGAGGGCACAACCCGCGTAGAAATTTTCGGTACGGCATCAGTATGGCTGGACTATTGGAAAGAGTACGGCTAAGTATTGGGAAGAGTATGGCTATGATATGGGTGTTGTATGCCCCTTGTTTGGGTCAAGGTATATGGGATAAGTCTGGCGTATGAGCGGTATCCATACTATTGCTAGACTTCTTCCCAACGAGTGCCAGACTCTTTCAAGACTTTATTTTGATGTAAAAAAAATAAATTTAAACATTTTTTAAATTTATAAATATTTTATATTAAAGTCTCGCATTGTCTATTTAAATTTAACCTATTTTCTTACAATTATTAACGCTCGCAAATAAATTAAAAAAACCTTTCGCTTCGGGGGATTTGAACCAGCGACCCTAACATTGCAAAGCATGCACGCTAACCACTACGCTATGTCCTATGTTACGAAATAAAATTTCAGAACTTGTATATTAAGATCGTAGATAGTCAATTTTTTGTATAGATAAGTTTCCCGTATCTCTGGCCATGTTCTAAGATAATTAATCATTTTGAAATTTTTTTATTTTACATATTTGCAAATTTCGTTTGGGGGTCTGTATTGATTTGCTCGAGGTCGTTCCCCTTATCGATACACCCTCGAATTTTGTCAGATTTCGCGTATCTTCTACCGTTCTCGAGATATTTTAGAATTTTGAACATTCAAAATTTTGCAAATTTTTAATAACCGCTTGCACTCAGTTCTGCCTTTCCGCGGCATAACCCCGTCGGTAAACTACAATTTAATTTAATCTTGAATTCAAATCCGTTATTCTACTTTTCTTTCGTCGAATTATTTCAAACAGTCTTTCTAAACAGTGTTTCTGAATATGTTTTTATACCTGCATGTTCCAAAAAACTACGAAATTTTATTCAGTAATGTAGCTTTATTCGTCTCCTTGAATAAATCATTAATTCTACAATCAATGAATCTTATACACTTTTAGAATATTCCGAAATAAAAAAATATTTATATGAAATTTAATTAAATTTACTTGGTACGATTATATTTAATTGAGTTATGACCTTTTTGTATCACAGAACTTTGCAGAAATAAGGCCAATGTTATGTATAAAAAATGTAATATTATATTTGCGCAAGCTTTTAAAATTGAAATGAAATTAATGTAAGTTATGTAGTAAAAGAATAATCATCCAATAAAATTAAAAATATAAAAAGCAATCTGTTTTTAAAAAATGGTTGCAGATTTTCCGATTTGTGTACAATTTGTGTACAATTTGTGTGCAATTTGTGTACAATTTGTGTACAATTTGTATACAATTTTTGTACAATTTGTTACGATTTTCACATTTTCACGAAAAATAAGTCAATATAAATGATAAAATTATAATATATTAATAGCTGCTTTGAATTGATATCGATGGTAGCGTTTTTTCATGATAGAATGTGACAGATTTTTATGATTTAATAATAGTATCGTAAAATAATAGTTTCAAAATTTGGACCTACCAACAATGTGTTTGATAATATTTCATGCAAGCGGTTACTAAAAATTTGCAAAATTTGGAATATTTAAAATTCTAAAATATCTCGAGAACGTTAGTAGATACGCGAAATCTGACAAAATTTGGGGGTGTATGGATAGTGGGGACAACCTCGAGCAAATCAATACAGACCCCCAAACGAAATTTGCAAATATGTAAAATAACAAATTTTTAAAATGTTTAATTACCTTAGAACATATGGCCAGAGATACGGGAAATATGTCTATACAAAAAATTGACTATCTACGATCTTAATATCCAAGTTCTGAAATTTTATTTCGTAACATAGGGCGTAGCGTAGTGGTTAGCGTGCATGCTTTGCGATGTTAGAGTCGCTGGTTCAAATCCCCCGAAGCGAAAGGTTTTTTTAATTTATTTGCGAGCGTTTATTTCATGCAAGCGGTTACTAAAAATTTGCAAAATTTGGAATATTTAAAATTCTAAAATATCTCGAGAACGTTAGTAGATACGCGAAATCTGACAAAATTTGGGGGTGTATGGATAGTGGGGACAACCTCGAGCAAATCAATACAGACCCCCAAACGAAATTTGCAAATATGTAAAATAACAAATTTTTAAAATGTTTAATTACCTTAGAACATATGGCCAGAGATACGGGAAATATGTCTATACAAAAAATTGACCATCTACGATCTTAATATCCAAGTTCTGAAATTTTATTTCGTAACATAGGGCGTAGCGTAGTGGTTAGCGTGCATGCTTTGCGATGTTAGAGTCGCTGGTTCAAATCCCCCGAAGCGAAAGGTTTTTTTAATTTATTTGCGAGCGTTAATAATTGTAAGAAAATAGGTTAAATTTAAATAGATAATGCGAGACTTTAATATAAAATATTTATAAATTTAAAAAATGTTTAAATTTTTTTTTTTTACATCAAAATAAAGTCTTGAAAGAGTCTGGCACCCGTTCGGAAGTAGTCTAGCAATAGTATGGATAACGCTCATACGCCAGACTTATCCCATATACCTTGACCCAAACAAGGGGCGTACAACACCCATATCATAGCCATACTCTTCCCAATACTTAGCCGTACTCTTTCCAATACTCCAGCCATACTGATGCCGTACCGAAAATTTCTACGCGGGAAGTAAAAATACCTCACCTAGATTCGCCTTTTAGAATAAATTTTGATCTGATGATTACTTTATTCGAATGAAAACTTGTAAAACTACTCTCCTTTACGTTTGCCACGTTGTAGAATTTTGAATTGGTCCAGGTCGGGCTTTTATCGAGAAAAATCTTATATATTTCGGCGAAAAATGTCGCAAAACACCAACACTCAACCAAGTGATATTTTTACAGAAGATTATACAGCAGAATCCCGGTATATTTGCCCGCTCGCTGCATCGCCTTCCCCTCCCGTCTCCTTATATTTGTCATAAGAGAGGAGCACCGATTCTCCCACTTTCCTCAGTCGCGTTACGTTCGTGACGTCACAGCAGGCCCTTCCTGAGGTCCCAGTCCTCAAAGTGGGGGAAAAAGAGAGCGGGGACAGACAAATATAACGAGACCGAACTGAACAAATATACTGGGATATAAATATAGCGAAACGCAAATATACCGCGACTCTACTGTAACTACTACTAACATCAATAGCGAGAGATTGCTGGACGATATTCTTTACCCGATTGGGAAACGGTAGAAAAATTGCAAGCATGGAGATTAAACTTGAAAATCCTGGCTGCGCAACGTGTGTTTGTCATTGCGCTTCGAATTTATCGGATTGAATGTCCCATGCACATGTGGGTGATTCTACTGAAAGGGACCCAGATACGTGTTGCCATCGTCATGTTATAGTTTTGTAATCGAATTTTAATATAATATTTATGTTTTCGCAGTATTCTGCAAATTATTTCATAAACTACCACATATCAACTATCATTTCACGGATATAAAGATATATATGTATATTTTACATTTTTCGTTCTCAGGTGCAGGTTGATACTAATTTTTCCCAAAAATAGCAGTTTAATATATTATTACGGTTAAAAAGTAACTAACAATATAAATAAAAACTTTCACAACATTAACTGCATGTTTTGACTGTAAAGAATAATGTACTTTGTAAATTTTTGTAATTTATTGTTTTTTGCTCTTTTTAACTTCTTAAATTTCATATTTCTTCGCGATTAAAAATTCTTTTCATTTCCAAAGCCTTGCCCAGTAACAAGGTAATTTTAAGCACATCAACAGTGCTACGTGAATATTGCTCGTATCTTTGATGATTTTATATGAACAAATTTTTGGCTTTCACTATATCCGTCGTTAGCATTTGAAAATTATAATATTTTGCCATTTCCGAAGCCTTTTAGTTTGCTATCGTACTGTTTTTCCTGACGTACGATTCATTTAAAATGTGCTACGTAGCTATTTTTGAGGCCGCTGATTATAAATCTTAAGTAAAATTTCAAAAATTAAAAATGTCGAATCCAATGTGGCGACGGACGAGTTTTGCAAAATTAAACGAAATTACTTGAAACTGTGTACTTGGAGGTTTTTAAAAATTCAAAAAGGCAGATCCAACATGGCCGATGCGTTTTCCGCAATTTAATTGTTTTTGATTGAATGATGTTTCTGCGGCGTTTTTGAAATCGCTGATTACGAAATCCGTTTTTAAAAATTCAAAATAGTAAATCAAATATTGCAAATGATTTTTTTCTAAAAATACGTATTTTTTTTTTTTTTTGAAATCTGTTACTCCAGGTTTTTTAGGGTCGTCATTTATGAATATGCAGTCCAATTTCGAAAATTCAATATAACGGAATCAACTTAGTGGAACAAAATGTAAAAATTACTCTTATTCAAAAAATTTCGAAATCGGGGAATTTATGAGGGCGCACTGATAACAAATCAAAAGTGGAAATACGAAAAGAAAGAATGAACATTATTGGGTTAGACGTTCGCGAACCTAAAGATAAAATTAAACAACTTAACATAACGAATTTTAAATTAATTGAATTTTGACAATTTGATCTCACATTTATAATCAGTCAGGAAGGAAAACCTTGCATGTAACAACCTCAGAAGTGGAACGAGGGTAGTGTCAGATTCTTACTGACTAAAAAACCTCCCCGGAGAATCGGTCAACCGTGTGGGAAACCGCGCTAGCATTCCTTCCACACGGGGACTGTCTGGCTGTTATAGCACTTCTCGTATGTCGGTCATCTTTTTGTCAATTCAGTCTTTCAGTCTTATATCTCAGTCTGCTTGTCTTCTTACTCAGTGCTTTTGTTGGGGGATTATAGCTTATGCATATCGAAGAATGTTACATCGCGGTTCCTTTTTCTTCCTCTACCTGGGCTGTGCGCAGGTATATCTGAGGTCATGCCAAGATAGATAAATGGATAGATAGATAGAATGATTGATTGATTGATACCACTTCGTTAATGTCCTGGATACCAAGCGCAGTAAAAAAATTATAATAACATTTAGTCCATACAGATTTCTGGACAGGATAGATAGATAGATAAGTAGATATATTTGTTTTTCATGCATAGGGAGATATTTCCCACAGAGAATGAGTTCCGAAAATAGGATACATAAATACATTATAATACGGAGCTCGCGTAATAGATTACATTGGTCGCTATAGTACAGAATCAGACAAAACGGGCATAATAGCGATTTAATAAATTATACCGAAAAATATGACACCGAAGTTTCTGTTTAAACTATCTTATAGTTAATTATCTAACATAAAATGCCTTCGCTCAAAGCATGCTTTCGCATGAAAGTACAATTGTTTCGCAGACTGTACGTCGTTTCCACACATTAGATTGATAAATTTTTCCTCAATAGTTCGCAACTCGGAGCGTACTTCTTGAAAGAAAATATCAAGCACAGATTTGATAAATAGACAATCTAAGAGAATATGCTTTAACTCACCTAGCGAACTAGTATTACACAATAAGCAGCTAAGCGTCGGATCGTAAATATATCTACAGTTTCCAATTAATATCGAGCGAGAATATATGGTGGCTAGGCGAATCTGGAGCTTAAGTCTCAGGCAGTCCAGGGAAAAGCGCTTTAAACAGAGTAAAAATAGAGTCAGTATAAAGACGGAAATAAAGCAGAGATAAAGCTCTATACTAGACGCTAAAGAATTAAAAAATACCAGTCATCGGAAAAGAGTGAGCCAAGGTAGTTGGATGGAGTGATGGCTTGCATGTATTCGGATGATAGCAAGAGTTTGGGATGCATTGATGAGTTGGTGAGAGAAAACACGGCCTCCTTGATGTTATGGATAGCCAATTTTCCTCCTTCTATATACGGCTCTGAACGATCTTCAAGTCGGAGTGGATGGATATATCTCCGACCAGCATTCTATACGAGTTGCGTTTTGGTGTTCAGATAGGTAGACAGGTCCAGCGATAATAAAAGTAATGTAATCAATGTGAGGAATGATTAGTGAATTGGGAAGAGTGAATTTGATAGATGAGCGGTAGAATTTTAGTCTCTGAAGGACATTGTGAACCTTTGCGGAGACTGTGTTAACATGGCGATTCCATGCAAGCTCGAATGTGATTATAATACCTAGATCCTTTACTTCATTGGAGCACGCTATTACCTCTGCCTCAACGAAGATTAGTAGAAGTATAAGTCTATTGATAGATGCTTATATTTGGGTAGTCCCAATGATAATTGTTTTACGGGTATTTAGTCCATATTCGTAAATCTATCAGACGAGTTAGGTGGTGTCGCTAATAATTCACTGGATGTTATGATTAATTCGGCTTATTGGATAGGTAAAATTCTGTATGATCGACCAAAATAATAGTTGTATTGCGATAGTTCTGAAGCCTAGAGAAGAGGGTGTTAATAACAATTATAATGAACGTGGGTCGTAGACTGGTGCCTTGTGGAACACCTGACGTAATAAATTCGGACGGTAGGGACTGGCCATCTAGTTTAATCATAAACTAGGATCGACCCGATAGTTCAGTCAGTAATCTTCGAAACCTACATCACGCAAGCAGGCTATCATGAATGAGTGATTGAAGGTGTCCAAGGCTTTAAAAAAGTAGAATAACGCAGAAATGGTGACATAGCACTCCGAACAATTAAGCGAATATATTCGAGGATAATAGTACCGTCTGCATATTATAACACATATGGAACCTTCTTTGCTTTGGATGCAAAATTTATTATTTTCAAGGAATGTAATGATTTGAGGTGTAACTAAAGAATCAATAACTTTGGACATATGTGTCGAATAGACTATTGGACGAGTGTTAGAAAGCTTAAATGGATAGGATTTTTTTTAGTGAAAAAATATATGAATATTTTAAGATAGACAGTAAAGTACCAGCAGTTTATTGAAAAAGGACGATAAATACATTGAGTTGAGACTATTGGGCACATCAAGGTGAGAAATGGCAGAGAAGGTAAAAGATTGGTGGCGTTTTGGGTAAGATGGAGTGAAAAATTGCTTGGGCGCAATGCATCGTGACGTTTAATAACGGAGATTTATGCAAAAAGTGAGAAATTATGTAAAAGAGAAAGTGACGCATCAACCACCAGACAGCACCTCCGTAAATATGACCAGAGTTTATTAGCATCCGATTGCTGAAGAAGTAAATTGCTTAAATGATGATTTTTTGTTGACTAAATATAATTTGTAATCTTACAGAGTAGATTTCGTTATTGCTTTAAATGTAATGGATTCTATGCTCGCTACGTACGAGTATATAATTTCAGCGACATCCAAGGAATGGAGCGTAAAGTATTACATTTAGTAACGAGTAACGTGCATATTAAATGTTTCCATTACACAGCCATAAAAAGTAGTAATGACATTTCTAAGATGCTTTAAATCATTTCGAATGGGGAACGATTGCTTCCAAATAAAGGTGAGTTAGGAACTTAAGCCTAAATAAAGATGACGAATCGTTAATTCGAAACAATCTCAAATCATCTAGAAATCGGAAAAAAATTACTAATATTGATAATAATAAAAAATTTAATAATGAAATCATGAACGTAATTTGTATCAACGGGAGCACCCTCGCGCACCCATGTGAAACCGGTCTGATTCCCACTAGGCAGCAGCGGGCAGCACACAATTGCAAACTGAAAGTCATGTCCATCTAATGCATTTTCATATGCATTTTCCCTTAACTGTATTATTTGTTAGTTGTATACTAATAGCTTTCGTAAAACTTTAATTTATTATTTGTTTACATGGAAATGCTTTGTGGGGAGATTTGTTACTCCCAAAATTGCCATTAAGAGCTGGTGTGTAATGCATTTCGCGATTTCTCGGTCTCAATTTCAAGCTTTTCATCCTAATAGATCTTTTTCCTAAAGGGACTCTTATAATTGATGTGAAAAGGCTTCTTTAGCCAACCGATATGGAACCTGAAAATTATAGATTAAAACGTTTCGAAATATCGGTCCCATTACGCCAGAAATAAGCCTAAGATGAAGCCTGAAACAAAATGTTAGAATATAGGTGAGAACACGCACCTTTACAATAACAGAACGTTATATACGTGTATTCGTTACTTGAAACTTATCAATTCAACAACAATATTATTCAAACTTATACAGTGTGTAGTGGGTGTCAGATTTGTTTCTAGAAATGACAAAACATCGGTCATTTCTACTCTTTTTGGTAAGTTTCGGTTTAATGTGATATCATACTTTTATCCTTTTTGATTTAAAGTCATAATATTTGCATTAATAAGGACTGTCAAAAATGCATCCTCTCTCCCATTAACCGTCACTAATTATATTTTACATCATAAAATGGTGCGAAGACTTCTTCTGCATCAATAACTTTGTAAATAATTCTTTTATATTCTGTGGTCTCAAACCTAATATCTCTATTTGATGATCTTTTATATTTTTATGAATATTTTTATTAATTTTTGAAGATGGCACATATCGTGATGCCGAAAAGTATTTAAAGAAGAAACTTTTTGTTATTTATTTTGAATTTTTCGAAGAAATTCAGGAGACAATTATAAATAATATTCTGTATAATTGCCGCAATTTCTCCGCATTTTTACCGTAATAACATTGTGTACTTATGGAGATATCGTTAAGAAATTCGTGTTGTTTTAGGGAAGAAATTTCGAAGTAAATTTCGCTGAGAATTTCCACGATTCTTCATGCTCTCAAAATGTTGGAGATATTTGTGAGCAACGTGGTAAAATTTCAGTATGATTTGCATACGAAATTTTCATTGCAAAGAGAAATTTTTCTTTTCCGTTTCTCTACTTCTTGATAACGTTCTTTCTCTATATTTTATTGAAGGTTATGTAGAAACGTGAATAAATTGTAAAGCCTGGAATCTTATTCCGATTCTTTTTTCCATTCGAATTTCGATCAATCGGAGTGCAGTTTTTAACGTCACAGCATAGCAACGCTGGGAATTATTTCGGTAATTTTTGATAATTTCCCTGAAATCACTAAGGTAAATAACAAAAATATTCAGTTGATTATAATCTGCAAGTGTCAAAAACTCTCCCAGAATTTTGACAAATATCACGATCCTATTAGTCAAAATTCAAATGAAAAAAATTATCCGTCGAATACCCCTCGTGCTTGAAAATTATCGAGTATTTCCCTCAACTTTTCCTGCTCAACAATATATGCGTGCAGTTTGGCAGCATCAAAATCTCGAGCGCTTGCGCGCACATGTTTCTGAGCAACGAAACTATCGGGAAATACTCGATAATTTTCAAGCACTCGGGGTATTATAACTGACTATTTCCTGAGTTTATCTGTTATTTCTCAAAATATTTATCTTTAATTGCTCCTCGTGTCTCTTACATTTCTCCGTCATTTCTCCAACAGTGGCTCCTCAGTTCCTCCGTACTTTCGCCACAACTTGGTTTAACTGTGAAAATGTGACCAAAGTGCGAATGTGACAATTTTAAGAACATCTTCTCAATTTCGCTGATTTTCTTCTTCAAAGCATCTCCGTGATTTCACCATACTTTTTCCGTAATTCGTGGTTACGGTTAAAGTGCGGAGAAATTGTAAACAAAAAATTTGTAGAATATCTCCTGAATATTTCGATTTTTCTCCACAAATCTCTCCGCATTTTTTTCGTACTTTTTTGGCAATGGCAAGTATGCGGAGAAAATGAGAAGAAATTTCGAAAAAAATTCCGGACAAAATTTCGCCTTAATTTCACCAATTTTTCGCCACATAGTATACCGCGATTTCCTTGTAATTTTCCATCATTTGGAACATAAACAGAATGCGGAGAAAAGAAACAATTTTCTCCGCGTATTTCCCGCCATTTTTCTGCAAACTGAGTTTACAGAGAAAATGCGGAAAAAAGCTCGGAGAAAATTTTCGCCAGGGTGCTTTCATTTACTGAGCACTCGAGAATAATGTAAGATAACGATTTGTGGAGGTAACATGCGACACCTCCACCTAAAATAAAGCGTGTTTGCCAGTCGCCGCGTAGTGCCCGATCATTACGGACGAAATTATAGTTTTTAACTTTCGGTGACTGCCAGGATGTGTGTAGAGAAAATGCGGAGAAAATGCGGAAAAAAGCACGGAGAAAATTTTCGCTAGGGGTGAATGCAATTAACACAGAAACCAATTTCTTATTTTGCTAAAAATTTTTATATTTATAAAAAATGAGTTATTATATGATATAAAAATACGTGCACTCTTGAAAACTGGAATGAAAACTAAAAACTGACAATCAAAACTAGATTATAAGCGAAACTCAATTTTTACACGGGTGGTTTAAGTACAAACAGTTTTCGCCAATTTTAACCGCACTACTATTTTTATCGATGCACTTTTGAAGGGTATATTTGAAATTGGCAAGGAAATATAATTCTCATTAATATTGAAGGATATGTTAAACAAAAACTACATTTTTTGAAATATTTCTTTCAAACTCAAATTTTGTACCCGAGAACCTAATTTGTATCAACGGAAAAATTTATAGAGTATATAAAATGTTTATACACAACAGTTTATATGTAACGTATAACTTCACATTATTTAATTTTTTTAACATAGAATGTCCAAAATTGTGGTTTACTTTGCAATATCCGAAGCGTGGGCGTCTGAAGATCGTATAATGCGTGTAAGCGAAATAAATATTTCTTATACAGTATTTATGTTGGCTGATTTCAAGTCTGACCTTGATATTATAATCATAATTTATTAAATAAATTTATTTCAATAATTTATTAACCAACCTTTCAACACAAATTCAGTAGTCTTCCGACTGGTGAGTAGAACGCAGCTCATTCTTAAGCTCCGTAGAGAATTCTCATTTCTCACCATATTTTGTTTTCCCGAGTGGGACTTTTTTGCAGGAGCGCGTGTGCAGTGGACTGACGTATCACGTTTGTGTTTTGTGTCTTATCTCGGTCCACGAGCAGCCTCTTTTATTCTTAATTATTGCATCAATGGTCACGATAATTTTCAACCGTTATTACGAGTGAGTTGGGGAATCACGTGACTTAATACCTTGATTCCACGTCATCAGTTTACCTCAACGTTTGTACGTTGTTACTCGTACGTGCCGACGAACACCGAGAATCTGACGACCTAATGCGCATGCCTCAAGATTGTGACAGCTCTGGTTCCACCTCACTAGACCATCGTCTGCTGTCACCGACTAACGAAGCCAATCTTTCGTGGAGTGATAGGTAACCGATGCCAACAAGAAAATCGAAGAGATCTTCGAATAGGAAAAGGAACACGTCTCCGCATTCCCAGTTCGATCAACTCCTTTCGTGTAAACGGTGCGGTGGCCCCGTTCGCGATACATATACATGCGCTGAGTGTGGTTGTGCATTTCATCGGTCGTGCGTGAAATTATATATTCGCCATAAACCCGCATCTCAGTGTTGCGCCCGGTCTTTCGCCTATTTACTTTGTACCGCTTCGGATAGTGCCGACGTCTTATCCCACTCTACTACCGTTTCCCCTCTCCCCGCCAGTGCGCCCATGTATCAGTGTCCTGCCGAAATCGTCAATCCCCCCCCCCCCTTGCTTCATCAACTCCGTCGTGCTCGTATCCCACTATTCCAATCAATTATTCGTTATCTCCCCTCGCTACCTTCAGTACTATGAATCCCATTCCTTTCGCCGGTCTCCCGCCGCCGCCTGCAGTCCAACCAGCTGTGCTACCGGAGACTTGGAGCACAATGACAGCTGATCAACGCATGACATTTCATACGCAGCAAACGCTCAATAATGCGGCGCGTCTCGACAGTTTGCAGACATATTTAACAACACTCGCGAATCGTATCGATCGGAATACAGCTGAAATTGAGCGTTTGAAATATCAAAAAGCTTTCGAATTGCCCAACTCGTTATTAGTGATTACCGGTATCCCTGAAAGCTGTAAACTCGACCATGCCGAAATTGTCGGTCGGGTTCTTGATAAGCTGAACGTACCGCAGCATCGCAACCACATCATCGACATTCGGAAGACTAATTTTGTTAAAAATAGTGTCGAAACGGTTCCGACGGCTTTCTCGCTTCTGGTGAAATTCATGTCGTTCGAGATTCGCAACCATATTATCGAATGCAAGCGCAAAATCGGGAAGATTACGCGCGGCGACATCTTTCCGGAGCTTTACCCCGAAGATCCAACTATAATTTTCGTAAATGAGTTCTTGGCAAAAACGGCGTACACCTTGCTAAATATGGCAAAGACAAAGGCTAATTCGATCCCGAATTCGCGTGTATGGGTTCGTGACGGGTGCATTTTCTACCGCAAGGATCGCGATCACCCTGCTATGCCGATTGTCACGGAATTCGATCTTCTTAAGATGAATTGACAGGTGGGGAACTCAGCACTTCGTAATCCGGATTCACTCCGATCACATGGGTCGCCTAATGTAGTCAAAATTGGTCATTCGAATATTAATTCTCTGCGCGCGCATTTTCACCAAACCGAACATTTGCTCCTAACGTCTGACATTTCGATATTCGCTCTTACCGAAACATGGCTGACTCCGGATATTGCCGCTCAAACCATGAGGATTCCATCTTTTAATTTAGTGCGTAACGATCGTGCAATTCCTTCCGAAGGCCGAAATCGTTTTATTCTCGGAGGTGGCGTTGCGTGTTACGTACATGAATCGTTTAATTATTCTATAATTGATGCGTCCGACAATTCCGCCATTAATGAGCCCGAATTTTTACTGATCGATATTAGAATTCCACCGAATTCGAACTTGCTGCTAGCCGTTGTATATAGGCGACCTGGTGGCTGTATGTTTTCGTATTTCATGTCTAAACTAAATGTCTTTTTGCCTACGTATAAGAATGTTGTGATCACCGGTGATTTTAATTGTGATCTGTCAGCAAACAATCCGAGTACTATGTTTTTACGTAAGTTCATTTCTGAGCATTCATTGTACACTATTCCATTTGGGCCAACTCACCATGCTTTGCATTCTGGTTCGCATACACATCTTGATGTTATTCTTGTTGATTCCAGTGATAAAGTCTGTGATTTTGTACAATCAGATCAACCATTCGCCGCTGGCCATGACATCATTGCTACTCTATACCGTGTAGAGAATTATTCGCATCAACCAAAGGTTGTTACCTACCGCAATTTCGGTTCGTGTAACTTTGAGGCCCTTAGCAATAAACTGAATACTACACTGCGCAACACCGTTCCGGAACTCTATTGTTCTGCGACTTCTCCGTCAGCCAACATCTCGCAACTTCTTGATCGATTTTATTTTTGTGTGGGATCAATGCTCGATAAATATGCACCCGTTAAGACCGTATCTTCGAAGCGACCGCATGCCCTCTGGATCACGTCGGCCATTAAACGTCAAATTAAGCTGCGAAACTCGCTTTATCGCCGAGCCAAGCTCACCCGCAACACTATTCTTATGCATCAGTATCGGCAATTGCGTAAAACTATCAAGTTATCCTTACGTACAGCAAAGGACGATTACATTTGTGGGGCGCTGGGACGGCAATCCGACCCAACGAAGATCTGGGCATTACTCAATAAGTTTGCCCTGCATCTTCACCTGCAGAAGATTTTGTCAGTATTGGTCGTTCCGTTAACTTTCATTTTTAATATGTCGTTGGTAACTGGTGTTTATCCAAATTCGTGGAAACGATCTTTCATCATCCCGCTGAATAAATGCTCCAATCCAACGTCTCCGAATGATATTCAATCTGTGGCTAACCCTCCCCACATCGCCAAGCTGCTTGAGTCTTTGGTAACCAGGCAACTTGTCAATTATATTGAGTCGAACAATCTTCTTCACCCTCATCAATGTGGATTCCGTCGGTTTCATAGCACGCAGAACGCCCTACTGAAGATTTTGGATGACATTAGATATGGGATTGAGCAGAGTTTTATAACTATTCTGGTATTATTCGACATTTCCAAGGCTTTCGACTCACTAGGTCATTCGCTCATATTGAAGTGCTTGCGGAATATTGGTTTTGACAACATCGCTACCACATGGGTGCATTCTTACCTTAGTGATCGCTCCCAAACGATCAAGGGCCTGGACGGAGTTCTGGCCCCTGAGGTGTCAACCACATCTGGAGTACCACAAGGTTCGAGCCTGAGACCAATATTATTTATTATAGTGTTCAATTCTTTATTCGCGCGTATGCGATATTGTCGTGTTACTACAGTTGTTTTTGCGGACGACACCCAGTTCTATCTAACTATGCCGATTAGTCGTCTTCATGAGACCGTGGACAAATTGAATGCCAAAATTGCTACGTTTCTGTCTTGGACTCAGGAATGCGGACTTAAATTGAGCAGTAAGAAAACAAAAGCCATTATTTTCGGCTCTAGGTACAACTTAGCCACGTTAAAAACCACGGACGTCCCACCAATAATCGTCAACGGATATACGGTCCCATACGTCGATGAAGTGCGCGACCTTGGAGTTTTTTTCTCTTCGGACCTAACTAGGAACCGTCACGTTTCGTCGATCTGTTCCAAAGTTCATTTTACCTTACATCGGTTACGGTTCAGAGGTTCTACCTTACCCGCCAGACTTAAACTTATGCTGGTTAACGCACTTGTTTTACCGCATATCGATTACGCCTGTGTAGTTTACCGTGATGCATCTCAGTACTTGTTATTAAAAATTCGCCGATTACTGAACTCCGAGCTGAGATATATCTACAGGCTCCGTAGGGACCAAAATCTCGCATCATTCTGGGCTCGAGCAAACTGGTTATCAACTGAAGATCGTCGGAATTACTTTTTAGCGACGTTAACGTACCAGATATTGTCATCATCCCAGCCTTCGTACCTTCATGCTAATTTTGTCCCCGTGCATCCATCACAACGTTTTTCATCACGGCTCACTCATTCAGACTATCGACTACCAGTCTGTCACACCGATTACTTTCGTAACTCATTCTGGATCGAAGCTATTTATCTTTGGAATTCTCTTCCTTCCAGTGTTCGTCGTAACGCACCCAATATTACGATTTTCCGAAGTGCTTTGAGTTCGCACCTACGTCGCGTTAGCACCTAGCTTTTAAGTAGCGTTAAGTAAACTTTTATACTGCGATTACAATTTTATTTTATTTTTTATCATCTTTTTTTTTATATTCTTTGCGCATTTGTAGTCTCTTTGATCTCGTTATTGCTAAGCTACCTCGCGTTAGCCTTTAATGTACTTATTTTTGTTGTATATGCGGTATGTTTACGTTTATCCCTCGTCGCATGACTACTTTACGTCGTTGTACCTGCCTTGTAATCTTTACGATCTCATATCTTAACATACACTGTGATTATCGTAATCGTGCGACGATTAGATTTTTTTCTTTACTTATTTTTTTTTAATATCTTATAGCGTATGTTATGTAATTGTATTATTATCTATTATCATTGCGTATATTATGTTACTTTATATTTTTTATTTTTATTTTTTGTACTAATCTGTTATGTCCAAGTTTGCATACGGTCGCGCCGACCAATGCATAATAAAAGTTTTCAATTCAATTCAAACAAATTTAACGGTACTAACAATATTCTTGAAATTTGGTTTTCAAGGATTCTTGGGATCGATTATTTCGACTCCAAATAAAAATCTCAAAATTCAAAATGGTGCATTTAATATACAGAACGAAAATTAAAACACTAATGGGATTAAAACTGAACTCAATAACAAAGAGTCTTTCTAGTCGATGATTCCGTTTTTCAATTTCTATTTCTATTTATATTGCTTACTTTTGTGTAGGAGAGATCGAATAACCAAAAACTTTCTTTTTAATTGAATGTATTATTACAAACGATCAAAAAAGCACAGATTTGTTTGTGTTAATGCAACATTGTACTTTATCGGTTTACCTAAATGCATAGATTCGGGGTGTACGATATCCCATTCACCACAATAGTATATTAATGTTTTTGATATAACTCCACCTTTAAAAGTTTTAAAATTATATTGAAATTCAAAACCATATACACGTATAGGACAAAGTGTACTGGGGTCGCTTTACTGATAAGTCCACCCGATATACGTGGGACGAAATTGGAATTTTTTATTAATATCTCTAGAAGGAAATTAAATCTATGATTTAAGTAGGTTCTTATATCTTCTATATTCGGCAATTTAATCGAAATTTAGTCGCGATATTATCTAAAAAATTGGTATTTAATAAATTCTTCCTTAATTTCGCATATTCCGTGTTTGACACAATTATCCATGTTTATATTGTTTATTTCTATGTACGAGAGCCTGAATAATCAAGAACTAACATTTTAATTAAAAGCGAGTGGGAATTATATTTAGTAGAAGAGTACATGTAATTAAACGTGAATATCCTTGAAAAGATCGAAAACATGTCGAAATATTTGAATAAACCAATTCAGTCAGAATTAGTGTGAAATGCAGTTGATGTACAAGTACATTTATCTTATCATGGAAAAATTATGAAATTGTCATACAAATTTTTTGGGATGGCTTCTTACGAATCTGATGTCAATTTGACTTCATAAATCTGGTATCAGATTCGTAAACAGTGATTGGGTCGCAATAAGCCAAATTTATCAATGTATAAGTTTCTTTCGACCGGTAACGACATTATACAATTCTTTATTTACATTAGTAACATATTACTTACAATATCTGCCGTAAAGCAAGATGAAAATTTGGAAAAATTTACTAGTTTACATAAAATTAAAGGGTATAGAAACCAAATGTACAAAATAGATCGAAAAAAAACAATAAAAACAGCTTCTTAGATTTAGTAATTCTTAAAAAGGACAATGAACACATAGATACTGACTGGTTTCATAATGGTAACTGGTGCGTCAGATATTTGAATTTTCTTTCTAAACATCCATACAGCATAATAATTAGTGTTGGCCTCGGATTAAGCGATCGAGCAATTTCACTATCTAGATAGAGAGAGAAAAACTTGAAAGTGGTTAAAAATATCCTGGTGGAATATCCATGTAAAGTACATTTATTATGCAATTCTTTATAATGTTTTAACCCCCAGAATCAAAATTACATTATTAAAACAATACCAATACCTTATGTACAAGGAGTTACCGAAAGATTAACATCACGATTAAAAAGGGATAACATCAATTTAATACATAAACCCATAATTAAAAATGTACGTAGGATTAAACCAGAAATATTACCTGATCATAAAATGAGCAATGTAGTGTTACGAACACGCGGTTCGTTACAGCGCGAGCGGTGGGCGGGGAAGATGAAGGAATTGGAATCGCGATGTTGTTTGTGTGGTTGTTGTATGTAAACTGCCTTCTCCGTTGCGATTTCCAATCAGACATCGAACAGAGTTTCGGCGTCGCATTTCTTTCCAACCGTGGGATTACGCTGAGGGTGCACTTCCTTCGCTCGGCTTCACCGTGCGCAGGATGCACCTCGTGCATATTCTCACGTTGGATAAATGGTAGTAGGTTAATGTTATTATAATATACGTGAAAGGTTACCATCCAGCGATCGTAACAGTAGTATATCAAATACCTTGTATAAAATGTGATGCTGTTTATATTGGCAAGGCACAAAGAAGATTATAAACCTGTATACAAGAGCACAAAAGGAATATGAAAGGTAGACCGGAAAGCTATACGAGCTTGACTACACAGAGGATTGAAACAAATTATGGTGTTGACTGCGATAATGTATAAATTTTCGCAGTCGAAGCGAATTGAATCAAATGAAGGGAAATTGCAAATTTAATTACAAAGAATTGTACAAATGTTGTGAATGTTGAATTTTAAAAATCTACATTACCGGATATCTGTAAGTACTTGTTGAAAAAAGAATCAAATGTCTATCAAAACATGAATTTTCGGCTTACCTTAAGTTTAAATCTTGCTAGATGTTGAAGGCCGAATCTGTCATGAGACTTAGAATTGGCAACAGTGGGTCTTACATTTTCTTAGTAATCAGGCTTAAAATTTTCCCAATGACCACTTATTACCGGCTTTCCGAAATTAGTCGGAAATGCGAAATCCAGTTCAGCGGCACTGCAGAGGTAGGATTGAAGGCTAGATCCTTTATTCTCACTAATAATAACCGAGCATTCGGAAGTGTGGCATCTTTATAATTGTAATAATTAGCTTGACTATTCTGCGAAAGATCTCAACTGCCAAAGAAGAAAGTTATCACGAATAACTTCTCCGAAGGCGATGTCCGCTGGGTTGCACACCTGTTTCCTACTCGCAATACGAAAACAACATCCATCTGTTCGTCGCTAATATTCAAAAAGTACGGCTATTTTTCTTCGCCGCGAACTCATAATTTTACGTTCATTACTATTCTCAGAAGATTGTCTCTGGTACTAAGAATTGACTCTAATTAGTCACATCCATCCACTCTGTGTTATCAAAATTCTCGTTATCAAAGCACTATTTTTAGTGCGCGAAGTAATTCATTTGCGCACTGCAATGCACTGCACACTCAAATCAGTGCGGGCAAAATTTCTCTCACTGAGTCAAAAAAAATAGTGTACGATACACGTGCACCGCTGGTGACTTTCACACTCGTTACACTCGTGCGCAAATCACCTACTTCGCGCACTTGTATCGTCATATACTATTTTTTCCTTTATTTTTACTTATGTATATACGTCGGTTATGCCAACCTACCGTTCTTATCACTTTTTTTTCTTTTTCTTTCTTTGGTTTTCCGGTGGCTGTCTCTAGCTTCCCATCTTCCTCTCGCTCACTATTCTCAATCCCGCTCACTCCAGACACTTTTTCACCGTTTTCCTGTTCACTACTTCCGAATCGCCCCCCCCCCTTTTCTCTCTCTCTCTCCCTCTCCAATGATCTACCCACTCCCTGTCTCATGTGGTATTTTGAATTTGAGCACCTATGTTTGCGCCATCTCTCTCATGCACACATACACTTGGTTCATTTTCATAATTGGGATTTGAATATACTTTTTTCATAAATTGTTGTTCTTTTTCAAGCCTAGGACGAAGGGACATCGTCGGAATGCGCGAGCTCGCTAAACTTTCGTTAATGATATCGTCCGTCTCTTTATCCCTACTATTTTACCAGACGCGACTCTCCGCTCTCTCACTCCCTTTCGCTAAACGTATTCTCGACACTTAATTTTCAGTCTAATATTGAAATATTATTTGCGCGCTGAACAATTATAGACACATAATCGCATACTTTTCTCTATTTTACTACGTTTTTATTATCTCGTATTCTTGTCTGTCTGTTTGTCCGGTGCAAATCTTGTAATCGATTTTAAACTAACTTACCGATGAGCTAGAGACTTGAAACATTTAGGATAGCCCAAAATTAGACGACAATGCATTCCTTTACCGTTTATTACAAGTTTCAATCAGTTTTAAGAACATTTACAGCAAATTTAAATTTTATATGAAAAAAAATAAGTTTAAAAAAATGCGCTTATTTTCCGTTCTTGATTGAATCTATACATTCCTTTATACTCGTTTTTCTTTCGTTGTTTTGTCCTTTAACCTTTGGCGGGGGGCTCGCCGTTTTCCCCCCTTCCTCCGTCGCGCTTGTCCTTTGTTTTCTTTTCGCAATCGGGAAAAGTCCTCCACTGACGTTATTAATTCCCTTGCCTATATATACTCATCCACGACGGCAAGTGGAGCAGTAGTGAATTAGTGTCATATATAAGTGCTGCAACAGCTCACGGATTCTGGTGTGAGGAAACCTCATCAGGATTCTCAACAATTCTGGACGGTGTAAGCCACCAGAGGAGCCTGTCATCTAAAACCACTTGCATATTGTTTTCATTTTGAAACTGCTCTTTTCAGATTGTTTATAAATGTAATAGTTTAAAATCGATTGTAAAATTTGACCTATTAAAACAAAAAAGCAGAAAATAATTAATAAATAAAAAATTCTTTTTAAAAACCACGTTTTCATAAATGGACTGAAAAGGATAAAATAATTTTTCCCATCCACACAGGTCACTAATACCATGCCGAAATAAATACGCAATAATTTTTCATTTTATTAGGAAATAAAATATTTGTAAGACTTAAAATCGAAAACGTGGGGCGCAATAGAGGTAACAGACATGACTCCTCGATGAACAATAACAAATGAGAAACTTATGCTTAACAATATGACACGCTAGTTTAGACATGCTAGTCATTTCTGTTACCTCTATTGCGCCCCACGTGTTGCATTTTAAGTCTTACAAATATTTTATCTCTTAATAAAATGAAAAATTATTGCGTATTTATTTCGGCATGGTATTAGTGACCTGTGTAGATGGGAAAAATTATTTTATCCTTTTAAGTCCATTTATAAAAACGTGGTTTTAAAAAAGATTTTTTTATTTATTAATTTTTACTTACTACTTACGAAATACAATGTTTCAGGTATCAGTATTTTTTACAAGAAAAAAAAACAAGCAGCATGGTAGATTTGCAGTTACACATGTACGTGAACTTCTAGTGCAAGTCTTGTATGTGCCATTCGGTACCTACTCTGTCTTAGGTGGTATTAATTTTACTTTTTGCCAGTAATAAATCATCTTGCTCTTCAAACCTCATACCGTTGGGACCGGCTTGTATTGTATTTGGTCTAAACAATTTGTTTGGGTGTAGACTACGTACAGTGAACACAAGATGTGCAATCTTACACCGTAAAAAAAATGTTCTCTATTTAATAGGATTCCTCTCATTCTGATGCAACTTTTATACTCCAATATGGTGTCAAAAGGAAATATTCTTAATGTAAGAGGATTTTAATCTTCTGAAGAATATTCCTCTTAATTTAAAAATATACTTTTGATACAAGAGTAATTTTCTACGCCTATTGAGAGGATTCCTCTAAAAAATTGCATAAAAAACCTAGTTTGATACAAGAGATGGAATAATTTACACATATAAATTAATATACAATGTATATACATTATTTATACACACATACACACACGCACACACATACAAACCCCTTCTCTAATAAATCATTTTATATACCTAATCGTTTAGGCATATATTCATATATTCTTATATACAATCGCTCACATATTTATAAATACAACGGATAAGCCTAGAATCGCAAAGAATATACATATGTACTTACACTTACACATACATATACGAATACGACATACATACGCATGCAAGCAGAGACGATGTAAACTTGCTTATATACTGTGTTAAAAGAGTTGGACTAGTTGCGTAAAAAAAAAAGAAACGTAATATGCACCATCTTGTGGCTGAAATGTTGGGTGTTAAATAAGAGGGTTTCTCTCAATTTGATAGGAAAATAAAAAGCCTTCCTTACGCTATGCTTCCTTTCAGAAAAAGAGGAATTCCTCTTCTTTCTAGTGGAATAGGCTTATTTTTAGAGGAAAAAGAGAGAGGATTTAAGCAGATGAATTTTCCTCTCAAATTAACAATATTTTTTTTTACGGTGTATTGAAGCACTAGTTGGTGGCAGATCTTGGACTGAAAAACTTTTCGCGGGATGATAATACCCGTACCTAAATTCATTAAAAGTTGCGCAATTTAATTGCTTTTTAAGTACTCCACTAAATATTTTTCTGTTGTTGTTATACTTTTTTTGTATGGCTACGTCAGAACAATCTGTAATTCGCTTCGTGCATGGCGATGGAGGGGATATCGAAATCGACGGCAGCGCTCAGCGTGAAGATTTCTGACAACTCACATCTGCAACGTCAGAACTTTTCCATTAAAGTCAATTTAAAAATGCTCTTATTTATTCGTTAATTTGAGACATTTTAAAGTTTATTTCGATCGGTTGCAAGTGTTGCAAGTAAGGTTTATGGTTTAAAGAACCATTTGAAAGGGTTCATTTTATATTATACTGTGCAAAAAAAAATGATTACTCCGAGTTCGAAATTGTATAGAATACAATTCATTATTCGGCTGAAATATATTTATATTTATGTATATATTGTAATTTTCCATTATTAGTAATTTAGTTAATAGATAAACATGGTATTTATCTTATTTCCAATGTAGTTTTGTACGGTGGAAGAGTCACTGAGGTTTGCCGAATTACACTGGAACGAATTAATTCATGCTCTGTACATATTCCAAATACTTCTTCTACACGAACTACATATCCTACAGTCAAATTTTTTCCCTTTTCTATACTTACTGGATTAAAGTTTATTGAGTTTATGATTGATTCAAACCCAGTTTGGATTATCCTATTCATTTACGACCCTTAACCTCGTTTTATTCAACTCAAAATGATTCGAATTAAAAAAGTATAATATTTTGTTACAAACAAAAATGTACAAAATTTGGGCCGAATTTCAAACAATATACTCAAAGTACTAATGCTTTTGAAAACCCGCAGAAAATTAAAAATAAACTAAATATTTCACTTTCTCATATCACTCTCCATACAAATTGCAGATGCGAGTTGTCAAAATTCACCACCAGGCGGCGTGGCCGGCGTCTTGCACTAAGCGAATACAGTCATGAATTGAACAGTAGATTTGAAAGAAATGAAGTATTGAAACGAAATTGCATTAGCTCTCCGAGTATTCACAAAGGAATGTTACCTTGTCCGAATTGTATTAAATATTGTTCAGGATTTCCTCGCACTGTCAACAATTTCGTACCAATTTTAGGCGTATAATCAGATGTAGTGAGGTGATGAAACGCAGGTAAACTGAACATAGTTGTGCACCATGATGAGTATCCAAAGTGTGCAAAGGAATATCTCTAATGCTATTCGTTCTCCCTGCTTACACTCACAGAGTCTGAAAGATATGTAGATATTTTTGTATACTTGTATATATAATTATAAATTATTAAAGGATATTTATATATTGTATCTATAATTAATCTGAAACTAGATAAGAGCAATACTATTCATTATTTATAACGTCATATAAACACGGGCTATGAATAACATACCTGTAATCCGCATTTCTGAAGTGGTACCCAAAAATATAATGCTAAAATAATAAGATCTGTATCGGAAGACAACATATATATGTTCTTAAACCCTTCCAAAACAGAATTTGTTATGTGCACTATCATTTTTACATCAGCCTTTTCGAAGTCAGCTCATTGAAATGTTTACAAGTGTACTTCACTTCTATCAGAATTGAAGGATACACATGGGGCGTTGTTCATTATACTAAATATTAATTCAAATTGTGAGAATAAATGAACGTTGTCTGTTACATATTTCCTTAAATATAGCTGTAATAAAATTTTATTTTTTTTCAATCGGCAAAACTTTTCTTCTTGTTTAGGCAAAGGTGGATCTTCGGATATGCTATTATAAATAATGCATTCAGATTTACGCCTCCTTAAACGTTCGGATGATTTGATTGACTTTTTAAAAAAGCATCGAAAACAATATCTATTCTTTTAGAATTTGGTTTAGCTGCTTTGTTAGTTATAAAAGTACATAAATGTGCAATATCTCCGAACGAATTCAAACCTTTCCAGAAAATGTTTCGCATAATTAATATCACGTCCACTATCTATACATAAGCATGTTTCTGTCATACTCTTCACATTCTGAACTGAATCATGGTTAACATTTTTTCTAGTACTCTTATAAACTTTTATTAAGATCTTTTTTTCACAATCCATCTTCGTCAAATAGTTGATTTTTTGGTGTCGAATCGATGGCTAATAGTTTTTTTTTATCGCGTAATTGCGCTCATTTGCTATTGCAATTAAACGATATGTTTGTTTTTCCTTAGAAATTTTCTTCACTTTGTAAGACCCAGTCCATTCTGACGTAGGACGGCTTTAAACGAAGAAACATTATGTCTAGAAATCGTCGCTGAGAGTGGTTTTACTTTATTAACAAAACGTTCACTTCTGAAATTTTCGTATAATTTTATGACATTGGTGAAAATGTTTTAAATTTCGTCGGCAATATGTGAGTGTACAAGTTCTCCTCTAATAAATCATATTTCTAAGTTTTCGCGGACCAGCTAGGAAAGGATTAATAAAATAATTTAATTATTGTTTAAATATTTTAAAATGGTAGTTACAGCTGTTTCTGAGTTTCCAGATGTTTGTTTTTCAGATGCGGTGAATTTGTATTTATTTATTTTCATCTACTATAAATATTATTTTTTTTAAATAATTTGACATAGCTAAAAACTCATGGTATGTCATATCCCATGCAGCAACGTAATTCTTTTTACTGGTAGATCCTATAATTGCAGACGTACTTTTGAATGTGAGATTAATAGTTTGAGAGGGATAGAATACCGACTGCGATACACGAAGATACGCTAGCCTTACACACCATGATGGCTGGAATGCAAGCAACCCGAGCCGGCACCATAATGTGGAGGGCGTTTACGTCTGTCCAAAGAAAATTATTGACGTTTGCCGGTTTGCGCTATGAAATAGTCAGAAAATAATGGAAATCCCTAACTGACCTGTTTGCATAAATACCTAAAGATATCGGAAAATCCAGCGAAAAAACAAACTAAGAATTTATTTCTAATAATGTCCAGAAATTAAATGTTGAGTGCAGATATCGCTTATATTAGGCTACCGGTATACCGATTGTGCTCAGGGTCCACGTCAGTTTCCAAGCGGCGGCATGTTTCGTAGATTTGGTCCCACATATTTTTGCGTCCCACCTCTATTTGTCGTGATTGTTATCCCAATACTCCTGAGCTCAATTTAACAATTCGAAAATCTTGCGTCATATCCGTTCAGAAAGTGGTCTGAAAATATAATAATGACGTTATTTTATGTAATATTTAACTGAACTAAATTAGGCATATATATTTTATTATATACATATATATATAGTATGATATACATGTATGATTATGTGTGTGTGTGTGTGTGTGTGTGCGTGCGTGCGTGCGTGCGTGCGTGCGTGCGTGCGTGCGTGTGTGTGTGTGTGTGTGTGGGTGTGTGTGTGTGTGTGTGTGTGTGTGTGTGCGCGTGTCTGTTTGCGTCTGTATTAAATTATATATACCTCAGAATAATATATTTAATTTGCTCCATATTTTGGTCGGCAAATTGCTCCCCTCCTCTAGCATTCGTAACATGGCGATTGTTAGTGGACGGGTTAAAGCACTTTCAACAATATAATGCAATATAAATTACACTAATTAAATAAGACTGAAATAGTATCTTTATAAAATCGGCAGAAAAGTTCGGAGACCTTGGTATATCTTATGCTACTCGATATATTTTAAATTATTATTCGGAGAATTTTTAGATACGTAATTTCTAAGAATGACCGGAAAATTTCTAAACGAGGTAGATTATTGTAATAGAATAAATTGTTAAGAATTAATTTTTGGTCGGGTAAGATGGGACGTCGTTAAAAGACCCACCTCTTTTTGAGGTTGGCAGCACCTAACTTAGATCTGATTAGATTTTCGAGTCAATCCATATTTTTCGTCTTTAAAAAAAATACCGTAAAAAACAGTTTTAAAAAATAACAAAAGTTTGTTTAGAGATTGCTTTCGCTTCCATGAAAAAAGATTGATTCATTTAGACCTCGGAGACGGTCTATCTATTAACCACTATCGCGCTGATTTAAAACTCATATTATGCACAATTTAATGTCCCATCATACCCGCCACTTTTAGGTCAGATGGAACATTTTTTGGAGGTCGAATTTCAACAAGTTATGTTGAAAATACATTATCCGATAATATATAACTGCTATTATTATTAAACGCGACGTGTTTAAGGGGCGAAAAATATCGAAAAGAATTTGATACATTACGTAACCCTGTGGTTTTTTTATCAAAGATATTTTTTATCCCCAATTCTTTCTATGTCGCACGTTACCCCAATGGAACAAAATATAATTGCAAAAATATAATCGTTTTATATAAGATTTTCTCGTTTTAATATAATTTAATATAATTAATTTATATTTTTTCGTTATATTTTTGGTAGTTCAATTTTTAGTTATATAGTCCCAAAGACTGCTGGATAATTTGGGAAATTTGGGTATTTTTAGCGGCAAGAAATTCATAATAAAAATTATAATAATTTATATTTCAAATTGTCTTTTGTTCCATGGGGGTATACACGTTATTTTTTGTCGATCATGTAATAAAGAACTGCATTACATTCGAAATAGCTTCGAACTAAACACTAGCGAACATCTGTATATTTTTATGGTTCCCTTCACATAAAGAAATAAATCACATTTTAAACGATGAATGAAGCCTTTTGCGTCTCAGTTCACGAATTGGTTCCATCAGGCTCGGGTGAACCCCAGAAATCAGCACACTTAGCTGTTTGCCTTTGTATGCTATTCCTGATGCTATTCAGGATTCGTTGGATAGCCAGCTGCTTTGCAGAATCTCAGAAGTTGTCCGAGATTCCGCTCCCTGACTTCCTCCTTGCTTACAAATGGAGAGTCCAGGTATCACCTTCGAGTCTCCATCAGTGCAGGGCACTCGCATAGGAAGTGAATTGATGATTCCTCCTTGTTTTCATCACATCTAGTGCACATCGGTGAAGGTTTCCTTCCTACGATGTGACTGTGCTTGTTTAAATTTCTATGTCCTGTTAGGATTTCGATGGAGATTCTTATTTCTGTTCTGTTTAATTCGAGCAGTTTTTCAGCCCATCGGTCCGCCTGCAGCTCTCCTGCAAGGACTTTGGTTGTGCTGCATTTTTTGTTTTTGATCCACTCTCTAACCTGTTGGGATTTCATTTGTCTCTCCAGTAGGTTGAGTCCTTCTTGAAATGGCAGTGCCACCCTCCCAGTCAAGTCAGTTCTATTAACTATTCCCGACTTGGTAAGGGTGTCCGCTCTTTCATTTCCTTTCCAGCCCATGTGGCCAGGTATCCAGGTCAGGTTACGTAGGCAGGTCTTTGTATCTCTGACTAAAGCTGATTTGACAACTGGATTGTCTATCGCTCTCAATGCGGTTTGGCAATCCGAGCATATCCATATCGTTTTATTTGTCACTTCTTTCTCCATGAGGGTCTCGGCACACAGGAGGATTACCGCCACCTCTCCTTGGAAAACAGTGTTAAATTTGTTGAGCTTGAGGGAAAAGTTCTCCCGCAGCTTCGGTCGGCAGGATCCTGCGCCTACACCCTGGTTGGTTTTGGACCCATCTGTGAACCAGATGATGCCATTCCTGGGTATTGCTGATTTATTTTTCCAGTCCTCCCTGTTGGGGAAACAAACCTTAAAGATGTTTTCCCCGTGTGGTGTGTCTGGATCTTGTCTTGTGGTTGGTACCACATGTCTCTCAGATTTTAGGGATTATCTAAATATCCTTTTCCCCAATGGTTGAGGATTGGTCGAGGTGGATTTTTACTATGGCCGACAAGATCTCCTGATCTCACCCCTCTAGATTTTTATTTGAGTGGTTACGTAAAATTTTCGTTTATACCAACCGACCAACAACACTTGTGGATCTACAACAACGCATTAGATACGCAATTGCGAATATTCATGCAGAAGTTTTTCAGACTGTTCTTGGAAACTTTCGACGCCGCCTGGAGTTATGTATTGAAGTAAATGGCAGTCAATTCGAATATCTCCTGCAATGAGTGTGTCTCACAAACCCGTCAACGGATTTGTGCCACCTGTAAGAAAGATTAAATTTCAGATTCCAGAAATTATTTTGAATATTAAGAAGTTGTATTTTCTACATTTAAAAGGATAAAATAAAATAGCAAGTCAAAAGTAAATTTATTTTAGTTTGAACTTTCTGAGTGTGTGAAAATACAATAATAGAATTAATAGGGATGTAATGCTCACTTTATTTCATGTATTCTTTCCATTTTTAATGCGAAGAATCCATCTTTCTCGCTTGGTGATAGAATTAAAATTTTCTAAAAAAAATAAAAAGTATCTCCATTTGTACATACGACATGAAACTTTCGGTAATTTTTCGCAACGCTTCTGATTGGGCGCACAAGTTTCCGAAGTCAGAAGGAAGAACTGGCGAAGGTTGAAGTAATATGCAGTTGCAAAAAATTCCATCTATTTGTTCCTTATACGTCCATTCATCATTGAATTAGAACACGGCATTATCTACAGAGTTCGTTACCATTGTTAGAAGAATATTAATTATAAAACGACGAACTGGAAAAATAAATAATTTTTTAATTATTGTTTCAAATTTGGCAATCATTATCGTTCTCGAGGTCGAATCCAAAGTCGCAACGTGGGGTTTCACTTTAACTTTAATAACTTTGGTCAGAGAAACAACTCGTTTGAGGCTTTTCATTTTCTACATTCATGTATTTTTTAAAATCGAAATATCGACTTTTAAAAATTGAACTTTGTTTTTTCGTTGGACAAAACTTTTCCGGCCGTTCGAGCCTCGAGCGAGTTATAGAATGGGGCCGCTCAATTGTCAAAGCCGCGCTGTAACTATTACTTTCCGGGTGCTGCAGTCTGAACTCAAACATTTCTCTGCGTATAATATTATAATTGACCCTCTACAAGGAAAAGACGATCTGCCATTTAGACTCAGAATCTGAGTAAAGCCAAATGTGTTTATAAATTACACATAATAATTTCGACATAAGAATTGAGGCAGTTCATGCTATTTTTGTAGGTCATAAAGCAACATTGTTTGTGAACCAATAAAAACTGATTTTCTTAAAATATAAGAATTTTTAGCAATTTTGTTATTTTCATTACGTTACCTATACATTTTATTGTTAATACATGTTTATTTACTATAAAAAATTAAATATTTTAATAAATATTTTATTATTCTGAAGAAAAGTTATTAAAAATTCAATAAATGTCATTAATGCTTTAATACCAATGATTCACTTGAATACATTCAATCAATTTTATTTAAAATATTTTATAAATGATCTACTACAAGTTTCAAGATTTAAATTGAGTAGTAAATTTAATAAAAAAATATGTAAAACTACTATTTATGTAAATTATAAATACAGCTTCAAGTTAAAGAAATATTTTCTCCAAAATAAAATTGAAAATTCAAGATTTTGTGCTCAACAAATTTGGAAAATCAATTGAAGTCATCAGCAAATTTTCAAATTAGCCAATTAAATACAGATAATACAGATAATGTTGATTGCTATTCTTCTGTCCTTTTTCTCTTAGTACATACTCTATGCTTTCTTAAAATTCTTAAATAATTGCGATATTTTCACCTTAATTGGGCGATCCCGCGTAAAAATCAAAAGCATCGGTAATATATTGGCAATATATTGCCAATCCCATTGTCAATATATAGGCAATATAGTTGCAAATCACATCCTCCAACATATTGCCAATTTATTGCTAATTTAAATAAAATTAATATTGAAAAAATATATACAAAATTAATCTCAATGTTTCAACGGTTTTCGCTATTTTCATCTCTAAAGTAATAATTTTCACGCTCGCAAATAAATTTAAAAAGCCAAAACTACCCCGACGAGATTCGAACCCGGGTCTTTCGCTCGCTACGCATGAACCCTAACCACTCGATCGCGCCCGACCTTGCAACTTCTATCAAAAATAACGAATAGTGGATTTATTAATATTTTGAACCGAATAAATAATGGTATAATTTCAATAAAAATTAGTCACTATTTGATTGTGACATTTCAGGGAGCGTTCGGGAGGTTATGATAATGGCGGTTAGGAACATTTTTAATAAAGTGACTACGTAGGATGCTCTTCAATTCCATTTCTGACTCCAAAACAGATTCGACGAATTTCCGTGTTCGTCATGCATACCAAGCAATATTATCGATTTCTGTCATTATAGAAGTATAAATTCTTAGTTACTGGATTATAGAATTATAAATTCTTAGTTTATTGGATTATAGAAGTATAAATTCCTGGTTTAATTACTGAAAAATGTAGTATATTAGTTAGTGATCTAATAGATTATCAACATTTGAAGAAAAATAATGTTACATTGTTGCAAATAATCAAATGTAGGATTACAGAATAATAATGAAAGTGAATAAATTTTTAAGAAATTTTATCATTGGAACAATAATTTTTAGTATATTGTAAACAGAAACAATAAAAAAATTATAGGAGAGAGTCCGGTAGCGCCGACCGCCTAAGGTTTTTGTCGTAAAACTTTTGCTTTGCGACTTGAAGAAATATTAGAAAGCGTGAGAAATAATATTCATATCATAGTGCATGCACCCGTATATAATTTCCAGGCGAAATATCAAATCTGTTATAGAAATTAACTCTTTTTTAAAGTCAGCAAATTGGTTATGCTGTCTTCCACGTCCGATAGCCCCGACCACCCAATAAATTAATTTATGTAAGTAAAAATACACTATTTTGAAACTCATTTTTATTATAAATAAATGAATATTTACATGCTCTATTGTATCATATAACCTAATAATGACTTTAGTAAGCAATATGACAAGCATATTGATGAGAAAACGTTACAATTCTTTTTATGAAATTTTAAAACTATTCACATAAGGGATTTTTACTCATTATCTTAACTTTTTCTTGCATTTCATGCTGGTTTTAGTTTCTTTTTTTTTTACGCTTTTTCGCTTGAATGTTTTGTTCTTAGTTTCTTTTTCTTTTCTTTTTTCTTCTCTCATCGTCCTTCGTTGTTTCTGTAACTGAATTTTCTGCATTTTTTGTTGTTGTTTTGTCTCTGCAGTTTCGTAAGTAACATTTTCGGTTAGTATTTCCGCGTGTTCGGCTCGTCTTCTCCTCGTATTTAGCCTGCGTTGGGTCGAGTCAGGTAGTGGGACTAGATTTCGGAGTTGTGATTCAAAAATATTTTCTTGACCAACGTTATCGTCTGCACGATTCTGTGAAGTTTTTTCAGAGTCTTGCATAGAGGAATGAATCGTGATATCATTAGACTCAATACAATCGATGTTAGTAATTAACGAAGGGGAGAAATCGGTGTTTGAGAAAACATTGGGATTGTACGGATATATTCCAGTAGAAGAAAATCCGTTTTGAGCAATTTCAAGCTTGTATACAGTTTTATAGGCTTCGAGTACAAGACCTGCGATGTCATAATCGGTTATTCTCAATCCAGGATGTTGTCGAAGCCAAAGTGCACACTGTTCGCCATATGCTAATTTGAAAGGTTTCATAAATGTACGGTCAAGTGGTTGTAGTTTGTTACTGGTGTGTGGCGGTAAACTGAGCATATGCACGTAGTTGTTACGTGCAAATTCGATAATTGCCATATCTTTGTGACTTACATTTCCATCAAGCACAATCAGAACTGGAGAGTCTTTGGTCGTATGTGTAAGTTCTACGAATTTCTTTAACCACACAAGAAATATTTGGGCATTCATCCAACCATTTTGCTGCGCTTCAGCAAGACTTTCAAGAGGAGCATTTATCAACAAGTGTTGGTTCGTTCTTTTTCTCAGGAATACAAATAATGGTGGAATAAACACACCAGTCGGACTCGTGCAAACTAATACAGTGATGTTTCTTCCTCGTTCTGCCGATGTCAATTTTCCAACCTGACACTTTCCTTTAAAAGAAACCACCATAGAATGTCCACTAACGAATGTTACTCCTGTTTCATCGCAGTTAAACATTCGAGAAGGTGAACAATTTTATTTATCCTTCCGGGGGGGGGGGGGGGTTAAAATTCCGAAAACACATTTATCCGAAGGTAATAATTTCCGAATTTTAATAATTCCGAATGCCAATCATCCGAAAGTGAGTAAATCCGAAAGAAAATTTTCCGAAGGTTTAACATTCCGAAAGTCACTTATACGTAAGGTACAAAGTTCCGAATGACAAAGTTCCGAATCACAAAGTTCCGAATGACAAAGTTCTGAATGACAAAGTTCCGAATGACGAAGTTCCAAATTAATGTAGGCGCCCTGAATCCGATTTTTTGGGGTAGAATGCCTGAAAGTGGTGCAGTTGATTTGTTATTAAATTTCATGGAACAAGTTGAATATGGCAAAAATGGAATTTTTTTGAAGTTCGGCAATTTTTATCTCCGAAAATATGTATTTTTTGAGAAATTCGCAAGAGACATTTTCTGTCCAAAATGACCCAAAGAATCTAACAAAATTCTTTCGGACTGAAAAATTTAAATTTTTAAATTGTTAACAAAATTTGTTAATGACAATTAGCTGCACCACTTTCAGGCATTCTACCCAAAAAAATTCGGACTCAGGGGCCCAAAATACATAAGAATCAACTTCATTTAGGGATATATAATACGTGGCGCCTACATTAATTCGGAACTTTGTCATTCGGAACTTTATACCTTACGGATAATTTACGTTCGGAATTTTAAACCTTCGAAAAATTTACTTTCGGATTTATTCACTATTCGGAATTATTAAAATTCGGAAAATAGTACCTTCGGATAAATGTATTTTCGGAATTTTCACCCCCCCCCCCCCATCCTTCCGTTCTCCTAATTTCGAAAACAAGTTATCTACTTGTGGCTTATTAAAACCAACATCACCAGCAAGACTGGTTGATTCTGGTTTACGAAGAACTAATTCTGGATGTCGTTTCAGGAAAACGTAATAAAAGTTCTTGCCGGCAATTTTATTTTCTTTAGAAAAAGGATGCGGAATATGCATACTTTCTGCCAAATCATAAACCAATTTTAAAAACTCTTTACGTGTTAAAGACATTAACCTATTATCCAATTCTCTCATGTAATTAATTAATGTAGCTTCCAATGCTTCAGAAGAAGTACACTCATATCGTCCTAATTTCGATGACATTTGAACCTCCTTTCTTATTCTGGCCAATCTGTCTTTCAATGAGCTACGTGGAACTCGTGTTGTTAAAGAAGCACTTCGTTCTGATTACCCTTCGTTTAAAACAAGTTTTACCGCAATTAACATTTCCTTTTCGGTCCACGATCCACGAGAAGTTGTTCTTCCCTTAAATTTCGGCATAGCTATATAACATAAAAATTGTAAAAAATTTTGAAACATAATTGTCGATTGCAATCCCTATATTAAGTTTTATTTTTTTTTAAATATAGTGTAGTAAACTACATACCCAAAATTTAGTATTTCCAATATTGTTTGTAGTTAGTTATTTCCCGAACGAACCTATAAATCACTTCGTATAACTAAACACACCTACACTGCGTGATTCTATCCTCGACAGGTTAAGATTTATGAAGGAAACACGAAAAACAAATGATATTCGATTCTAATTTCATTGCCGAATTCACTTTAGCTTTCAAAATTGTTAGACAAGCAATATTTTTACTGGTCGGGACTACCCGACATCATAGTGGTCGGGGATACCGGAAAGTATGTAAGAGCAATTACGATTATAAACAAATAAGACGTACAAATGAAGTACGTAAAATTCCAATCGAAAGCTGAGAGATATAAGTTCATATACCCAGAGCTGTAATAAATTAAATTGTTATTTTATAATAAATATTAACTGCAGAACTTACCATACTATTGTTTTCAAATTTTCGTTTTACCAGTTTCAAGAATAAGAAGTTATACTGTACCTCTAAACTAAAGAGCTGTGGGCTTCCTATTATCAAATTTAAAGTTTTAGGCAATATAGCTCAAAAATAGTACAAAATTATCCAAAATCTACGTGTACATATCAAGAACTAGCAAGTGGTCGGCGCTACCAGGTGGTCGGGACTACCGGGCTCTCCCCTATGTATTGTTGCGAATTAAAATTGTGTCCTCTGCACTCGAAAGTCTGAAATTGATCGCCGAACCAAATCGGCAATATCATAGTTAGAATAAAGTCGACTGCATTTAAGATTGTTTTAATAAGCAATGCAGGTATCGTTTACATTATACTAGATATTGTAGTTCATATAATGAGATATGTTAATAATTTGTACGCTTTTATTATTCTTTATTTAAGGTTGGAGTCGAAAAGACAATTCTAGGACCTGTATAACTGGTATTATAATCACATTCTTTATAATGATGCAAAAATATAGTTACTTTCCTAACCGCACTTCTCATTACCTCCCGAATGCTTCCAACAAGTGACTGGAAATAAATCTTGATTACTAGTAATCCTACCCACATTCAGCTCAAAACAGATATAGCTCTGGAAATAATGTAAATTATAAAGTGAAATAGTGAACCTAAAACGGGTAAATTAACCCGTCGTTGAAAAAGAAACTTTAACACTGCAATTTTGACGTATAATCCTAGAGAAAGAAAAATACTATTAACCACTTGAGCGGCGAGGCGGTCCAAATGGCGCCACGTATGTCGGTGACCACAGCTGCGAAAATATCGAAAATGGCGGTCCTACTTAAACTCGCTTCGTGAAGTTTGTAGAGGGATTTAAGTTATTAAATCGCAGTATATCAATGTGCTGATGTCAAGAAACACGAATATGACAAGAAAAAATAGGTTTTTCGAGGCTTTGAATAAGTTTTGTGAGTGTGAATGTATAGGCAATTTTTAATACTTTTCTGAGAATGGCGTCAAAACTTTTACTCAGTTTTCTTCTTTTTATATATATATATATAAATTGACACTTACAATATATATAGTAGATTTATTGAAATCGTTTTTCACACATACGCACGCTTCACACGCATTATACGATATACGACACGATGTACATACGTAAGTACGCTAGATCACCTCTTATATACTAACAACATTTTCCCCTCACACTTGCGGATAGAAGCGACATCTATTGAGAGTTATGGGTACTATGTGCTACGTGTGCGCATCGGTGACATGTAAATATGGTAAACTACCAGTACAATATGGAATTTTTCAGGCATATAAAGGTGAATTGAAAAATTCCCACATCTGTGTGGAAAAACTTCAATACATATATGACGATTTTATAGATATGGAAAAATTCCCATACTTTTGAATGGGAATTTTCCAATTCTTTTTTTCAGTGTAGAATACGTGGTTGCCTTTTCCGGAAACCGTTTCTCTTCTATGATTTCAACTATAACCTGAAAAATTAAAATAAAACTTTGTAAACAAAACATTAATTCAATTACACATAACCTTTTTTTGTTGACAAATATTCGACACATACTTCCCCAATATAAAAATGCATATGTATTTTATGTAAAAGTGAATTAATGCCCCAGAGTCCCGAAGGTCTATAAAGAAAGCGAAAGAAACACTTATATGTATAGAATACAAAGTATAGAGTTAGTAACCTGCAAATACATTAGCGTACTACAAAAATCTCAACTTGGATAACAGTTCTTTAACATCCATTTCACTAAACTTTTTTTTTAACTAGTGGTTTCCACCATTCAGCCATATTGAACAAATTGTACACTGTGCAGTGAATAGTCATTAAGTTATTAGTTATTAAACATAAAATCTCTTGCACTAACCTGTTTAGTAAAATCAAAAGAACGAAACTAAACTATGTTTCGTAAAAGCTACGTGATGTTTAGTTGTTTTTACTATCTTTCAGCTGGCTAAACCTGTTAAACAGAATTAACTACAACTCTTCTCTCCGTAACTCATATGTTATTATTATAAATATTACGAATTTTTATCAATTCACTTTCAGAAAGCTAATGCAGTCCCACTCGTTAAAACTTAAACGGATTAAAAATGTGATTCCGAAATTAGCTTCATAGTCTCCTTCGTTCGTAGAACTAGCATATATAAAATGGGTTTACCGATTGTCGGCTACTAAATACTCACTGAAACGTTGTTTCTGTTAGTGAAGTGTAAATATACTTTTTTACTTACAAAGCATTTTATAACGAAGGTCTTGATTTAAGTACTGTAATTTGCAAATTAAATAAGTTAAAATTGTACTGTTCCTGTTATAAAATACATGATACCTACGACATATATTTATTAAGCGATCATTCTTAACAGAAGTATTGTTAAACAGTTTGACGAAATATTGAACTACTTTCATAATTGTTTTGTATGTAATATATCCGATTATTTTTATTTCTATCACTCGTTATTTTGAAAATTTAACTTTTTAAAAAGCATTTGAATGCGCAAGATTGTAAAAGTTTCAAGAATCTAAAAACGTTTATAAATTGCTTTAATGCCCATCAACCTCACTAATCTACAGTAAAAAAGGAATGCTAACGAAGACAGAGTACTTCTTGACAGGTGGCGGTGGCGGTGATTACAACCGCTGGAACTGCTCGAACGGATACGTGAACTCGCCAGCTTGGCACGTGCCGTTTCGGGTGAACCAGGTGCGTAATGTAATGGTTCACGCTACGCCCCGCAACCTCACCAATCGCTTCTTACCAGTCTATCCACGATGAGGCACTGGCGACTCGATCAATTACACGAGAAACAGAATTTACCTGCAATGTGGAGCGAAACCAAAAACAGGCACACAGAATCTTCAAGATCTACCTATTGCAAGTGGTCGATGTCATTATTTTAAATTAAGTTTCATTTATCTACAAGCATCGAGACTGCATTCACTGCGTACAATATGAACTAAGATGATATAAAAAGTCTTTCTTCATTGTTCTATTAAACTATTGAATTTTATGACAAGCTAAACAACAAACTAATTCTGTCTTAATCCAGTTCTTTAATTATGGTTTCTATCTCAACGCGGGTCTGTTTATTGACAATTTGTAAAGAATATATAATTACTATTACTAAAACGTATAGTTTTCTGTGGTAATAGGTTTCATTTTATTTACAGGTAAAATGTAGACTACTCGACAGTGTTCCATGCATATTTAACATATCTCTGACATTACTTTTTCAAATTAGTAAAAAAGTTTATTAGTAACCATACGGTTGCGTACTTGAACAATGTAATTCAATTTGACGGGACGTCAGTTTCAATGTCCAACACATATAATTACAGATAATTACTAAGATATATCGCTGCCTTATTACATCCTATTACGCAATTAAGGACATTCATACATTTTAAAACGTTCATAGTTATCTGTTGCTTTTTCTGCGCACCTTTAAAAACAGTTTAAAAGTAGATCGCATGATATTAATGTAATTTGGATTTCAGCCTTACCCTCAAAAGAAAAAACTAATGTCTCGGAGTACCTTGAATGTCGTTTATACTAATAGAAAATAATGGGGAACTAAGACCAATTTATGGGAAAAGCAATTCGAAACTTATACTGTAAATAAATTGGTAAATTCATGATCTAATAACCCAAGGAATTTTAATCAACTAAGGACAGATAATAAAACAGTACTCTTCGGTCCTAGGCCGTAAAGTTCAATTTTACGCCAGAGGATCGGCGAAGCGGGTCCGAGGATCTCACAATCTCCAAACGAGGTCGTAAAATTTTACGGCCGAGGAGCGAACACTATTTTTTGATACACTGTTCGAAAGGTAGACACATTACCGACTGTTTTTAGTCCGTAAAGTACGGAGATCAGCCGTAAAATCACACTGTACGGACTAAAAGGACTTTACGGTCACGTGTATCAAAAAATAAATTTAAATGTTTAAACAGAGTCATATAATTATTTTTTTTAACTCCGTGCGCTAAGTGCTCACTTAGCTCACACGTTAAAAAAAATAGTATACAATACGCGTGCGCGTAGGTGATCCCCGCACGCGCATCTATATAACTCCGCTCGTGCGCGAATCACCTACTTAGCGCACTTGTATCGTAATGTACTATTATTGAATTCGTGTGAAAGTTTGTGGCAAAACTCAGTAAAACTGCCTTAGTTAAAAGAGAATTTGATTTTAATGAAGATATACACCATTCGTTGCTACTCCCTACTTCCCTTTCAAATGAGCGCCTGGAACATACAACGAAAAGAGTCCTTACATAATATCCTTGACAAAGTATAACCAAACATATTATATACCTAATTTATACAACAAATTCAACTTTAATTCTTTGCGTTAGGTTTTAAGTAAAAAAATTATTGATTAAATTTTGATTAAAGTAGATCAAGTCAGACTGATGAAAAATTTAATCAGATTTGCAAATAGAAGTAACAAATCATTTATGCTAATGCTTCGTTATGGGAGACATAAAGTGCGTCATAAAACAACAATGTATAATATTTAGACTTCTGAATCCTCGATAAATTTATTTTCAGAATTCTTTGTCCTCATTTCTCTCATGTTTCCCCCTGCATTTTGAATTTGTGGTGATAAATAGCGAACTGATCCTTTCTTATGTTTTAAACCGAGATGTTTCTCCTAGCGTTTCATCGTACTTGCTAAGCAATTCAATGATATCCAAAAACACACCTCTTCCTTTCAGAGCGATTTCAGACGTTGAACCTAGCATTGCTAAATCGTTTTTAGCATAAAGCATAATCACATTTAAAATCTCTCGGAGGATCCCACGCCATCTCCTTTTCTCAAAGAGAATTTCTTTTTGCAATTTGTCCTGAATACAGTGCGAGTTTCTTAATCTGGCTTCGATACTTTCTCATTGAAGAACAATATTCAATGATCTGGTGATTTTTCAAGGTCTTCAATCCGATTTATGCTTTCTACTCCAAAAATCCTTCTCGGCCTTTGGCAATCAGAGGTACTCGAATGAAACGTAATTCGAAAAGAAAGCAACGGAAGCAAATTAAGATATTTGTATTCTTAGAGAACATTAACAAATTTCTGTCTATCGTTTCGTCGTTAAGTAACTGTTTCTGAAACAAACGACGGTGAAATCGACGTGAATTTTTTGTTTTAACATTTGTGAAATCAATATTTTTGTCTGATCTGGGTCGAGCAACATTAAAGTGATACTTACGCCACCTCTAATGCGTAGCCATGATGAAGGATCTTTGTAATTTACGAGTTGAACGAATTATCTTGTTCTAAATTGTTAATCATTTTAAAATAAGGAATTATTTTAGTCGCTTTCGCTCATGACTCAGAATCTTCCAGTTTGGACGATTTTTTTCGACGCTCGAATGATTTTTTGGTGTCAAACTACTCGATATGTAGTTACCCTGCTTAAAAAAGTGGATAGAAAAGGATAGGAATTTTATGAATACTTTTGTATCCTCTTTTTGTCACGATTTTATTTAATACATTTCTATCCCAATCAGAGTGGATCGAAAGGGATAAGATACAACGAATATTTTTGTATCCTAATCCTATCAAATTATAAATACCTAATACATCCACTATACAATTTTTTGTTCTCTTTTTATAAAAAAATTATTTTTTTCTTATTTTTAATTTTATTATCGTTTTATTTAATTTTATTACTTTTTTAAATTGTTAAGATGATTTAATTATCTTAAAAGAAGCTGTTCTCTCATGCGGTCACCTATCCAGTCGTAGTCCACTTCGTGCGGCGCTTAACAATAAATAGCGAACACGCGCGACACCCACCATCGGTCTACCACTGTTGAACACCGTTTATAATATAAACTGATATTTGTGTTACCCGCAGTGTACAATATTAAAACCGTACTCGCTTTTATACATTTTTCAGGGATTTTCGAGATTATCAGCAGAAGGTAGAGTTCGATAAAGACCTGCATGAATTTTGAAAATTTCAAAAATTAAAAATTAATAAATATAATATTCTGAGAATATGCACAGGATATACGTTAGGCGTGTTTACTTTTAATTCTTAAGTATGGAAAATTTAGATTTAGTTTGGGATATGTGGGTAATAGACGATATTGGAAATAAATATAATATTTTTTTCGATATTTTAAGAATATGTTTAGAATATACAAAATATTATATGATGTTTATGATATTCTGAGTATATTCTGAGAATATTACGGATATTCAAAGAAGATTTTTATATGAGTTTCGAATATGCGGCGAATATCACATGTTATCTGAGAATATGTGAAATTTGAAATAAATACAATATTCTGTTTTCGGTATTCTGAGAATATGTTTAGAATATAGGAAATGTTATATGCTGTTTACGATATTCTGAGTATATTCTGAGAATATTACGCATATTCACGGGAGATTTTCGTATGAATTTCGAATATACAGTGAATATCATGTGATATCTGGGTTAGTAACCCTATTCCTTTCTGGATTGCCAGCCCCCGAAATTTAATACTCTTTTATCCCATGAAAGTATACAAATTCTTTATATACTAATACTGATCAACTGTTGTTGCCTGAATACTTTTCTATTCAATTAAAGTATAAAAATCCTTTCCATATCAATACTTTAATTGAATAGAAAAGTATTCAGGCAATAAAAGTTGATCAGGATTAGTATGTAAAGAATTTGTATACTTTGATGGGATAGAAGAGTATTAAATTCCAGGGGCTGGCAACCCAGAAAGGAATATGATTACTGAGGATTGCATTTGTATCCGTTTTAAGACTAACAAAGTATAAGAATGAAATTTTTATTGATGGGGATACGGTTTGTATCCGTTTTTCGGATTCATATTGATAAAAGTGTAAGTGGGATACATGTGGATAAAAATGGATAAACTTAGACTGTACATGGTGTATAAAAATAGGATAAGAATGGAAAGGATTCTCTTACTGAGACAAAATTAGGATTCAAAGTGATAGGATTCGCGCAGCAAATCAATACTTTTCTTTCCTTTTCTATCCCCTTTTTAAAGCAGGGTATATTTAGGTGGAACAACCGGAGACTCGGTAACTGACAGTTCATCGACAGTATCTTTATTTAGAAAATAAACAAAAATCAATTATTTTCATCAATAATTAGGTTGTGAATAATTTTATTAAATTAATATTTGCTGACGTTTCCCAACAGAAAAATGTAACGTTTCCTTTTTACGGAGAAATGAATATATCTCGATAGTAATTATGGAACTATAAAAGCTATTATTAATATTAATAACTTAATATATATTCTTTGCTCTGTGCGTACACATTAATAAAGAAACAGCTGCAAAATTTATTTTTAAACTTTTGAAAGAAACATATTTTTGTTCATAACATGGACATCACCAGTCAATTAGTGTAGAATAGCCGAAGTTAACCGCGAATATATTGTCTTTATATACTAAAAAATTATTCATTTGATTGAAGATATAATAGATAATATTGAATTTCTAGTGTGTGATGTATTTATTAGGGTGATAAATGTATCACGTGTAATGTCGGTAAAGATGAGAACTGTATTGGTAATGAGAAAGAGGGAATAGGAAGGCGAAGAGGCTGAGAGATGGAGCGCAGGTAATTTGTTATGGGTATATATGTGAGTTAATGTTAGGTCAGATAAGTGCGTACACTAATTATGAGCAATGCACGACCTGCTCCGTCATCGATTATTTAATCAAAAAGAACGCGAGATATCACGTCGTATGCGGAAGAAGAACAGGGTACGAGAGAAACCGTGCGAAAAGATTCGCAACTAGATACGAAGCAGTTCAGTTGTTCTCACAGCGTCGATTTCCAAAATCATTTTATTAATAACGGAAAAAGGTTTCTCAAGCTATGTGGTAAAGTAGGTTCATGGTGACTTTATTTCGAGGACGATGCGATTCAATGGCATTAACATTTTATTTGGCAACTTTCGCCGTAAAAAATCTGTTCGATACGAACTTCACCCACTACCACACCTTGTTTTAAAAGGAAAACGTCCGTTTTTCGTAACGTGGACTTAGAAGTTAAAGACGAGGCGTGTTTTGTTCCATTCATGGTGAAGAAGTTCAGTATTTTATCAAAACTGAAAAACAACTTCTGACTTGGATGTAGACATCGACTCTCCCGCAATTTTATTACACCATGATGTTTAACTTGGACGGCATTTTGATGAAGACATTGGGTTGTTCTTGCCATCTGAGGAAAGGGATTCGCTTTTCCGAAGGTTATTAAGTAAGTATTCTAATTATTGAGAAAGACGTGCAACAAATTGAAACCATGAAGACATGAGATGGTAATTCGACGACATGAGAAAGAAAGCATCATTACCAGGCCAGGTTCTTTTCTGAATACCCATTTTGGTAAACCTTCGGAAGAGGCACATCCTCGAGGAAAATTTTGGGACAAGACTGTTTTAACGTATTTTTATATAATAATACGAAAAAAATGTATATAACCTTTTTTGTAGAGAATTTTGTGCTCTACAAGTTTTATTCATAACATTTTTTTGTCCGATTATTATTTTTCGAGATAATTGCAAAAAAAACAAAAAAAAAACACATTTTTTGGCTATTTTTTTAAGATGGCGGCTTTATTTCTTCCGACCGCCAATTTTTATTGCCATATTCGTAATTAGGAGGCAAAAATACATTAAAAAACTTTTATTTTGATTTTTTTCGCGAGGATATGTTTCATCCGAAGGTTTACCCCCATTTTTATTTTAGTTGATGCGTTTACATCTTTTTGAGGTTTTGTTTTGGACTGTAATTTACTCATAATTCTCTCTTTCTCTCATGCTCCGATTAAAATTTGAGTTCATTTTTTGCTACAAATTGATTATTTCCGTAGACATATTTTTGGGAATTCATAAACTAATTTGATTAAATAATATTAAAACAATAACAAAAATATATACACAACAAAGTAAACAACTAAAATTAGTATCAATTTAATAGTAAAAATAGTAAAGCTATTTAATAATATTTGAATTGAATTAATTATTGGTCACGTACTATGGGGTAATAAATTATTGCCAAGGGTTTGCCATTGCCTTCTCTCCTTCCCTGCATAATTGAACCTCTGGCGATCAAATTGGTTCACACACGGATTCCGCCGAAACAATATTGTGTATAAGAAAGTTTATAAAAAAGTTGTGAAAGGGGGCAATTCGTGGAATTATAGATTCAAACATTTAGTACGAAAGTTCGTTTGTTCTTCGTGCAAAGCAGCTATCAACAAATTGAAAGAGAGTGTAAATTTTGATGACTGTAGCCTGAAATATTCTGAGCACGAAGAAGTCGGTTCTACCGAAATTGAGTCAGATAATGATAGTTTAAGAGATGACAATGTTAGTCAGGATCCAACTTTTGTCTGCATAACTGTTGAGAATGAGTTATATAAACCCTAGTTGGACAACTTTTTAGAAAACAACGAGCACCAACCTATCAAAAATGGACTCAAAAACTGAGATACAGTACATTCAGGAAACCATTATTAATAAGATTAGTTCTGGTTTTCTCTGCACGTCAAACTGTTCTTCGAACGTAAACAATGTAATCAATTAAACTTGGTTAAGCGATTTGAAGCAAGAATTTTCAGAAATAAATACTCGAAATGAAAAATATCACTTCTTACTAGAATCCCTTATTCTGCATTAAATGATGGAAAACGCATTTGGACCATAAAAAGGATTGGAACTGAATTTAAAGTGTCTCGTCGAATGGTGCGTCAAGCGTTTAAATTACATAATGAGTGTAGATCCGGATCTCATCCAAAACCGAAAAAAGGCGTTCTATACAACCGGAAACTGTAGAACTGGTAGAAAAGGCAAGAACAAAAACGGTTTAATTTTTTATAAAATATTTTCAAAGTGACATTGATTGATTGAAGTTACAGTATATGTATATGGTAACATCGATTAATTCTTACTTAGATCTAATTAGGTAGACTTAAAATTTTGAATTCGTTGTTTTATAGATTGTTATTGGGCTGTTTAAGGACATAAAAGTTTTTTGGAAAAATTCCCGTCAGTTAAAATCTCTACTTTAAAATTCACTAAGCTACGACCTCCTCAATGTATAATAGCTGGTAAAAGTGGAACCCATAATGTAGGCATTTGCATTATACATAAAAATCTTAAATTGAAAATTGATGGAATGGCAATCATTTTACGACGTAAAGGACACGAATTTACAAATTCATATGATGAATTCTTCAATGGAATGGTTTGTACAGAACCGAAATGCTTCTTATTATAGTGTGATAAGTGCCCTGGCAAAAAGGTTATAGAAAATAATATTTCGGCCCTTTTCGAGCGTTTCAAAATTTCTGCCATCGAATTTAATCAGTGGACTTCTACTGACAGTTAAAGATATTAAAATATATTTACGAAATAATATTTATTTATTACTATTTCTTTGTTGAATGATTCATTTATTCTTATTTCTGATTCCTACATATGGGACATTCTTTTACAAATCGAACGGATTTCGTAAAAAATATTGGTCGACATTTTTGATTTGCTTCTAAATTTTTTTATGCGTTTCTTATACAAAAAAAGTCGACACGTGTTTCTGGATTTTTTTGTATAATCAATATTTTCGAAAATATGGCGGTTTGAAATTTGTAATACTCTCCAATTCTGCACTTTTTGAAATTGCCATAACTCCGGTTCTATTTATCCGATTGACTTCAGCTGGGGCTCATTTTAAAGGTAATGAAATTGTCTTTATTTCTATATGCGTAGTTTATAAAATTGTTGCTAAAAAGCGATTGTTATAAACAATTGAATATTAGAAAGTCCATTTACTGCTCAAGGCCGACAGTATACAAATTTTATTATTACACCATTGACCTCCTCGGGAAATTTTCTACAAGAAACATATTTTTCCAGAATGGCGATTTCACATCTACTATGTCAAATAAATTAATTTCCGACGGCAGATTACGCTCCGTAGCGCGTGGCGCTATGGCAAGACGAGAGGACACGCGTAACGAGTTGCGCAAGTACATGCGTTCTTCTAGTAAAGGGTACAAATTGTTACAAACATTGCTAGTGTGGTATTAATAGTAATAAAAGTCATATGTAATAATGGATAATAATATTGTTAATAATTTGAAAGTATTATTAAGTATTTATATTATTATTATTACTTATAAAACATAGGTTTGCTGTGTTCCATCTTAATTGTGCATCTACAAGCATGTAATATCAAATTTATATTCTGAAATACTATTAATTTCTCAATATATCGAACGTGTCTGTACTGACAGAAATAAACACGAAACAATAAAATACCGACATTAAAATGAACAGAATTATCGTATTGTAATTAAGCTATACTATTGTATCAATATAATTCAGTACGATTAATTTCGAAATTATTTTTGAAACTTAAAAAATGGATATGATATACAATAAAGAGCATTAAAAATGTGAAAAATGTTCATTTGAAACAGGAGAAGACCGTTAATATAAACATCGTGCAACTTTCTGTTAAAATACAATTATTAAAATGGACTGTTATTATATAAATTTTAAGACAATAAGAAATCATTTTATATCAATACGATTAATATTTAAATTAACCAAAACTGATATTCAGTGGCATTAACAATGATACGTAAAAACAAAATGTCACATTTTCTCTGCAAATGTTAATAACAGATGTAAAATACTACTAGAATACTATAAAACATTACTTGTACATTTGGTGACACATTTCTATTCAAGTCTTGTAACAATTTGTACCCTTTACTAGAAGAACGCATGTACTGCGCAACTCGTTACGCGTGTTCTCTCGTCTTGCCATAGCGCCACGCGCTACGGAGCGTAATCTGCCGTCGGAAATTAATTTATTTGACATAGTAGATGTAAAATCGCCATTCTGGAAAAATATGTTTCTTGTAGGAAATTTCCCGAGGAATTCAATGGTGCAATAATAAAATTTGTATACTGTCGGCCTCGAGCAGTAAATGGACTTTCTAATATTCAATTGTTTATAACAATCGCTTTTTAGCAACAATTTTAAAAACTACGCATATAGAAATAAAGACAATTTCATTACCTTTAAAATGAGCCACGGCTGAAGTCAATCGGATAAATAGAACCGGAGTTATGGCAATTTCAAAAAGTGCAGAATTGGAGAGTATTACAAATTTCAAACCGCCATATTTTCGAAAATATTGATTAAACAAAAAAATCCAGAAACACGTGTCGACTTTTTTTGTATAAGGAACGCATAAAAAAATTTAGAAGCAAATTAAAAATGGTACCCAATATGGAGTGTTCGATTTGTAAAAGAATGTCCCATATGATTAAATAAATAAATTTTTTTAAAGGTGCATGTTAACAAATGGGATGGAATGTGCACGTGATTTTGCACTAATTTTAGCCAATGATCTAGAAGTTTTACTCTCGCACGATTTTATGGCAAAATTTCAAGCTTCATATTTGTCTAAAATGAAAGAAAACGTTGAGGACGGCGAGTTTATTGCATGTTTAGATTTTGCCGAAAATTTCACTTGTCAGACTCAAGATTCCGTTCAGTCTAGTTACTGGTCTAACGTCCAGTATTATAAATAATACTCCATTCATTTATTTAATTAAAAAATATATTACTTTTTTTAAAGAAACACTTGGTGTAGAAAAAATAAAAAAAATTTATACTGTTCTCACGCTTGTAGTGGCCAATACAAAAACAAAAATAATTTTGCCAATTTACTTGCACATCAAAGTGACTTCGGTGTAAAAGCGGAATGGAATTTCCTTTCCACCGGTCATGGTAAAGGAGCGTGTGACGGTATTGGAGGTACCGTTAAAAGACTTGCTCAGAAAGAAGTCTGCAAAGATTGAATAGAGAAACAATGAACTCTGCAAAAACGTTTACAGAATGGGCAAAAAAATACATAAAATTTTGTTTATTGCAGTAAAAAGGAGCAGATTTCGCATTAAACAATGTTAAAATCGTGATATTCAAATGCAAAACTAGTTAAAAACACTAGAAAATATCACCATTACAAGCTATTAAATACTAATCAAATTATGTGTAAGTATTATTCTGACGATTTGAACAGTGTTGTACATAAATGTTAACATCATAAATAATAGGGTATTTGTTAACAAAAATATTTAGATAACTAATAAAATACCTATTATAATAAGTAATTATTAGTTGTATTGAATGTTCTAATGCTAAACTCTTCTAGGGTAGAGGTACCGGAAAGCTCGGGAGAAGCCGACGCGACGCACCGTGAGCTACTCAGAATACTCGCGCGCGACGAAACTGAAAATGCTGTTACTTCTAAAGTTTTAGAGAATCTTGCATTTTTCTTTATTCGATGCATTCAAGAATAGTGCCTCTTCATGTTTCCATAAAAAAATGGCAAAATCGATGGAGAACATTATTTATTTATAAAATAAATAATAAAAAATATAATTTTTTAAAACAAATTACACTTTTTATTTGTATTCTTTATGTTTATCGAAAGGACGATTCGCAATCACTCTCCAGTTCAAATTTTATTAAAATCGGTTGTGCCAATTTCAAAATATTGGATATTTTCTAAAATGTTGCAAAAAAGTTTGATTGTTAATAACTTTTCAAAAACTGCGAATTTTGAAAAATCCTTCGGAAATCTTATTAATGCTATTATGAACTATCAAAATATATAAGTATTATTAATGTTTCTTACATAAGGGAAAATTAGGGGGCCACTTCAGGAATTCTTACTCATAAACAAAATGGAAATTACAGATCATTCGTTTCTGATAGTACATTACGAAATAAAAATTAATGTTTAAAAAGAAATAATTTGATGATGTGAACATTCTGTACTAAAACTATGAGTGCTTCTTACACCGAGCGACTCTCAAGATACAAATTCTTCTAGCAAGAAAGTTTTTTTATTAAGCTACGAAGAAATTTTTATTGTAAAGCTTCATAAAAACCGATATAACGGATACAAAGTTATTATGATTAAATTTTCCGGTACGTATCAGATAACTCACGCCTGGTTTTAACCGCTGCGCGTGAAGCGTACTTTGTCGTTCTGACAATGTGCCCGCGAAAATCGGCCGAGAACATGCGACGTGACTCTCCGTTCACCTGTCACCTAAACAGGTCTGTTTTGTTGCAAAGTTTTATAATGTTGTTTTTATTTTATAACAGTCTAGTACCGGCTGGACTGAAAGTGAATTATCGCGATTTAATTTATTAATTTAATTAACCATGGTGAAGGTCGTACCACCAAAATTGTTATACCAAATCCGGTTGTAAAGTAATTCAGATCACCACGAGGAAATACGGATCGACCATGATTTTAACGAGAAGAACTTTTGGTTACGGATAGTCTTCTACAGCTATGTATAATCGTTCTTTTTCATTTATAAATTTTTAAATCGTCATTTGAATTTTAATCTATAAATAAATTAACAAATTAATATTATATAACTACCTCAGAAATTATTATATTTAAAACTTTAAAATTATTTTGAATAGTGTCGTATTTTACTGAATTATTATTTGTAAATGTCATGTTACCTACCGATTATATTTATCTTTTTTTTTTAATTACAAACTTTATTTATCAATTACCAAACTTTATTTCCGGATGTACATGTTTTCCCGAAGTTGTTCGGTGACATTTCTTAATAATAACCTCCCCAAAGAAAGTACCGTTACAGCTCAAACAAAAATGCACTTTATAAATGTCATTTGCGGTTGAAATGCGGTGAAAACGCCTGTGAATTCCGCCATTTAGAATTTTGGTTATAACCTATATGGTTACAACTTTCATTTTTAATATAGTATATTTATAGAAACTGCACTACGTGCTAAACTTTTATAAACATTCATAATTTTTCATATAGATATTTTATAAAATGAAGTAATATAACATATTAACTTTTATAACTCGTATTTAGAAATATTCTCATATCTATATTAACCTATTAATGCCCAAATGCACAGAACATTTATTCCAACTGCAACGCTTATTTTCCATGGGAAATAAATGTCGAAAAAAATCAAACCTACTAGATGTAACCATTTTCGAGGCCAATCTTTCGAATGGTGGTGAGACAATTTTAGAAAAATTGAAATTTATATATGATTTTGTCATATATACTTAAAAAAACATGATTTTTTCAGGACACGTTTTTTACAAATATGGAGTTTTCGATATAATATCGTGCTTTGAGTGAGCTAAAATGTATTAGAATCGTGCACTCGACAGTTGTACTCAAAAGATACACTGGTATATATTTTAAATTTTGAATGTCAGATCCAAAATGGCCACTGTATTGAAACATTTTTTTCAAAATTAACAAATTTTTCTTCTTGAAAACTATAGACTTTAGACAACATTTTAAAAGAACAGTTATGTTTTAGAAGAGTCATAGAGCACCCTCCAGTATTTCTGAAAGTATTATCACAATTTTAGATTTTTCCAAAATTCGAAAAATCGAAATTTTGAACACAGTTATTTGAAAAATCGTAACAAAATTTGATCGTATTTTATAACCAATTTTAGGACATTTTTATGCTGTTACGGATGCTGACTATACATGTAGCAGCTCTCGTAACGTAGATAATATATACCTCCATCGCATAACACATAGGTTGATTAATGGTAATTGATGCACTATCACGAGCATTACATTCTTTATGGCGCAAATTGTAAAAAAATAGAGATAAAACATCCCTATCGTCGGTATTTTATCTCTCACAATTTTGGATATCTAGTGCCTAACGATATAAATTCCGTCTTTCTTTCGAGTTACTGGCATTTTTTACTCCTAACTCCGATATTAATAAACACGAAGACTGATTAATTTCAATACGCAATTAAATGCACACGAAGAAAATAAATTCGACTTCTAAATTGTAAAATGTAAGTCTAACTGTTACTATTATTCAATAAACTTTATAGTAATCTATGAAAATAGAAGTACACTGTGAGATAATGAATAATTGGTTACCGAACAGTAATTAGTGATCAAAGCAACTCTCGGTCTTGCAGTCTTATCTTGGTCTTGCAAGAAATGCAAGACCAAGACTTTTTGCAAGACCCTTGCAAAATTTTGTATGTACTATGTAGTAAAAACACTATGCAGGTCATCGCAGAATATCATTTACATCATGTCAACTCACTCATTTGGTGGGTTTGGGCTTATTTCTACTGTTTGCGATAGACGTTAGTCGAAGCTACCAATTTTAAAATCATGCCGAACACTTGCTTCTTTGTGTCGGATAAGCGACTGCCTTTCCTCCGCGGCGAGCCGGGCCATTGGTGACACATGCACTTTTGACGGAAAGTAGTTTTTTTAATAATGTTTTTGTTACAGTGTGCGTAAAGTGTAATTTTTTCGATTTTCAGGGGCCCTGATATTTAGGTATTTTGATTTAAAAATCGTTCGGGTTATTGGAAATGAATTCGGAAGAGATTGCGTCGCCAACCAACGAAGGTACCAGTGGCACAGTGCAAGGTACAAAAAGCAAGTTCAAAGAATATTTCTAAGTGACGAACAAAGGAGAATTAGGTCTGTGTAAATTATGCCAAAGGTCGTAAAAAATAACTGCCGATGCTCTACTGTTAAACCTGGCTGATACTCGCCCGAGCCTTGATGCGACCCATAATTGGTCCGAATTTGGTTGCCAGCAATAGACATAGAAAAAAAACGTTCGCCGAAGGGGATCGAACTCGGGATCTCTGCGCAGAAGTCAGCTGCACTAACCGATTGACCACACTAACTACTTGATAAATGTTGGACAAATAACCATCAGTTGTTTCAGATCGTACTTTATGTGTTCGTTTATGATAATGTAATCAGAATTACAATGCGATATGCTGAAATATATAAATTTAAGTTATATATAAATCAATGATAAGAAGAAACAATATACGGAAAGAAAAAAAAAGAAATGAAAATTAAAGTGAAATATGAAACAAACAATATAAATATTGTTATTCATATGAATTTGCAATATTTGAATATGAAACATTTTTATGAATCAATATTTTTCAGATGTAATATAACTAGAGTAATAACTTTTTCATTAATTAATTATTTAAAATGTAAAGCTTGTTAAAAATACCAATTTCATTGATAAAAGATAATAATACCTTTCGCAAAAATTTACACTTAATAAATGAATTAAAATTACATTCGTAACAATTCGTAATAATAATTCATTTGGTAGTAATATTTATAAATTAATAGTTAAAAATTCATTATGATTGTATTATTGTTTTTAATATTCTCAATACTGTAAATATGGGACATTCTTTTACAAATCCAACGGATTTCGTAAAAAATATTGGTCGACATTTTTAATTTGCTTCTAATTTTTTTATGCTTTCCTTATACAAAAAAGTCGACACGTATTTTTGGATTTTTTTGTTAATCAATATTTGCGAAAATATGGCGGTTTGAGATTTGTAATACTCACCACTTCTGCACTTTTTTGAATTGCCATAACTTCGGTTCTATTAATCCGATTGACTTCAGCCGGGGCTCATTTTGAAGGTAATTGGAGGAAATTGCCTTTATTCCCATATGTACAGTTTTGAAAATTGTTTTTAAAAAGCGATTGTTATAAATAATTGAATATTCGACAGTTCATTTACTGCTCGAGGCCGACAGTATACGAATTTTGTTATTACACCATTGAATTCCTCGAGAAATTACCTACAAGAAACGTAATTTTCCAGAATGGCGATTTTATATGTTCTATGTCAATAAATTAATTTCCGATGGCAGATTACGCGCCGTAGCGCGTGGCGTTATGGCGAGGCGAGAGAACACACATAACGAGTTGAGCAGTGCATGCGTTCTCCCAGTAATGCCTACACATTTCTACAAACATTACTAGTATTAATAGTAATGAATGTCATAATGTAATTATAATAAGGGATAACGAAATATTGATTTGATGTAATTGACGAAATTTATAATGAAATATATTTAATGTATCATTAATATAATAACGTTAATAAATTAAAACACGATCCCGTTCGTTAGTTGTCGGAACTGTTAGCGGGGATATATGTGGTCGTTGCGTCTTTAGTATTGTATTCATTTAGCCGAGACTTCGGTTGCCATCAGTGGGCCGTTAGTTGAACATCAGTAAAAAATCGGCAATTCGCACATGGGCAGGATGAATAACGCGAGATTGCGTGCATATTAATAATTATTAAATATACTTAAAATTTACTGTAAAAAAAAATTAATTTTTAAAATAAATAATAAGGCTTTTCAGAAACACTACAAATTTACTAAAAGTTGCAACAATATTTTGTTTATTAAACGAAATCAACGTGTTATTTCTACATATTATAGACAAAATTCATTTTTCCTGTTCCCATAACCAAAGTTTTCTGCCTCTTAAAGCCATGGAATGTTTTAAAACATTTTTTTTATATTCCTGCGGCTTACTTTTAAAAAGCAAGAGTCTTGCAAGGCCAATATCATGAATTAAAATCAATATCTTACGTGCAAAAACAATACCAATACCAAGATGTCGAAGTCTTGGTCTTGGTATTGTTTTTAACATCACTAACAATAAAGTAACAATATTGCCTACAACATTAAACAGTAAACACGGTAAAACTGTAAGAGTTTGATACAGTCAATATCAGTCAGTTACATGGATATTGTTACTATCAATATTTAGTACATGAATTATATGAAAATATAGACATGCATCGTATTTTAATAAATAATATAACATAATTAGCTTTATTTATACATATTTCTTTTTATATTCCGAGAGGTGGATCTCGGTCGATGTCGTTGGCCGAATAGACCTCCTCTTCGTATTGGGGGGGGGGGGGCTCGGTTGAATGGGCAGGTAGTCCCCCGTCTCAACCCTCCTCGGAGGAGGGGGAGGCGGTATTACGGGCCCCATGCCATCATCAGAGGACAGATCGTCGCCCAGGCCAAGGGCGAGACGGAAATAACCTAGTTCTCTCCGCCTTCTTCGGCCGCCTTTCGGGTCTCGTCCTGGCCCCGATCGCTGAGTGCGATGGTATTCACGTCCCGTGTCAACACGCAGTCCGCCTCCGACTCCGAGGGACTCGCTTCTCCGGTGGGTGACGGTGACCGTGGCGGTGGTACGATGGGGTCCTCCCGATCCAGGCCGTGCTCGGATGGAGTCCACTCCCTTTCGTAGGGGGGACGTCTCACCCCGCTTGAATGACGGTACGCTCGATGCCTGTAACAGAAATCAACCCTCATTAATTCTCGACGCGCCGAGACCCACGAGGTGCAACGTACCACTTTAACTCTGACACGTGTTTCTTGGTTACCTTCCGGCCACTCCCTCCTTCTAACTCATACACGATCGGAGAATTGACACGGATAATACCGCACAGCCCCTCGTAGCGCAGCGCGAGTTTCGCGGCGAACTTATCTGCTCCCAACGACAGAAGGGGACTTCTGAGCAAAACTAAATCGCCTACATTATACAGAATGTCACGTTTGCCACGATTATAACTACGACCATGGCGCTCACACGCTCGATCTTGATACCGACGCACAAGGTCTCGGAGGGCGCTTAACCGCTTCATGAGGTCTGTCCAGTCTCCTGGCTCGATGCGCAGGATAGGGGCTTCCTCCTCCAATCTTCGCCTTAAATTCTTGACAGGCATGGGCTAACGACCGAAATTCAGAAAGGTTGGTGACACCTTTGTACTTTCGTGAAAGGCCGTATTTATTGCACACCGAAATTCGGGCAAGTGCAGGTCCCAATCACGGTTAACAGCTCCGACCAACGTCCGAATCATTGTCTTCAGCGTTCGGTTCGTTCTCTCCATCGGGTTAGCTTGAGGATGGTACGGCGGGTAGATGTTGCATGAACGCGGTACCCATGGAGCATCTTGTCCGTGATGTCATTCCGGAACTCCTTTCCATTATCGGTGAGCAAATACTCAGGAGTTTCCTATCGGAACAAGACGAGATCCTCGAAGGCTCGTGCAATATTCTTGCCGTCGGTCGTCCTTAACGCTTTAAGTTCCATCAACCGCGTGAACATATCGGTGAAAACCAACACATACCGATTTTGTCCCCGGCTGGGCGGAAATGGGCTCATGATATCGGCGGATACAACCGACCATGGTTTCTCGACCACTCGTCCCATTAGCCCGGGTGGGCCGGTGTGCGATGCTTTCTGCATCTGACATGCGCTGCATCCGCGCACGAACTGAAGTACGTCGTAACGCATTCCGGGCCAGAAATATTCCACCGCCAGTCGACAATATGGCTTATCTACGCTATAATGTCCGGAGTGGGCCTCTTTATGGGCGCTTCCTAGTGCCTCGTCTCGTAAGCCTACAGGTAGCATAGTTGGGTCTACCCCACGAATGGGCCGTCCTAGCACTGGAGCCTCCGTCAGCGCTGTCTTGAGTGACTCGAACGCCTCCTCCTGTTCTTCGCCCAACTCCCACGGCTGATCCTTTCTCGTTAACTTCGTGAGGGGCAATCGCTTCTCCACCAGATTCGGAATGAATCGCGCATACCACCCCACCATACCAAGAAAATGTCGTACTTGTTTTAACGTCCGTGATGGGGGGTATTCTGTTTGTCGCGGTCGGCTCGTTCCTTCGCCTCCTCGCTCGTCACCCTCGCAGTCGTCCTCCGAACCCCGGGCTCGTACGAACGACGTCCTCGTTCCCGAAAATGTCGGCTCGTGACTCTCGTCGCTCGTTGCTCTCGTCGCTCATTACACTTTCCTCGTTAGCGGTGTCGCGCGCGCTCCTGACTTGCAAAAGGCCTGAACTCGACTGATTCTCGTGACTCCGGAGTCCACCGAGCGCCTCGATCGGCGGCGCTCGGGCTGGTTCGGGCCGTTCCTATAACACGATGCCGTCACGAAAACGCACGAAACGGTTCTAAATGGCCGCACTTCCTCGACGGCGAACGTAACAGGTCCGACGGTGTCACGTCCCGTTACAGAATTTGAACAGATATAAATTACTCCCTCAGTCGGGTTCACCCAGGGTGTCAAAATGCAATTTTGACATCGTAATTGTGATCAAACCCCGAAAATCTCCGAGAAAGCAGTGTGATGCCCTTTGGATGAATACAGATGAGTTATTATGAGATAAACATTACATGAGATAAAGACAGACCCTGCTTGTTGAAAGATTGTTATACAATATGCTTTGATCGATCCGTACCGTCTGTATCGTTATGAAAACGCAACGAAACATTTTGAAAAAATGTATGGGATCGCAGAAACATACGCTCCTTTGAAATCTCTTGGGATCGAATTTTTTCGATGGTCTGATTCTTCGATAAAAAATGAAAACTGATTGTTCACGTTTTCCCTGTGTAAATCAAACGGAAAACTCCAAGCGCCTTGCGCGCCCTCTAATTTCAATTTTAGAAAATTCTTGCATCAGGCGAAACAGTTTTTTTCTCTATCTAATAGGCCCATGTCCGTAATTAATTTCGACATTCGCCATTTTTATCCTGCATCCATTATCGTTTTATGCGTGCAAATCTTATTTGAGAGTCTGCGACTCGTGAGGTTTTCTGGATTCATAAGACTCTTCATTGTTAGTGTCATGTATATATTCACTTTAAAATTGTTAATATTAATTCACATTTCAATACAACATATATACAATATATACAATATATAGTTTATATATAAAAATCTAGTTTAGGATAAACCTAGGTCTAGTTAGGTTAGGATAGTATTATGGGGGGGGGGGGTCCCTTGGGCCCCCTTTTAGGTGCTGTCTCCGAAAGTGTTGTGTATATTGTATATACGTTGTATTGAAATGTGAATTATATATATATATATATACTGTTGATTTTCTTATTTTTACCACAAACTGAAAATCTTACACACAACTCCTCGTGGTCTGACTTGCAAGTTCCATAAGAAAAAAATTGGGTTTTAGCGGTTTCATTGAACTGTAACAATGGATAGACAAATAAAAAGCATAAAGTAGGGAAATTAGCCTTAAAAAGTGACATGCCATCATTTATATACTCTCGGATATAGAAGGTTAAAACCATATACAAAGTTTAATTTTTTTTTAATTTTCTCACCACCATTCGAAAGACCGGCCATGCAAATAGTAAGATATGGTGGGTTTGATGTTTGACAATAGTGCCTTTCATATTCATTAATTCTTATTTTTTGTTGTATATATTCATGGTATATAAACATTGACATTCAAGTGTTTTAGTATGTAATTTAATTTAATTAAAAGTTAGATTTACAGTTGGCTTCACATAATTGTCAGATCAATGTTAATTAATTCAAGTTTATCAACGCTGATAAGAAAGATCAAAATTGTCTCAAAAGATCAAATTTCACCTATCTATCATGAACGTCATGCAATAAATGTTCATTAAAACTTGATCAATAATTATTTTACTCGCGGCATGGTAATGGCTGAGCAATCTGGCGGAATATGAGGTGACCTCACAGTGTTTTACTATCGGTAAGGTAACGTCAGAATAAAGAACACGTTACAATTACTGCATGCCTCCGTATGTAGTAATAGTAGTAGTAGTAGTAGTAGTAGTAATTTATTTCTCATATTTAGGGGAAAAAATATCCCATGGAGAAAGAGTTCCGAAACTTTCGGATACAAATGTATATAACAAAAATATCGCAGTACAGCGAGCGGCTGTCTTGAGGCTTAAAACTAAAATTGGTCGCGAATTACAATAAATCGACTAAATTGCTTGAGATGCGCAGATTTAACATCATTGCCCATATAATTAATCGCCGCGAAGAAAGTTTCTCCTTACGAAATTGGCTTTCACGAATGTATACAGGAGCTTCGCTAAATGAGCATCGCTGCTGCAGATTAAGGTACGTAGAATTCCGAGGGAATGAAGTGATCGAAGAGGTAGCAATTCGGCATACTCTGCTCTGCAGGAAGCAAGTAGCGCGCACTCCATTAAAATGTGCAGTAACGATTTGTTTACATTCCTGTTGTAAAGAGAACAAGGGGCTGTCGGATTATAAATGTAACGCTGACCGGCAATTGCAGTTTAGCGCGAAAATAAAGTCGCTATCCTCAGTTGAGCTGTCTTACCTTAAGACAGTCCAGGGGCGGGCGTGGATGGTACAAGCTGTACGCCGAGTCTTCGTGAAGGCGATAAATAGGCAGTTGGACACTTTCGGAGTTAAAATAGGACCTGAGATCGCACTTCCGCGAGGACTCAGCGAATATGGCGACTTACGAAGGTCCTCGCTGAAGCCACGTGTCCGCGTCGAAGTTATTCCATAGCTCGCTCGCCCCCGCCCTGCCCAACAGAGCCTTTACTTGGAGGAGGCAGTTGAAAGCGATTTGCGACGCATGCGAATCAGCCAGCTCCTTAAGACGTAACAATAGTACTTTGGGCAGCCTGTGAGCCTGCAGATTAAGGGTGTTTGTTACCCATTTAATGGTTCTCGAGAGAATTTCTATCGCTATGTGCGGGATGCCGAGTTCTAGTCGGATAATATAAGCCGGAGTATTTCTAGATAAACTTAGGAGACCCTTAAAAAACCCCATCTGCACGGATTCCAGTCTGTCCAGGTATCGCAGGGCCCACAAGACTGCCGCGTACAGTAACACAGAACAATCATCGCGTCATACATTTCCAAAAGGCATCCCAGGCCTCGATCTTCGCCGCATGCACCAGCGACAGAACAGCGCCCGCCGCCGTTTTGGTCTTGCAGAGTGCATTCTCCGTGGGCGATAGGCCACCCGACAAGGAGGAGAATAGCACACCCAGGTATCGGTAGGTGCTCACAACCTCGACCGGACTATTTCTGTATCGAAATGACCTCGAGTAAGCGTTTAGTCTGCCAGCTTTTCTAAAACAGATGATTTTCGTTTTATCGATGTTGACTGATAACTGATTTACGTGGCAGTAATTCGATAATAAAACTAACTTCCTGCGTAGATTCGCTGGCGAGTAAGCAAAAATGGTCAGGTCGTCGGCATACAGGAATATCAACGAATCCTGTGTGCGCGAAACATCCACCCCACGCGACCCCCATCCCGGAAGAATTCCAGAATGTCGGCAAGGTACAGCAGAAAGAGGAGAGGGCTAAGAATTTCGCCCTGGAGGACCCCCTTTGCGACGTCGAAGTCCGGTATATTACAATTATCAACTTGGGGCGCATCGAGGCCGAACAGTAAAGAGCAGAGAGTATTCTTACTTTAAATATTTGTGGGAAATTGTTGTATGTATCTGAAGAACCGACTCTACAAATAAAATCGCCGCCGAGAACAAACAATGCTTCGGGATACCGGTCATTCAGGAAGTCAATTACTAATTGAAGGGCCGAGCGTAGTGAAGCTATCTCTGAATTTGGCTTGAAGTAAAAAGAGCCCATTACTAGGTTAGTCGGTAAGGTGTTGACGTGAAAAAAAAGCCAGTGCGGAGCAAGGTCGTATGCTTAAAATCCGGACTAACTAGTGACAAAAGCCCCCCCCCCCCTCCCCCCACTACAGCGACCTAAGTGACTGAAGCGGGCAGCCGGGGAAATGATTGCTGAATGGACAGTAACTATCGTCTCCGAGTCGATTTCGCGATCTGACCACGTTTCAGAAAAATTCCTAATTTTGTACAGGCTAAAAATGCGTTATTTTTTATATTTATTAAACCTCGCGCATTCTAGAATACAATTTTAAGAACATTCAGAAACGAATTACAAATGACGTTGACGCGAGCTGCTGACGATGTCCGGGTGGTGGCAGTCTTGAAAGTAGATCTTCGCCGGGGTCGACGGGGGGAGTTAAACAATTTTGTTGTGTAATTTGGTGTGTTTTTGAGATGTCGATAGTATCCTAAGTACCAAAGAACTGACGCTATATGTGCACAACAACCCACAGTGCGCGCACCTGTCTTACATTGGCAATACCAGTCTTTAGTGGGATCGAAACTGTCTTTCTCATATCGAATCCAAATCTGATACTGCTTGGAAGAAGTGTGTCGCGATTGCAACTTCACAGTCAAAATATCAGATTCTTCTTTATGAATATACAGAATATACTCCCCGCTATCTGACATGTGTTCTCGAGTGTAAGATGCCGCTTGTTTCAATTGATAGACCCCAATTGTTATTCTTCGAAGGTCATCCAAAGTAAATACTTAGCGCACGGTGTACGAATGTTCTAAATTGCACGGAAAACAGTGTGCTAAGTAAGCACTTAGCTCAGACGTTAAAAAAATGGTATACGATACGCGTGCGCGTAGGTGATTCGCGCACTTGTATCGTAATGTACTATTACAACTTGATTCTTTTGAAATTGATGACATTGCAAAAGGGTACATATGAGGCGTTGCGTGCAAAAACAACCTGTGCGTAAATGATATTATTGGATACAGCGAACCCTTATTAATGAATAGATTGTTTAAAATAAACGCAATTAACATTATTGTTTGAATGAATAGTATTCTTTTGAAGCAAGTCGCACAGTCTGTCGCGCGCGGCTCCCTTGTCGCTCTCGGCGCACGGCTGACGATCAGTATAGTAAGCACCCGTGCAGAGTTATAATTATTTATTCTGGAATTGTTTTGTTAAATACAAAATGGATGTGTCAATGACTGACACAACCTCGAGCTGAACGAAGTGAAAAAGATTTATCATCCACTGAATTTGTATCCGACGAAGAATCTGAATTTGAAAACTGAACATTTTTGCTCGTTATATCCTTGTAAAATGTGTAATTTTATAAATAAATTTTTATTTTTCACCAAAAAATTTAATATAATTTAATATATACCGTTTTTATTTTAAATTTATAAAAGAATTTACTTAAAATACCTGTTGGATGCAAAAACAACCTAACTTTTGCCCTTTTATTTTTATTGATAAATTAAGGTTTAAAACAAAAATATTTTTATTTTTATTGGATTCGAGTGTCAAATAGTTTACTTTATGGCTGGAAAAGCATTTTGTTTAAAAATGTTATCGAAATCGTAAGCTAACAATATCAAAACATTAAACACATTTATCTTAAAATAGGGATTTCACAGTTTGGTTGTTTTTGCACGGAACGCCTCATATATTATATAAAAATCCCACGTATGTAGTTAATCACAAGAGTATTTTATCTATCAACAGTTATATAATTTTGTTTGCTTAATACCACGAGTGCCTTTGTCATTACATACATATTTTAATGTTTTCTGTTGTTGTTTGCAACTCCCTTTATATAGAGGAGATGATGGTAATTTCGGACACTTAAGGAAAAATTAACATTTTAGTCATTTAATTTCTAGTATTGACGTGTTTGTAAATAGTTATTAATTAATGTTTTATCTGCCACGTACATATAAAATTTATTCACAAAATTAGTACAACCTCTTTTTCTGCATTTAATGAAAAACTGTCAGTGGGTGTGGGCAATCGTGAACAATATATATAGATATGTTACGATTCGAACACATTAACCTGTTATGCCATGTTATAATACGTTTCGAGTGGGAATATTGACAATTCCACTCTAATAGTACTTTTTTTAATGATATATTTATTATAAATTACCTATTAATGAAATAAACTTAAACAGGTTATAAAATGAATTTTATTGAAGTTGGTGTCCGTAATACGTTAATAATTATTTGTTACTGTTTATATAAGTTTACTTAAAAGCCTATTTAAATCATCACACATCACCGGTAACATCTACTTTTTTTTCTCGACATTTCTTTGATTAATTCCTTCTTCGTCATTTTTTGAACACTTTTCTTCGGTTGTCTTGCGTTTTTATTATCTTGTGATTTCTTTGTTTTTTTCTCCTGCAACTCTTGTATTTTTTTAGAACTTCGAGTTCTTCTTTTACGGTTCTCTGTGACATTTTCTTGCGAAGATTGCCTCTGTTTTTTTAAATTCAACTGTTCCTCCATTTCTGGATTTGTAATAAGGTCGCAGTGCATCCGAGGCAAAAAAGTCTTCATCAGTAAAAATTGAGCGGTTCATGGGATTTATTTCTATGGCAGAAAAACCTGACGCCCTTTTTCATTGCTGGGGCATTCCATGTGAAATCACCAACGTTTGTCAAGTTTCAGAACTTATTCAAATTTGAACTACGTTTAGAATGCGTAAATATAAGCCTATCCAGTGAATTTCAGCTCAAAACATTAATTGGTTCCAAAGTTATTGATAAAAGTGTAAACGACAAAAATGAAATTTACCATTTTTTAAACGGCGATATCTTGAAAACTATCATTCAGCGAAAAAAATGTTTAATTCGAAAATGCGCAGAACTGCCTAAATTTTGCACTGGTGTAAATGATATAAGTTGGTGAACAATCATTTTTTAAAAATTGACGCCAAATCATAATGCATAATTCGAGACAACGCTTTCATTTTTATAAACGTGTCGCATCCTTTTTTATATGCTTTTTTTAGTAGGCCATAAAATGATACGTCAAGTGGCTGCGTTCGGCGAGAAGTATACGGAGGCAGCGATAACATGACGATACCATGTCCTTTGCAATACTCATAGTTCTATAAGGAAATGTGGCTTGCATGATTATCTAGTATCAGCAAAAATGCTTCATCTTTTGATGAATTAATATGCTTTTTAAAGTGCCTCAACCATTCTAGAATAGTACTTTTCGGTCCTAGGCCGTAAAGTTCAATTGTACGGACCGAGTGGAGATTGTGCATCCGAGATCAGTCCGTAAAGTCACACTTTACGGACTAAAAACAGTCCGTAAAGTGTCTACTTTATGGACACGTGTATCAAAAATAGATTTTCGTATATCCAACCATTGTTCGATGAGCAATAATAAATGGCCCCTTCTGGCCCTCTTGTTGTCAGGTTTGGGTTCATTCTTTGATGAAAAAAAATAAATATAGACGGTTTATAATTACCGGATGCACTCATCGCTCTCCACTGGTCACTGAACCGGTTCTCTTTTGAACCTTAACTGCTAGAATCTCTGGTTCTTGGACTGTAGTGATTCCGATTTCATTGCCGTTGAAAATTGTTGATGGCTCGATTAAATGTGGCAACAAACGAATTAAAAAAATAATGCTACTTCCTGTCTATTAAATGCGGTGATGCGATTTAAACTTGTTGTTTCCGGTTTTCGAATGCTAACTGACGAATTTCTTTCCATAAACCTTACTAACCAGTCCCGTCCAGCTATCTTCTTATCTTTATTATAACTGCGTTTAAAATTATGCATCGAAGGCCACAGAGCGAACTTAAAGTGGCGTTTAACCGTAGAAAAGTTTGCTCAAATGCTTAATATTATCAGCCATTACAGTTTTTGTTCAACACTGAATGCAGGTTTACGATCAAGTACTGGAGCAAGAGTTGGCTGATTTAAATCTTTCTGTATTCTCTCATGAAATGATGAAGATGGAATGCCAAACTGCAGCGCAGCTTTTCGAATCGAAATATTTTCACTAACAGACGCATAGCTTTCTTTAAATTTTTCATAGACCAAGATGCTTTTTACGTCGTTCTTTTTCTATTCCACGGTATCTATAATAGAATAGTAGAGAAAAATACATCAAACTACACAATACATATTGTAACCTATTAATTTGAGCTAAAATGAACTGAACCGTGAAAATAAAACTAACATTCATATATGCCGAATATTTATTGCGAAACTTAATAAAATTGGCAATGAAATGACTAATATTGATGAATATAATTGATAATCTACACATGAACATATGTTACTAACCTTAAAATGTCCGATCAGCCAATGGTGCTCGACTTGTGTGAAACCCATTTTCCCAATTTCCCCCAGTTTCTGTCCAGCATTTCCCCACATCTTTGTTTCGTGATAATTTTCGAATTACAATACTATTTTTGTTTAAAATTTAATTTGTGTAGGGCATAAATTGATGGTAATTAAGTAACAAGTTCAGTAGTATTCTTTATTTTCGTTTTTAAGGACTTTTATATTAATAAAATCCTAATTTTATTGAGGTAATTTCTTACATCAAAAAGTGGCAAAAAATATAAAGCAGATTTTTTTAAATTTAATTAAGTGAATAAAATATCACAATAATAAAAACTTGTCGGCGTGATGGTCGTGCGGGCTAAGGCGTCAGTCTGAGTCCGCCCGAACTGAACGTCGCGAAGCTCCCGAGTTCGAATCCCCGTCCGTGCAATTTTCTCTGCTCATGTCCAGTGTGGAATAACCGGGATACTTTGCTGGGCGAAGGTACGAATTTGGGACCGCTCCCGACCGGCAGTTATCGGTACCGTCAGCGTTTTATCCCGGATAAAGATGGGATAAGCCCCGCGTCGTACTAGCTATGGCACAGACCGCCGAATCTGCTGATGGTACCGATATTGGGGTAGGAGGGACTGGCTCTGAGTGGGTGTTGTGTGTGCATCTATCTAGTTCTGTCATGTACTGTTCTGTCTTTGTTCTGTACCTCTCCACCCGAGAGCCGACCCGCAAATAGACTAATAATTGTCATTAACGCGGGGGAAAATTACCTGTCCTTTGTCCTTGTCCTTTGTCTTTTGTCCTTGTCCTAATAAAAACTTAGTTGTCTTTTATATTCGAAATAAGGTGGTATGGGTTACATTTTTTACGATTAAAATTTATTTAAATATTCGATGTCCGGAATTACCCACTGTCCAAAATTACCGCCATCTCTCCTAACTTACTATTTTTTTCTTGCTATGGATATTCACTATTGTGTTTATTCTGGCATTAATTTTTTTGTATATTGTTCTTTGTGCAGGTGATCCCGCCTCTGCTAATGTTTAAAATGTTTTTACGTTTGTCAAATAGTGTTCTGCTTTTAATAAATCAATCAATCTCCAATCTCCATGCTGCGCACTTTTTTATTAATGCACATATCTCCACCATACAGCTTGAATTATTATATCAGTCTCGTAGGACACGCAAACTAAATCCACATTGCAACATTTGATGAGATACGTTTATAGCTTGCCTACAATCATAGAAATTGACAGCAAATTTTTTAATCGTATAAATCTGTGTGGACCGAGGGAAGTAGGGAGGTAGCCAATATGTATGAAAATAATGTCAACTGCTATTACTATTATAGAACACAGTTTATTTTTTATATCGATTTTTTAGGAAGTTTGTAACGAAATTAAGGAATTTCGTTTTATTTTTATATCTTCAAGCAGCGCAATTACTCTATTTTTTATATACCATTTCATAGGCATTTTCAACGTCTATTGCTATGACTATAAGATGACGTGTGCGATGACATGGCATGCTTCTGTTGCAATATTGTGTAGGTGATTTAACGTAGACCGGATTTCTCTAAATCCATATTGATATGGTGACATAATTTTTCTACGTTCCAAGTCCCATCTTAGTCTGCTACTTACGATTTTTTCCAGAATTTTGCACATATTGCATGTTAGTGATATGGGTCGATAATTCGTGGCTTTCGAGTGATCTTTGCCTGTGTTGGGGACAGGAATTGCAATTACTTGTCTCCATATATCAGGGAAGACATTTTTTGACTAAATGAGATTATAGAGATTCGTCATAAATACAATTCACGCCATTGGGAGGTTTTTCAACAAGTCGTTTGAGATATTATCAGGGCCGGCGCTAGTTTTTCCAACTTTTGAGAGAATGTGAATAACTTCTTGGGTAGTAATCGAATTGTTCAGTGATTCAGGTTATTTTTGTTAGGGATTTGGCCGATTTCCCGTCTAGTTTTATTTCTTTTATGTTTTAGGAAATTTGGATGATAGTTTATGTCCTTTGAATTATTCGAAAATGATTCAGTTATATGGTTACAAATTTCTTTGATGTCTGTTATTTCTTCTCCAATTTGGTGATTGGGAGAATGGTGGTTTTTTTAATCATTTTGAAGCATTTTATTGAATTTCAGTTCAACATATTGGTTCGGCCATCTTGAATTTAAAGAATCTAACCTCAAATTGCTGATCAGCAACATCGAAATTCCTGGACCTCCGTTTTAGGGAAAACAATACCACTAGAGATGCGAATCTCGTCAATAATATTCATAATTGGTAGAAATAGTTTTTTTTTCGAGATATTGAAGTTTTGAAGAGGTTAGGTTGATTCACGGCAAAATAACAAAATTCCTAGTTGCAGTGCATATATTTTGTGCACTTTTGGTTGCAGAAAAGCATCGATACGGCAACATGATTGATACGAAAACAAATTCACAAAAACGAAACACACGAAATTTTTTGTTTAATGCGCCATATTGCTTTTTAAAGCAATTTAAATGTAATTTTGACCACGCCAATCGAAAGAGTATACTTGAAAATGGTAGGGTTGGTCACTTTCAAGTCAATATTAATCTTAGTTTCTGTTGAAAATGAAGGTCGAAAATCAACGTAAATATGTGCGTCTGTCGTTCTTAATGGGTTAATTAGTAATTTTAGACGGGTTTCTCTACGAAAGTAGCTATTTAAGTTCCACTGTATTATATTCATGAACTAATTTGTATCTGGTTTTTGCTCTGATTTATCTGTGGTTTTACACGTTAGTTCTAGTATTTTTTTTAATAAGTCTGGTGCATCGATTTTTTGTTCCTGAGTTTGGTAGGGTTCCATATATATCTCGTAGCATTTCCGTAAAGTCTTCTAGTTTCGTCGTGTGATTTAGAATTATTTCGGACATATGACTTACTCTTTTTGTGCTGTGGAATACGTTTCTGTATATTGTTCAATATACGACATATAGGTTTCTTCTCGACATATAAGATGAAAAATAAGTTTCTTAATTGAAGTAGGTCTAGTGGGTATTGTTTCTCGGATTCTTGAATATATTTATGTCTTTCTTCCCAGTTTTCTATGTTTTTTTGGTGATCAATATTATCCTTTTTAATTTTCTTTGATGCTGGTTTTGTAAGATTAATTTCAGATATATTTTGAGTTCGCCCCTTTGCCCCACGTGCCGCTTCTCCCCACCCTACTCGAAAAGGAGGATAGAAAAGCATAGAAAAGTATAGAAATTCTGCGTGATTCGTATGCTTTTGAATTCTATTTTTGGCACATAATGTAAATCTATCAATTCTTATCCTATCTGAATACTTCAAGTAAAGCCAATGTTAATATTTTTCTATCCATTAGGTAAAATCAATAAATTTCTATCTCAATCGTGTATAGAGAATCAATCCAAATGTATCCTATTATCATTATATATCCTAAAAATTTATAGAAATTCTATCAAAACGAATCAAAATGTGATTTTTATATTTTTACGGTCCAGGTCGACCGCTCCGCAGTTTTCGGTGTCTAGGTATTCCGCACCGTAGTTTTTGACGTCCAGGTCGATCGCTCCGTAGTTTTCGATATCTAGGTATTCCGCACCGTAGTTTTTCGCCGTCCAGGTCGACCGCTTCGTAGTTTTTGGTGTCTAGATATTCCGCTCCGTAGTTTTTGACGTCTGGGTCGAACGCTCCGTAGTTTTCGGTGTCTAGATATTCCGCATCGTAGTTTTTCGACGTCCAGGTCGACCGGGTTTTTCAGGTTTGCAAATTTTTAAAATCTGTTTACATGTATGAATTAACCGACTCGAGGTCATCCCCCCTATCAATACACCCCCCAAAATTTTGTCAGATTTTACGTATCTCTTGCCGTTTTCGAGATATTTATTTTATTTATTTATTTATTTAATTAAACGGGCTAGAGGCCCTTTTTACAGAACAAAATAAAATAATCGATCGCCGGTAAAGAAAACGAAAAACATACAAAGTAAAACATCTGCACACTACACAAAACGCATAAAAAAAAATCAAAAATAATCACAGTCTTAAATTACCATCACGTACACATAACAAAGGCACGAATTTGTGCTTTAAAGGCACTAACAGACTCACACTCCCTTAGATGCGGTGGAACAATATTCCACAGGCGTCGCAATCGATGGACAGATGAATTAAATTCATAATTCGCAGAATTATGTAATTCGTAAAAAATACGCGGAGTTCGGAGGTTATACAGTATCTCGCGATGAGAAAATAATGCAAATACACTAGTATTATATTTGAGAATTTGGAAATTTTCAGTTTTGCAAATTTCAAAGATCTGTTTGCATGTATGAATTAATCGACTCCAGGTCATCCCCCCTATCGATACACCCACCAAAATTTTGTCAGATTTTACTTATCTCTTGCCGTTTTCAAGATATTTGAGAATTTTCAGTTTTGCTAATTTTCAAAATTCGTTCGCATGTACGCATTAACCGACTCAATGGGATCCCCCCTTTTGATAGCCTCCAAAATTTTGTCATATTTTGCTTATCTCTGGCCGTTTTTGAGATAATTAAGAATTTTTAAAAATTTTAATGTGTAACAGAAATATCATATTACGTTACTGATAGTGATCGACAGTGGTAGACCAGTGGTCGGTGTCGCGCGCGATCGTTGTTTCTAGTCAAGTATTCTTGGTGGGGAACACTACTTGGATAGGTGACCGCTTGAGAACAACTTTCTTAAGATAATTAAATCAACTAAAAAAAGTTAAAAAATATTTGAATTAAATAAAAAATAATAATAAAATTAAAAATAAAAAAAATTTTTTTTGTATACAAAGAGGAAAAAATTTAAAAACAAAAAATTAAAATTTGCTATGCTTCTTAATTCTTACTGAAGGATACAGAAATAAGATTCAGAAGTATTGAAAGTTTCAATGCTTCTCAATCATTCTTGGTTTGCTGGGCATCGAAAAATGTCATTTAGAAGTATTCAATTTTTCAATTCTTGTTAATCCTTTTCGGTTTGCTGGGATGAAATTCGTGACGAACGTAGTATAGAAAAATATCGAAACAAATCCTATCAATTTCTATCCACTTTAGTTAGGATAGAAAAATATAGAATTAATTCGTGTCAAAAATAGGATAGGAAAATATTGGAAAAAATCCTATACTTTTCTATTCTAAACACATGTCTCTGAAATTTTATTTATGATACGCGTTTCGTAATTTTCAAAGACGGTTTGGTAATTATCAGAAAAAAGCTTCTGCGTTCATCAGTTCGGGTAATCTTAGGTTATTTTTCTTTTTAACCCTTTTAGTCATAACGGGACACCAGTATCCTACCGACGTGGTTTCAACTTCTCATCGTTTATAAGTGGTTCGTCAACGATGTTGTTACGGTTTCTTGTTCCTGCCCTTTCTAAGAGTCCAATAAATGTTATTAAAAAACAATAATATTGCATAATTATGTAAAATAATTATTATCAATATGAACTTATTTTCAAAAAGCATACTTTTCAAAAGAAATTCATTTCAGGATGAACTAATAGCAATTATTATTTGATGTTTGGTATACAGGGATTTTTGGGGGCGCTGATTACGCTGGTAAAAATGGAAGCGTACACGAAGCGTACAGCAAGAGTGATTTTGGACATTAAGAGCGAACGTACGTACACTTAAATACCGCTTCCCAAATGTACAATAAGAGATTTTAATAAAAAATTGTATTTTTCACTTTTTTCTTATTTTTAGTTTATTATTTAATTTTAATAATTTTTAAACTGTTTTTAAGATAAATAAAGTATCTTAAAAAAGCTGAGATCTCAAGCAGTCACCGATCCAAGTATTGTTCCTCAACACAGATACTTTACGCGATCAACGATCTCGTGCGATGCGGACCACTGGTCTATCACTGTTTATCACTATATTTATAACGTCATATGATGTTTGTGTTAAAATTTACGAGAATTCTTAATTTTATTGTTTGCATTGTTCCGTACGGATGTTCTGGAGATTAATGCTACGAGTTCTGAGTAAAATATAAATATGATTGTAAATATAAGTATGCCACACTGCGCCTATACACATATATAAATATATATAACGTAATTGTTTTTAAATATTGTTAAATAAAATATTTAATTTAAACTTGTACTTATATAAATATTGACAAACGACACTCTATTACACGCTTTATTTCATCTCGAAGAACGCTTCATTAAGTACACTCCCGTATGCCTTGTTTCATTCCTAATAAGAATATGGTATACTTAAATATGAATATCAAAAGTGTACTCTTAAAAATCTACGTGTACCTTTCATTCACTCTCGAAATACTTTTCCATAAGGAGTACGCGAGTACTCTTAAAATGTCCAAATTCACTCTCGTACTCTCGGCAAGCGAAAGGTAACTTAAAAGTTCATGAAGGGTACGTACTCTTCAACGAAGCGTCCGTACCCTTCGTGTACGTTTCCCGTACATTTAAAGTGTACGCTTCATTTTTACCAGGGTACGAATCCAATATCAGATTTACAAAATTCAAAATAGCGGATCCAACATGGCCGACCAAAATTTTGAGAAATAGTAATTTTGATCGTATATTGGATCCGCCATTTTCAATTATGTAAATTTGACACCGGGTTCGTAATCAGTGGTTGCAAAACCCCCTATATACTAAATTTAAGAACAAAACATCACTGGTAAAATTTACTGGTAACTGGTTAATTTCGTCTCAGTGTTTTAGTCGGGAAACCTGTAGTCTTTTTTGCTGAATCGGCTTGTTTCATTTTTTCGGTCATTAACTTGGCTTGAATATTAGCTTTATCCGGTGCGTGATTATGCGGCATATTTATTAGTAATTCACCATGACGTGAGTTTCTTATTATGAGACAGTGTTGTATGACTTTTTTGTACTGAATACATCGACAATTAACCTCTGTGCGTGCGTGCGTGCGCGTGTGCGTGTGCGTGTGTGTGTGTGTGCGCGTGTGCGTGTGCGTGTGCGCGTGCGCGTGTATGGCTTCTATTTCAAGAAAAATTAATAAATCATGTATTGGAAAAACCTTACGTATTATTTTTTTGTTATGAAACAGAGGTTCAATTTTCATAATTATGAGAAATAAAGTTTGCAAACAGTTAGATCATAAAAAAGCGTCAAGTATCGATTATCATGAATCTTTCTATTTGTCCCGAAAGAAAAGCTATATGCATTAGACAACTGCTCTTTGAGCAAGCCATATTATGGAATGGTATCTCTTAACAAAGAATGTCCTGTATTCGTATAACACAAAGCTCCTACGGAGATCCTCCGGAGTTCAATTTTAAAAGCTTTCGGAGAGGGCTGGAACATCTGCTCCTTATGACTCCCCCAGGAATTACACCAATAATATACAAAATTTTAGAATCTGAAGCCTCTGCAGACTCCCAGGAAGACCTATTGTTATTAATTTGGTAGACCAAACATTTGTTTGAAAATTGAATCTTTATCATAACGAAACTCGTCAATAAATATTTATTGCCCTAAACAGCAATTTTTTTCAGAAGTGTACTCATGTATCAAAATATAGGAATTAGAATATGGAGCACGTGGTTTTCAATACTAAAATCAAAATTCACAATCATTTACACTAACGCGTCATATACGTAGGATTTCCTTGTACGAAAATAAAGTATCTCATAATAAAGTACAAAGCCATCTTGACCTGTCACTCGAGGGAGATTCCTAGCAATTTCGAACGCCCGCCGAGAGGTGGTGCATCAAGCGTTCCTAGAATGAATGCATTCTATATATTAAGCATAGGGAATCGTTTTGTAGTGAAGCGTATAAATGTCCGCTCTCCATGTATATACACCGCAACACATGTATGTATGTATAATATACAGCCCACAGCACGTTGCTCGTGATAAGCGGTGAATGAATACAAATATGTTTCATAGGGTAGGAAAATGCTTTTTTTGGGTATTGGAATTTATCTCATAAGCATTTAGTATAATGTAATTTAAAAAATAGGGGTTACATACAGGTGCAAAAGTAATATGATATGTAGTTTATAAATGATATCAGTGGTATGCATATGCAGTCAAAATCAAATTAATTTTCCCTAATGACAATTTCTTAGTGAGGTCCTAGACAGCTACAAAGGAGCTTCCGGAGATGCTCTAAAGGTGCGTTACAGTGGAGCTTTACAGGTGTTCGAAAACGGGCATAGAAGCTTCTGAGGAATTTCATGTGACTTTGTGTTATACGGGTATAGTCATTATTAACATTAATTTCTCTCCTATCAGGGCTGTATGCATTATATTTTGGACCACGTCGCATTAGGTAGTATTATTCCACTATATCGTATACCGCAATGTTGTTGATTATGAAAATAAGGAACGGGGGTTCGTGGATATTAATAACATCTTTGAACGATTCCGTAGACCACTTATTTCTTAGCCCAGCAAACGAACATCGGTAGAAACTATTGACAATAATTGAGTATTCAATATATATTTTTGAACCTTCTTTGAAGTCCTTTTTTTTGTCCTTGAATATATCTGAATATTTAACGCGTAATGGGCACCCGGTATCCCAGGTACCTCGGACCTACTTTGCGTTTAAGTATCTTTGAGAATATGCATGAAAATGGGACTCGTGCCGCCATCTGCTGTTGTCATGGTTTGTCTCAATGAGTTTCGTTGCGCGTCGAACGCCATTGATGCGTAAGTCTTTCCAGAAACGTTATCGAATTCGGAGGTTGATTTTCGAGCGGGCCGAAATCCCGTGTCACCACGGCGTTCGAACCCGAAAAGAAAGTTGAAAATAAAATCAGTGTTTTTTAGTGTAAAATTGAGGACTGACGTGTAAGTATTAGTGTAGGAGTGAAATAAATTTATTGTGACATGATTGTGCCATCATAAAAAAAGATCTATGCTACGCAAAAGAGAAAATGATAAAAAAAAAATTATGCTCCTCTTGTTTCGCTCAATGTGTGATACACTACACATCGTACCTACATCCCACACGACACGTAATAAGGAATATAGCAGCAACATTGCAATATTACGGCAATATTTCAGAAACTTTGTAATATTTCAGTAACATTTCATCAATATTGCACGGCAATATATCAAGCGGTAATGCTGCAGCAATATTACGGTTATATTATACGGCAATATATCACACGGTGATATTGCGGTAATATTACGGTTATATTACACGGCAATATATCACGCGGTAATGTTGCAGTGAGATTAGGGTAATATTACATGGCAATATGTTACGCGGTAATATTATAGAAATATTACGGTTATATTACACGGGAATATAATCATACGGTGATATTAAAGTAATATTACGGTTATGTTGCACGGAAATATATCAAGAGGTAATATTATAGTAATATTACATGAACATTTATCACAGGGTAATGTTACAGAAATATTGAGTTTATATTATACGGATAAATATTACACGATGATATTGCAGTAATATTACGCTTATGTTGTAAGACAATATATCACACGGTGATATTGCAGTAATATTACGGTTATGTTACACAGCACCCAAGTAACACTCTTTGCTGCGGTAGCTAAGCAACAGCAGTCGCAACGTTTTTGCAGCTAAAGTAAATGTTAAAATACAGCAATGCATCCTGCAGCGCTTATAACTCTCTGCGGCAGCAAAATTTGCAGTCAGAATATAGCATATGCTCTGAAAGCGCTGCAAACTGCCTGCGACAGCAAAACTGAAAGCTGCAGTAAAGCATGCACTTTCAAGGTGCTGCAATCTGCCTGCGACAGCTTTTTTGGCAGTTGCAATACAGCTAGTGCTTGCGAGGTGCTGCGAAATGCCTGCGACAGCAAACATGGCAGCTGCAATCCAGCATGAGCACTCCGAGTGCTAAAATCTGCCTGAGACAGCTAATTTGGCAGTTATAATGCAGCAAGCGCTAGCGAGGTGCTGCAATCTGCCTGCGGACGACAATTTGTCAGCAAACGAATCAGCGATGGCCAAGGTAGAGACATCGATGTCTCGACACACAACTAAAAGGTGGCGCTGTTAATTGAATATTTACCCACAAGCGGTAGAACTGTATGTAGTTTTATATATATACCTGAGGACCTTCAAGGATAATGTCAGCGAGAAGCGTTCGAATATGTATGTAATGTATGCGTATATAGGTGATGAAAAACGAGAGTGCGTATTAGTGTGAATCGATAGGTTTTAGTTGTGTTAAGCATTTGATAATGCATAAACGTTTATATACCCAGACAACCAGCTAGCTGCATATTGCCGCATATAAGGGGAAAATCAGGCGGACGATATGTCGGCAGAACTACGGAATATGCGTCATCACATATACAGCAAATTTGCTGGAAATTCTCACCTGCCGACTAGTCTGCGGCGATTCTGACGCATTTCTGCAGAAGAGATTAAAAGGGTCGGCGAAGGGATTAAAGACGCATACAAACACGGAAGCCGCGTCGGTGAACCCCCACACATGTGCACGCATGCATGCTCGAGGTAAGCGCGATAGGGGGCAATCGGCGTGACCTGCAGAGAGGGGGCGAACAGGAGAAGAGGGAGGTGACGGACGCAGCCATTTTCTCTCGTTTATCAAGTATCGAAACTATTGAATCGAAAAGATGCGGCAGCAAACGTGTAAAAAATTTGAATTTTGGAGCAAGTCAGCGCAAAACTTGTTTCTTTCGGAAATCCTGAAGAATTAATTTAAGTTTTAATAAAATAACCTCCTAGCAATAAAAACTATTTATAATAATCATAAATTACGTCCAATTTGTCACAATTATAACGTCTATATTAGACTATATATAGACGAAACTCCAATTCTGTGAAAGTGTGTAGATTGTGTGCAGCATTAAAAACAGTTGAAATTAAAAAAAATGCAGTTGCGATTAAAAATTGTAATTGTAAAAAAATGTAATAAGTTCGAAGTATTTGTGGAACTATATTCGGAGTTTTAAAAACGATAAATTTAACATTTTATTAACAGATTAAATGTATTTAGTACCAAGTCTATTTCTTCTTACGGTGTCATAGTATTATCCGAAACCTGGTTACATGCAGTTACGGATAAAGTTAATGTTGTCCCTGTATAAATGTCTGCAAACTTGGATACGAATCTCATTATAGAAATCGCGCAAAATGATGTTCTCAAAGAATGGGGTTCACCAGTAAAATTTTTGTATTATTTTTTATTATTTTAAATAATAATTTAGGTCATAAATAACACAAATAAAATCTAAAAAACAATTAATTCATTAATTTGAGTATTTTATTTGCCAATTAAAAAACTAAAAACAGTTTCGTGTGACGTCACTATGCGGGTTCGTCCGTCAACCAATTCCGTTCGAATATTCTATACTGTTAAATAAATTTAATCTGTTAATAAAATGTTAAATTTATCGTTTTTAAAACTCCGAATATAGTTCCACAAATACTTCGAACTTATTACATTTTTTTACAATTACAATTTTTAATCGCAACTGCATTTTTTTTAATTTCAACTGTTTTTAATGCTGCACACAATCTACACACTTTCACAGAATTGGAGTTTCGTCTATAGTCTAATATAGACGTTATAATTGTGACAAATTGGACGTAATTTATGATTATTATAAATAGTTTTTATTGCTAGGAGGTTATTTTATTAAAACTTAAATTAATTCTTCAGGATTTCCGAAAGAAACAAGTTTTGCGCTGACTTGCTCCAAAATTCAAATTTTTTACACGTTTGCTGCCGCATCTTTTCAATTCAATAGTTTCGATACTTGATAAACGAGAGAAAATGGCTGCGTCCGTCACCTCCCTCTTCTCCTGTTCACCCCCTCTCTCCTGGTCACGCCGATCGCCCCCTATCACGCTTGTCTCGAGCATGCATGCGTGCACATGTGTGGGGGTTCACCGACGCGGCTTCCGTGTTTGTGTGCGTCTTTAATCCCTTCGCCGACCCTTTTAATCTCTTCTGCAGAAATGCGTCAGAATCGCCGCAGACTAGTCGGCAGGTGAGAATTTCCAGCAAATTTGCTGTATATGTGATGACGCATATTCCGTAGTTCTGCCGACATATCGTCCGCCTGATTTTCCCCTTATATGCGGCAGTATGCAGCAGATCTGGCTGTCTGGGTATATACACTTAATAAGTATCATTAATAAAACTTTACATGTATGTATTTGTATCAAAAACAATAAAGTGTGGTCTGATCCGGAGTTTTAATAAACTACACTTGTTGTAGTAAATGAATTAGTCCTCAAAACTTTTTTTTTGTTTTAAATAAAAAAAAAATTTTAAAATGCCGAATGTACATTTAACGCCCATATAAGCAGTGCCAGCGAATTCTACGCCTTGCACCGGTGTTGCACTTATGCACCACGGACGAACCTTCGCTTAAAGAGGCCCAATGCAAGATAACGGTGCACGTGTTCCATGACTGCACCGGTGTTGCACCGGTGCAACGCCTAGAATTCGCCATTATGCAGGTTATGAACATTCCGCTTTTTTTCCGGCTCCCGCAAATTTTTGCTGCAAACACTAAAGAAATATGGCGGCGTTGTAGTCTAGTGCTTACGACGCTCTCCCAGGCAAAAATATTCTCACTTTTATTGTTGAAACGTTACCATGATGCTTTCATATAGAGCTGCAAGCTACTTGATTGCATTTTATGCTTGCCTGTTATTAAGAAAATACCTACAGTGTTTTCTGTGACAATGGTATTGTCAGTTGCTTTAGGATCCTTTATATTTGCTTCCATAACCTCAGTGCAACTGCTTTACAGCTCATCTACATGTGCTCAGGTATCTTCAGCGCAGCTGTTCTGCAGCTTCTAGGCATCACTGCAATTGCTGGCAGCAAAATAGCTGCGGCAGCATTCCGCAACGTTGTCGCAGACAGATGACAATCCCCACATTGGCGTTTGCGACCTCAGCGCAGCGCTGTCAGAGAGCTGCAAAGAGATGCTGCGGCAGCGATATTGCTGCATTTTTTGTCGCAGCAACGTTATGGCAGCTATATTAAAGCACAAAATGTTACTTGGGCATTATATCAGGCGGTAATGTGGCAGTAACATTAAAGTTATATTATACGGCAATATACACCATGACATTGCAGTAATACTACAGTTGTATTACACGTCTAATATATCACGCAATCATACTACAGTAATATTATGGTAATCATTCATGGCGATGTATCACACGGTGGTATTGAAGTAATATTTCGGTAATGTTACAAGACAATATATCACGTGGCAATGTAGCATTAATATTTCAGTTATATTACACGGTAATATATGACACGGTGATATTGCAGTAATCCGAGTAAAAGAAAAAGTATTAAGAAGTATTGACAAGTATTCCAATATGTTACTTTGAATGCTATTTGTTGGCCTTCGTGTATGCTCCTCTATTTTCAAGCATTTGTAATCGTTATGGAAGTATTCGCTGTACTGTTTTTGAATGATTCCCAATACTTCAAGGTTACAAGTCCAAAGTGAATGCTTTTTGCTATCTGAAAGAAGTGTCGTCATGTATATTTTGAATGCTACTGAATATTTTCTGTACGGGAAATTTAATAAATGCTTCACTATGCTTTAAGAAGCAATTATGCGAATTTTTTCAAGTATTCCTTGTCAGTATATATAATATGGTTGTATTTATTTATTATTCAGATCTAAAATCTTACGTCGATGTTTAAACTTGTCAAAAGAAAGTTTTAGATCAAACATCTTTAGTTTATAGTAAAATTCTTGTCGCAATAAAATGTCAAACCTAAAATCTTATGTTCAAGGATTTACTGAGATTGATTCATTGAAAGTATATACATGATATTATTCTAACTGCTCGTTTGCTTTATTTTGAATTTTTAAGTACTAATACAATTTTAAAAACAGTTTGAAATATATTTTCTAATATGAAATATATTACCAGTCTTATACCAGTGATCAACGGTAACAGACAAGTGTTCTACGACGTGCGCGGTCTTTAGCTCAATTTAATCCTTTTCATGCCAAAAGACCACAATTATTTTGTGATTTTCAATTGAATATTTATCTGTGTAACGATAAGCAACAAATTTTCTAACCCATATTTTCTGATGTACTTTTGTCCCTACTTTTCAAATCTGCTATTAGTTTTGTTCTATGACGTTTGATTTTTTTTTCAAAATGGCTAATTTGAAAAAAAAAGTGATTTCTTACATTTTTTATTTGTTTAAGATACTGGCCGTACTGGCAATGTTCCCGATGTTGGATCGGTACAAGCGTCTGGATCCTGGGGAAAAATAACCACAACTAAAATGTAAGCGACGCAAGATGTCAAAATTCATAATGGCCAACCCAATATCGTGGATTTGACATGCATCTTTTACGTTTTTTTTTTCATTTTATTTTATGTTTTTAAAAGTCCATGACATTTACTTTTTCAATAAATTTATTATATTTATGTGAGTTTGATATCGATTATGAAAGAAAATAGAATATTTTCCACTATTTTTAATTCCATATAATCTTGTATTGTTATTTTCTTGCATAATCGATATCAAACTAAGATATAGGGGAGAGGGCTGGGTTGTGAACCGGGTTTTATTTTTGATCCGTAACTTTTTATGGAATGAAGATATCAAAAAATGCAAGATAACTTTTTGAAAGCTGAATATAACACGCAACTTTTTATTTTGACAGATTTGTGTTTTGATTGTTCGGTAAATTTCTACGGCCAATTTTCAAAGGACGTGATTTTTGTCCGTTTTAAAAAGGTGGCTGGGTTGTGAACCACCGGTCCAATCCTGCTGAAAATCGGAAAAATCGAAGTGAAACACTCATAATTGTATGGAAAAAGAAAAGTGCATTTATTTACAATACTTTAAGAGGCAAAACAAGTAATTTTGTATGAACAATTATTTAATTTTTTAACAACAAATTTTTTTTATCACCATTTCATTCATCATCATCCACATCGATATCGCAATGTCCAACAACGCATTAAAGTTCATTTCTATTGGATACGGCAGCCTTTTTTGGTGTTGCGGAAGTTGTTTGTAAGGTTGACACGGCTAAAAATTAAAATAAATAAACATGAACGTAACACAAATGGAGTAAAATTACATAAAAATACTTTGTTTCAATGCATCTAATGATATTTGGTAGTTCTGATACAACTCTAGCATGAAATACGGGTGGTTCATAATCCAGCCACCGAGATGGTTTACAACTCAGCCATGACGCAATTGTGGAAAACGACAAACACAAAAAACTCATCATCTCAATATGACATAAATCAATATTATATCGAAAAATAGAATCAAAACACTCAATAAATATGCAAAACACTTACCTTTTCGGCGCAAATTCAGCCACTTGGATAGCACTTTACAAACAGTCAGAAAACTTTTTGCGATAAATGGCTGTCACAAGCAATCTGACTACATGCTTTTGTTTTAGCACAAAACCTTGCTCATGATAAAATACAAGCTTATGCAGATGGATGGCGATATCGGTCAATTAGGGGGAAAAAGTGCTGATGGTTCACTACTCAGCCCGGTTCACAACCCAGTCCTCTCCCCTGCATAATAAATATATTATAATAAAAATATAATATTTTCCACTATTTTTAATTCCTTATCATCTTGTATTCCTATTTTCTAGCATAATCGGTATCAGACTGAGATAAATATAACAAAACTATTAAAAAAGTAAGCGTCAGGGACTAAAAACATATAAATAAATGAAAAAACCTCAAAAATGCGTGTAAAACCCGCCATATTGGATCGGCCATTTTGAATTTGACATATTGCGTCACTTAAATTTTAGTTATGTTGATTATTCCAAAGGATCTAGACACTTCTGCCGATCCGACAACGGGAACATTATTATCCAGTACGTTAAACAAATAAAACAAATTTTAAATCACGCTTTTTTGTAAATTAGACGCCATTTTGAAATAAAAAATATTTCGCTGCAATATTACACTGTAATAAATATAATTCAAGGAATTTAACACTCGGTAAAAATTACACTGTAATATTACGAAGGGCGGACATTTTGCATCACGGCAATATCACTACAATATTATTGCGATATGTTTCTGCAATATTACCGTAATATTGCAACGTTACTGCGATAGTACTGTAATATTACGTGCCATCGGGATATCTACAGATGGCGGGATTGACAGTTAATTTGTCAATGTAACAAACGTTTCTTTTCTGAGAACATGCTTTATTAATAAAATAATTCAGTTCTTTGCATAATAATAAAGTATGTAGTCACTTTGTACTTCATTGTGCACGTTTGAATGACGGCATTACATTTTTCCAATGTTAGCCACCTTCTATCTTCAAAATAAATATACTTCTTGAAAAGTACATAGCTAAAAGCTATCTTCTTCTTTAAAGTGCCATATTTTTAGAGTAGAATCACGTCGGATTTTTCTACTTAGCTAACAAATTCCATTTTTTATGAATTTTTTCTAAAAAAATTCAATTTTTGCAGAAATGTATTCCTCCGAAGTATTGCAGTATTAAAAAAACTAAATAAACATAAAGTATGAATTGGATTACATAAAAGAAACTTTAAACTAACACTAGTTAAAATTTCAAAAAAGATATATCAAATAGAAGCAGAATTATAACTAAAATGCAGATTGGGGTCCAATGGACTCCTTGTGGAAATTCTTTTTTTCATGAGGTGTAACCATTATGAGAAAAGACATCTAACTCGCGGTGAGTTTTAACATTTTTTTTAAATATATTCAGATACATGGCGTGTAATTTACACATGAATTCGCACAATTGAGATTTATTCTCGAATTATTGAGGAATTCAAAAAACGAACTCTAATATTTAAAGAATTCAACATCTGAATGGTTTTCAAACGATCTTCGTTTGCTGGGAATGTTATATGTTGGGAGTAAAGCAGCAATTTCCCCTTCGTTAATTATCAGGCAGTAGCTAATTTCAAGGTACGGAAAGATCCGACAGCTATAGATTTGACGTTTTTGCGTGATGATCATGTTATTTTCGCAAAGTGATGAATACAATATGTGCGCGTGTCTTTATCGCTTTTCGAGACAATAGTAAATTTACTTCATAAACATAATAATTTGTATGTGGCAGTCCAATAAAAATACTTTCCATTTCCACCAGCCGATAATACTACAGGAAATTTCTTGTAATATTAGTTTTTTCCATGAGGGTATTGTATATACAAATATTAATTTATATCTGATATCCGAATAATGTAGAAGGTTCCCTTGTAACTAATTTGAACATTCATTTCAGAACAACGTTTGTATTGTGAATTCCAACATTAACTTTGTTTATGCTTGAGATCTTCCTAATAGCTATTTAATGGAGTTCTCTCGGTAAGATAATGAACAAGCAGATTCTTTTTAAACTTGATATACTTTTTCATGAAGTTATACAAAATAATCCGTTAACATTTTAGAACGGTTGGGTTTTTACGAGAAACGGTATTGTAAGTAATTTTAGTTTTTTGTTTCCAACACGGTATCTTATAATAAGCTGTACTTTTCTGTATTTTAATAAAATATTTTGAGTCTCCTGACAAATAGATATTTTAGAAAATCATTTAAATAAAAGTTGAGTATGCACCAAATACGTGCAGTTTAAACAAATTATCTTTCTGTAATTATGAAAGACAAAATTAATTATTTTCAACAAATAGAGAATGGCAACATCGCTGTTTGCGGTAAGGTTGTTTACAAGTTGTCGAAGTGGATAAATGGATTCGATTATCCGCATGACGTTGCCAGACTTATGAGGTACCGAAAGATTCAAATAAAAGGTTTTTTGTAGCGAGAGAACTCCTTTAAAGACATGTTCATTTATCCCCCTGCACTAACTTATCTAATAGTCTACAAATTTGAAAGTTAAAATTATTATGAAATATCTTGTACCTTTATATCCTTTGTAAATTATTCAAATTAAAAATAATTGTGTACGTGTGAACCATTACGTAGCTACTTGGTTTTTTACGTCAAAGGTAAAAGCTCCTAAAATCCACGCATGTTGTTGGATTCATTATTTTGTACGTTTGTTATTAAAATATGTAACATACCCTGCAGGTCTCACAATCTGGACTATATGTAAATAATAATTAACCCATTAAGTCCGAAAATGGCCAAATTTGTATATTACGTTTGAGCTCAGGAAACTTTGTGAAAAAGTAAGAAAATCTGTTTGAAAATAACCAACCCTACTATTTTCGGGGTACGCTCAACACGATAGAATGGTTTAAAAATTTAAGAACTTTCATTTTTAATTGTTGATTAACAATTTCAACAAAAAAATATGATTCTTTTTATGTCAAATTTTTATTTCATCGAAATTTTAGTGGGAAAGAAAATTTTTTTACTGTCCCAAATATGCACAAAATTACACAAAACATCTAAACTTTCCAGCCAGCTTTGGTTTTTTATTGAACGAGTTTTTTTTAACACAATGGAGGCCAAAAAACGAAAGCTAAAAACCAAACTACTTTTTTTTACGGTTTTTTCATTGGAATCGTGTAAATTATTGAATTATTTCAGTAAAAATATACTTAAATATAATATTATTTCTAAAAATAACATAAAAAATATACGAAATTGTCGGTTTCAAAAAAATAAAAAAAAAAAAAGCGACACTTGAACTCATCGACCTCCACGCGGTAAGTGTCGGGCAACGTTGTTCAAGAAAAAAAATAACGGCTAAGAGATGAAAATTGGAAAATGATTAGATTTACTTGATTCACTAAGATTTGTGCTGAAAATATAAAAATGCAAACCAATATTTCGAAAATCAACGATATTCAGATTATTACATTAGTTCCTGTTGAAATAATGACGAGAAACCTTAAAAATATTATTTTTCATATTTAACCTTACAGTTATTTAAAAAAATATATTATATTTAAGTACATTTTTACTGAAATAATTGAATAAATTATCTACTCCAATGAAAAAAAAAGTCAAAAACAGTAGTGAAGTTAAAGTTGGATGTTTTAGCTTTCGTTTTTTGGTCTCCATTTTATTAAAAAAAAATCGTGCGATAAAAAACCAAAGCTGGTTGAAAAGTCTAGATGTTTTGTGCAATTTGGTGCATATTTGCGTCAGTAACAAAATTTCCTTTCCACTAAAATTTTTTATTAAATAACAATTTTTCATAAAAAATCATATTTTTTTAAAATTATTAATCAACAATTGAAAATCAAAGTTTTGAAATTTTTAAGCCATTCTATCGTGTTGACCGCACCCGAAAATATTAGGGTTGGATATTTTCGAAAAGATTTTCTTACTTTTTCACAAAGTTTCCTGAGCTCAAACCTAAGTTAGAAATGTTGCCATTTGGGACTTAATGGGTTAAAGTAAAAAAGTTTTCTTGTAAATTTATTACAATTCAGGGATTGTTATTCTTTGTCGTCACCGGTAGTTACCCTTCAAATAATTACTGATCACTGCCGCTTGTCACAATGTTACATTACTTTCGAGTCCCTGGTCAGACTATTGACAGTTACCTCCTCCAACTTTAATAACTTTGCAAATAATACGAAAATATCATTTATAATCTCAAGAATTCGCCGTTGAATATTTGTACATAGATTGTGCATGTATTGACTGTTTATCATACTTGGAACATCAAGTTACGCCAAATTCCAGTCAATATGTTATCATACAAAAAGAATAAACAACACAAGGGGCTATTATTTCCATGCATTCGACTTTTCTACATTAACCCTTAAACGCTACACTGGGGTTCTGAGAAACCCTGAAGCACCACAGGAGATGAACAATAATTCTCATAAAAGCCCAAGTGTGAAATTGTCGGAAAATACATAGCTATGTAGAGATGCCTGAAACGTATTATTTTCGAGTGAAATCATTATTTCAGAAGTGTTGAACTACATTTAATAATTATTTCACTAATAATATTTTGTATAAATGTCGATAATCCTTTATAGCAAATGTATTGGTTAAGTCTATTTATTCTGGTTTCATTACATATAGTCTTGCAAAAAACGAACAATGTATTGGTTATGATATGTTCTCAAAGAAATTAATAAAAGCTTTCATGATTTGTAATATACTTTTGTAACTTTTTTAATTTAATTTGTAGTATAAATACGAAAAAAAAAATCCTTACGTTCATTATTGTATGTCTAACACTCAAAGTATTCGTCGATTCATTTATGCATATAACGAGACCTTCAAGAGTGGTGCTTTCGCATGTTAATGAATCCTTCCGATAATGCAGTAAACAGCATCCTTGTAATTTTCATAATAGCATTCGATGCACTGCTCAGCCGTTTTCAAGAAAAATGCGATTGAATCCTTTCTGCATATGGGGCAAAATGTCTCAAGTAGTCTAATCCAAAAAATCAATGTCATCGGGTAAAGCTCAAAATTGTCTAAATTGTTGCCCTACCAAATAGTAATGAATGGTATTTTCATTTAATTTCGTTCGATATTCACTGAAATAGAGGGGAGTAAAGTTTTGAGGCTTCGACGTAAATCTCTATCTTTAAGCCCGTGTAATTTATATATTGTTTAAAACAAAATTTTACTTCAGATCTTTTCTGTGTAATTTTAAAATATTTGCATGCTGATTACATATAAATTTGGTTAGAATCTAAATTAGACCCATATATTTGCAAAATAATGATAATTTTTCTTTTATATAATAAAGAGTATGTTTTATTGCTTCAAAAATACTCTAGAATGAAAGTTGAGATTTTTTCTTATGAGACTAGTAAGTTTGATTGACCATTAGGTCTGGACGAAGTATTGAATTTGGTCAATTCCCGGAAAAAAAATACCCTATAGTTTTTCATCAAATATCGACGTTTCAGACCCTAAGTAATCCAAAACATAAATAAAAAAAATTGTGTCCTTAATCTTGTACGTACGTTGCGTTTATTTATATCGCGATATCTCACGCAACGATAAGAGTATCGACATACATTTTCATTTAAGATATGTGTATTGGCATAACTTAGATTTGATTAGATTTTGGCGCAGATCCATCCGTCCATTGCTAAAAAACGTTAGGCCCCAATTACGTTTTTTCGTAGTTTTTTGTATTCATTTTCGAAAAATACAAATGTGATTGAACAATTTTTCAAACAAAAAAGATAGAGCATTACATTCTCTACACAAAAGGTTTTATGCATTTTTTCCTAAAGTCAACGATAATGCCATAAAAACTATTTCAAATACCTATGACTGTAGACTGACGAAGTATTAAATTTGGTCATCTCTGCAAACAATTACCCTATAGTTTTTCGTCAAATGTCGACATTTCAGACCAAAAAAGCGGTGGTCGCGGTGGGGGGAGGGGGGGGGTGTACAACAACGTCGACACTGAGACAACTGAAACGATATTTTTTAATATGACGGGCTCGATTATTCGAGCCCGATGGTTTCGAAATCGAGCTTCGCACCCGGAGTGTTAAAAATATTATTTTTAGTGCGCGAAGTACTTCGCACACTCAAATCAGTGCGCGAAAAATTTCTCTCACGGAGTAAAAAAAAATAGTATACGAAACACGTGCACCGCAGGTGACTTTCACACTCGTTACACTTGTGCGCAAATCACCTACTTCGCGCACTTGTATCGTAATATACTATTATTGATATTTCAGCTGGCATATGGTGAGGGTCGAAGTTTTGAAATAGTATTTTTTTATTCAAGAGCGTAAAATACGATTTTACGCACCGCTATTTAACATGCGATTAGATAGGAGCGGTGCGTAAAATCGAATTCTTACGCCCGTGTATCGAACGGTATTTTTTGACATACTATGCGTAAAATTTGCGCGCTTTTTTAGTGTATGTTAAAGATGATGTTACGCACGAGTGCCGACCGCCGGAGTCGAGTGGCCGGCAATGCCGGACACGAGAGGGCGGCCGGACAGCAAAAATGCGTAAAATCGTATTTTACTCACTGAAAAAGGTGCGTAATAGTATATTACTCACCAAGGGACGTAAAATAAAGAATGCCTCAGACTGCGTGTAATTTTTACCCGAGGTGAAGCCGAGGGTGAAAAACATGCAGTTTAAGGTATTCTTTGTTACTTCCCGAGGGAAGTATACGATCAAATTAAAATATATATATTAATCTATATATATATATATATATATATATATATATATATATATATATATATTAAAAATTTATTTATATATATATATATATATATATATATATATATATATATATTAAAAAATATATATATTATATCAAATTAAAAATCAAATTATACGCATAGTAGGTCAAAAATACCCATTTTCATTTTGACACATTTAAGGAACTCCTTCCTCTACTCCCGTGCTTTCCTACCTAAGTTACGTAGAGAATGTTCTCATAAGCGCCACTCTTTCCTCCAGTTTCAGGTTATGTTATGTTATATTGGAAATGTTCTCGTAAGCGCAGATTTTCACTAAAAAAACTACAACGTGAACTCGTTTTGTATTATAACTCTAAAAGCTGTTAGTAAACGAACTAATATTAACCACTTCGGGGGCGAGGCGTTCCAAATAGCGTCGCGCGTGCCGGTGACAAAAACGGCGAAAATAGTAGAAATGGCGGACCTACTTAAGCTCGCTTTGCAAAGTTTGTAGACGTATTCAAGTTTAGGAAACCATAATAATTATACAGGGTGATCCAAAAGTCCCGGAACAGCAAAATATCTCAGCGGGAGTGCATTTTCGAGGAAAATGTTTCAGACAAAAGTTTCAGGATTTTTCCCTGGCTATTTAATGGCGATATTGAATTTGACCTTGAACATGACCTTGAAGGTTATTTCAAGGTCAAGTTAATTTTTTTAAATAGGAACCCCTATTTTTTTTCACGGATTCGGAAAGAGCACAAAATTTTACGTCCGAATATGCTATGGCCGTTTTTTTCGGCAAGGTCATTTCAAGGTGAAACTTAAAACTCCCGTGACGGCGAAATATCTCAGAGGGTGTGCATTTCTTTGGAAATTGTTTCAGACAAAAGTTTAAGGATTTTTCCTGGGATATTTAATGGTAGCACAGAATTTGACCTTGAACATGACCTTGAAGGTTATTTCAAGGTCAAGTTTGTTTTTTTTAATGGAAACTGCTATTTTTTTTCACGGATTCGGAGAGAGCACAAAATTTTACGTCCAAATATGCTATGGCCGTTTTTTTCGGCAATGTCATTTCAAGGCCAAACTTAAAACTCCCGGAACAGAGAATTAACTCAGCAAGAGGCACCATTGAATTTAACCTTGAAAATTACCTTGAGGCTTATTCTAAGCTCAAGACTATTTTTTTTTAATTGGAACCCCGTTTCATTTTCGTAATGTTTCCAGAGTTTCCAGAGTGCAATGCATTATCATTGTTCCCGGATAAAAATATACATTTTTTTTTACATCCGATACGTTTATAAATACCGTATGTATGGGTAACATTTTTACAATGTTTCCAATGCTACCGCCGGCTTTAGCATTACCCAAGATGTACCGCGTGGAGGTAGCACGGTCGGGTTTACACCTCTTCGGGGTGCTTTGTTCAGGTGGTTCCCCTCGCCGTCACCTGTGCGTGTGCGTGTGCGTGTGCGTATGCGTGTGCGTGTGCGTGTGCGTGTGCGTGTGCGTGTGTGTGTGTGGGTGTCCCCAGACAGTTAAGGCAAGATGGGTATACTAAGATTTTGATGAAATTATGTATCTTACTAAAGCTTATGCTCAAAGTGATTGCCATGAACTTCTTGGCAATATCCCAAGCGATTATAAAAAGTCGATACGACTTTTTTAATCATATCTGGTTCTATAGCCGCGATCTCATCCCGTATTCGTTGTTTTACTTCCTCAATATTCACCGGTTTCGTTCGATACACTCTATCTTTGAGATAACCCCATAGAAAATATTCAAGGGGCGTAAGATCCGGAGATCTTGGTGGCCATTCTATTACACCCCTTCGACCTATCCACCGTTCTGCGAATACATCACTCAAATAATTGCGAACATCTGTTGCATAATGGGGTGCTGCACCATCTTGCTGAAACCAAGTCTGATCGAAATCCTCGCCTACAATAACCTGAATAGCAGGGATGATGTCGTCCCTCAACATATCGTGGTATTTTTGACCAGTAAGGGTACCCTCGATGAAGAAGGGCCCAACTACCGCATTGTTTATAATACCTGCCCATACGTTTACTTTTTCAGGATATTGAGTAGAACGACTATCGACCATCCAATTAGGATTGGTTTCACTCCAATAAGACATGTTATGTCTATTGATTGCCCCATTTAAGAAGAATGTAGCTTCATCAGAAAATACGATGCGATTCAAGAAACCGGCATCAGCATCTATTCGATTCATCATTAATTCCGCAAACTGTAGGCGTCTATCAGGATCGTCTTCATTCAATTGTTGGACGAGTCTAACTTTGTATGGGTGAAATTTTAAGTTTTTAGTTAAGATCCGTTGTACTGTACCGTAACATAAGTCGTGCTGCTGTTTAACTTTCCTGATGGAAGTATGAGGATCTTCCGTTATTGACAGCGCGACATTCAACTCATTTTCTTCAGTTGATGCTGTTACTGGACGACCTGCTCTTGGGAGATCCTTCACAGTACCGTGAACTTCAAAACGATTTATTGTTCTGCTAACAGTAGATTTAGAAATCGGTTCTCGTCCCTCTCTAAATGATGCGTTAAATAAGGTTCGCACATTCTCTAAAGATCGCTGGTTATCACCCCAGCCTCTCATCATGAGAATGATTATTCTTTCTCGTTCACTTAGCGCAGCCATTGCTCTTTGTACGAAATATACGTATGTATTTTGTTACTGAAATGATGCTTAATACGTTTAGATAGGAAAGGCGTTTAGATAGGAAATCCATGTATCTCACAAAACGATAAAGTTAAGACCCAAATGTAACCTTATAAGACTGTACACGTATGTATAAATTCAATGTGAATGTATGTTGTTTATTTACTTCGCTGGTGACTCGTGCTCTATGTCGCTGTTCGCGCGCCCAAGTTCACTTTGCACAAGTGTTGCGTAAGATCTATGTATACACTTTTTTTAAACAGTTTATTATTCTATTTACAAAATTAGAGGACAAGCGAGGGACAGGAACTGATTCCTAAATCGACTTTTGGCAGAACAATAAATTGTTTCGAAGTTTACGGCACTGTAAAGGATCTCCCTAGAGCAGATCGTCCAGTAATAGCATCGACTGAACAAAATGAATTTAACCACTCTCAATACCGGAAGATCCTCATAACTTCGTTAAGAAAATGAAACGGGGTTCCAATTAAAAAAAAAATAATCTTGACCTGAGAATAATCTTCAAGGTAATTTTCAAGGTCAAATTTTATGCTAGCATTAAATATCCCGGAAAAAATCCTGAAACTTTTGTCTGAAACATTTTACCCGAAAATGACCTCTTGCTGAGTTAATTCGCTGTTCCGGGAGTTTTAAGTTTGGCCTTGAAATGACCTTGCCGAATAAAACGGCCATAGTATATTCGGACGTAAAATTTTGTGCTCTTTCCGAATCCGTGAAAAAAAATAGCAGTTTCCATTAAAAAAAAACAAACTTGACCTTAAAATAACCTTGAAGGTTATGTTCAAGGTCAAATTCTGTGCTACCATTAAATAGCCCGGGAAAAATCCTTAAACTTTTGTCTGAAACAATTTCCAAAGAAATGCACACCCTCTGAGATATTTCGCCGTCACGGGAGTTTTAAGTTTCACCTTGAAATGACCTTGCCGAAAAAAACGGCCATAGCATATTCGGACGTAAAATTTTGTGCTCTTTCCGAATCCGTGAAAAAAAATAGGGGTTCCCATTTAAAAAAATTAACTTGACCTTGAAATAACCTTCAAGGTCATGTTCAAGGTCAAATTCAATATCGCCATTAAATAGCCAGGGAAAAATCCTGAAACTTTTGTCTGAAACATTTTCCTCGAAAATGCACTCCCGCTAAGATATTTTGCTGTGTTACTCCAGCGTCGAACACAACGGAGTACAAATAAAAGAAAGAAGTTTTTAAAATTTATAATTCGTCCCTCTTACCTTGGGACGACCGGAATGGTGGAGAAATGGTGAAATAAAATATACAATTATTATTATTATTATTATAATTTGATAGTATGATTTTTGGGAAAGGAAACTAGGGAATAATTGATTTGGGGTTCAATTAATTAACAAAAAAAAAACGTGGTTAGATTGATACTTTAAAGTTGGTACCTTAACGAGGAAGCATCCAACTTCAAGTATTTGTTTCTAATCAAAAAAAAAGAAATAAGAAAAGAAAATCCTTTTTGTTTCAATACCTCGAGGTTGGTACCTTGACGACGAAGCGTCCGACCTCAAGCCTTTGAAAATAGGATTGGTTTTTTAAAAAAATCGAATGAATCGAAAAAGTCTTTAATAAGACAACAAAATTAAGAATAGAACAAGTCTTTAATTCAATACCTCGAGGTTGGTACCTTGACGACGAAGCGTCCAACCTTAAGCCTTTGAATTAATTTGGAAGAATTTTGTTTAAATAATTAATTTAATACTCGAAGTTGGTACCTTAACTAGAAGCATCCAACCTCAAGTTTTTAAATTAATTTGGATTAAGGAAAAGGAAAGAAAAAAAAAGGAATTATCCTGGAAATCAAAAATGGTAAACAAAATTGTATAATTATAAGAAAAAAATTAAAATAAAACGAAACTTACTTCAAACTGTCGACTATCGGACTAAACTTTTTAAGTAAACTTTTAACTCAACCTTTTAACTGAAACTTTTGAACTGGCTTTTGAAAATAGGTTTTCCTAAATCGTCACCTCGGTTAGAGCTCTAGGACTTCTCCCTCTCTATGCTCATGAGATGAGAGTCAAAAATTGTCTATGTCAAGATTGGACGATAGAGAAAAAGGGGCAGGGCTTATGCCCGGAAAAGTGGGGAAAAGTGGATATGATGTATACTATCTTCCCTTACAATATAATATTATAAACTTATATCTAAACGCAATAATAATAAGTAGTTAATATACAATAATAATATTACGTGGATTACATATTCGCAATTGATGATATATGCATTGCGGAATACTCCAATTACTTATTATTTATAATCATAATTGTTATTAAATTAATACCGTTAAATAGGTATTAAATTGAATAAGATATACTTCTAAACTTATTGACATAAATCTAATTGTACGTTGACAATGAATTTTATTAGTAACGCTTCTACAATTAATGGTTAATTGATTATAATAGTTGCAATGGTAATTGTTGGTATTACTAAAAGAAAAACAACGAGGACGTGACATCATTCGGGACAAAAATTATTTAGTCTTTTTAGTTTTCCACATGTATTCGAAAACAGGAAGTGTTCTATCGGTATAAGATATTTTTAAGTTTATTATGGGATAATGCTCCGGCCGTTGGCTACGGCGGATCGTGTGATCGAAAACTGATCTACGAACAATCATAAATTTACACGAAACTCGAGAGGGTTCGCGGCATTTCTACTACGATGATGCTCGACATGTATCTCTCGGCCACATGTTGCAAGAAGCTTATCTTCTGGTTGTCGAATGTTGGAAAATAGTACATTTCCTTTTTTTTTAATTTTATTAGTAACAGCTGTGCAAGCTAGAGAAAGATGAAACTCTGGGAAAAATAATTTTTGTTAGAACTAAAAACGTCCCACGTTACACCTCCCCCCTTTAAAATTGATTTCGGGGTGAAAAGATTCTCAAGAAATCAATTCAAATATACAAAAGTTTAAGATATACTTAACAAATACCATTGTTGAAACTTGAATGCTTAAACGTATATTTTATATATAATCAAAATATTTCACAATTAAAATTTTCTTAGGTCTATTCGGAAAGTATTTGTCTTTGTTCGGTCATTTTTTGTAAACACTCACTCATAAGAAACAAATTTAAAATCGCACTTAAATTAGCGAACATTACACTTATTAGTTCTTATTATTATAAAAGTTAACATAACTGTCATAAATTCTTCTTGTTGACTGTATTTTTCTTGAACATCATTGTTGTAGACTTTCGTGAATAAGAGCTTTCATTGTATGACCACCATATTTTTCTTCTTGCGATTGCGTTAATTACAAGAATGAATAGTTTAGTTCCTTATTTGGCTTTAAAAACCAAACTCCACTGTAGCACAGTTGCCTTAATGTAATTTAATCTGATGTAATGAATATGGAGAGATCAGATTTTGAAAACAATTCAAATACTGACTGAATGTCTTCGATGTCCAATTGTTGAAAACATTTTAACAAATTTCACCAAAGAAATGAAATTCTAAATTGATTTAGGAAAATTGAAGAATATATTTTCCTTTGGAGACGTCATCTCTAACTGTTGTGTTGTTACACCGATCGAAAATAAACATGATTATCGGTAACCTTATTTTTGAAGTTGATATGGATGTTCGATTCGATTTTGCGGTAAATATCCTATCAAACATGGATTACCTTTATGACTAATGATCAATATAATTGCTCAGAATTGAAATTTGACTTCAATCTTGATTCTTCACTCTAATATGGATGTGGATCGAGTTTGGACGTTGAAATCCAGCTTCCTATTCGATTCGATGATCGGAATCGATATAATTATTTCTATTCTATCCAGTACAGATGTGAAGTCTCCGTAATGCATTTGGCAGTTCATCACTAGCTTCCATTCATGGTGTGGTAATATGGGTAATTGAAAAGATATTGTTCGATATTTTTGTTTAATTAAAGCAGATGATCTCTCTTCTTTGGCAACATACCTTAGTTGGTCCGCGATGTAGAGAGACGATGTAAATGTCTATTATGATTGCAGTTCATTTTGTTGAGTAAGCCTTGGGCCTACACGCAGCGGTAGAATGATTAAGGTATTGAACCTAAATTAAATTTCATTCGTTCTTGATATAGAATACGTATTGTATTTTCCGAATTTCTGGGATGATAGCTGTTGGAACTCACTGGTACACGTTCGCATTATTCATTTTAATATTTGCTTCAGATATATCTTATTTTGGTGAACACAATTACTAGCTCATTCATCAATATTCACATTTTATTGATGATGGGTCGATGTGGCCATCTTCTTCTTAGTACAACACATTTCACATTTTTAACAATTATTTTATATGCATACACAAGTCAAGTTATAAACAACGCTATTACAATAATTGCTCGAGGATAATCAAATAAGTAACTTTAAGATAATCAATTATTAATGTACTACATCTTACAATCAAGAATTATAAAAAAAAATCTCTAAAATATCAATGGTTCGTTGCTCGACATTTTGCAGATAAATTGTTTACTCTCCTTTCCTTTTATAATTGGTCAACCTATATTAACAAAGACAAAAATTACATTAGAGAAATCATTAATTATGACGGAGTCTTAAATCTGACTCCTTATGGTAGTAGGGATAAGACGATCCATCGAGACGATCTTTTCCTTCCTCCCAATTCGTATTTTAACATTTTTATCATTAAATACTTCTAAGATACAGTAAGGTCCTTCTTGTAAATCACCTAGTTTACCAGACTTTAGACCTTTTCTTAAAAATACGTAGTTCCCTGCGATAAAATCGACAGGGTGAAGTCTTTGATCGTAATAGATCTTGGACTTCTCTTTCGCGGCTTGTAGATTATCGCGTGCGTCATGGTGTAGGGCATCTAATCGAACTAACAATTTTATCAAGTAATTATCATAAGTTTCAATCCGTTCATGTCGAGGAAGTGATCGACTTGAAGGAATTATAGGGTTTTTTCCGTAAACTAACTCGAATGGCGTTCTCTTTGTACCTTCGTGAACATTGGAATTATAAGAGAACATTGCAAATTCTACCCAGTTATCCCATTCGCTATCTTTATTTGCAAATTGACGCAAGTACTCTACGAGAGTTGTGTGGGATCTTTCTAACGAACCATTAGTTTGGGGGTGAAACGCAGTGGTTTTTAATTGACGAATACGAAGTCGTTTAGCTAATAATTTGATTAATTTGGACAAGAAATTCGAGCCTTGGTCGGTTAGAACTATTTTGGGGGGGTCCAAATACGCATATTAAACGTTTCAAAAATGCGTCCGCGACGGTAGAAGCTGTTGCATCAGGTAATGGGACTCCGATGAAATATTTTGTCAGTAGACATTGCATCATGAGAATCCATCGATTTCCGCCTTCTGTCGGCGGTAGAGGTCCAACCAGATCGAGAGCTACCTTTTCAAAAGCTGTGCCTGGAGTATCCGTAATAGCCATTGGCATTCGTGTTTTGACGCGAATAATTTTTTTTAATTTGCACTGTAGGCATTGTTCAATGTAAGCTTGAACGTCTTCTTTCATGTTTTCCCATTGATAATTAAATCTTAATAAACTATACGTTTTATTCACGCCCTTGTGTCCTCCTACTATCGAATTATGTGCTTCCTTAATGAGATCAAAACGCTCAGACATAGGGGGTTGTTTCACAAATCCTAAACATATATATATCTTAGTGTCGATGGAGCGCAATCGATTTACCAATATATCTTGCATCTTATTCCAAAGAGTAGGATCTGAGAAATCGATACGCGGAATACTTAAACTTTGAATTTCATATAAGTGTAACAATTCTTTTAGCTGTTTACTACATAAATTTAATATTGCAAAGACTTTACTTATATTGATTCCGGTCGATATCTGCGGTAAATAAATCCCGAAATAGCGCTTACTTCCAATTTTCAATGATTTAACCGTACCAACTGTATTGGGACCAAAATCAGTTAAATTCCGTTTCTTTCCATAGTCTTCTGTATCAGTTCCAATAGGTTTTCCATTTTCATCGAAGAAAAATACGCAATTATCCTTTCGCATTATTAAATTGTCACGAGTTTCAAAAATATTTCTTCCCGATAGTAGTTTCTCGATGGGATTTCGTTCATCTTCTTCGTCACTTGCTGGCTCGGAATGACATTCAATTTCGTCACTAACATCATCGTCTGGACAATCAACTTGATCGGTGTTATAGCCAGAGAGAATGTTTTCTTCTGTAGATGATGTTTCTGAGAGAGCATCATCTTGGATATTGGATGATGCTTCGATAGATTCAGTCTCAAAGGTTTGAGACATAGGTGATTCGAAAAATGGATTTTCATTAGTTACTATATTGTCTGATGAGGCTGGAGTTTCATGAGGTGAATCTACTGTTGGTTGTAATGTGTTCCTTTCGAGCTTTTTCGTTTTCTTCTGTTCTTTTCTTATTAGTTGCTTCCGATATTGCTGTCCTTCAATGGTAGGTTTTGAGATTCGTTGCGAACGTCTAGTTGGTGGTTCATGGGTTAGCTTGTGAATTATGCCATTCCCATAATAATTATCTTCTGCGACAAGGAATTGTTTTGAATCTGTATTGACTTCAATTGGCAAATTGGTAGAATTCTCGAAGGTATTTGTATTCACAGGGTTGCGTGATAGGGCATCAGCATTCGCATTCTTCTTTCCTGCTTTATAAACGATATCAAAAGCATGTTCTTCCAATTTCAAACGCCATCGTGTAAGTCTCGACGTAGGGTCCTTTGAAGTCCTCATCCATACTAATGGTTGATGATCTGTGACGATAGTGAATTTTTGTCCGTACAAGTATGGTCTAAAATGTTGGACACAAAATATAATAGCAACGCTTCCTTCTCATAAGTTGAATAATTCCTCTCGGCTGCATTCAATATTCTTGATACATAGGCACATGGTCGATCTGATCCTATTGGCCCTTGACTTAAAATTCCGCCTATTGCATAGCCACTTGCATCTGTATTGACTACGAAAGGTTTTTCAAAATCCGGATATTGTAACACCGGTTCTTCGCATAGTTTTCGACGGAGAGTGTCGAACGCGGATTGTTGCAATTCGGTCCATTCGAATTCTCGATCTTTTTCTAACAATTTAGTCAGTGGTTTTGATTTTAGCGTATTTATCGATGAATCTGCGATAGTATCCAGTTAAACCTAAGAATTCTCGTATTCCCTTGACGTTCTTAGGTTGCGGGAATTTTTCGACTGCTTCGAGTTTTTTAGGATCTGGTTTCAATCCGTCTTGTATAATGAGATGTCCGAGATAGGTGACTTCGTGCCTCAAAAACTCGCACTTGTCAGCTTGTAGTTGAAGGTTTGCTTCACGTAACCGATGTATTAAATTAAGAAATTTCTTGCGATGTTCTGTCAAAGTTTTTGCGTATATCACTACGTCGTCTAAGTATACGAACAGCTCTATTCCTTGTAATCCGGATAATACTACATTCATTAAGTTCATAAAAGTAGCAGGAGCATTCTTGAGTCCGAATGGCATTCTGGCAAATTCCCAGTGTCCATGATCCGTGGAGAATGCGGTTTTGTGTTGGTCCTTTTTACTCATAGGAATTTGATGAAATCCTGAGGCAAGGTCAAAAATGGAGAAGTATTGTGCTCCTCCCAATTGATCCAGTATTTCGGAAATGTTTGGCAACGGGTACGCATTTCCAATCGTTTTCTCGTTTAGTGCCCTGAAGTCCAGTACCAATCTCCAGCGTTTATTTCCTTGACTGTCTTCTTTCTTAGGGACAATCCAAATAGGCGTGTTATAAGGTGATTGTGACGGTTGAATAATATTATTAGTTAATAACTCTTCTACTTGTCGATTTATTTCTCCTCGCAAATTTCTTGGGAAACGATACTGACGTTTATAAATGGGTTCTTCGTCAGTAGTACGGATTTCATGTTGTGTGATGTGCGTGGATTGCAGTTGTTCTCCCGGGATATAGAATCTGTCTGCACTTTCTTTTAATAACAGATCTACTTCTTCTCGTTCTTCAACATTCAAATGATCTAAGCGGAATAATTCCTTGATTTTTTTATATCTTGAATCTTCTTGAATGCTGTATATCTTAGAGGGGTGTATTTTCAATCTGGACAATTTTCTGCGACGAGTGATACGTTTCTGTTCAACCAATTCTGTTTGTGTTGGTTGAGTTTCCTGAACTTCTTGTAATTCTACTTCAGTACGTGAATATGGATATGGTTTATCTGTTGTGTTAACTATCGGCACATAAGCTTTGCCATCGTGGTTTTCTGTTAACCCATTTCCCATAAATATTCCTTCGGGTAATTTTAAAAGTGGCATATCCACATGTGATTTTAGTATTTTTGACGTGAACATATACAATTTGTCGAGAACGCGGAGATATAACAAAAACTGGAGGGTGTGAATAGAATGGACACTTATTTTCGCCAACTTCTAAAAGTTGTTCTTCCCAATTAATCTTTGCCTTATATTTTGATAAGAATGAAGTTCCTAATAGGCCATCTTGATATATGGGAAAATCATCGGGTACTACATGAAAATCGACGCGATTACCTAAAATATTCATAGTGACGCTCCCCATGGTAGGTACCAATTGTGGAGATATTCCTAATAGTTGTAAAATATGAGTTTTGTCGATTATTTCTTTATCTATAAATCTCTGTTTAATTATACAAGGCCCAGCTCCCGAATCTATAAGAAACAATGTAGGATCAGGACAATTTAATTGAACGGAAGGCGATTCGCGTTCTATAGGTAATTTGACTGATCGTATGGTTCCTCTTCTATGGCATATTGCATCGTTCGTATTGGAGCACGATTTAATGGTTGAAATTGAACTGCCTCCCGATGTGGGAGGCTCCGGAAGTTTCCCGATTTTTGCTGAATATTATAGGAAGCTTGACGATTTCGTGCGAAACAGAATTCAACGGTATGACCTGCCTTTTTACAGAAACTGCAAATTTCTCTTATCGATTCTTGCTGTTTGGGAATTTGGAAGCATCGGGCTGCAGTATGCCCGGTTCGATTGCAGTATTGACAGCGTGGGGCCTGTTGTTCTTTTATTCGCGGGCAATCTCTAGCGGTATGACCTCGCTGGGTACAATATTGACAGGGCATACTATTTCGACAATCTTGCAGAATGTGTCCTGTTTTACCGCATCCTTGACAATTCGGTTGAACTACCCGAACGGGAGCTCTGTACTGACAATCTCGTGCCACGTGTCCCGTTCTACGACAAAGATCGCATATGTGGGTTCCCGATCTGTTGCGACATTCCCTGGTTGTATGCCCAGATTTGTTACAATATTGACACCTTTGTCCTTTAGGGCGACAATCTCGTGCGAGGTGTCCGGTTCGATCGCATAATTGGCATCTTGAACGATTTTCCGTGTTTTCTCGTTTTTCACATGTTTTTGCCGTATGTTGGGTACTGTCACATAATTGGCATCGTTTGGGTTCTTTAGATAATAAAGGACACTCTAACGTTGCGTGTACGGTGCTTTTGCAAATATCGCAATTCGTAAGTGGAGAATTCTGTTGTATGATTAATCGTTTACGATTCTCTAACTGAATTTCGATTTTAATTGCTTCCGGACCGGCTAAATTTAAATCTACTCGTTCCGTCATTCGATTATTAATTTCGGGGTGTAATCCTAATACAAAAGCCTTACAACAGGCAACTTCAAGTTCTTTAATTTTTTCGTCTGACAAATCTATGTTTGACCCTTGCTTATACGCTTCTTTTAGACGGTATCCGATTGCTCGGGCACGATTAAAGTAACTTGTGGCACCTTCAGAACCCCCTTGACATAACAGGGCTAATTCACCATACACTTCTAGCGTAGAAGTGTGGGAACCATGAATCCCTTTTAAAACAATTAACATCTCGGATATAGTATCGGGGTCCTTGCCAAGCATAGTACGATATGCTTCACCTTTTAATCTGGCAAGAGTCAGTTTAGTAAGTGCGCGTTCTGCTGCGTCGGGGATCATTTTTAAGGCGTTATTACAAGCTGTCGCGAATTCCGTATATGTATATCCGTCCCTAGACCCGGAAAATATGGGTATTGTATCAGCTGCATCGCGGACACTTAAATATTGATTACTTGCCATCTCGGAGGTGATAAAATCGTATTTAATAGTAGATGCCGAAAAAAGGGAAAATGAAGACTGGTTTAAATTTTCTAAGTCTTGACTGGAATTATTCGGTTGATATCCGAATGGAGCTGGTTCTATAACAGATTCAAGAACCGAATCCAGGTTAGGCTCGACAAACGCAGGTTTCGTAGGGGAATATAATAAAGTTTTAGTTGCTTGAAATGGGTCTATAGAATTTAGGTTCCGCTGATTCACAATAGGTAAACCCTCTATTAACGCGTTTTTTCTCTCTTCTTCGCTAAGAGTTTTGTATTTATTGCGAGTGAGTTTACCGTCTTCACTCATTTATTACGATTAAAAGGAAAAATGGCTATACTCGTAGTGGGCATACCGATTTCTCGAAAAAGCGTATTTAGGCGGTTTCGCGTTTATTTATTTTAAACGCGGTAAAAACAAGAAAACAACAACTTTTTAAACTCTTTAAATATTCTTTTATTATTTTTCGCTCGTTTTATACGGCGACTTCGCTCTATTTGACGGTTTCGCTCTGTGGCGGCTTCGCGTTTATTATTTTAAACGCGGTAAAAACAAGAAAACAAAAACTTTTTAAACTCTTTAAATAAATTTTTTTATTATTTTTCGCTCGTTTTATACGGCGACTTCGCTCTATTTGGCGGCTTCGCTCTGTGGCGGCTTCGCGTTTATTATTTTAAACGCGGTAAAAACAAGAAACTCTTTTATTTTTAACACTTTTGAAACAATCTTTTATTATCTTTCGCTCGTTTTGCACGGCGACTTCGCTCTATTTGGCGGCTTCGCTCTCTGGCGGCTTCGCGTTTATTTATTTTAAACGCGGTAAAAAACAAGAAAACAAAATACTTTTTTTTTTAAACTCTTTAAATCATTTTTTTATTATTTTTCGCTCGTTTTACACGGCGACTTCGCTCTATTTGGCGGCTTCGCTCTCTGGCGGCTTCGCGTTTATTTATTTTAAACGCGGTAAAAAAAAGAAACTCTTTTATTTTTAACACCTTTGAAACAATCTTTTATTATCTTTCACTCGTTTTGCACGGCGACTTCGCTCTATTTGGCGGCTTCGCTCTCTGGCGGCTTCGCGTTTATTTATTTTAAACGCGGTAAAAAACAAGAAAACAAAATCTTTTTTTAAACACTTTGAAACATTTTTTTATTATTCATCTTCGCTCTATTTGGCGGCTTCGCTCTCTGGCGGCTTCGCGTTTATTTATTTTACGCGGTAAAAAAAAACAAAAAAACAACAATTTTTTTAAAACTCTTTAAATAAAAATTTTTTTATTAATTTTCGCTCGTTTTATACGGCGACTTCGCTCTATTTGGCGGCTTCGCTCTGTGGCGGCTTCGCGTTTATTTATTTTAAACGCGGTAAAAAACACTTCTTTTTAGTCGTTGAAAATTGATTTCTGCGCAACACTGTCAAATACAAAAACTTTTTAGAATTTAATAGAGAGTAAAACGACTTTGCCTTCTAAAAAAAAAGAAAACTTATGGTCCGCATTGGTTAAAACGGAATTCGAAAAGGACTTATGCCCGCGGTATTCGAAACACGTAAACGATATCAAAATTTATTTTCACTGTTTTTTATTTATTTTAGGTTATTTGCGACTTTTCGTTTTTTTTCTTTGTTAAAACACGAGTAATTTTTATTGAGTAATGTGACTGAAAATAAAATAGTTTACATTTATTAAGGGGTTATTTTACTTTGTTTCTCTGGTTCTTATGTTTTACTATTTTTTTTTTTGGTTTTTGGTTATAACTACACTATCACATTATGGGATTTTCACAACACTTTTTGTTCATTTTATATTCGTTTTGCTGAAAGAAAAATTTCATTAAATAAATATATTTTTTCACAATCTCTCTATCCCGATCCTACCGACTGCGCCAAAAATTATGTCCTCTGTTACGTCCAGCGTCGAACACAACGGAGTACAAATAAAAGAAAGAAGTTTTTAAAATTTATAATTCGTCCCTCTTACCTTGGGACGACCGGGATGGTGGAGAAATGGTGAAATAAAATATACAATTATTATTATTATTATTATTATTATAATTTATATTTTAAGTACATTACTAAATATTGGAAGATAGTATGATTTTTGGGAAAGGAAACTAGGGAATAATTGATTTGGGGTTCAATTAATTAACAAAAAAAAACGTGGTTAGATTGATACTTTAAAGTTGGTACCTTAACGAGGAAGCATCCAACTTCAAGTATTTGTTTCTAATCAAGAAAAAAGAAATAAGAAAAGAAAATCCTTTTTGTTTCAATACCTCGAGGTTGGTACCTTGACGACGAAGCGTCCAACCTCAAGCCTTTGAAAATAGGATTGGTTTTTAAAAAAAATCGAATGAATCGAAAAAGTCTTTAATAAGACAACAAAATTAAGAATAGAACAAGTCTTTAATTCAATACCTCGAGGTTGGTACCTTGACGACGAAGCGTCCAACCTCAAGCCTTTGAATTAATTTGGAAGAATTTTGTTTAAATAATTAATTTAATACTCGAAGTTGGTACCATAACTAGAAGCATCCAACCTCAAGTTTTTAAATTAATTTGGATTAAGGAAAAGGAAAGAAAAAAAAAAAAGGAATTATCCTGGAAATCAAAAATGGTAAACAAAATTGTATAATTATAAGAAAAAAATTAAAATAAAACGAAACTTACTTCAAACTGTCGACTCTCGGACTGTCGACTATCGGACTAAACTTTTTAAGTAAACTTTTAACTCAACCTTTTAACTGAAACTTTTGAACTGGCTTTTGAAAATAGGTTTTCCTAAATCGTCACCTCGGTTAGAGCTCTAGGACTTCTCCCTCTATATGCTCATGAGATGAGAGTCAAAAATTGTCTATGTCAAGATTGGACGATAGAGAAAAAGGGGCAGGGCTTATGCCCGGAAAAGTGGGGAAAAGTGGATATGATGTATACTATCTTCCCTTACAATATAATATTATAAACTTATATCTAAACGCAATAATAATAAGTAGTTAATATACAATAATAATATTACGTGGATTACATATTCGCAATTGATGATATATGCATTGCGGAATACTCCAATTACTTATTATTTATAATCATAATTGTTATTAAATTAATACCGTTAAAAAGGTATTAAATTGAATAAGATATACTTCTAAACTTATTGACATAAATCTAATTGTACGCTGACAATGAATTTTATTAGTAACGCTTCTACAATTAATGGTTAATTGATTATAATAGTTGCAATGGTAATTGTTGGTATTACTAAAAGAAAAACAACGAGGACGTGACATCATTCGGGACAAAAATTATTTAGTCTTTTTAGTTTTCCACATGTATTCGACAACAGGAAGTGTTCTATCGGTATAAGATATTTTTAAGTTTATTATGGGATAATGCTCCGGCCGTTGGCTACGGCGGATCGTATGATCGAAAACTGATCTACGAACAATCATAAATTTACACGAAACTCGAGAGGGTTCGCGGCATTTCTACTACGATGATGCTCGACATGTATCTCTCGGCCACATGTTGCAAGAAGCTTATCTTCTGGTTGTCGAATGTTGGAAAATAGTACATTTCCTTTTTTTTTAATTTTATTAGTAACAGCTGTGCAAGCTAGAGAAAGATGAAACTCTGGGAAAAATAATTTTTGTTAGAACTAAAAACGTCCCACGCTACAGCTGTTCCGGGACTTTTGGATCACCCTGTATGTTTTAATATAAAGGATTACGAATATGCCAAAAAATGTTCTTTTTGAAGTTTTGAATACCTTTTTTAGCGCAAATGTCGTCAATTTTTAATACTTTTATGAGAATGGCGTCAAAACTGTTACTCATTTGTTTGCTTCATTCATTTGGATTTGGTCGAAAATGTTACTGGGTGGTTTCTGGGGTCGCTAATTACGAATTTCAAGTGGCTTTTTCAACATTCAAAATGGGGGAGGTAATATGGCGGACGTTTTTCAAAAATATTTCTCGTATTCGCTCAAAATTGGTATTAAAGTATTATTGGGATCGCTGATTATGAATACGAAGTTTCTTTTTGAAAATTCAAAATAGCGGATCCAATATGGACGATTTTTAAAAATCTGTATACTATTCGCTCAAAATTCTTATAAGAAGTAATAGGGGTCGCTGGTTATGAATTTTAAATAAAAATTAATAAATACAAAAAAATACAAAAAAAAATACAAAAAATGGGACACGAAATCCTACCATTGCAGTCTGTTCGCGGCGTGCTCTGGGTAGACAATTTTTTTTAGTGAATGAAAGCAGGTGATTATTTTTGAAAACCAGTAACCCTCTAGTCACAAGTTTGAGCAGTACACAATATTGATACAGATATTTGTAAAAATCGTCCGCCATATTGGCTCCGTCATTCAAAAGTTAAAAAAAACACTTTAAATTCATAACCAGCGACCCCAATTACCCCTTATACGAATTTTGAGCGAATACGATAAATATTTTTTTAACTCGTCCGCCATATTGGATCCGCCAATTTGAATGTTCAAAAAGCAACTTCAAATTTGTAATCAGCGACTCCAGAAACCCTCCCGTAACAATTTTCGACCAAATCCAATGATGTTTGACGCAAAAAAATGAGTGAAAGTTTTGACGCCATTCTCACAAAAGTATTAGAAACTGACGACATTGGCACTAAAAAAAAAAACTATTCAAAAATTAAAAAAAAAATTTTTTTAATTAATAAGAAATTAAAAAATTTTTTTGACATATACGTGTTCCTTGCCATTAAAACATATAATTATTATGGTTTCCTAAACTTCAATACGTCTACAAACTTTGCAAAGCGAGTTTAAGTAGGACCGCCATTTCTACTACTTTCGTCGCTTTTGTCACCGACGCTCGACGCCATTTGGAACGCCTCGCCGCTGAAGTGGTTAAGGAATAAAAAACTCGTCACGGGGTCGAAGTTTCTGAGCTAACGAGGCACCACTCCAACACTAGTTCTATTTTAAATTAATATAAGTGCTCTTAGCCAAACGGTTGAACAGTGTGTGTCATGGCAAGGGATAGCAGCGGGTCAGTGGAGTTCATGTTTTTTCCACAAGGAGACAAGCGTTCGCAAGTTTATTTGATGACGTCGATGTTTTGGATTGGTCCACTTGAGAAATTTTGCCCCATATGTCATACTTAAAGCGAGCGTCAAATATTTCCAAAGCGGCAGACAGCAATGAATTATTGTTGTTATTTCAGGGCTGTTATAAACTACTTAAAAATAGTAAAACTGTGAATTTTAATAATTCTGATAATTTTTTTAATTAAAAACGAGTGCAAGAATACACTTTTTGTATTCTTGTTTAATAGTATTTTTAAATTTAGGTTGTATAAAATATGAAGAATTTTATCATTTTTAACGAAATCTTTTACCTGATGATAAAAATATATATCGCTGAGTTGCACCAGAGTCATAAATCAAACAAAATTTAATTGTATACATGAAAAAAGATGATTTTTTAGAATTTCCAAAAAGTGAACAATTTTTTTTAGAGTGATTTTAACCGATACGATAATTATCCGAATTAAGAACATGGGAGAAATATAATTTTTATATTCTCTCATATTAATTTTTATTTTGTTAATATGCTAATTTATTAAATAACAAAAAAATTTACAATAATTAGTTATAAAAAACTATAGAACCAGTAACTGAAAGTATAATTGAATTATGTTTCTATAAATATTAGGTATAATATTTAAAATAATTTTAAGATATTTACATTTCAAAAATAGAATAAAAACTTTAGAAAGAATAAACATTTAAATTATTATTATTGTACAAAATTTGCACATTTATTTTTTATTCTTAATATAATTAAAAAATTGGAAATATGAACTGTTCTGATATCATTTTCACTGTGGTATTTATGATGAAAGCCCCCGAAAAAAAGAGTTATGAAACACCAAGCGCATAACATATAAACCACGTACATTTACATAATTTTTTCAATGCTTCAATTTCAATAAATTCCGCACTGTCATTCATAAATATGTCACAGTTTTTTTAACTGTTTGCAAGCATACCATGTACAATCTATTATATTTCCAAAGACGTGGGACGATAATTAGAGAATTGGAAAAGTACAGTCTTTTTGTGGTTCACTGGAATATGAAGTATTTTGTAATTTTTTTATTGTATAAATGCGTATAAAACATACCGCAAGGCTTTATTAGTGGCTTACACTTGGATTGAATAATTATTGAAGCTCAAGCAGATACGCAGTTTTTAGTACTCTGCAGAATTCAACGTTCTTTTCGTGCTCATATTTGAAAGTGTACTTCTTATTTGATGCAGAATAGTTCAAAATAATTTCTGCAATTATTTTTAATTATATATTAGAATTACGGTTACTTTATTAAAATTGTTGTTTACTTTTTGGTAATTCTAAAAATTTAACTTTTTTTCATGTTTACAATAAACTTCGTTTGATTTTTGTTACTGGTGCAACCCCGCGCTGTCTACATTTTTATTGTCAGGTAAAATATCTAATTACAATAGTATATAATGCAACGAGTGCGTAACTTCACGCACTGCACTAGTCGCATACGATATTTTATGCACAGATTTTCTATGCGTGAAATAGCGAAATTCAGTGCGTGAAGTGGATAGAATGCGTGAAGTTTATTTCACGCACGACACTCACTTCACGCACGAAATTTCTACTTCACGCACGGAAAATATGTGCATAATAGTATATTTCAATACAAGTTGGTAAAAGTTTTTTATAAAACATTTTCGCACATGTGCCGAACGATATTTTTCGAAGTGAGCGCACGGAAAATGCGTCCGAAAAAATATCAAAAGTGTGGAAATAGTATTTTACCTCCCTCGTTGAGTAATATACTATTCCCGCCCGCGATGTCGAAAAATTACAAAATTCTATATATTTTATAGTGTTAATTTAAAAATACTATAAAACAAGAACACAAAAAGTATATTTTTCTTATTGTTTTCATAATTATTAAAATAAACAATTTTATTATTTCTAAATAGTTTCTAACAAACCCTGTAATAACAATAATAAATCTTACTGCGAAGATCCGAAAAAAAAATCGCTATACATATACCGCCTGAGCTGTCTGCGGTTTCGAATTGGACGTTTGCTCCACAAGGGTGATATGCCGAGAAATATCAAAGGCATTTTTCTCGAAAACGGATGAACAATGCGACGAGTGGATTTCTGAGAATTAAACGGCTCTGCATATTACAATATGCAAGGTTTTATTAAAATCAAAGATCATCTCCCTGAGGTCCCCCATGGTTGTAAAATATTTTAATTATATGATATGTCTCTAAATTATAACATTATTCATAAATCAACATTAATTTGCTCGTAAATCAATTGTTGCGCTAGTGTACAGTTTTTGGTTGATATATGCAATTACAATCGCTGCGGCTGATTATTAATGAAATATAAAATAAGAATTATGGTGAGTAATTAGGTATACGAATATTTCAGAAAACTACAAACGGAATGTCAAAAGTTATGAGTCGAAAACGTAATTATTTTTTCATCACACTCGGACGAAAGCAGCAACTTTCCTCCTTGTCATGAAGAAAAATCGTATACTTCTCTCGGGAAATAAAAAAGAATGCCTCAGACTACATGTTTTTCACCCTCGGCTTCACCTAAGGGTAAAAATTACACGCAGTCTGAGGCATTCTTTATTTTACGTCCCTTGGTGAGTAATATATTATTTCTTCCCTGCTTGAATGGCTACTAAATGAAACTGATCCAGAGGCAAGACATTTGAATGATTGTCACTTCTTGGATACGGATCTAATTCTCGATCTTATTTCTTACAAATGCCCACCTTCTACGATAGATATGTTTTTTACCCAAAGACAAGAAACCTATTAACAAAAATGAATGATAAAGATGAACGTATAAAAGTATGTCAAAAGGCATGAAGCTGTTAAGTTTATATTCTTGAAATTGTTATGCATACCTTTTTTACGAATCAATTGTTGAAATTCTTGTATTGCTTTACACCCAGTATCGAGTCTTTGTTTTATGTTTCTGAAAATAGTGATGCCCATTTCAGATAATATGATAGCAAGTTCCATTTGTACTAAATGTAATATAAATTATTTAATAGTTCCCCAATTTAATATCAGCAATAAATTGTATTAAATAAAAATGTTACAGGGTTTCGTAAGTGTTCATATAACTTGTTACTTAAATTTAGTATTCGCAGATCCATTATTATTAAAACCGGTCAAATTAATAGTCTTTTAGTGCAGTTTCTCAAATGCCGAATAATCATTCTAATTTCAATGTCGTGCGTGTGGACGGAATACATATAGAAATAGATAGTTTATATATTTTCGTCTTATTTAATGCATCCTAAAATTCTTGAAAATTCTATATCTATTGTCTATCAAATTAAGCATTTTTTGGAACAATTTTCTAACCGCTTAATAATAAAAATAAAAATAATAAGAAAGTTGACCATTATCTACATTGTTCAAGAGAATACTCAAGTTAACATTGAAAAACTAAATTATCTTCAATCGTAAGTACTTTTGTCGTTTAGTTTCGATTCTTTCTTCAGTTTTAATTTACCATAATTTTGGAATTGTTCGTCGACTGGATGTCAATACCATGTGAGTAAATTACAAAAATTAATTTGGTTTAAATGTAATACATTTTTTATTTATTCGTTTGTCAATGTTGGTATACATATTATTATATTACATTCCTCGTAGAAGTTATATTGTCATATTAACGATTCAAAGGAATTTTTACAATTCACTCAAATCATATAATCATCAATAATTGTAAACAATAATGGGATAAGTTTCCTGGCTATCCTTTAAAACTTATAACAATAACGAAGGATTTGCTCGTAGTAGATACATTTAAAACTCGAATATATCAATCTTTTACTAACAGTAAGCCTAAATTAACTACCAACAAAGTGTAATAAAATTTAAATGTACAACTGTATTTCACACAGTTTCTAGATAGCAATATATTTTTGCGTTCATAGACTTTATAATATTTTGTGATTATTATTAATGCATATTAAACTGAAATTATTTCATTTCATTGGGTTGTTTTTCACAAGGCAAATTCTATATTCATGTGTACGGTAGTGATTATGGAAATTGTACCTCATAACGTACAACAGCTTTGTTTATTAATTCATATGTAGTGCATGGTAAAAGTAACTATGGGTTTGTATAGTGAGATTTTTATTATTTGAAGCTGCTCTTATAATTTTCCTTCCTGATATTATTTTATATTAACAATTTAAAAATTATAATTTCTTCTATCTTATCCCATACAGACATGTATACATTATAGAAAACTGTGTATATCTGAAGGAAAATCATTTAAACTATAGACTGGAAACTCCCATAAACATTTTTATTTTGTTACGCGGAATTAGTGTTACAAATCTTAATGCACTTTATGGTCTGCTAATATGTTAGTAGAACAGACAAAATATTATAAATTCAATTTAGTTTTAGGCCAGATTTCCAATACGCTTTTTAAGTAAATACCTTTAACAACCTTCAAACATTATACGCATTTCCTAGCATTATCAATCTGCTCGAAAATGTCATTTATAATAGTTATGCAATGTTCATGAAAAGCATGAAATTATAATTCGTTCCATCATTTTGAACAGAGTCAGTTGTTCGTGCTTACAGTACTTTTCTTTTAAGTCAGTTTCCTTAAATTTTCGGGAGGGAAAGAATATGTATTAATCAGTAATGCTTTACAGATGATGTGAGAGCTGAGAAAGTAAACAAAATACACAACAACAATTCGTTGTATCAATTATCCCTGGACGTCAAACACACCAACAAATGCACAGATGTTACGAAGTCACCCACGGCCGATTTGCAAGATTTTAGTCTTTCAAACAAATTTTCTAAATATGAAGAACAAGAGCAAGCAGATATAAGGAAGTACAGACGGTGGCCTACTGACAAGGCTTATTTTATATCTAAGGAGCTTCTCATGACAGAGCGAACTTATAAAAAGGATCTCAACGTTATTAATGTTGTAAGAATTACTTAATTATTACCTTAAATAATATGTGACTTTGTACAAATTTTTTTAAATGCGTCTTATGAAAACATTGATATTTAAAACATAACTTTTCAATGTCGAATCAAAGAAATATGACACTCTACTCTAGAATATTATGGACATATTTAGATCGTTATAAGATCGGTATGGATATTTTAAAAATTAAATGTTGATTGATCGAGTATATTCACACAAGTACAGAACTATAATAACTGTAATTAAAAATTAAATATTCATAATACCACTCAATTTAGTTATTGGCAATTAGAACTGGGATTGGGAAAATTAAAACTGATCTTTTGCAAAATTACGATTGTAATGTCTATAAGATACGACCAAATATTTGATGCTAACAACGGCTTAGTGCGATATAGAAATATTCTGCTGGTTGTGCGTACTCAATGTGAAGTGGAAATAAGCTGAATACTACTGCATAGGATGAAATTTCCCATATAATAAAAATATGCACTGTTATCGCAAAGTGATATAATAAATGCAGTTTGTAGAACTATATTCGAGAAGAGCCAGTAGAGTGTTTTAGACGACTGAAAAAATGAATTCGTTGAGTAATATCTGAAATATACCACAAATCTCGAGAGCGGTTTTAATTCCTTCTAAATGAGCCTTAACTACCTGCCCCTATTATATCATATGGTATTAAAATGATTACATGCCATAATATTAAAAATATATAATATTATGGCAAAAAATATTATTGTAAGTAATATTATTGCAAAAAATATTATTGTGAACAATATTTTTTTAAATATTATTGTAAAGAGTATTTAAATTCTCGCATACATTACTTTGGATACATTAAGAACAGATATTATAAGATTAGAAATATAGTTTATTGAAAATAAATTTAATATTGTACATATAATTTGACATTATAAGCAATGCCTCGTAAGGATTCAATTATATCGCAATCTTCGCACCATGACCGGACTAATTCTCGTAAACGTTCGTCATAATTAGGACCTAACCTAACATAACCTAACCTAACCTACACTGAAAAAAATTTCGATGTATTTTTTCTACGTATCACGTTGGAAATAAATCAATTCACGCGTAACGTAGTAAAAGTACAAGCCGTATGTAAAATAACATGGTGTTACATTGTAGATATGCAAGTAGTATGTAAACAAGAATTATAAAAATTCGGCCATTTTTACTATTTTTATGTTTATTTCAGAATTAATGTATTAATGTTTCACACTGCGTGTGCTTACATAGACTTCCGGTTACATTTCACATTCACATTACATTTACATTTCCTCGTATCACTTACATTGATCTGTGTACATTTCTGCTTATTTATCAACTCTTTGCATTTCTCTCTCTCTCTCTCTCTCTCTCTCTCTCTCTCTCTCTCTCTCTCCGTACTCTGTCTATCATTACCATCCATTTGTGCCCCCTTCCATCCTCATTCATTACATCCATATCACTACTTAATTTCTCACTTATAAACGCACATTCTACCCTCAGGTGATCCACTTGCTCTCTCGCTTTTCCACATAGTCTACACAGCCTCTTTTCCTCATCCAGCCGATATTTATTGCCTCTTTCCTCATTCCCACACCGCCACCTTGCAATCCTCTCCATCTTTTCCCCTTCATTCCTTTTACACGTTCTTATATATTTTGGTACTCCTAGTACCCTCTCGTGGTTTCGACATTGTCTCGATCCTCTTACTTGTTCTCCTCTCTCTTGCTCATCTACCTCCACATGCCTACCCCTTAATATCTCCCATCTATTCTCTTCATATTCCCTCAAGGCTATTTCACTCATTCCCCCCTACCACAAATAATTCCTTCTTTCTATACTTTCTCTTCCCCACTCGCTCATCTCCTTGTTCTTCTCGTCCCTTCTCCTCTCCTCCATACACTTCTTTCCGATTTCTCCCCCCTCCCCCTTCTCTAACCTTTCTTCATACTTCCCTGCCCTCCATCCTGTCTCCACCCATAACTTATTTCTCTTCAACTCCTCCCTGGCTATGTATCCCGGTGTTGTTCTTTCCACTCCCATCACCCATTTAAGGTACTTTTCCTGCAAGGCCTCTACTTCTGGCCACCGCCTGTACCCCCATATTTCCACCCCGTAGTATAATATTCCTTTCACTATGCTGTCGAACAGTTTTAACCTCCATTTCACATACCCTTTGAATTTCCTCTCTCCGTAGCTCCAAACCCACCCCATAGCCACCCTCGCCCTTCTCAACCTTTCTCTTACATGTTCTTTTTCTCCCCCATACCTCGTGAGTGTATATCCTAGATATTTATATTCTTTAACTTCCTCTATTCTTTGTTCCCCCCCCCCCCACCACCAAAACCTTTCTTTCTCCCTACCCCCTCTATTTCTGAATACCATAACCTTCGATTTCTCTACGCTCAACGCCAGCCTTTTCGTCTCCACATATCTTTTTACTCCCCTAATCATGTCTCTCAGCCCTTCCTCCTCTTCCGCTACCACCACTACATCATCTGCATACTCCAATGTCCACACTTTATCCTTCCCTACCGTTACTCCTCCTCTTCCCTTTTTCATCTCTTGCTCAATATCCGCTATATATATATATTAAAAAGTGTCGGGCTTAAAGGGCAACCCTGCCTTACCCCTTTTTCTACCCAAAATTCTTTTGATATCTCCTCTCCTACCTTCACCACACACCTCGTTTCTTCGTATATCTCTCTTACCCTGTCTATCATCGCTTCACTGACACCTCTTCTTCCCATCATTTCCCACAACACCTCTCTGTCTAATTTATCGAAAGCTGCCCTCAAATCCATAAAGAATGCCCACACTTTCTTCTTATCCTTCAGTCTTTTACCTATTACATGCTTCAGAATCTTCACGTTCTCCATTGTCCCTCTTCCTTTCCTAAATCCCGCCTGCGTCCTGCCCCATCATCCACTCTCATCTAACTCTTTCACTAACCTTTTATTCAGGATGCTTGCGTATATCTTGTATCCCGTATTTGTTAACGTCACCCCTCTGTAATTTTCCGTTGCATTTTTTCCCCCTCTTTTCCAAATTGGGACCACCATTCCTACTCTCCATTTCTCTGGAAATCCCTCTCCTTCCCATATTCTTCTTAAGACCTTTTCTAACTTCTTGCCAATCTTCTCCCCTCCCTCTTTCCATCCCTCATTTCTGATTCCGTCTACTCCTGCCGCCTTTCCCTTTTTTGACCTCTTTATCTCTTCCTCTCTTATTCCCTCATCTTTTTTTCTATCTACTACTTTCCTCCCTGTTATTTTTCTATTTTGTACTTCAATTCCTCCTAATACCTCCACGAAATATCTTACCCATTCTTCCATCTTAATTTCCTGGCTCACTCCCTCTCTTCTCTTCCTTACTTTATTTATAAACTTCCAAGCCTCCGCTTCTGTCTTAATTATTTCTACCTCTTTCTCTTCCCTTTTCTTATGGTCTCCTTCTTTCTTCTCGCATATCTCCCTGTACTCCCTCCTACATTTCAGGAATTCTTTCCATTCTTTTGCCTCCCGATTTTTCCTATATACTCTTCTCGCCTTTATCATCCCGTTCTTTTTCTCTTTACACTCCTTGTCCCACCATGGACACCACCCTATCTCTTTTTTCTTCCCCCCTCTCTTATATACCGTTGCCTCCCTAATATTTCTTTCTAATTCCTCCCACTCCTCCATTACCCCTTCCCTTTCCCACTTTATCTTTTCTATTTTTTTCTTAAACTCTCCAATCCCACTCTTCGACCAATCTTGTACCTTAACTTCATTTTTTACTGTTACTTCGTCACTTATGTCCCCGTTCCCCATATCTACTATTATTGGTTGATGATCCGACTCTACCCTTTATATTTCTACCTCTTTCTCTTCCCTTTTCTTATGGTCTCCTTCTTTCTTCTCGCATATCTCCCTGTACTCCCTCCTACATTTCAGGAATTCTTTCCATTCTTTTGCCTCCCGATTTTTCCTATATACTCTTCTCGCCTTTATCATCCCGTTCTTTTTCTCTTTACACTCCTTGTCCCACCATGGACACCACCCTATCTCTTTTTTCTTCCCCCCTCTCTTATATACCGTTGCCTCCCTAATATTTCTTTCTAATTCCTCCCACTCCTCCATTACCCCTTCCCTTTCCCACTTTATCTTTTCTATTTTTTTCTTAAACTCTCCAATCCCACTCTTCGACCAATCTTGTACCTTAACTTCATTTTTTACTGTTACTTCGTCACTTATGTCCCCGTTCCCCATATCTACTATTATTGGTTGATGATCCGACTCTACCCTACACCCAACCTCGAAATTCTCTATACCCTCCCACCCTTTCCAATTTACTATCCCAAAGTCTATCACTGACTTCCCCCCTCCCTTCTCGTATGTCCACTCTCCATCTTTATCTCCCTCTTTCTCCCCATTCAGTACCCACCAACCTCTTTCTTCCATTAATTTGACCAACTCTCTCCCTTGTTTATTCACTACTTCGTCTTTAGATCTCCTCTTTGCTCTCTCGCTCTCCTCTTCTTCTTCTCTTCTCAATTCCCACCCTCCCTCTCTACCTATCCTTGCATTAAAATCCCCATAATCACCAAATTTCCTTCTTCCTCCTCCTCTATTACCTCCTGCAAATTTTGCAATACTTCTAGGCTCCCCTCTTTGTTATATACCGTTATGAATCTCCATCTTTTTTTCTCTAGAATCAATTCTCTTTCTTGAAACCCTTCCTTTTCCTCGTACCTTGTCTCCGTCTCTTTAACCTCCCTTCTCACCCCTGTAATAATCCCCCTTTTGCCCTTCCCTTCTTAGAATCCCTTCTTGCATATTGGCACCTCCACCTCCATCCCTCTGGCATCTTATCTCTCAATTTTTCCCACCCTTTTTCATCTACCCACGTTTCAACTAACCCAATAATTTCAAACTCTTTTAAATACTCCCAAAAATCTTCCTCTTTTCGTTTCAGTCCCGCAACATTCCATACTATCCCTTTTACTCTTCGCTTATTTTTATTTCCCCTTCCCTTTTTCATCTCGCTGCTCCTTTCTTTCACACTCTCATTCTTTTCCATTCGCACACGCATATCCTCACCACTTTTTTCACGCTAATACTCTATACTCCCACTCCCTCTATCATACTCTATCATTCGTTCTTTCTCTTCATTCCACCTATACTCCTTGTTATCTACAAAACATCTGCCATACTCTACATTTGTTCTTTTTCCATTCACTCGCTGCATTCTCGCCCATTGTCTCACTCTCATTTGCATCATTCTTTCCATTTTTGTCAAGTCATCGTCTAAAAATATCTCTTTTCCCTTTAGATGACTTTTCGCTCTCATTATCTTCATTTTGTCTTCAAATTTCTCCAACTTCAATAGCACCGCTTTATTCCCCCCTATAACGAGTGCTTCGTATTTCATATTTTCTCTGTCTATCTCCCCCAGCATCTTTAAGACTTTATTAACCTCGCTTTTTACATTCTCTTCTCTCTCCCCATTTTCACTCACACGTACGCCTCTTATCACCACGTTATGTTTATTTCAGAAAACCATGTGTTTTCTTGTTCTGCATGATCTGAACGTTGAAAATTTAATTGTCGTCGATTACACATCGATTGTAAATTTGCAATATATGACCACGTAATTTTACATACGGCTTGTATTTTTACTACGTTACACGTGAATTGATTTATTTCTAACGTGATACGTAGTAAAATTACATCAACTTTTTTTACAGTGTACAATATATTTATCACAGTAGTATTATGTAGTTGCACATTTTTTATTGTAATATTTTTTACAGTAATATTTTTCACACTAATATTTTGTACAATAATATTTTTCACAATAATATTTTTCACAATAATATTTTTCACAATAATATTTTTTACAATAATATTATTCACATTAATATTTTGCAATAATATTTAGAAAAATAATATTATGGCATGATACCATTAAAATACAGTCTAGACTGTTCATTAAAATACAATTCTCTTGCATTTCCGATTAATCATTTTGAAAATATATCTTTCATAGGAGCACCATTTAGAACATTCGATACCTTTCATCATTAGAAAATCACATTAAAAAATTTAATCTTCTTTCATACCCTTCCATATTGACAATAGCAGATTACAATTTACATGATCAGTAACCACGTGAGTGACCATATGACAATTTCGGATATTCTCCATCTGGCCCATCTTCATTAGGCGGTCAAAATCTCCACAAGATAAAAAAAATGACCACATCCTTAAAATATCCGCGTGGTAAAAAATTCTATATGGGCAAGAAACTACATATAGCACCTTTTTCGCATGCAGTTCTAGTCACAATGCAGTAGATGACGTAATGATACAAAAGCGAGATCCCATATTATTTGTCGCATATTTTGATGACTATCGCTAATGAAGTAATTTTTCCTTGAAATGTTTCATCACGCAGTAGAGTCCTTATATGAAGGCCATTAAAAGCTGTTGTACATTAATTGCTTTCAAAAGCTGCTTAATCAATCCCAATGATTATGGGCGGGTGCAAAACCCTTAAAGAATCGATTAATATATGACAAGTTATGATACTCCTCCTTTTCTCAATATCTTCTTCTTATCTCACTTAATCTTGACCCAACACCTTAAAAAATCTGTACTTATTCTTCCCTATCCACATCTCAACACTCTCTGCTCTCTATTCTCTCTCTCTCTCTCTCTCTCTCTCTCTCTCTCTCTCTCTCTCTCTCGTCCTCGAACTTATCGGTCTTGCTGTTTCATTCATACTCGTCTCCTTCCAAAATTCATTCCCTCCCTCTCCCACCATTCCACTCCCCCACTTCGCTACATATTCCAACATTTATCTATACATATCACTGATCTCACATGAATCTTTTGTACTCTCATTCATCTCGCATGTACTCCACAGACAAAAATTCACATTACTGTCTTATAATATCCATCTCTATCTCAAACATGCATTCGGAAAATAGATATTGTGTCTAAATGATCTGCTCTCAAAATATGGGAAATATACACTGAAAAAAGTTGTGTACTAAATTTTGGTTGACTCGTCTACCACTTTAGGATACTACCCTGATTTACGAAAAAATGGTAAACTTTCTAACAAAGAGTGGATAACTTCAACCAATGAATGGTAAACTGTCTTCCAATTTCAAAGCGAGGTATACCAGGAGTGGTTTACCGTTGCGGGCACACGTAGAGGATATAAACAACCACACGTAACCCGATGATCCTGCGTGATGCGCGGGAAACGCGAAAAAAAACGTCCGACAAAGAATGCGTGCGTTGGAATGCCGCGCGAAGACAAAGACACCACGTTACCGATAAACAAAGAGGCGTTTCAACACGTTGTGAAGGAAATTCAGTAAGCGCGTGAAGGAAACAAACAAAGATGATGCAACAAAGGCGTGTTCAAGGAAAGTAATGAATAAATTAAAGAAAAAATACTTAAATTTTCTCACGGCTTCCGGTCACTGTTGGTTGATCGTGTTGTATCCTTGGCATGAGATTTCTTCCAAACATCCAACAGAAAGCTGAGGTGATCAAATCCAAACCTCACAGGAGGCACCAAATGTTTTGTGTGTAATCGGGCCAACATGGACCGATTCACTAATTCATCGATTTGTATGGGATAAAGAGGTTTTGTAAATGTACACACAATAGATAAATAAAACACCACGATGTTTAAGCGAGGTGAGCGAGTCTCTTTAATGGCTCGATAAAGGGAAAAAGCCCTCAGGCATGAAAAACCCTTGATAATTTACATTAATTTGCACATAAAATTGAGATTTGTTATCGAGCGACGAAACCACGATCGGTGCAACCGTTGTTGCCAAAATGGTTTTATGCAACCGTTGTTGCAAGCGTTCAGTTTCACCGGTGCGACCGTTGTCGCCGGAGAATACTGTTTGTCGCCATGTTCAGTTTCACCGGTGCGACCGTTGTCGCCGGAGAACACTATTTGTCGCCATGTAGAGTTATTAACAGTAGATTAATGATATCGCGCCGTGAGCTCACGAACCGTATCTCGCGTACAATGATCTCGGTGATCATATAATTCGGTAACAACTGTAATAGAAACGATCGATAGTCGATAAGATACTCGCGTGTTCACGGACGTGAAAAGACTGACTTCGGCTTGCCGGTCCTGTCGAACCGTTGACGAACTTGCTCGCGTTTCATTGGCCACGCAGCCGTTCGAATAAAAGCGCGAGAGCCGTACTACCCCATTGGTTGATGCGCGGGAAATATTCGAAACAGGACGCGGGTACATTACTCGACAGATCTCGAACATTCTATTCGCGCCAAACCGCACTTTTCACGGAACACTATATCTTTATCACTGCTAACGAACGCGAGACACCACAGTTCTGAAAATGGGTTTCTATGCAGCGGCCTAGGGTTTGAGTATTACTCCGGATATATATATATATTCTTTTAATTTATTTAATTTTAATGGAACCAAAAATCGATAAATTCTTAGTTTATTTTAATGTACCTGTAATATTCCACAGGCATATTCCGATGGTTGGACATTTAAAAATTTCTGGAATATGGATGGAATATTACTTTGGAATATTTCCAATGTCCCAAAGGAATATTCTCGGGATATTGATGGAATAAAGCGAGCTATTTGGAATATTTCCAAATTTTGTATCTGATTTCAAATTAGAATTATAAATTGAAATTGTCCGTTATTCGAACTCCGATTATTGGGATTTCGCAAATGAAAAGAAGGGATAATACCCAATAGCACCCAACAACATACACGGTAAAAGAAAAAATAATAATATTGCAGACACCAATTAATGTTTAGTAGATTTGATTGTTTACCCACCTTAGAGCTTATACTCTCGACAAATGTAACTATAGTGCCATCTAAAGACAATGTACAAAACACTTGCAATGTTTAAACGGTCAGTCTGTACAGTAGTGATAATGCTGAGCATCGCCGTTTGACTTCCGAGCCAAAGAAATCTTTAAAAAAATAATGTGCACTAAAAAGCTACTTTGAAATAGATGGTATAGCTGTAAATCTATAGGCGTCCGTACGTACTGTGAGAAATCTTATAAATTAATACGCTAAACAATATGTTGCAAGATGGCGACCGAGGAAGTTGAAAAACATGTGGCGGTTATTCAAATAACGAGAAGTAGTTAATTTTATCCATAGTTTAAAATGTATTATTATTCCGAATCGGAACAACGTTAGTCAACAATATTTTAACGCTATACACCATTTCGCACGATATCGAGATCGATGTTTAGAGATCAAACCACCGACATTTGACCTTTCTCTCGAATACTCCGCATGTTTGCACCCACTCAGATATTATTATTCACACGAATTTGCAATTGTTTGATTTAAACTAATCACCGAATAATTCGTGTAAATCGAAATCGATAAGTTCCGCCTGAATTCTACTGAACTGTGCTTCGACTTGAGCTTTTCTAAAATCTACGGGTATTCGCACGAACTTGGAAAACAACTCTCTGCTACAGTTATCAGATCGAAGTGCCCGTTTCCCGAACCATACTTCCGCAATGCCGACAATTACCAGAAATTGCAGTTTCCTTGTTGGCGAACTCGGAACTAAACAAAAAAACTACTTTTAAACGTTAAGCGTAACTAGGCGCAGCTATTTTTTATGTACATTTTAAGCATCGATGTAATGAAGAAAATCCAATAAGAATCAAAGTGGATTTTTTTTTAAATTATTATTTCAAATCCGCTAGGACATAAATCATAAACTTATTTTTGTTGTTTATTATACTATCTTATGAGTATATACATACATAAGTATGGTTTTATATATAGAAAATCATACAGTACATACCTTTAGAATGATTTTCCATTTTTAGAAATTAAAATGAGTCGCTTGGCTGAAAAGTTGTCACTGTCTGAACGTTCCGATGATTTTCGGCTCTGTATTTTGACACTTGTGCTCGTGGCGAAGGCCTAAACCTATTGTGGCATTTCTTGGATGAAAATAAGAAAGTTGGTTTTTCAATTTTTGGCCAGCTTTTTACGATTCTGCCCCACTGTGCGCCCAGCTGGTCGAACTTTAAAAATCATTTTCTCGGAAACGAAGCAAAATACTATTCCAATTTTTTAGCACATAGTATAGTTTAAAGTTTTGGAAAATATTTTTTTTTTTATTTTTCGATCATCTAGCTGATAGTTTAATTTACATATATCATTAAATAAGCAATAGGTAAACAATATTTTTTGTATTGAATAACATTTCATAAATAACTATAGACCGAATCCATCTCAAATCATGCAGGCAGTCGGATGGCATGTCACCAATCACAGTGCAGTTGAAATATTCTGTATGGAAAATAAGCGAATACGTGTTTTTTTGTTTTACGAATAATCGCAATTTGAATGATTTATCGTTTCTTTTTTCATTTTAATTAGATTAATTTGATTAGATTTTTTTGAAAAATTGAATAATCTTTAATAAAAAACGCTACCAATTTCTCATTATGAGATCTATATAAATCAAATTAATACATATTATAGAAGGGGTTTCACTCTCTAAAACCCATTTAATATTTTTGAAAAATATCAAAACTCGAGAAAACAGAACGATTTTTCAAAAAAATAAAAATATTTTTTTTCTCAAAAACATCAATTTTTGTTCTCTGTAATTTTTGTCTAGGCTTCTTAAAACTATGTCGAATATCCCCTAATTTTCCCTGCACGCGTATTTTTGATAATAAATAGTAAGAAAATTATTTGGCAATTGATTCCGCTAATTTTGACCTATGTAGAATATAATATAAAATAAATAGGTTCCAATTGAATGTTAGATTCAGAGTTCACTAGTTCACGAAGTACGTATTCGGAAGCATTATCTGGTTGAAGTGGCCGGTCTGTGACAGTGCTTGGCAAAAAATCTGTTTCGCTGAAAATCACGGAATCGCGGGGCCAGATGCCAGTTCTTCTGAATCCACTTTTAATGTTTGATTCTGTAGCAACAATTTCAAAACATAATTTATAGGTTATAGGTTGTCCAGGGTTCATGAGCATCCAATTTTTACACTGCTTGTTTAGAACACTCTTGAAAGGTCCAAAAACTGTCACATTTAGAGGCTGCAGTCGATGCGAGCAATGCGGAGGAAAAGAGAGCAAGTGTATTCCATTGGTACGGCAATATTCAACAAACTTTAAATGAGCGGTGACTTCCGTGATTGTCTAAGAATAAAAAGACTGGATTTTCCGGTGTCGGTTGTGTGTATTTTTTAAAATGTTGCAAATAGGTCAGAAAAATGTAAAAAAATAACAACAATAAATAACAACAACAACGAATAAATGTTAAAAGAACAAAAAATGAGTTTTAACGACTTTTAAAAAGAAATTCTTAATAGCCGATTTGCCCCATCAAAAAGTGGCCGAATATCACTACCAATATTTTTTTTACTAAAAGAACATTTTTCTTGCAGTGCTTCTCATACTCACCACTGCTTATACGACAAAACTTTGCATATGACTGTAGTTTCCAGACCCATCACATAATTCATAACAACAACATACGGTTTTCTCCGAATAACCTTATGAACAAAACCAAAATATTACAATATTCAATCGATGAAGATAAATCAATCCCGTTACATGGTGTAAACAAAACAAGAAATATAATGTTTTGGAAATTAGATATACACCATATAAACCATATAAGAAATATATGTACGGCACGCTTCCCGCTTTAACCAACACAGAGATAAATCAAATGGCCGAATTACTCCACTTCCCCTCCCCTGTATATACTGAGATTATGTAATTAAATAGAAAATAGAAAATAAAAGACGTAGTCACAAACTAACTTTGTGTTTTAGTTTTGCTCCGCAATGGACAAATTGGAAAAGAGATTCGCGGGGAATGATGGCAGAGAGGTGCGTGAAAATGTCGTGAAAGGGAATTCCAAAAATGTATGTGATCCAGAATGAGTGAGTATAAATGTTAGGGCGTGGGATTGGAAATGAAAAGTGAGATGAATGATGACGTGCTGATCGGCTTGTTGAATCACTGATGGGGATGAACTTATCTGCCAGGTAAGAAGGCTGAGAGGTGATAATGATTTGATAAGTGAGGTTAGCAAGAAAATACTGTCGCCTGGATGCAACTGTAAGCCAATTTGCTGTGTCGACAAGGTGCAAATCTATCATCGCGTCGCAAACGAAAAACATATCACAAAGCAGCATTCTTTAGACGTTGCCATTTTGTATTGAGATATGCAGAAAGATCATTGGGATCAAGAGGTGCATAATTTAAATGGGGAATAACTAATGAATTTACTAGATGGAAGAAAATCACCACAATATTTTAACCTATACCAAACATTTTGAACCTTAGTTGAGATCGTGTTGACATGGCGATTCCATGTTAGATCTATTATTATATATTATACCCAGGTCTTTTACGGAGTGAAGTATGGTATTACATCCGACCCAACAATAAATTGGTAGTTTGGTGAGGTCATTGATGGTAGCAAGTTTTCGCTATGAGTCAAGTACACTGACTTGAGTTTTACGTGTATTTAAAGTGAGCCCATAATTATGAGACCACCTCAGAAGTTCAGCAATATCCATGTCAATATTGCGTATGTCAGGTAGACGATACGTTGGCGTCGAGAAATAAATTGAGTGTCGTCGGAAAAGGTGGTCGTAGTATCGCGGCATCATTTGAGCGTAGTAAGTAAAGTATTAATAACAATAATGAATATTAGCGGTCCTAAGCTCGAGCGTTGGGGCACACCTGTAGTAATATACTGTAGGTGAGTTATTGAACCATCAGGGCTACTTATTGCATGCATACGATTTGTCAAAAAGAAATGTAGCCATTTCAGCCTAAGTCTCGTAGACACGTTAAAATAATAGAAAGATTCAGAGAACCAAAGGCTTTCGACAAATGAAATAAAACTAGAATGCTGACCTCTCCAGTCTATACCAAAACGTACTTCATACATAAGGTGCAACAAGGCAATCTGAGTTCTATGGAATCTACAAATTTCGCATTGTTTGGGGCGCAGTAGTCGGTTTGACTCCAGGCATTTCGTGATTTGCTGCGTAATAAGAGAATCGATGACTTTAGAAAGATGCAGGGGATTTGTTATTGGGCGAGTGTCGGATGGACTTACAGGATTTGAGATTTTATTAACCCTTTTCGCCCCAAAACGACAAAATTTGTCGCCAGAATTCATCTTCCGGAAGTTTATGGATATCTTTGAAATATTGTTATCGAATGAAGGTTTCCAATAGTTTTTGGGTATGCTCTTGTCGAATCTAAAGTCTGTTTTTCGATATCACTTTCCATTCTTTAAATATGGCTACTTAAACGAAAAAAAGCGTGATAAAAAGCGAAAAGTTTTTCAGTAAATTGCAATTTTTATTGCGGAGGAGTTTCGGGATTGGGTCCGGCCTCAGAATCCTGTGGCATAATGAGATTTACTAAAAGATGGTCAATATTGAGATTTAAATGACAAAATAGCATCCTCACAATGGCGCTATTGATTTTTTGTTAATTGCGTTTTATTAAAATATTTCTGGTATCTTGTCGTGCATTTTGATGAATATGTTCTTGTGAATTATTTTCAAGATTGCTGACTACAAATCCGTTATTAAATTTTGGAAATTGAAAATGGCTAATCCAATATGACTAACTGAAATTAAAAAAAATGTCTGGTATTTTGTATATAGAAATTGTCGTGGTCAAATTGGGTCCTCCATTTTGAATTTCCAAAATTTAATAACGGATTTGTATTCAGCCACCTCAAAAACAATCGACATATTCATCAAAGTACACGTGAAGATACCAGAAATATTTTAATAAAACGCAAAAATAACAAACAAATTCATGGTGATTAATTGGGGATGAGATGAGTTTTATCGATGCTGGAAGGAATACACCACGGAATTTTAATTTGTAGAGGGCGTTATGAACCCTGGATGAAACTGCATTGATATGCCGATTCTATGAAGGATCAGATGAAATGATTACAACAGATCTTTTATCTCATTTACATATGGTGTGATATTCGTCCCAACTAAAATTGGTGGCATGGTCAGATTTTTGATAATTGCGAGGTTCTTGTCGTTTTGGTTAATTGCGATAATCTTGGATGATCCAAGAATAATGGCTTTAGTATTGCTTGTGTTTATCATAAGACCATATTCACAAGCCCAGCGTACCAATTCTACAATATTACTATTGATATTTTATATAGTTTCACTCAAGCGGCTCAGTGGGATAAACAGGTAGAAATGGGTGTCGTCCGCCAATATGATGGTGGTATCATGACAGTATCGAAGTCTCCGGAATAACGTGTTAATGACGATAACCAAGAGAATGGGACCTAAGCTGATGCCTTGAGAAACACTAGCTATAGTATGCTCGGTTTACGATGGTTGGCCGTTAAGATCCAGTATCACTTGGGTACGATCATATAGAAATGTCCTCATTCATCCTAGTGCTGAATCCTCGAAGCCGATGTTTCGCAAACACGTCAGGATTACTTAGTATGACTAAATGTATGACTAAGACTATCAAAAGCTTTCAAGAAGTCAAACTGCACCAAGACAGTTATGTAACTCATGTCTATACCAAGCCGAACGTCGTCTAAAAGATATAATAGGGCAGTTTGAGTGCTATGATGTTTGCGACACCCACATTGCTTAGGTTGTAGTAGCCGTTATTCTCCAGATATCGGATTGTTTGCTGTGGAACAAGTGAATCGATGTCTTTAAAAAGATGTGGTGTATTGGCTGCTGGGCGAGTATCGAACACATTTAAAGGGTTAGCGATGTTTTCAGTGGAACGACAAAAAATTATTTCCAGACAGATGGAAATATACCTGTCGACAATAAAAAATTTAGTATTGCTGTGATGTATATTGTGATCACAGTAAGTATTTGTTTGAGATGTCGTAGACAAACGATATCAGGACTTAAATCACGGGATTTTTTTAAGATAAGATAGGGCTATTAAGAACTTTCTGTCAACTTATAGCAACAAGATAGGAAAATGAATTTTATCGAGACATGGTGTACTGAGCCACCTACACTTCCAACGTCCCAAGATGTAGTGAACTTTTTTGTCCTGGCTACGCGTGAAGGTTCCAGAGGAAGATTCAGCGGCGGCTTGTCAATACTTACTCCGGCGTCGGGGTCACCGGTGTTGATTGAAACCTCCTCGCACTGGCTTTTTATACTAATTAGAACTCATCCGCTACCGTTAATCCAAGGCTCGTTTTATTTTCCGCCAAATTCTGATCTTACTTTGTTGTTATTTTCTCTTCAGCTTGTCCTCGACTCCTGATCAGTCAAATTGCCGGATAGTGTGTTTATTTTAGAAGGAGATTTCAATTCGTGGTCCGGTGACCTTGACTATGAACACGAATTCCCGAACTTATTTGGGGAGGTTCAATTTATTGTTGCCAGACAAACTCGCGATAGCCGAATTAATGTTAGTGGGAAGTGTCTATACGATTTCATGTTTAGCAATAATATTGTACTGTTCAATGGTGGCTCGCTCAGCGATTCCCCGCGCAATTTACGTTTTTAGTTGTTAAGGGGCGAAGCATTGTCGACTTGGTCTGGTTCTCAGCCAATCATTTATATTTGGTGAAAGACTTTCTTATAGGCCCAGATAATGGAGGCTCGGATCATTTTCCGGCAGTTGTTTTGTTGTCTCTCTCGTTATTTAATTCTCCGTCCGTATCCCATTTTTCGTCTAGTGTAACACTAAGGTATAAAACGTCGTGGTCACCCAAGGGGGATGCAAATCTCGTCAAGAGTTTCCGCGAAGTTAACCCCTTTCGATCACGCCGCGCAAAGCCCGTCTTTCGACTCTTTTGGTTGGGGTCTTCTAAGCCTTCTCATCCCGGAGGGCTTAGTGAAATCTTTAATTTTTTCGGGGGTATAAGCGCTCTAAAGCTTTCTACACCTCGGTGGTACGATGCGTCCTGCAAGTCTGCGAAAAAAGTCATGAACAAAACCCTTCATCTCCTTCGGTCGAATAATCATGAAAACTCTTACGAACATTCTTACTTTGCTGCCAAGAAGAACTTTAAACATACAACGGTAGTCGCTAAAAAATTCCATGCTTCGCGTATCGTAGATGCCTTCGCTGGGGTGAGATATGCCAAGGGTTTCTGGTCGGAGATTTCGAGGCACAGGCGGGATCCACCTGGTACTTCATCGGTCTCCCTGGAGGCTTGGGCCGGTCACTTGAGGTTCCTCTACGTTCGAGGCCATCAACGTCTCTACCATTCTATGGGGCTCTTGATAAAAGAGTCGCGTCATTCAAAATTTAATAGAGATCTAGAGTTTTGTTTAACAATTATCGCGTGTACTTAGTGATATAGTTGGTATACATTTATTACCTTACTATATACGTTTATTGTTTGAATTTAAAAGACATCATATGAGTTTTATCATTATCGTTAACGATTCAGAGATAGAACGCATTATTTGATGATTTAAAAAATTCAGAGCGTTCACGAACTTTTGGCCGGTAGTGTATTTGTATGTTTTCTTTTATTATTTTATTCGCCACAAACCATGGTATATTTACCAGAATTCGTAAACTTATTGTCAGAAATCTTTTTAGGATTTCCTATGTTAGAGTTCGCGACTGATCCCCATAATTGGATACCATACATCCAAATTGGTCTTAAGATGGATTTATACAAGAATATCTTATTTTCTAGAGGTAATTTCCATTGGCCAGCTAGGAGCTTGTACATTTTATGTAACCGGTGACCTAATTTTTTCCGTTTGTTCCAGATGTGGGTTTTCCAAGTTAACCTGCAGTTTATGTGCATGCCCCTATGTGCAGGTATCTTTGCTGAGTGTGCTTGTTGTATTCTTTTTCCATTCAGTTTAACTGGTGGACACGTTTTCCTATCAAGCATTTTCTAGCATTTCAGCATCAAGGTTACTTGGGTTGACTTGGCTTCGCTTGCTTTTATCCTCCACTTTTTTGGTCAATCCTGTACTTTGTTTGAACTTGCTTGGAGGTTTTCAGATGCTGTGTCGGGGTTTAAATGCGAGGCCATAATTGCTGATTCATCAGCGAAGATTGCCGTTTGTATCAATTTAGTTGTTGGAAGGACTGTTGTGAATATTAAATAAAGTAGTGGGCCTAAGACCTTGCGGTACTGCTGAATTTATTGAGTATACGTTTGTAAGTTCATCTCGGTGTTTAACGAAGAAGTATTTGCCGCTCAAATACGATTGCATTAATAAGAATAAATTGTGGGGAAGTTGCTTTTTTATTGTATACAGTAATCCTTTAAGCTACACTTTATCGAATGCTTGGGTGATATCTAGAAACGTTGTCTAGCAATATTTTTTAACTTCTAGATTTTTATTAATTTGTCTGGTCACTCGATGCACGTGCTCCACAGTACTACGTTGTTCTCGGAATCAAAACTGATGTTTTGGTATTACTTTTTCATTAAATCCGAGTTTATTTTACTTAGAAGTAGTTTTTCCAAGAATGTAGACAGTAACGGCAATAGTCTAGTTGGTCTATATGATGTAAGTTGTGAGAAGTCGTGGCCTGGTTTCGGTAAAAGAATAATTTCTGATACTTTCCATTATAAAGGGAAGTAATTAAGTCTTCTTACAGTGTTACACAAAATAGTAATCTCACTACCCTTTCCGGTAATTCCTTTAGAATTTTTTCTAATATTAAGTCGTATCCTGGGGATTTCTTTATGCTTAGTTTTCTTATTGCCTTTTTTACTTCTTTTGTAAATATTTTTTTATTTCGTTATGGTCTGTTGGTAACATTTCGCTAGGGAAAGGTTCGAAAACTTTGCTCAGGTGTTTCGCAAATGTTTCTGCTTTTTTCTTCTTATTACGTATCCATTGTTCATTTTCTATTTTGATTAGTGCGGCAGCTCGTATTGGCTGCCTAATACGTATTACTGCCTTCCATAATGAGTTGTCCGTGTTTTCTGTTGGTGGCAAACTCATTAAAAAATCTTCTATTACTTGATTTTTTCTTCTCTAGTTGAATATTTTAATTTTTTTATTGCTTTGTTCGGTTTAGCATTATCGCAGAGAGAGCGTGTAACCATTGTTTTCTCAGCTTACGCTTCTCCATAATTTTCATTTTTATTTTCCCGGTACAATCCTTCCTTTTCTACTTTTGTAAGCATGGCTTTCCATGATGCATTTTGTATTTCAATCTTGAAATTCTCAATAACGATCTCGACTTCTTTTTGTTTCTTGAGTGCGATATTGCAATTAACGCGATCGCTAAATATTGGTTTAAACAGTGGCCAGGTTGTACTTGCATTATATAAATTAGGTGATTTTATTTTGTGTAGAACCTGATTGTAAATATAACATAAACGATTATGAATTCAGGTGTAGGAAAACGTCTATTTTACAGATATAACCCAGAGCATCCTTCTGATACTCGTCCAATAACCAACCCACCTCATCTTTCTAAAATTTTCGATTCGCTTCTCACCCAGCAAATAGTTCGATACCTTGAGGGTAATGGCTTACTTCATCCCAAACAATGCGGTTTTCGTAAACATCATAGCATACAAACTGCCCTGTTACACTTGTTGGATGATATCCGACTTGGTGTGGATAGAGGCTGCGTAATGGTTCTAGTGTCGTTCGAGTTCTTAAAAGCCTTTGATAGCTTGAGTCATACTCATATTCTTATGTGTCTGCGAGACATTGGCTTCGATGAATCTGCAATTAAATCGATGGACTCATTTTTATCAGATCGTTCGCATAATAAATAATAATGGACAAGCCTCTCAGCTCAAATTCACTACATATGGTGTTCCTCTGGGTACGAGGTTGCGTTTGATCTTAATTATTATTGTTATAAACACCCTTTTTTTCAAGACTCCACTACTGTCAAGACAATGCCATCGTGTTTGCCGATGACACTCAATTTTACCTAAGAACCCACTTAAGCCGCCTGAGTGAAACGATTCAGCATATTAACCGCGTCATTGAAGAACTGGTTAAGTGGTTCGTGACTACAGCCTCACACTGAACATTCTCAAAACCATAGCCATCATTATTGGATATTTACAAAATCTTGCGCCCATTAAAAATCTTCCTGTTCCTATATAGTGGTAGGGAATGATAACTACCCTATTCGAGTGAGCTGAAAGATCTTGGTGTAATTATCGCATCTAAGCTCACATGGAATTGCAAGATCAACGTTATCTCATCCAAAGTTGACAATGCTCTACAACCCGAAATTTCCATCCATAAAACTCATTTTCGTAAACTCATTAGTCATCCCTCACCTGGACTATGCTACTAGCGTTACTACTGACCTTACGGGTTATCTTAACACCAAACTTTAGCGTTTGCAGAACAGTTCCCTGAGATATATGTATATTCCTCAGGCGCGACGGCAAATTAGCGCCGTAGAGAAAGAAAGCAAATTGGCTTACAATCTCGTACAGGAGGCAATTTTTCCTGTGTAATCTCATGTATAGCATACAAGCTACCTCACAACCATCGCATCTATTTGCACGCTTTACTCATGTTGATGAGTCAACACAGCGCTCATCTTCTCCCCCATTTATACTACCAACTCCTCGTACCAATATCTTTGCCAACTCTTTTTGGATTACAGGCATTCCGTGCCGAATTACTTGTATAACCTCACATCATTACCATCTTCTCGTGTACAACTCCATGCATACCTATTCCCGGCAGACGGTGACTGATTAATACATTGTTTTACCATGTTAATGTATTGCTGCTCTCTAGTTATCTCTATTCTACTACTATGTCTACAAATTTTTAGATTTAAGTTGTCATTTTTCCTGCCCAAATTTCGTTGATTATATTGTGATACTTATATTTTTAGTTTTCTCTTAATCTTATTATTGTTTTTGTTATACTCTCGAACGTACACAGAGGAAACTACATGTATTTGAGCATCTACTCGAACTTCTGTGACGAATGCTGTGAAGATTTGTCCACGGTCCCTGTGGCCAGGACACTAATAAAATCGTTATCAATCAATCAATATCTCTTTCCCTCTCTCTCTTATACACACATACTTCTTTTCTCACCAACTAACGGTTTTGGCGATAATGTTGTTGAAAACCGGAGATTCACTGCCCCGTTGAGGTTAAATTCCCGTTGGAGTCTTTCCTCTCAACTCCACCCTCTTCCTTTTTGGACGCAAACTATTATGTTAGTTTAGCTCTGGTCAAGATGTTCTCTGCAATAAAAACTCCCCGTAGGGAAAATCTCTACAGCCACCAAAATCTGAACTTTACACCCAGAGAACAAAATAGCATTCCCTCTCTATCTGTCCTCAACCTCGGAAAGCCTTAGTTGACCAGGGTTTGATTCGATCCCATATTATAAAGTAGTAATTTTCTAAGAAATCACCCGCTTGTTTAATGTTTAACGTTTAATGTACAATGAGTAAATTTTATGGTGTCGAGTGTTGTTTGTGTCCTAATAAAAAGCCTATTAAGAATATCTTCAAGGCTGCTGAGTGTTCTTGTGCACATTATTTTCATAATATATATTTTCATCATTAGTTTACTTCGAGAAGCATATTCAGGTAGACGACACACCTTGCTCTCTCCACAAAAAGCAACTTGAAGCAAATCTTCTCCTGACACATTTTTAAAAGAGACAGATATCGAAAAAAACCCTAATCTTCAAAATAATTTACTCACAAACAAGAGTACTAAGTCAGCTTGGATTGGGTATTATACATAAGACATACAAGGTGGCCCTTTTGCCTTCTCTCTCTCTCTCTCTCCCTCGGTGAGTAAGACACGCGCACATTTTCTGAGCTCTTAAATGTCAACTACATTTTTTCTAAAATTCTTGTGTGAGAGTTTCCACTTTTTACAAGAACGTTCCTGGAGAGGCTCGGAAAACGTGCTATTTGTTCTGAGTCTTTTCTGGATACTTAAAGTCATTAAATTCAAGCAGGATAGGATTTTGGTTATCTGGTTATGGTGATATTTTCTGACGGTAGTTGGCATACGCTAAAGATCTGACAACAGCCTATCTACTTCGTTCGTCAACTTACGTCATATCGAAATCACACGCACCAAGAAAATCCTTGTATGATTTTGAAATGCTGTGTAGAAAATCTTACAAATGTCCGAACTCATAACTAAACTAATTTACCTTTTATTATGGGCAAACACTTGATCGGCATTGAATAAAAGATTAAAATATTAAAATCAAAGCCTACACAAATCACATGTAGAGACTATCGCTCATTCTATATCTCGTTATTACAGATGGATCTGAGTAATTATGACTGGAGTATCTTTAACTCACTCTTCAATACGCTGAGTCAGCACTCACTAGAAACTTCAGATAATCACGCCCCTATGCACGCCTTTATACGGTCTTACAAGCGTTCCTCGTGGTTTACACCTCATGCACTACAAATATAACACAAAAATAGTCTTTTTAACACTCCGTGCGTAAAACTCGATTTTACGCACTAGGGCGAAATTTTCAGGTTCGTAAACTCGAGCTCTTCGCACGTCGTGTTAAAAAATATCGTATGGATCATGGGTGAAATATCGATCTCCGACGATTTTTCACTCGGGCGACAAACTTCACAATCGACGAAAATCGAAAATTTCGCCCTCGATGCATGAAATACTATTTATGCGCTTATGGCAGAATCAGGATTATTTCCTGTCATTGTGTCTCACGTAGTTCATCTCTTCACTGAATCGCTTATCCACCATTCCCCCTGTTTGTAAAAAATCATTGATGAATCCCATTAACATAATTTTAAAACCTACTTCTCCTGCTCTCTCTCTCTCTCTCTCTCTCTCTCTCTCTCTCTCTCTCTCTCTCTCTCTCTCTCTCTCTCTCTCTCTCTCTTTCTGGTGAGTAAACACGGCACACGTGCAAATTCTTGCTCCACCTTATGTCAGTATTATTTAGGATTAGCTTTATTCTCCGGAGCCAGAAGTTATTTCAGAAGCTGTGCACCAGTTGTGGACCTGATTAGTTAAATTTTTTCCGGCTGGCAACATCTAGTGGGTCCACGGTGTGCCTTTTTGGAAAATCGCAAAATCTTTTCCACGGATTTCACCGGGCAAATGTCAACGGTGATCGCGGAGCCAATGTCAACTGCGCCTATTTCAATTAACAACTGTCATCGATACTGAATTGAAGACGAGCGACTTATGACAAGGTACGAAAACCGATGCCGAAAACTAGAAGTAACATCAAATCGGACCAAGTCTGTAATCGATTTCGTCAAGTATCCCGTTTGCGAAAAGTGTTTTCACGAGTCTTGCGGACGGCTCTACATACTCCGCAAATCGGAATCTGTGTGTTGCGTGCGCTCTTTGTCGCACTTACTTCTTTCGCCGCCTACCGTCGCAACTACTGCTGTCGCACGTGACGTATTTCTCCTCGCGCTCCCTACTCCGTCCTCTCTTCTTCATCGAGTGCAGCCGCTATTAACACTGTCGCTACTATTTTCGGCTAGTTCCCTCCCTCCGCAAGTATTATCTGTTTCGCGTACCTTGCTCCCAAGGCAGTCAACTATGGATACGGCTCAGCAATTTTCGCAAATCCTTGAAGCGATTAACGGTGTGCGACAGGAACTTACTAACTACACTAACGCGATTCGAACCGATCTTTCAAATTTAGCATCTGCCGTACAGCAGAACACCGCTTTATGCAATGCTCTCAAATCGGATGTTGAATATATGAAGAAGAGCAATGCCCTTGCACGACCAACTACATACGTCATAGTAAATGGTATACCAAATCGGTGCTCTCTGTCATGTAATAACATTATGCTCCGCGTGCTGACCCACTTAAAATTGCCTGGTTTATTGAGCGACATCTTAAAAATCGATAAAATTGAACGTAATGGACCAACAACCTCTTATTCTGCTGCTGCAAGTTGGACAATTCCTACACTGTATTTCTCCTTGAAAATACGCCTTAAATCTGTTGACGTGCGAAATTTTATTGTCGAAACAAAGCGTAATTTGGGGAAAATTACCGTCCAGGAATTATTCCCGGAATTATCCAAAGATGCTAACGCTGACAAAACTGTGTATGTTAACGATTTCTTGCCCTCATCGACCTACAATTTGCTTAAAAAAGCCAAACTTGCGGCTAATAATGCAGGTTATAAGCGCGTTTGGGCGAGAGATGGCAATGTTTTTGTAAGAAAAGATGGCGGCACCCTCCAGTTGTTAATTGCCACAGAACAAGATCTTAATAACATTGTCTGACAACCAAAGCAGAATCTTGTTAATCAATGTGTATCAAGTAACGTGTTTTCGTCCGATTCTTTGTCGTTTTTAAAAATTTCGTGTACAAATATAAATTCTCTGCGTGGTCATCTGCAAGATGTGGAAAATGAGTTAGTACACTGCACAACACACATCCTGGCAGTCACCGAAACATGGATGACACCGCTTGTTAATTAATCGTGTGTTGCCGTTAAAAACTATAATTTTGTCCGTAATGATCGGGCGCTGCGCAGCGATTGGCAAACACGCTTTATTTTTGGTGGAGGTGTCGCATGTTACCTCCACAAATCTTTATCTTACACTATTCTCGAATGCTCAGTAAATGAAAGCAATGACACCCCAGAATATCTTTTTTTGGATGTCAAATCGTCTTCAAGAAATTTGTTATTTATAGTTATATACGGACGCCCTCATGGGCAACTTCTCGCGGAATTTATAGTTAAGTTTAATACATATATTTATAAATATAAGAACATAAATGTAACAGGCGATTTGAACTGTAATTTGTTAGAGAATAGATTTGATTCTGTATATCTCCAAAATTTTATTCAAGACTATTCGATTTTTTCTGTACCCTTTGGAACCACCCATTATTCTTCTTTTTCTTCTTCTTAGCTGCATGTTATGCTAGTCGATTCTTCAGATAAAATTAAAAGTTTTTCTACGTCTCCTACTCCTTTTGCGGCTGGTCATTGTCTTATTACGATTTAATACAAATTCACGAACCTCAATTCTATTCGACAAATTATCACCTATCGTAACTTCGCCAAATGCGACTATTCTGCTTTAAATAAAGATCTTTCAGCATTACTTCAACTTAAGTTTCCTCATCTCTTAGCTTCCGACCGCACACAACTTCAAACAAATTCGCAACTACACGGTCTAATAAACTGCGTAAATAATTTTTACGAATGTATTACCGAAGTTTTTGATTTACATGCGCCATTTATTACAAAACGTATTTTGCACCGCGCTATTCCGTGGATCACACCTAGCATACGAAGTAGTATTAAGGAACGCGACAAATTGTACATGCGTGCGAAACGAACTCGAAACCTGCGTCTTTTCCAGGAATATAAGAATATACGTCACGAGATTAAAAATATCTTAAAAGCGGCCAAAAATCGTCACTTAGCCCATGATTATGGGCTCACTTTAAATACGCGTAAAACTCAGGCCATCATCCTAGGTTCACCTCAGAATTTAGCCGTTATGAAAAATCTCACCATACCACAAATTATTGTCAGGTCGGATGTAATACCTTATTCACATGAAGTAAAAGATCTGGGTGTTATAATAACATCCGACCTAACATGGAATCGCCATGTTAGTACCATATCATCTAAAGTACATAATGTTCTTTACAGGCTTAAATTTCGTGGTGCTTTTCTTCCACCGCAGATCAAACTCACATTCGTCAACGCATTCAACAGCATATCTTAACACTAAATTACAACGCCTTCAAAACATCGCCTTGTGGTATATGTATCGCCTGCGCCGGGATGAAAGACTTGCGCCGTATCGTCAGAAAGCCAACTGGCTACCCGTAACATCTAGGTGACAGTACTTTCTCGGTAGCCTCATTCATTAAATCATCCATACCTCCCAACCTTCCTACCTTGCTGACAGATTCATTCCTCTAGACCATTCCATTCGCCGACCTTCTCGCTTACAATCTTCTCAATATCAACTTCCAATTCCTCGTACCAACATCTTTGCTCACTCTTTCTGGATCACAGCCATACTGTTATGGAACTCCCTGCCACCCCGCCTTCACACATTTACATCTCTCGCAACATTTCGTATTAACTTATTAACATATCTTCTTAGGGCTGATCAACCGTAAGTTTGTAACGTTTTCTATTTTAATGTTTTAACTATGCGAGCGTCTTCTAATCAAATTTACTACTTATGTGTAGCTCAAGTGCAATTTTGTTATTTTTTATTTACAATGTAGTATATATAAAGATGTATAATAGGGTGGGTCGATTTTACAAAAAGTCATTAAATGAAATGCTAATACCGTAGAAAAGTTGCTACTTGCCACCCTGATCAGAAAGAAAAAAAAAAATTTTAAATCGGATGATATCTTGAGGTCGCACATCTCGTTCAAAGTTTTGAAAAGTGGTCAAAAATTAACTGAAATTCGGAATTTTTGCATTGCAGGTTACACTGACCGGATTGCGATGAAAATTGTTAATTACCTTCTCCTGGAGGTACTTACCAGAACACCTCAGAAGTGTTGTTGATTCTGTTATCCAACACAATGGTTACTTTGCTCATCCAGAAAATCTCCTTATCGCAATGATAGCAGATTCTAGAGATAATATTAAGGAACGTGGTTGGAGACTAATTCAAGAGAGACCAATAAAAACAAAACTGTCAGATACTTCAAAATACCACAAATTAATTTCGGAGCTACAGATTATACTGACATGATTGACTGAAATGAAGTAAATATTACATGTCCACCTGTTCTGCCAGTTGAGTATCACGAAGATAAAATTAGTGACTTCATTGCTAAGAATGAATTTCCAGAATTACCACCAGGTACATTTCCCTTTCCGAACCATACACAGGCAGTGGAAAGAACTGTGAAAGCAGTTACAGAAGCAGCCTCCACTGTGTGTGGTGCAGAAAGCAGGGATGGATTCATTCGATCAAAATTAAAATCTCGAAAACTAATGCCGACTTTTGAGAACAAGGCCGATTTCAACTGCATTTCATAAATACTTCACGCAACTAATGGTTGGTTGGTTGGGTAGGGCGTGGGTGGAACTCGCGGTGCCTTCACGTGGTGAGTTCTGAGTCGCTTAGAAAATTTCTAAACATTTTTAAGAGCGATTAAAGAAAAACATGTGTCAATAGTTTTATTATACTGAACTAGCGTTACCCACATATGGAAAAAATTACCCAAAAACGTTAATTTTGATCAAATTTGCCCCTCCTCCTCGCCCCATATAATTAGACATTTGATAACTAGGCCATTTTTTTCAATTAAAAGACCCTCAGGAGAAGGTAATTAACAATTTTCATCGCAATCCGGTCAGTGTAACCTGCAATGCAAAAATTCCGAATTTTAGTTAATTTTTGACCACTTTTCAAAACTTTGAACGAGCTGTGCGACCTCAAGATATCATCCGATATAAAATTTTTTTTTTCTTTCTGATCAGGGTGAAAAGTAGTAATTAGCATTTCATTTAATGACTTTTTGTAAAATCGACCCACCCTAATGTATAATGTGTTTACCGCCATATAGCAGAGATTATATAATTTTAAGTTGTATTATGTATCGCTTATCCTGACCGAAACATTGTAACGGCAAGATATTGAGTTGATGTGTCCACAGCTCGTAGTGGCCAGGACGCTAATAAATAAGTCTTAAATCTCTCTCTCTCTCTTTCTCTCTCTCTCTCTCTCTCTCTCTCTCTCTCTCTCTCTCTCCCTCCCTCCCTCCCTCCCTCCCTCCCTCCCTCCCTCCCTCCCTCCCTCCTCTCTCTCTCTCTCTCTCTCTCTCTCTCTCTCCATCTCTCTCTCTCTCTCTCTCCTCTCTCTCTCTTCTCTCTCTCTCTCTCTCTCTCTCTCTCTCTCTCTCTCTCTCTCTCTCCTCTCTCTCTCTCTCTCTCTCTCTCTCTCTCTCTCTCTCTCTCTCTCTCTCTCTCTCTCTCTCTTCTCTCTCATCTCTCTCTCTCTCCTCTCTCTCTCTCTCTCTCTCTCTCTCTCTCTCTCTCTCTCTCTCTCTCCTCTCTCTCTCTCTCTCTCTCTCTCTCTCTCTCTCTCTCTCACTCTCTCTCTCCTCACTCTCTCTCTCTCTCTCTCTCTCACTCTCTCTCTCTCTCTCTCCTCTCTCTCTCTCTCTCTCTCTCTCTCTCTCCTCTCTCTCTCTCTCTCTCTCTCTCTCTCTCCTCTCTCTCTCTCTCTCCTCTCTCTCTCTCTCTCTCTCTCTCTCTCTCTCTCTCTCTCTCTCTCTCTCTCTCTCTCTCTCTCTCTCTCTCTCTCTCTCTCCCCTCTCTCTCTCTCTCTCTCTCTCTCTCTCTCTGTCTCTCCGCACTTTCCACGGAACACTATATCTTTATCACTGCTAACGAACGCGAGACACCACAGTTCTGATAATGGGTTTCTATGCAGCGGCCTAGGGTTTGAGTATTACTCCGGATATATATATATATTCTTTTAATTTATTTAATTTTAATGGAACCAAAAATCGATAAATTCTTAGTTTATTTTAATGTACCTGCAATATTCCACAGGCATATTCCGATGGTTGGACATTTAAAAATTTCTGGAATATGGATGGAATATTACTTTGGAATATTTCCAATGTCCCAAAGGAATATTCTCGGGATATTGATGGAATAAAGCGAGCTATTTGGGATATTTCCAAATTTTGTATCTGATTTCAAATTAGAATTATAAATTGAAATTGTCCGTTATTCGAACTCCGATTATTGGGATTTCGCAAATGAAAAGAAGGGATAATACCCAATAGCACCCAACAACATACACGGTAAAAGAAAAAATAATAATATTGCAGACACCATTAAACGTGTGGCTCCGGCAAAAGTCCACTGGGTTTCCGACCAGGGTGCAATTTTTCGAAATTGTTTTCAAGCAGCTACTTGCTATGTGTAAAAGAACCATGCTGTTTATTTGTTGTTTGAATTAATGTTTAGTAGATTTGATTGTTTACCCACCTTAGAGCTTATACTCTCGACAAATGTAACTATAGTGCCATCTAAAGACAATGTACAAAACACTTGCAATGTTTAAACGGTCAGTCTGTACAGTAGTGATAATGCTGAGCATCGCCGTTTGACTTCCGAGCCAAAGAAATCTTTAAAAAAATAATGTGCACTAAAAAGCTACTTTGAAATAGATGGTATAGCTGTAAATCTATAGGCGTCTGTACGTACTGTGAGAAATCTTATAAATTAATACGCTAAACAATATGTTGCAAGATGGCGACCGAGAAAGTTGAAAAACATGTGGCGGTTATTCAAATAACGAGAAGTAGTTAATTTTATCCATAGTTTAAAATGTATTATTATTCCGAATCGGAACAACGTTAGTCAACAATATTTTAACGCTATACACCATTTCGCACGATATCGAGATCGATGTTTAGAGATCAAACCACCGACATTTGACCTTTCTCTCGAATACTCCGCATGTTTGCACCCACTCAGATATTATTATTCACACGAATTTGCAATTGTTTGATTTAAACTAATCACCGAATAATTCGTGTAAATCGAAATCGATAAGTTCCGCCTTAATTCTACCGAACTGTGCTTCGACTTGAGCTTTTCTAAAATCTACGGGTATTCGCACGAACTTGGAAAACAACTCTCTGCTACAGTTATCAGATCGAAGTGCCCGTTTCCCGAACCATACTTCCGCAATGCCGACAATTCCCAGAAATTGCAGTTTCCTTGTTGGCGAACTCGGAACTAAACAAAAAAACTACTTTTAAACGTTAAGCGTAACTAGGCGCAGCTATTTTTTATGTATATTTTAAGCATCGATGTAATGAAGAAAATCCAATAAGAATCAAAGTGGATTTTTTTTCAAATTATTATTTCAAATCCGCTAGGACATAAATCATGAACTTATTTCTGTTGTTTATTATACTATCTTATGAGTATATACATACATAAGTATGGTTTTATATATAGAAAATCATACAGTACATACCTTTACAATGATTTTCCATTTTTAGAAATTAAAATGAGTCCCTTGGCTGAAAAGCTGTGACTCTCTCTCTCTCTCTCTCTCTCTCTTCATCTCCCTCTCATCTTCTCCTCCTTCTCCTCTCTCTCTCTCATCTCTCTCTCTCTCTCTCTCTCTCTCTCTCTCTCTCTCTCTCTCTCTCTCACTCTCTCTCTCTCTCTCTCTCTCTCTCTCTCTCTCTCTCTCTCTCTCTCTCTCTCTCTCTCTCTCTCTCTCTCTCTCTCTCTCTCTCTCTCTCTCTCTCTCTCTCTCTCTTCTCTCTCTCTCTCTCTCTCTCTCTCTCTCTCTCTCTCTCTCTCTCTCTCTCTCTCTCTCTCTCTTCTCTCTCTCTCTCTCTCTCTCTCTCTCTCTCCTCTCTCTCTCTCTCTCTCTCTCTCTCTCTCTCTCTCTCTCTCTCTCTCTCTCTCTCTCTCTCTCTCTCTCTCTTCTCTCTCTCTCTCTCTCTCTCTCTCTCTCTCTCTCTCTCTCTCTCTCTCTTCTCTCTCTCGCTCTCTCTCTCTCTCTCTCTCTCTCTTCTCTCTCTCTCTCTCTCTCTCTCTCTCTCTCTCTCTCTCTCTCTCTCTCTCTCTCTCTCTCTCTCTCTCTCTCTCTCTCTCTCTCTCTCTCTCTCTCTCTCTCTCTCTCTCTCTCTCTCTCTCTTCTCTCTCTCTCTCTCTCTCTCTCTCTCTCTCTCTCTCTCTCTCTCTCTCTCTCTCTCTCTCTCTCTCTGCTATCTCGGTGCGTACCGAACGGGAAAGGTGATTATCAATAAACACAGAAAAACACTAATTATTTTTTGTCGGTTCTTGGCATCACCATTTTTGACCACTGAATGTGGCTATTATGAGACTGAGTTAATCTTATACTTTATTATTGTACTAGATGTAGACCTTCCAAATAAATAAGCGTAAATATAATACCGTTATTTTCGAATTTTTATTGTTAATTTCTTTTTGTTAAATTTAATTATTAAGACGTAAATTTACCAAAATATACTCTTTTTATATGCTAACCAGTGGTTCCGAGAGGAAATTTCAAGAGAATCAAAAATTGAAGGAGACTACTTAATCGCATTAATTGAACTTCTGGCTGATGCTCATGGTCCTTGTCTGCAGCAAATGGAATCCCGACTTTCACAATGGGAGAGTAACGGGCCGCATAATATTGGCGAATTTCTCTACAATATGTTTCTAACTGTTTTACCTTTATACGACCAATACCTCGAGAACATCATACCAATGATAGAAAAGTTGGAAAATTCACTGCGAACATCCAAATACTTTGAACAGCTGTGTCGAAACTTCGAGGCTCAAAAATATTGCTATCTTCCGCTCAGTTTGTTTCTTCTGAAACCGTTGCAACGGTTACTACATTACAATAATATTATTGATAGTAAGTAGAAGCATTTGAATACTTTTATTTTATTTTAATGTTTTCCTTTATATATAACTATTGTCTATTTACGTGACATTTTGTGCGATAAAGTGGCTATTTTGACAGCAAGTGCCTAATTTGATGATAATCACGATCAATTTTCACTATCTTCTAGTTATATATGTGACATGGATGAGTAGCCACACTAAATTTTTTTTCCGATATGCTGCAGAGTTGCGTTAGGGTAGTATATATAAGTATATATATAGTATATATACATGACATTTTTTGATTACCCATATACATTTACTTTTAATCCCATTTCGAATTCTTCATTGATAAACGCTGTCATAAGCATCCTTAATAACGTTCTATTTATATATGTTTGTTTTCCTTATTAGGATTATTGGATAACTACCCTAAAGATCATACCGATTTTGAAGACTGCCTAGCTGCGAAAGATAGACTTGGGGAAACGCTACTTGAAGTGCTGGCGATTTTGCACCAAGCGGTAAATCATAAATAACAATATATTTCTTGCCATTAATAAACTCGCATGTTATATATTACTGAGTCTAATACAAAACTGTACTAAAGAGTACTGAAGTTTGTAAAACTGTATATTATCGTGATAGTCGAGGTATAGCGCCTCCCACGTCTTATATGCATTCAACATTAAAATTATTAATCCCTCACTGAAAGGCACATTACATATTTATTTGCTATCATGTAAATCTGATAGAAATTATATTAAAAAATATAATAAAGAACACCCCTATATGTAATTAGTTCAAAATTACAGTGACATACTGACATCAGTGTCCACTTGTTTCCGTTCAGTTGACAAAAATTATGTTTATAAAAATACTACAATTACATAGTCAGACAATTGTTAAGCAGCAGTTACTTTATTAACAACATCAGCTTCGCAGAAAATATGGTCATATATTGTATCGGTCAGGGATTTATATATGAAGGAGATTAAATGGTTCTACAGATCGAAAATGAAGGAGGCGTACTGAAATAACTGTAGATGGACGTACTTTAAATCTCCTCGAGTAAATAGACAATTAGTAGAGTAGGATGTAGTTACGATAATTAAAAATTCAATATTTGCGGAACATAATAGTATTATTATATAATATTATTTAACACTCTAATAATATAAATTTATTCACACCAAACTTGTTTTTAGTTTACAAAATTCGTTGCACTGACGAATCACATCAGATGGAACTATCCACTTACCAGAGTGGAACACAGGGGGGTCAAGTATATGCATACACTTTAAAAAATGTTTATTGAAGACGAGAAGTTTTCAATTACTATTTATTATCCACAAAATACACTTACCCAAATACTCGTGCTTATAACTTACCTCTATTATATTACATAATTTATTATGATAACAATTTTAGGGTTGAAGATTTTCTCTAGAAGAAAAAATCGTTGGGCTGTCAATATATAAACAGTCCCCAGCAGTTACTTAAGATCGATACTACTCCTACCAAGTGCAAACACAATACAAAATTATTTTAGATTTAATTATTAAAGAGTTGATCGATGCTTCGAGTCAAGGTGTTAAAAAAATAACCAACTCAGTTATTTAACGTTTCGACAACGTACGTTGTCCTCATCAGAAACTATAATATATTTTAAATTTATTAATTCACAACAATTACATAAACAACAGAAAATAAATTTAAAAAAACACTTACTGTTAAAACATTTTGTTTCCATTTTTTGTAAGAAGTCAAATGTTAATAAAATAAATAAATAATTAATAAATAACGGTAAGAAAACGAAAAACATGAAAATGCACGAGTGGTGTCTGTCAATTTTCCTACACATTTTCGACGAGCGGATTAACTAATGTACACTGTATGAAATTTAAAAGGCCGATAATACAATATAGACATATACATACATAATTAGTTATAACATGACAATATAAATACGTATATACATAGTGTATGTAAAACTATTATGCTCAACCGAATATTTTGTAATGAACTTTCTCTCATTCAGACGTACAATTAGTTTTTAACTTATGCAATAAATTTATATAAGGAGCATGTAAATTAATTGTATCTTCTTTCTTATTCAGCCAGTTTTTTTGGAGACGTATGTGGATCATTTCCGATATCAATCTTTTGTTCCAATTTTTTTCAACATCCAGAATTTTTACATTATCCCAGTCAAAATCATGATTCGTAGAAAGACGCTGTTCCGCAATAACCGAATGATTGGTTCTCTTAATGTTGTTTTTATGTTCCAAAATTCTGGTGTTTAGCTGACGTTTCGATTCTCCCACATATGTTGCATTACACTCTTCACAGGATAATTTATAAACAGTATTATTTTTATACATATGATTCGTTGTACTCTTTCCTTTTCTTATTAAGTTACTGAAATTGTTATTTGTTGTGGGTAAGGTGGTTAAACCATGTAGTTGTAGATCTTTTTTCGTTTGTTCAAAGAATTTGTCTACATAAGGTACCGGTGTATATATACCTTCATTATGGCGAACGTCTTGTTGATCAGATTGTTCTTTATGTATGTTATTTATTCTTTTTTTAATATACTGATTTATAAATTCTAAAGGATAAGCATTATTAATTAGGATGTCTTTAACTAGATTAATATTCTTCATACGGAATCTCTTGTGTGCTAATCGTATGGCTTTGTCTGTCAAATTGTATATCATGGCTATTTTCTGTAATGTGGGGTTGAACGAAAGTTAAGAATTCTTCCCGAAATAGTGTCTTTCCGGTACCAATCTATAATTATCCTATAATTGTCTCTAATAAATTGTAAGTCCAAGAAGCTTATCGATCCATTTGTCTCAATCTCTGAGGTAAATAGTAGTTTGTTATGGTAAGAATTGAAAACCATCAGTATCTCTTCTACCTTATTCTTTGGAATACATCATCTACATATCTATAGAACAGTAACAGATTAAAAGAAAGCCTTCTGAGACACTCACTTTTCAAATCGTCCATAACTAAATCTGCAAAGATTGGTAAGATTGGAGAACCCATCGGGGTTCCAAAAATTTGTTCGTAATAAATATTATTAAATTCGAAAAACGTATTATTCATTAAAAACTTAGCAGTGTTTATTAATTCATATTATGGTACTGTAGATTTTAGAGCCAGTTCCTGGGACCGTTTATCAATCCTGTGTATAGATCTTCCGGAATATTGGTAAACAAGGACGTCTAACGATATCAAAATATGATCGTCTGGTATTACTAAATTACTTATTTTTTGTAAAAGGTCTTTATTATTTTCAATATGCGATCTTGGGTTTTTAATTCGGTTAAAGATGTTGAATAGTTCCTTTGATAAAAAAATATGTAGGTGAACCAATTGAAGAAACTATAGGTCTTAACGGATAGTTCTCCTTATGGATTTTCGGAAGTCCATAACATTGCGGTAAGCTACAATTGGTTTGAGTAAGGCTGTTATATGCATATTTTCTATTAAGTAATTATTATTATTCCACCTGTTTACTACTCTTTGACTGTCTTTCTGTAATATTGTTAATGGATTTTTTAATAGTTGTTTGTATATTTCTTTATCAGAAAGTAAAGAGTCCATTTTTTAATTATAAGTGTTCTTATTCAACGCCACTGCGACATTTCCTTTATCAGCATGTGTAAATAAAATATCTTTGTTATTTTTTAAAAAACGTTGAGTATTTGTAAGTTTTTTTGAAAAAGTGAGTTCTTCTAAAGTGATGTGTCTCGTTTTGTTGTTAAAGGCATTGGCATTATCAATAATTATGTTTCTGGTATGATTCTTTTTGTCAACATTTAGACTAGGATTTTGTAAGCTAATTTCTACATTTTTTATTATATTGGTGACATTATCTATGTTCAGATTTGATGGCGGACAGTATTTAGGGCCTAATGAAACTATATCAATAATATCGTCAGGAATTTCCACTGCCGATAAATTTTTGAACCATTTTTTTCTATCACTGACATTATTTTGTACTAATTGATTGCTATTAAATAATTATTCAAATTTTCGTTTATGTTTCACCTCTAAATTTTTACTTAGATTGGAATTGTAAACATCTTTGATTTTCTTGAATACTGTTAATTACGACATTCGGTATAAATTCTTTCAGTTTGTCAATTAAAATAGTTTTTTTCTTTTGTAAAAAATGGTTATGAATACAACAATCTTCAATTAAAATATTGAAGATTTTGGATTTGAATTCATTAATGAGTACTTTAAATTTTCTGTTACCTATTTTGCTTTGGAACGTGAAATGTTTGATATTGATGGTTTTACATCATAAGTCCTGCATTGTAACAGAAATTTTCTCTGTGCGGAAGTTCTAGTGATTTTTTTATTAATCTGTATCCATTTCTTCAAATTAATTTTCATATACTTTCCATAACTCGACTCGATGTTATTGAAAAACGTCATTTCGTTCATTGTTGTGACGTATTTAATTCAAATATTAACGATAATAATATTTCAACCTGTTTGAATCCAAGGTTCCTTTATATACAATCTTGATTCTGTCACTCGACGAAGTTATATTATTTTAAAGAGTTTATCGATGCTTCGAGTCAAGGTGTTAAAAAAAAACAATGCAACATATGTGGGAGAATCGAAACATCAGCTAAACACCAGAATTTTGGAACATAAAAACAACATTAAGAGAACCAATGATTCGGTTGTTACGGAACAGCGTCTTTCTACGAACCATGATTTTGACTGGGATAATGTAAAAATTCTGGATGTCGAAAAAAATTGGAACAAAAGATTGATATCGGAAATGATCCACATACGTCTCCAAAAAAACTGGCTAAATAAGAAAGAAGATACAATTAATTTACACGCTCCTTATATAAATTTATTGCATAAGTTAAAAACTAATTGTCTTAATGTTGTTTTTATGTTCCAAAATTCTGGTGTTTAGCTGATGTTTCGATTCTCCCGCATATGTTGCATTGTTTTTTTTAACACCTTGATTCGAAGCATCAATCAACTCTTTAAAATAATTTAACTTCGTCGAGTGACAGAATCAAGATTGTATATGTATACAATAAAAAATGTTTTAAATGCATTCATTTTGAAACCGGGCAGCATGCCATTTTTAATGCGACGTTTAAAAATAAAAGCTGCAATATTATTGACAGCAGATCGTCACTGCATTTTAATGTGGGACGAAAGTCGCTGACTCCGCATCTTGACTACAGCAGCATGACAGTCTACAAATGTTATTATTGCACCATTGAATTCCTCGGGACACTTCCTACAAGAAACATACTTTTCCAGAATGGCGATTTTATATGTTCTATGTCAAATAAATAAATTTCCGATGGCAGATTGCGCTCCGTAGCGCGTGGCGCAATGGCTTGGCGAGAAAACACGCGTAACGAGTTGCCCAATGCATGCGTTCTCCTATAAGTAATGCCTACAAATTGCTACAAACATTACTAGTGTAGTATTAATAGTAGTAAAAGTAATAATGTAATTATAATAAGGGATAGCGAAATATTGATTTGACGTAATTGACGTCAAGTTTAATGAAGTTTATAATGAAGTATTATAAACTTCATGAAAGTTTATAATGAAGTATATTCAATGTATCATTAATATAATAACGTTAATAAATTAAAACACGATCCCGTTCGGTAGTTGTCGGTACTGTTAGTGGGGATATCTGTGGTCATTGCGTCTTTAGTCCTGCATTATTTACCCAGAGATATCTTCCGTAGACGAGTATTTAACAATTCTAGAAAAAGGCTTAACAAAATTATTGCGGCATCCATTTCTTGTAAACAAACAAGATGAATTTTTGAATGAAAAAAAAACAAAATTTATCTCCAAACGAATGCATCGCAATCTGCGATTTTTTGGAAAACTATGCCTTTGTTCTTCTAAATTCTGTTCAGGGAATACATTGGAATAATGACCAGGCAACAGTCCACCCATTTGCAATATGTTACCGGGATGAAAGTGTTGATACAATAAGAATGAAAAATTTAGTAATCATTTCTGAATGTTTACAAAACGACACTGCTGCAGTTTATGTTTTTCAGAGCTGTTTAATAGAGTTTTTAAAAATACGTTTAGTGGCAACTGAAAAAATAATCTATTTTTCTGATAAATAAAAAAATAAAAAGAACTTTATAAATCTGTGTTATCAGTTATAATATCCCAAGACCTCCAAAATTATCGGAATATGTCCCGATAGCTTCGTTGCAAACAATCGAATGTGTCAAGTTTTGCAGGTTAAAGATCCCGAGTGCGCAGCACCAGGGGTCTTTCTGCAAAACTTGATATACATTAGTTTGTTTGCAGGAAAGCTAGAGGGAAACATTGCGATTAATTTTGGAGGTCGTGGGGTATTCGGCAGATTATTTTCCGGGGCTGGATTTCTTCCAAACGGAGCGCAGGTATTATTTTATATATGCTAGTGTGCAATTATCGGGTGCAATTTCTAGAAGCTAGTGTGCAATTTCCAGTATAATTTTAAACAAATGAGCATCGTACCGCTCGAATACCGCGCTGTGATTGGCTGAAATCCAGCCTCGGAAAATAATCATAATAATTCTGATTTTGGTATTGAGGCTGAATGGCACATTTTTCCAACATCACATGGCAAAGGACCTTGTGATTGATTGGGTGGGACGTTAAAACGTTTAAATGCAAGGGCTAGTCTCCAAAGGATTGATAACCCTATTTGGACACCACAAGAACTATTTACTTGGGCAAATGAATCATTACCAAATATAGTAAATATGTAACAAATGACGAGTATAATGATGCCCGGATTATATTGAGTAAGCCCTTTTTACAATCTAAAACTATTAAAGGGACATTAGCATTTCATTCTATGATACCAATAAACACAAGACAGCTCCAAGCGAAAGTTTTTTCTTTGACTGATAAGTAGACAAATGAAACAGTACTAAGTAAATAAAGTGATTGCATCTAGTTTATTCTCATAAATGACTTTCAATTTATTAACATTATTATTTTAATATTGATTAACAATATTATTATCCCTTATTATAATTACATTAGGACTTATATGACTTTTAATTACTATTATATAATAGTATTATATAATACTACACTAGTAATGTTTGTAGCAATTTTTAGGCTTTACTAGGAGAAATGCACTGCCCAACTCGATAGGCGTGTTCTCTCGCCACGCGCTACGGAGCGCAATCTGCCGTCGGAAATTTATTTATTTGACATAGAAAATATAAAATCGCCATTCTGGAAAAATATGTTTCTTGTAGGAAATTTTCCGAGGAATTCAATGGTGCAATAATAAAATTTGTAGACTGTCGGCCTCGAGCAGTAAATGGAGTTTCTAATGTTCAATTGTTTATAACAATCGCTTTTTATAAACTATTTTTAAAACTATGCATGTAGGAATAAATACAATTTAATTACCTTTTAAATCAGCCCCGGCTGAAATCTTTTTTCGTATAAGAAACGCATAAAAAAATTTAGAAGCAAATTAAAATTGTCGACCAATATTTTTTACGAAATCTGTTCGATTTGTAAAAGAAAATCCCATATATAAAGTAACAATGCACAAAATACACTGAAAAAATCTAATAAATTTCAAACAATAATATATATTTATTATTAAACAAGTATTAACAAAAAAAAACAACAATAAATAGCAATAAATAACAAAAAATGTATATATATATATTCAATAATAATAAAAGATCATTAATAAATTTAAGACAAACTACTGCACATTAACTGACTCGGTTTTCAGTTATTCATAACGACTTGCCTGGCACTTCAGGCACTAACAACCAGAAGACATCAAATCTTGATGGAGCTGCAGATGTCATAACAATTTATTTGATTCTGTGAATGGCCCGCAACCTAATAACGTAAACAGTGAGAGCGAACGAGAGTTAGGAAAGAATATCAAAGAAAACAGTCGTTCACAAGTTTTGATATAGTGCACTGCAACGTCGATCCAAAATTACTTTTTTAAATTCATGCGGTGTCCCAGCCAATGATGTAAGGACATAGAAATCCTGGTGTACTACTATTTGCTCTTTTAAGGCACTCTGGCGTAAAACCAAAAATTACAATGCAGAACTGAAGGGTCGAAATATAAATCAAGATCCCCTTGAAAATTTTGTTGAGCAAGTTAGAAGCCTGAATAATAGAGACAGTACTCCTATTTTCGAAAGTGCTTTCAAGACGCTTCTTATAAATAATTTGACAAGTAAAAGAACAATGGGTAGTTATTGCGAAGAGCGTAATGATACGCATTTATTATCATATTTGCACGATTGTTCCAATGAAGATGGATTTGTGAAAGAAGCTGATAAAGACATTGACGAGACTACATTTGTCTTTGCTGACAATTGTACTCCTTCTCAAGTGCAAGGTGGAAGTATTAGCAGTACAGAATTTTATATTACTACTGTAAAAGACACAGTTTTAAAAGGATCCCGCAATAAAACATTATATACTCCGATTGCTCCATTCTCAACGAAAGTGTTGAATCATTCATGACCCAGACATTCACGTGGTTAAAAACAACATTGATCAATTCTGCATAAAAAAATATTTAACTTTAAAGTTAAAAACAAGGTTACATTTAGAAATTTATGTTCCACCGGATTGTGAAATCCATCATTTATTTAGTGAGGCATTAGATTAGTTAGTACCAACTTTCGTAAAAGTATGGTGCAATAAAGTAATAGAGATGTATAAGGATGTAAAATAAATATGTATATATTGTGTATAATATATAAGTATAATCGGTATAATGTAGAATACAAAAATGATATTTGTAAAAAATACACGCTGCAACTGCAACACAACACAACATATGTTTATTCCCATTTGACTCCATTGTTACTTTATTGTATCAAGTGCGTATGTATGGTAGGTATACATACTTACAATGTATAATTAAATATGTAAACATATTGTATATATAGTTACATTGTATAAGTAGTTCATAAAACTTGACGAACTTGAACAGTACAGAGGCAACATCGGTTTATCTGTGGGTTGATTGCACATAACACTTAATCCACATTGTAAAATTCTGAAAGAGCGTAAAATTACAATTTCACTAGGAATTTTACCAGAATCGAAAGTAGTTTTACAACAAAATTGTGAAATTGTAATTTCGCTACTTTGAAAGGCGTAACTTTACAAGGTCAATGTAATTTGATTGCTTTCAGAGTAGGTAATTCCGATTACACAGGCACATGATAATTTTACGCCAACATTTTTTACAATGCACCAAGCGCACGTTACAAAACTTGACGTGTAAAGTAAAGTCACTAGCAGTCACTAATTCCAACAAAATTTACTATGTCAGATAATAAAATTACATCTGGTTTATCTACTACTTTTATTGTATTTATTCTACAGTCGTAATATTAAAAACATTAAACCGAAGATATGAAATTATTAGTAAATTGTTTTGTATTTACAATATATCTCTTGCTTTTTGCTTTTCGTGATGATGATTCGATGTGGGTATAATTACGGCCCAGTCTACACAGACTGAGGTTTTGCACCACTGGCCACACATGGCATCTAGGATCTGCGCTTCCTCTGCCGTGCTGAGAACATCTCGGGTTCGGGAGCCCATACGTCATTTCGTAACGCCCTTGCAGCAGTTAGGCAATTGAGCGTATTATCGAGTGCAACACCAATGGGGGTAGGGTCGTTTAGGAGATGCTGACCTGTATCTATTTTGAGAATCGCACTGATATGGTCATTATCAGGGAGTAATGTAGGCGAAGGGAACGATCAGCGTGCTATGAGGATGCACTGGGTTCGGCGAAAAGATTTAGATCCCGGACAGGGAAGAGTGGTCTCCATTATCGATGTCCTGGACTTGGATCTATACTTTCGCATTCTGGACTATGGCAGTTGGTAAATACCAATTCATAATTAAACAGCGTATAAGATTAAACAAATATATTTCACTACATAATTAATTAGTGCGTGTGCTTTCAAGGAGACATTTCAATGGAACAAATTTTGTAGCATGTGATTACGAATCATAGTATACATTTTTTGTGGAGAGTATATTTCTAAGATGTCTTGTAAGTAGACCTTATAGTAAATTATCGAGGTGAGCGGGAAGGTAACCTTTCGTTTTTTTCGCTCTAACTTGGACGATTTTGGTGACAATCAAACGCACGACCTCCCTTACTGTAGAAAACATTTTAATCTCTATATTTCATGTTCGGCCCTACCCTGAAATCAATATATCTCTTCATATAGGGATAGCAAACTGTAATTGCTGGAGCATCCCGCGAACAGCGCACGGAGAACGGAACCATTTGTTATCGCCAGCTTAATATAAACATTTTTGGTCACAATTTTATTCATGGAGTATCTGAATCACTGTTTCAGAAGATTTCATAGAGGTAAAAAAATCGTTTTCTCTCAAATAGATCACGAAAAATTGGCACGTTTCATTTATTTTCAAGAAATAGTGACGTTAAAGAACTTTTTCTTTTTATGGTGCGCAAAGTTCCATTTGGCGCATGTATTTGCGTGTTAAAAGTGCAACTTTCCATATTTTACTATACATTTGCGTGCGGGAATGCATTTAAGTGTACGGAAAGGGGCGGGAAGTGGGAAGTGAAGATGGGAAGTTTGTTATTGAGCAGGGCGCGGATTTAATAGCTCCATTTGAATCTATGAATATAAGACAAGGATTTGTAATAACGCCTCGCTTCTGGCGGTGGTGGGTGATTGATAGAAATGTATCACACAATAAGATACCGAAAAATAATGTGAGTCATGAAGAATACGCGAGCTTCATGTTGAACGGTACCACCGTAAAACGGTCAAATTTCAAAAAATGTAGATGACGATATACATCAACTTTTTGGAGATTTTTTCGATCTGAAAATGAAATTAAGATAAAATAGAAAATGAAATCTTTCGATGGGACATTCATGCGGGCGTGTACATTTCCGTTGCCAGGTTTCTCGCGTTTTTCGTTTTGGAACCGACTTCTATCCTCAACTGCGATGGTTTTTGTAACTACAGAGCATTGGAAGAGTCTGAGTGGGATCCGAATTGAAAAACGAGATTTAGATAAAGCCGAGTCGGTCCGAATGAATAACTTTCAAAAAATAGTTTTGCAAAAGAAATGTAATTTAAAAGCCGATTGCGAAATCACCATGCGCAGTTCGCTTATTAAATTATCGCCATTCTTGAATAATACGGACACTCTTAGCGGACTAAGCCAAGAGGTAAATTCAGACATTTCGGATTTCTGAAAAATCCTGGTCAAACGATATTATCACGAAAATATGTGATAGTAGACATGAAAACATTTTTAAATGAAATTCGACTGAAACGAAATCACCCGCAAATTTTATTTCAAAGTCCATCGTAGCGAATTGTGCAAATTGTTGAACGCCTTTTACCAATTATGTATAACTTATCATCTGTGCGAATACATGGGTGGAATACATTATTTCGGGCCAATTTATGAAAAGACTGGAAGATGTCGATGAAACGAGTGTTCTCTTTACGTGGCTCACCGTTCAAGTGGCACTGCTTACTCCGTCTTCGCCTCATATGGGGAGAGCATGAAAAAGATTAGTTCGCAGTGTCAATTCAGAATTGTAGTTGATTTTAATTGAGCATGGGCATCGCTGTTAACCATCACAGAAATCGAGCACATGTCTAATGCCACATCTTCAGCTCACGTATCTCTTGACCCTCGTGATAGGCAAGCACTTACACCTAATTATTTTTTAACTCCATTCAGCTCTAATTGTACACCTTTGACTCCGTTTTAGGCTAAACCATAACTGCTTCGTTTCATTTTTCTTCAGTGGCTCTGTTTACGAAACTGTACGACGAAAATTAAGATTTACATGACAAGTTCTATATATATTTTTTTTATTATATATTTCTATATAAAACTATAGAGAAAATATATATAGTTACATCGTTTATGTACGAATGTTGTTCGGTTTACTTTACAATAATTACTTCCTTTATTAAAAGTCAGTTGCTCCTTTGTAATCTACGTCGGTTACTCCATCTTACTTACTACATCTAACTTAGTTATTCCAATTTATTGTACGACAGACGCTCCGTATTAATGTATTGTTAAATGCTCCGTTTAGTAATTGCCCCGTTTTAGTGTATTTGTAGAACGGCGAGATGGTTGTGCAAGCTAAGGCACCGGTTTGCATTCACAAGAATTGATCGTCGGGCAGGTCCCGAATTTGAATCCTCTTCGTGCATTCTGTGGTTACGTCTACAGTCTTTAGAATAACCAGGGAACCTTACCGGCTAAAGATACGAATTTTTACTATACCTAGCAATCTGCCTTCGTGCTGTCGTGAGGCATCCAACCCCTTTATTCGTCATTAAAGCGACTAAAAGTACTTTGTTCTTCTTGCGCTAGTGTATTAGTAATTGCTCCTTTATGTTGCATGACCATCGCTACCATTTATGGCATATTGACTGTTTTTGTTGCTGTGCTCTGTATGTGTGTTCCGAAAATATTTGCATCCAATAATATGTACCATTACTACGAAGAGAGATTAAGTGTTAAATTAAACAAATGTGTTATTTATTCATAGAGGCGATGGTACTGATGTTGAGGCATATGATATTCTCGGTTCTAATAGTATGTGCAAGTATGAAATTTTGCAAAGCGGGGAGAATGTTGCGAAAGAAATCGAATATGATTACTTGCAGATGCATAGAACCGGAATCTGTAGGTTTGACGTGAACTTCGATCTGGCACCAGTACAAATGGTCATCTGATGAACAAGATGTTTAGAAGTTCCCGTTTGTGTGGTCTCAAATCGGGTTTGCAAGCATAAAAAATCACACGTTTTTTAAAATTTGAAACGTTATATTAACCGTAGTATTTGTAATGTACTATAATTTAGAACTTCTACACAAAAGAATGTTATAAAGCGTAGTACTTTAATTCCATAAGTCCTTACGCGAGCCTGTAAAACATTTAGGAGATGTTAGAATGTTATACTAACCTGGGGAAAATTGTTCGTCCGGAGCGCCATATTGTTTCAATACGTTATATAACACAATTACGTATTTCTTAACAGCTGATATTTATTCATAATTTTTTGGAAAGCTTATATTGCTATTTATTATAATATTATATTTCATGTTTATATAAGACAGTTATCAATTTAAAATCTTTCACTTCCTGTCTCCCGAAGAGGTACTGTCATAATACTAACGTTAAAGTACTCGACTTTAATTACTAATTTCTCAAACCCATCTAAAATAAAGAAATTTTTCATGAAAAAACGACGTAGGGAAATTTTGATTTTAATTTTTCGCTAAATTAAAAAGAGATGCATATGTTTCATTGCTGTGTGGTGATATACAGGAAATTCAATTTTCACAAGTACACTATCGAAAACAAATTTAAAATCAAGGGACATTTGCCCAGTAGGTTTAGAAATGTGTGGCATTCAAGAGCAGAGGAAACAAACTCAGTGAAAAAACATGGGTTGGGAACAGTTTGTCAGTCTCTAGTGACGCCGCGTTGCTCCTGTATAAGATGAGAAACGTATTTTGCAATAGTTTTATAAAATAACTTAGGTTGATAATATAGAAATTGGTCTATAGTTTGAAACGGTGAATCGATCGCCTTTCTTGTGGATAGGCAATTTAGCACTTTCTTGCTTAGTTTTATCGGATGAGGCAGTCACACTTGAGGGAAAAAAATTCCTCTTAGATAAAATGTGCCTTACCTGACTGGTTCCCTGATTGCCTATTGATGATTACTACCCCCTCTTGGTCTAGTGGGTAATATTTATATTCTTAGTGGCGATCTCGCCACTTTTACCTTTTTTGGTGTCGGGGGGACTTTCCCTCCGACTAAGAACTAACTCGTCGTGATAAACGACGAATTAGAAATTAATATTTTTATTTACAGGAATACGATGGAACTAGTACGACGTTTTACGAACTTACTAATCCAACTCGTTGGAGTTCCAAATTTGGCCCCGCCCAGGGGCTTACAACATCAAAAGACTCGTCAATAAGGAGGGATTTATGCATATACCCATCGATGTATATACATCTTCCAGGTTTCTTCCAATGACAATAAATTCGTTTCAACCTTTGCTTTTCTTTTTTTGTCGTGCTGCTGCTGCGACGTTGCAAAGACAATAATGCCTGTAAATTTTAGCAGCAATAGGCTCTGTGCCATCGCCGACGATCAACGCCGCGCCAATACTGGCTTTGATGCCGGGCCAGTACTGGCTGTCGACGCTGTGACAGTGTTGGCAGCCACTAATGGTCCAATACCAGTTGCCGAGTCTAGGCCGTAGTGTCGTAACAGACTCTGGGCCATTGCCGACAGTCAATGCCGCGCCAATACTGGCTGCCGATGCCGGGCCAGTGCTGTCTGTCGATGCCGTGACAGTGCTGGCAGCCATTACTGGACCAAGACCGGTTGCCGAGTCTAGGCCGTAGTGTCGCACCAAGACTCATGCCAGTGTTGGCCCAATGTCGCAGCCGAGCCTCGGCACCGCCGTTGCCAGGACTGGACCAGGAATGGGCCGTTACGAATTTCGCACATGGGGTACGTCTTCCGTTGGAAAATCGTTTCTACAATGTTCGCCATAATAGATGGCAACATTTTTTTTGCAAATAAGATTAGTTTACATCCTACGTGTACGTTCAATGCCAAATTTTTTTCTTGTAGATTTTAATCCTGAAAACTCGACAATCGCGTTGAAAATGTTTTATATTTATAGATTTTTAAAATATTAATTTTAAACTTTTGTTGTATAGAAAAATGTTGTACGCAGTATTTATTGTAATTTATTTTTCCGTCGTTTTTCTCATTGAAGGGATGTCAACCACCTTTATTTTTTACCTCTTTATATTTTCAGCTGTTGTTTTATTTGTTTTCTTCATAATTTTCGATCAAAAACAAACAGGGTGTTATAAGTGTACAAATTGTAATTTTTTATCAGTTCATATTTTTCCATTCTTTACCACTTTTTCCAAATCCCCGTGACAAGTTTAAAATGCTAAAATATGCATAGAAAAAAAAAAGTTATCGCCGAAAAATAGTAAAAATTGTAATACAAAATACATTTAAAATAGTCAAATTTTACATTTTTTTACACTAAGCAAAGTTTGAACCATCTTAAAAGTCTATTTATTAATAAATAGTACATTTTAATATGTAATTTTATACTTCTACAGAAAAAAATAACAAAAATTTATCATCAGTACATTTCTTAGACATACCTACGTATACAAAAAAGTGTATGGGTGCATATATAAATATATGTGAACAATACATACGGGGTAGTACAAATGTACAAATTGTAATTTTTTATCAGTTCATAATTTTCCATTCTTTATCACTTTTTCCAAACATTACTTCCAAAATAATTGAAATATGCATGTATATATAGTAAATAGATGGAATGATTGCATCTCTCATTGCATATATAATGTTCAATTGAAATGCATATTTCAATTATTTTGAAAGTAATGTTGAAATAATAATGTTAAATAATAATCAATAATATGCATATTGAAATGGACACAATTATTTTTTGGAAATGGAACTTGTTATAATTCTCTGGCAGGTTTCCGATTATTTTTTGGTGTATTTACTCATCAACATTAATCTAAAAGTTGTTGCGTGACTTTATCAAGAAAAAAGTGTAAATTTTCTAAATATTTATCAACAATTGTTCTAAACAATTATTTTTTAAAAACAAAAAACGCAGGTATTTTATTTGTGGCATATATCGCCATGACATGTATGCCACATATATTCTCGCATATGGGTAATTCTACTGAAATTTCAAGGCAAAATTTTTGTATAAAACTAAATATTGTTACTTCTGAAACATGTTTAGGGTATATTCTAAAGTGAAAATATGATGTTGCGCAAAATTCATTGTTATTATTATAAATTTTATAGCTCTTCTTAAATGTTAATATATTAACATGATTTTAACTTCGTATTACAAATTATTCCTTTTATCCAATTAATTAGAAATGTGTTACTCGGGGGTTTTTGGGGTCGCTGATTTCGAATCCGTTGTCAGAGTTTGTAAATTCAAAATGGCGGATCCAATACGGCGGACCAAAAACAGAAAAATTGCTCGATTGACTATAAGTTTCTTTAGGTGGGGATTTTTGGGGTTCCTAATAAAGAATCTGCTGTCAGTTTTTTTAAATTCAAAATGGCGGATCCAATATGGCGAACCAAGATTCGAAACTTTTTTATTTAATATGAAACTTGATTGTCGCAGAATTTTAAATTTATGAAAACTTACCTTACTTCTCATAAGGATAAATTGAAATGATTGGTATTTTTATTTTTTATACATTTTTTATCATCAGCGACGACAAAAACCTTCGGGTACTGATTTTCAGGTAAATCGGAACACTTTTACAAAATTGGTCCGCCAAATTGGATCCTCCATTTTAAATTTCTAAAAACTAACATTACATTTGGAATCAGCGACCCCGAAAACCCCCGAGTAAAGATTTTCAGGTAAATCGGAACTTTTTTACAAAATTGGTCCGCCATATTGGATCCGTCATTTTTAATATCAAAAATCTGACAACGGATTCGTAATCAGCGACCCCAAAAACTTATGAGTAACAAATTTCTAGTTCATCTGAGGGAAGGAAACATTAAAAGTTTAGCGAATATGTCTACAACTAAATAGGTATTTTCTGGACATAATGTTGTTTATATTAAATATCTATAGTATAAATAATATACGTTTAAACGATTTATAACTGCCGTATATGTTTACAGTAACATTTTTTTTAATATTTTGAATGATTAATTATAAAAATAATGGTAAATGAATATTGTATGCGGTTGCCGAAAATGGCTTCGGAGATCACCAAGCTTCGGAGATCACAAATCGACATATTATTAGATTTTAGATAAAAATCGAATGCTGTAACGAAAAATTCTTCTAACACTACTTTAGGACTAATTAGCACTTAAATTTTAAGGCCGTAGGATTCGATTTTAGTATGTTAATACATATTTATTGTTAAAAATAGATGGCTTCGGAGATCACCCAGATTTTTACTCGCAAAAAATGATAATGTTTGCGTAATTATATAAAATCCAAAAAAATGTTTACACTTAATTGGCCTTATGCAATATAAGTAGTATAGCTTAAAGTTATTTTTCATGCATTTCAAAAAAGTTTTTGTACGTTATAATGAATAATTACAATGAAATGCAATTTTTATGAAAAATATGCAACGACTTTGCAAACGCGTGTTTAGCTATGAAAATGACGTATCAAATTTTCTCTATATACGTCAAAAGTTAGCTAATACATTGTAGTTTAAGAATTAACTTATGCAAAATTGCAAAAAAATATATGTTATATTGGGATTTCATTGCGAATCTTGGAAATTGCGATGGTGACGCATTTCGGGGTCCCTTTCAGGAGAATTACCCATATATTTTCATTTAATTTATTTTCCGTACGGGTCCTATTTCCAATAATTATGTTGGCGCAATCTGCGCTATGGTAGGCAGGGGCCTTTATTAACACTTTGTAATGTAATTAATATGAATTTTAAATGAAATTTAAGATGGAGAATATATTCCATAACAGCATAAATATTTAAAGATTTACAAAACGAATTTTGAAGGCGGAGGATTATTAAAAAAGCTTACAAAATTATATCGAATACCCAGACATAAGTTAAAAAAATTGTGATAAGACCATTTTTTGGAAATAAATTTTTTATTTTGGGCCATGAATCGTGACGCTCTTCAGTTTCTAAATATTAATGGAAAGTTTGTCGAGAAAAATAATGTACATTCATAATTATTATTTGCGAAAGAACAGACTTTGAAGACAGATAAAATCATAAACGTATTCTTCAAAACGTTAAAGTAATGAACACTCTTCGTATGAACCGTTTTATATACCTGTGCGTATGGATAAAGTATTTTTATTTACTGGTAAAGAATATGTAGAAATTAAATATTTTTTGTAATATTGTGAATTTACATTGTTTTTCACTGCCAACTCTCGAAAAATATTTCGAAAAAAAATTGTATTTTTTTATTCATGAAGTCACGCAACAACTTTTAAATGAATGTCAAACAAATAAAGAAAGAACAATCGGAAACCTCCCACAGAATTATAAGATGTCCATTTACAAAAAAAAAATATATACATGCAAGGGTGCGTACAGACTGGGAGCGGATCGCGAAAAGCGGCAAGTGACAAGCGAAACAAATTGACAATCATCAAAATTCGCTGTTCGCGGCCGCTTTTCATTGACAGGTTGCGAACTTTCGAGCGGAAAGCGAATTTTCGCTGGCGAATATTGTGTTGGAAATAATTATTTAAAAAGAAAGAAGTTAGAAAACTCGATGGCTGATGATTCAGAAACAAGCGATTTTGAGGTATTTCAATAAAATTTCGCATCCTAAACAATTCTACATATTTTATTCTTAACCTATCAATTAGTTAATGGAGTAGCAATTTTATTTTTATAAAAGAATTAATTGAAAACATTTATATGAAAAGTCTATTTTTGGCTTAGAATAGAATATAATAATTAATTAAATATATTAATACACATCAAAAGAAAGAGAGTTCATTTGAAGAAATTTTAATTCTGGAGGTTCAAAATAGACCATGTATTTGGGACCACAGACTTCCAACGAAAGATCGAGGTCCAAATACCGTAAAAGATGCATGGACTGAGATCGCAATTAAAATGCGTAAGTTTTTCATTCTCACTCATTAGAAGTATTGTTATTTTATCAATATTACACCATCATATTTTATTTGTAATGTATTTTATTCAATTTTATCCATAAGCTTACCTCTCCTGGGCCATCCACAAACAAACTGAATAATTATTCACTAATTTCATTTTAATTTATCCAAAACTGAATCTGTTTCGTTATTAATTTATCCGAAATTCAATGTATCTAAAAAAAATCAATATATCCACATATCAAATTATTAAAATTTAAGTTCATTTTATTTTGATGTAAGACAAACTCGGATCATATTGTTCGACACATGGGCGGAAAGTGTTTTTTGAAATTTTTTTCGAGTTTACGGTTTTATAGTCCCGCATTGTGTCTGATCTAGAGCTTTTGATTTTTTTTACTTTAAAAATGTCTTTTTTATTTTAACTTTTATATAGCCCAAAAACTTAACCCACGTCTCTTCTTGTATAGGAATACATCAAGAATCGTGGACATTCACTACAACCCACTTTCCCTATGCATTATTGTTATAAAATTAATTATAAGTAAATAATTTTCTAATAACTTATTAAATAATAATAAAAGAATAATAAAAATTATGCTTGTAGAGAGGGATGCATTAATATTACAAAAAAAATGGAAAAATTTAAAGGATACTTTTCGCAAATGCCACAGGGAAACGAAAGAACGTGTTCCAAGTGGAAGTAGCGCTAAGAAAAGAAAAACCCAAATGTGGAAGTACTACCAGGCATTAGATTTTCTCATTCCAGTTGTAGAATTTAGAAGGTACAGAACGCAATACGTAAAATCCAAATAAGATCCAATAAATTTTAATGATGTGAGAAAATTTAAAGTGTACTATATCTTATTTTATGTTCAATTAGAACATTCTGCAATAAGCAACTTCTCGAACTCGAAGGGGATTCGAGAATCGTCGAAGAATCTGAAAACTCGAATGAATTACCGGGTAGATATGAGAATGGTAAATTCTTCTTTAAATTCTTATTTAGAATATAAAACAGTTTTTGTTATTTGCATTTAAGTAATATTATTTTCAATTTACGTTGTATATTCCTAGATCATCCACCCGCCGAGGATATACAGCCCGAGCCTAGTGGCGTTAAATTTGCTACAAACAAAACAAAAGAAGTGTGTTTAGATGGAAGTAACAGCGCGTCAAAAAAAAACTACACCCGAAGAACAATTTTATAACAATTTGCTGCATACAATAGACGATGAAGATAATGAAATAACCGCATTTTTATCATTTATAAAATTTAAGTTAAAAAAATATTAAGAAACGGACGAAAAGCACTACATTAAATTTAATCACAAAATTATGAAAACTATAATGGAAATAGATGAAGATATACTATTGTATAATTAAATAAATTATGCAAATAAAGTTTTAACATATTACATATGTTGTTTCTTGTATACAGACCAATAAATGTCTAATGTCTAATTGGAAAAAAAGTTAAAATTATTTTTAATGACACGGACTAAATGATTTTCTAAAAATCACTCATTTATGGGTAAAAGAGAGTTTAGATAACATCTTCCATTGCAGTGAAAAAGATTGCAAATTTTTCAAATATATTCTAGCTCATTTGAAGCACAAAATCAGATCAACAACTAGAACTTTAAAAAGTACCCCGAAAAATTCTCATTTTTTTACATATTTTTGTCAAATCATTGACAATTTTCCATTTTATTAAATTTTCTCAACGCCGTTTGAAAGAGCAGTAAAAAAATGTTAGAAAGTAGATCTTTTTCAGTTGAAGTTGAAGAAAAATTTCAGTGCATTTGGAAGTTAACTAGCCACGTTTTAGATACTCATTAAATGTTAAGATTTTTAGATCTACATCACTTTTTATTTTACCAAAAATATGTAACATTCCACTGCCAATTGACAGCCAACGCGTTTAAAAAATATTCTTTAAGTTTTTCACGAGCATTCACAATGAATGAGGCATCCAATTCGGTATGCTCCGCATCTAGATTTTCTTCAGGCATTGATACGGGTGCTTGATGGATCTTCTTAAAACATTCCGATTTTTTCATACAAAAATTATGTAACACTACACACGCTTTAACTGCTTTTTCAGCGGTAGTCAGGGACGTTTGTAGTGGCTTCCGAAATACTCCCCAACGCGATGTCATGATTCCAAACGTACTCTCTACGGTTCTTCGGGATCGGCTGAGACGATAATTAAATATTCATTGCTCATGCGTGATATTTTTACCCGGGTATGGTCGCATTGTAAAATTATTCAGCTGAAAAGCTTCATCTGCAACCAATACGTATGGCATCGGTTCATCATTTTCGACAATCGGGGAGGGTAGTGGAATTTTCATTTTGTTTTCCAGAAATCTTTGCCCCATGAATGAGTTCCGGAATACTCCGCCATCACTGTGACGTCCTTGAGCTCCAATATCCACGAGTAACAATTCACATGTCGCAGAAGCAATAGCCATTAGGTGAATGCTGTGGTATCCTTTGTAATTATAGAAGGACGATCCACTTTTTGGGGGCGCCTGATTTTTAAACATATAAATGTCAGTATTACGTGACAATTATCATTAGGGATTCAGGTGTCGTTGATATAACATGTAAATCTTTGCAATTTTATTTATTTAAATAAATTGTTAAGCAATACGTACCCTCAATGGAATATGCTTTCCGTCTACAGCACCAATACAATGTGGGAAATTCCACATTCTGTTAAAATCGTGTGCGACCTTTTTCCAGCCTTCTTCAGATGGTGTAAATAATTCATCTTGGAGTGCAATCCATATTGCCTCACAAGTCTCTGACACGATCTCTGACACCGTACTTTTTCCCACACGGAAGGCCATTGCTATTGAATTGAATGCATCTCCAGTAGCCAAAAATCTGTTATTTCAAACAAAATGTATCATACACTTCCATCATCAGTATTCCAGCGAAAAATTTGGTATTCCAACAAAAGACTTGTCTGGGACAATCAAATCTTTCGTTGGAACACTGAATCTCTTCTATCAGTCTAATTATATGAGCACTTTGTTTCACAATAGTAATACAGCATCTTTAAATGGATACCTTAATGTAATATAAAGTCTGTCTCGTGGTGAAATTGGATCCCTAAAATTAGTTGTTTGTTTAATAATATGGGGCCCTACATGTCGTAATAGTTCGTCAAAAGATTCAACTGACATTCGGCAATACTGAAAATGAACTTCGACATCGTGCAAGCGAATTTCATTAATTAAATGATTGCCATCTCCGAATTCTTTTCGACGTCTATTTATTGGTCGAACCCACCATCGCCGAGAAGATTTTTTCCGAGTTTTTAGGGCATGCATTACACCAAACAGAAGTAAACGTTTGCATCGAAGGAATATAAACGTCTTGTGCCGAATGGACATCACGAACTTATCTATTATTTCTCGATTTGTGGTACCCATACTGAAAAAAAATGTGTAGATTAGTATATTCTTTCAATTCAAATTAGCACAGTATGTTGTGCGCCAAGAAAACGGAAGAGAGATTTTTTAAGTAGAAGGGAAACTTTCACAACACGAGCCGAAAATGTGTACTGAGAAAATATCTTTAATTGCTCTAAATCCCCGACCACCTGGCGCGTACAAGTTACATGCAGAAAAAAGGAGTGATGATCATGGTTGCATAAAAATATTTATTAAATGTATTTTAATTAATTTAATAATTATTAACTGCGCACTACTGAGATATTTTTAATTAATACTTACTGGCTCTAAGTGATTCGCATCGTTATGTTGTACGTAGACAAGAGGTTATCTCAAAACTATAAAACACTTCGAAATTGCTTACTTCGGAATCATCTGACACCGAGTTTTAGTTATATTTCCTATTATTGGTACTAGTTATACTCCGAACACAATATTCGCAGCAAAAATTCGCTTTCCGCTCGAAAGTTCGCAACCTGTCAACCAAATACATGGTCTATTTTGAACCTCCAGAATTAAAATTTCTTCAAATGAACTCTCTTTCTTTTGATGTGCATTAATATATTTAATTAATTATTATATTCTATTCTAAGCCAAAAATAGACTTTTCATATAAATGTTTTCAATTAATTATTTTATAAAAATAAAATTGCTACTCCATTAACTAATTGATAGGTTAAGAATAAAATATGTAGAATTGTTTAGAATGCGAAATTTTATTGAAATACCTCAAAATCGCTTGCTTCTGAATCATCAGCCATCGAGTTTTCTAACTTCTTTCTTTTTAAATAATTATTTCCAACACAATATTCGCCAGCGAAAATTCGCTTTCCGCTCGAAAGTTCACAACCTGTCAACGAAAAGCGGCCGCGAACAGCGAATTTTGATGATTGTCAATTTGTTTCGCTTGTCGCTTGCCGCTTTTCGCGATCCGCTCCCAGTCTGTACGCGCCCTAAATGTGCATATTTTTTATTACTTCAACATTACTTCCAAAATAATATTTCTATGGAACACATTCTAGACAATGAAGTACAAATGAAACATTAACTGTTAAAATTTAGTATTTATTAATAACAAGACTTTTCACATCAGTCAAAGACTAGCAAATTTGATTATTACAATTGTCTTTCTTACAATTTTTAATAATTTTCAACGCCAATTTTGTTATGAATTTTTTGTAACCAATCAACTTCTCGCATACGTTTTAAAAAAAAGTATATGCGGAATCCATCTATAACAACGGGACGCTACGGAATGGTGCTCTACGATTTTGTTGAAACTTGACCGTAATGTGGTTTTTAGTACCTCTTTACTTCTCATAAAGTAAACGACTCCATACGCAGTCGTTTTAGAGAAAACCCCGTTTTAAGATTGTACTCTGAAGTCTTACACAGTCTTATTCATACCGAACGAAAAAAAATACAAAGCCGTGTTGCCTCAGGTGCTAGCGCGTTTGCTTCGCAATTCAAAGGTTTTGCGTTCGAATCTCGACATTGGTCAATTACTTTTTTTCCATAATTTCATACAAACTATTAAGAATCATAAAAACTGTTAATTTTAAATAATTGTATCGTTTTTAAAATAACATTTTGTAGTATAAATATATTTTCTTTTATTCCTTCCTAATATTCTTAATGAGTATTGATATTGATAAGATCATTTTAATTATTATTATAGGGTAAATGGTACAGTAGTCGGCCAGTTAAGGCTATGATTTCAGTGAATTTGACTTTAAAGCGCAAATAAACAATAGGAAAAAATTTAACATTGGAAAATTTGTCTTACGGGTTGTCCAATATTAGTATGCATACTTTATAATAACGAAAAAATAATTTTTAGGTATCAAAAAATTACATTTTAAAAAGTTATCAAAATTGACAGTAGTCGGCCATCTGAAATAATGCATTTGGTAAAATTAATTTCAAAAGTGCAATGAGTATTGTTTATTTTTTTGAACGAAAGAATATTGGTCTTGAGGGTTGTCTTTAAATAAAACCGGAGTAATATTCACCAAAAAGTATTTTTTACGTATTAGAAAACTGTGTTTTGGAAAAGTATCGAAAACGACAGTAGTCGGCCAAGTGAAGCAGACAGTTGTCGGCCACTCTTCAGAAACCTTTAAAAAAACAATATTTTGGTATTAATTGTGCTAAAACATACATAATGATACGAGTTAAACCGAAACGTAATAGGAAAATAACGGGTTTGTAACATTTTTTAAATCCTAAATAGCTCACGTAAAGTGGCCGACTACTGTAGGGTGGCCGACTACTGTTCCATTTACCCTAATTATGATATGATAATTATAAATATGATAAAATCATAATTGTTATTATTATTATTATTATTATTATTTTTTTTTTTTTTTTGACGGAGGGGGAAATGCGTTAGGCACCATAGGGGGTTGAAGATGTTGTGTAACCCCCCGTGTGTCGGACTCCCTCACCTTTGATGTTAACGGCAAGGTTTACCGACTAAAACCCTAACCTCCCTTGGCCCTCCAGAATCCACGTGTGCAGTCTGCAGCATAAAAGTGGCTCCGATATCCATCTCCTCCGCTGCAGACTGCACCGGGCCATTTCGTTTGCAACTGTAACCACTCCCTCTACCATTGGGTAAGTGGTTACAGGATCTCGTGTGACCTCAGTAGACGGAGAGATCCCAGCAGCACTGCTTTCTGCATTCGGCCTGCGATTGAACTTGCATGTTCTCTACAGGCCGGAATGCTTTTGATGTTTTGGAGGAAAGTTGGTCTCATTCCTCCCAGCACTCCAATTATCAGCACGACGAGCTTGATTTTGAACCCTCGATACAGCTTGCGAATCTCGAACAGGAGTTCCTGATATTTCATCCGTTTTTCGTCCTCTTTGCTGACTATATTTGTTTCTGCTGGTGCAGAAAACTCGATGACGAAGATGGATTTGTCATCGAAGTCAACAAGGACGATGTCAGGCTTATTAGCTGATATTTGCCTGCTCGTCGGGAATGAGTAATTCCAGTATATTCGGCACGACTCATTCCCGACAACGGATTCAATATCAGTGGGGACGTACGGCAAAACTGGGGTTGCATCAATACCATAAGTGCTGCGAAGATGGTAATACAGCACTCGAAGAGCCGCATTGTGACGTTCGATGTATGCTGAAACTGCATACATTGGGCATGCTGCCAAAAGATGCATGAGTGTCTCAGCATGACATCTACACAATCTACAAAGCGTACTCTGTACCGCCTGGTGTAAGATGTTCTGGCGATACGCTAAGGTATTGATGACCCCATCCTGGCACGCGAAGATAAAACCCTCGATCTCGGATTTCAAGCCGGCTGATCTTAAGAAGGAGAAGGTCATCTCTGCCGACAAGCCAAGTTGTTGGACATTTCGAAAGAATTGTCCATGCAACGGCTTGTCGATATGCCTTCCCTCCAACATGCGGAGTTGTTCCTTCCGTATGTTAGCCCTGAGACGCACTGGGCACAGATTGATGACTGATTCAGCCTCCTGTGCACCACTACGTCCCACGTTGAAAACCAGACCGAGGTTTCGCGCCGCTCGTTCTGCCGCGTTGTACAAAAACGCCCCCTTCCCCTGAATTTCATGCTGATGTACTAGCATCATCAGGGGATCCTCCGTTCGATTAATCACGTCGCAAGCTGTTTCAAGGACCAATCGGTCATGCATACACTCCAGGCTTAAAAGGCCACGACCTCCCATATTTCGGGGCAAATACAGTCGTTCCACGGAAGATCTTGGATGCAAACTGCGTTGCATACAAATCATCTTCCGTGTGCTTCGGTCAAGATCCCTTAGCTCGTCAACGTTCCACTTGAGTGCTCCAAAAGAATAGAGCACTGGTGATACGGCCAACATATTCGTGGCTGCCACCTTATTTCTCCCGGTCAATTCTGATGACCAGATCTGACGGAGAATGCGCCGGTATTTTTTAATGATGGTGGTTTTAGCAGCCTGCACATCCTGGACATGCCTTTGAGGTACGCCCAGGTATGTGTAGGCTTCTTCGGCGCTAAGGTGGCGGATGACATTTCCGTTGACGAGCTCCATATCGTTGTTATGGGAGCATGACCTTCCTCTGTGCAAACTGCACACCTGTCCAATCCGAATTCCATGCCGATATCTCTCGAGTATGTGAGGACATTTTGCTCGCATTAAAAAAGGCCTGAGCACAATGGAGCCATACATTTCAGTGAGCTAATGACGTACGCTTAGTGTACAATAATATTAATAAAATATCATTCAGTTTCGCTCCCCGTACATTTTCCGTACATAAATGTACAGCCTAGTTTCGAACTAAAATGTACAGGTCGTAAAAATTATTTCCAGAGTAATTTTTAACGTGGAATTCAGTGGTGCTAGAATAAAAAATCTAAAAAATTGTTTTGACCTTTAAATAAATTATTTTAGTTTTCAAAAAAATGGAATTTTTTAAAATCCATGCGTAATTGTTTAGAAAATGTGTTTTTATGTTCACCCTAATTTTTTTTAATTTTTAAATTAATGTAAAAAAATGTAGTTGCATTTTTTCACCACTGAATTCCACGTCAAAAATAACTAAAAAAATAATTTTTGCTAAATTTTTGAACCAGTATTTCATATAACTGACTTTTCGGGTATACCCACCCCTTAAAAAGTTTTTAAAATTTTAAGGCGTACCACAAATATTATATTACGTTATAAATGCTGATCGACAGTAGTAGACCAGTAGTCCATGTCGCGCGCAGTAATTTATTTAAAGTAAAGCATCCATATTGGGGAACACCACTTGGATAGGTGACCGCTTGAGAACAGCTTTTTTAAAGGTAATTAAACCATTTAAACCATGTTTAAAAAAGAATTTAATTGAATAAAAATAATGAAAATGAAAAATAATTTTTTTTTTAAATTTGTTTAAATCCATTTTCGTTTGCTGGAACATCAATGTACAGCCTAGTTTCGCCTCCCGTACGTCTCCAGTACACTAATAGCGGGCGCTTATTGTAAAAAAAATATTAAAATATCATTCGGTTTCGCTCTCCGTACATTTTCCGCACATCAATGTACAGCTTACTTTTCGCCTCCTGTACGTTTCCAGTACGCTAATGGCGTGCGTTTATTGTACAAAAATAAATCAGTTACACCATTTGTACACTATGGGTACTCTTTAATGTACGTTTGATGTACACTTTCAGACACTATTTATGTACGCTTTTTTATTCTACTGTTGTACGCTTAAAAAGGTCCAATTTACTCTTACCGTACGCTAATTTCCCGCTTGTTGTACTCTGTTGTTCACTACACCGTACGTGTACTGTACATTAAAGCGTACTCTTTCTGTACTTTTTGCGTACTCCCCGATTTGAACCAGGGAATGCTTTATACTGAACAGATAAAAAGACGCAGGGATGTATTTCTTTGGAACTTAATTATTTTTAAACCCATGATTTGTGCTACGTATTAGAAACTTCGTTAGTGCTTATACCGCGTAAAATTTGAATCTACTCAGACAAATGATCAGATATAATAATTATATAATATCTTCAGATATAACTATTAGAAAATAATAGATATTCATTTCAAGAAAACTTTGTTATATAACAAATTTTCAACATTATTTCCAATATTAGTGAATCTATAAAAAAATTATAATTTGATGTATAAATTCTTTTTTTAAATTAGTTAGTCTAGGCTCCAGGTATGGTGATGCAAAACTTCACGTTATCAAAATACATAGGTTAACTAGATATATATGACATGTAAAATTATCGGTGGAATTCACTTATTGAAAGAACTATACATTCTCTAGTTAAAAACGCATGTAGCCCTTGTGCTTAACTGCCCTTAGGCCGTTGTCCAAAATTATGCGGTCGAAATTTTTACCTTTGTAAAATATGTATATGATATGCACCATTCGTGGTAGCATGGTTATTTTATTAACTCAGCGTATCGTCAGTCCCGTTACTTGCAATTATTTTGTTACTGCACTTGTTTATCACAAAGTACTTGCGATTTATAATAATTTCTACCGCATTTACTCCTATAATACTAATGATTGCAAATTGCAATTAAATTATATTATTTTAATTGTATTACGTATTGCTCTCGTAAATTTTTGTAATACGATAATGTATTGATTAAATATAACTTTGCAGCGATTAATAAATAAAAAGTGGGCAAATAGAAGAGTTTGTGTTCAAATTGAAAATAGTACATATTATGTGCATTAAGTATTATGCCGTATAAATAATGGTTTTTGAAGGGATCAAGTAATTAACATGTATAAAGAAAGTTTGTTTTCAAATTTAACTTCTAATTAAACATTGAAAGTGAATAACACGATATTGAAGTATTACGTACATTTCTGACATTGAAAAACTAAACTAAAATTTAAATTTCATTGACACATTTTTCAGGAAACAAAATATTTCCTTTACAAATAATAGTATTTATTATTACGTTGTTGTAGCAGTAACCGTTAGAGTAAATTATGAAATGGGGGTCTTAAAGAAGTGTTAATACGTCAAAATATAAGATGAGAAAACATCACTTAAGCTATAAATTGGAAAGCGTACGTCAGTGCTCCTTTTTAGATATAGAATCCCTGAAATAATTTGTAGATGATATGTAAATAACTTAAACAAAAAAGAATGACACCTGGCTAAATACCACTTTTCAACTGATTGCGAATTGCTTTATTCTATTGTTCCATCCAGCTTCGTTGCCTGCTTCCATAATTTGCACACGTTATTCAATAAACACATATTTTTTTCCTTTTTTACAAAGAATGAAAAAACAGATCCTTAATTGTACATTTACATATAAACTTAATGAGGGAGAACTGAATTACGGGGTATAATATTGACTACCATATTATTTCGACGTGTCATCACAATTTATGCGCTTTGGCCGATTACATAGGATTGAATGGTTAAAAATGTTCATCAAAACGTTGGTGGTATTTTTTTGGAAATTTTCTTTTTATTTCAACATGTTTATGATAAATTTTATTCTATCAATCGACAGCTTCGATGTGGTTTAATAAATATATAAATCGATGTGTTTATAACAAGGCAATTGAAGGACTTCGATCATCTTCATAACTTGCTTCATAATGTGCTGCTGCCATGTGCGCATACATATATATTGTTGTTTCACTTCACGGTTCACTGGATCCTGAAAATCATTTTAAAATTATTACAACTTAAAATTAGGGTATACAACTCTTCAAAGAAGAGTAAGGCAATGAACTGTTATTTACATGTTAAAAACGCATCTGGGTTGGAATGATGCAACCAGAAAGAATGAACTGATGAATCATGACTTGAATTAAATCGGAGGGAATGCACGGGGTTGCCGTAGCTCAGATGGTAGAGCATTCGACGCGAAATCGAAAGGTCGTGGGTTCGTCCCCACCGGCTGCGAATGTGCTTCCATACCCCATTTTTTTCAAGTGTTTTTCTTCATTTCATTTTTTCTGAATTTTCTATTAATTATCATCTTAATTTCACATTTTTAAAGAATCATTCTTGAGATTCTTTAATTTAATTTAAATTTCGTGTCACATTCCATCTAAAATGAGTTTCAAAGTTGATTAGCTGGCAAAATATTTATCGCGCGAAATTTGAAAAACTCAGACACTATTTGGTTCGGATTACCGATAAATTCATCGATTACTTATTGTTATTTACATATGTTCCAATCACTGCATTTCTTACACGAATTGTTTTGTTCATTTACAAATATTACAAAAAAATGTTTCTCTTGGGGACGTTTACAAATGTCAAACATAAAAATTTCTACATATTTTTACCTAGTATCACCTTGAATCATCTCATTCCCAAATGTATTAGTTTATCTCCTGGTATAGTATCATCTATGCAAAGCGACGTAGCCTCCAATAAATTGAGCGCTTATATTGTTCTCATGAAACAAAATTAAATGGGAGTATGAATATCTCCGAGACAAAAATAGTTGTCTCTCTCAGTACTTAAAAAACAAGAAACGTTCTTTGCAATAAACATTATTGAATTAACTCAGTGAACCGCTTATATTTCGACTAAGGAAACAAAGTTTTTGCCTATATTATATAACTTTAAGAACTTTTTTTTTTTTATTATAGTGGCAATTCCTGATTTCATGGCTTTTTCGATAATTGCTTGCTACAAGTGCATTAATGCAGTAAAGTCACTGCGATATCAAAAACATAACACAAAATACGTGCCAGCAGTTAATGCGAGCAATGTCACAACACTAATGGCCAATTTTACTTTTTACATAATACGAAAATAAAATATGCTCAAGCAATTAACACGTAAACGTTCTTACATCCCTCGTGGATGATTGTAATATAAAAACATAATACTGAAATAAAATGCATTCCAGCAGTTAACGCGAGCGCTCTTGCAATACTAATGGCCAATTTCCGATAAACACATACTTCTCAATTGAAATGCGCTCCAGCAGTTAACGCGAACACTTTTATAATACAGATACGTAAATTTGATATGAAAACATAAAATATCATCAACTGCAACAATGAACGACAATGTTTACAAGCGCCCGTTTAGGCATCTTAACCATAAAAAGAAATATACAAATTTACAAACAATAATAGAAATTACATAGAAAAAAATTGGAAAGCAATAAGCATTTCTGTTACTACTAACATTGTATTATAAAAATGGTATTACTAGCATTTTTTGTAATGGTGAAACAAGTATAATAAGTAAGGCATTGTAAACAATGCGTTGTTGCATAGTGTATGCTTACGAACGTTCATGCATTTCATTATTGCCACTGCCATTGACTGTGTCGGGAACTGTGCCATCTCCGAGTGGTTCTTGCGTCGTAATGGTATCCATGCGCATTTTTTTTCTCGACTGGTCTCTCCTTGCTTACGCCTCTTGTATATGCTGTGGATCCCTTATTTTCATTGTTCTAATGTGTCGTCTATCGATTATTTCTGGCACGAGACACATCCAGTAAAAGTTCCACAATTTTGATTCCATGTTTGTCTTCCAGAAATTGTCATCTCTCGGGATTTTTATTGTAATATAACTTTTAGTAGTCCAAACAACAAATAAACAATACGATCTGTTTGTTATATGAAGCTGCTCTTGTATTTGATAGTAATAATTGTGTCTGGTATTCATCTCCAAATTTCCATTATTGCATTTAACAGCATTGCGGATAGGGCACGAAGATGAAAGAACTGCATCTGCCGCTTCCATGTCCTTACCCTTGTATGGACATTTTATTTCCACCACACCGTCAGACCCTAGTAGTCCGTCTGGTGTCGCGCCTATTCCAGGCATTACCGAATCCAAAAACAGTCCACAAGGATCGATATTATAACCATCTTCGCGCAATTGCGTCAAAGCCGTTGATTCGTGTTTGATGCCCCAATCAATTGATGGCACATGTCTCAATTTTGGTGGGTATCGAATTGATTTAACGATTGCCGAACACGATGTATGTGGCTGCAGTTTGCAAATATCACCAAATTTGGACGCTGTTATTAAATCACGCCTCACAGCATTCCATGAATCACAGTTAGCTTGCAATCTTGTCTCTTCTTCTAGGTCACTGCGGTAGAGCTGCAAATCTTGTAACGATTTTAAATGATTAGTAGCTTCTCTCACAAACAAGTCATAATTAACAACTTCTAAATCAGGTTGTGCAGCTCGGGGACCGTAATTTTCGTCGACAGTGTTATGAACTCGTTTTGATCGTTTATAATTGTTTCTTCTATGACGTTCAGCTCGTAGTTGATTCTTTTTTTGTCGAGTCGAATCAAGTTTTGCTCCAACCTGTGGCGCATTTTTTTTGGATTCACAGTTTCTCGTTCATTGAACATTAAAACGGATACATAGTTTCTTGAATAATACTGATTCAGCAGTGACAAATTGAGACGTTTACCGTTGCCTGTTTTTGCATACAATGAATTAAACGATTCGGCATCATTGTTTGTAACGTTGCGCAGCAAACTTCCACATTACTTTTCACGCGTCACAAAGAATGTTCAATATCTCCGAACACACCTTTCTCTTTAAGTGTTGGTACTACATTTCCGTCGTTACCCACATCTTCCCTTCGGCAATTGTAACCTCAATTATTACACCGCGAGTGGCAACCAAAAATTTGATATGGCACCTTATCCAAATCATCAGTCAAACGTTGCAATTTGTCAGTCTATCCCGTATTTTCATTTAAGCGATATTGAACACATTCTCGTATTACTTCTGAAAAGTTCTTGCCGCTATTTTCCAGCATTTTCTTGAAACGTCCTCCAAGACCTTTCGTTTTGGCAATATCTTTCAATTTGTTTCCTAAGCAACGTAGTACATGATTTGTACATTCTCGTTTCATTACAGTGACATTGTGCTGCCGGTAAGGATCATTGTCGCGAATCTTTTTGAACCTGTTGCTATCGCTATCCGCTACGAATTCGCTGTATATTAATCCATGATCTTCGATAATCTTCTTGAATCCCTCTAAAATCGCAACGCTCTCCATGGATGATGAACATTGTTGCCAACTACAATTTTTGAAGCACTCATGTTGTTTGGGCTCTAGTCCATTTCTTGCAGCATAATCACATTTAGCGCAAGCTTTATTTCTTATGCCGACAAATAAAACTTTGCGTGTATAATATCCAATTAGTACTCCAGCACCTGCAGGTGAATCAAATTTTCCACTTTTATAACTTCTTTTCATCCACGCAGCATCAGAAGTTACTTTTGTAAAGGGAATCCATTAATAACATCACCTCTCTCAATGGCTAAACGCTTTTCTTCTTTCCCTGCTTCTTTCATCGAAATTATTGCTGCCTCTTTAAGACCTTTTGATACACTGTCGTGGCATTTCTGATATGTTTTAAAGGCCAAACTCGGCATGTCCAATATACTGAACAACTGTTGCAATTGTGATTGTCCGATTCCGATACAAGCAGCGCCGAAAACTGCCGCTTCGTTGGAATCTAGAGTGCATTCATCGTCTTTCTCACTACATATCTCAGCTTCATATGAACACATATTGCATTTATATGTTAAATAATTTTTTAGGTCTTTCCAAGTGCGCTTTATCAATCGTAAATTTCGGAGATTGCGCGCAAACTTATTATCATGTTCATCAAACAATCTGTGCAGTTCTGCGTCGACGTGCTCAAAATCGCATATACCTTTGCTTCGCATGTCGCGATGAGCATCTTCCTCAGTATTATTAATGAAACTCTCATGTACATTGTTAGTACTTGGATTAATGCGCACTCTTTCAATTTCTACGATGTTCGTATTATTGTTATCTTCAGTGTTACATCGGTCAATGTTGACGGTGTTTTCCGCTTCCATTGCGCAAAAGTCCGTGCAGTTTTGCTCCAGTGGTTGAACATGACGTCCGATGTCCCTTTCCTCAGCAAAAAATGTTGTCGCTAGGCCCCGATGAGGGGAAATCACGTCTTCACGCGTCGTTTCTTTATTTTGTACATACACCCCAATTTTTTGGCATATTGCGTTCTCTGCAGGTGCTGAAGCAAGTTGCACTGATAATTCCTTCATTTTCATGCTCACATTTGTTGTTTCCCCTTCCGTTTCGTGACAAAATTGACTTCTTTCATTTTCTTCGTACATGAGTTCCATAGATTCGACATCATTTCCAATTACATCCGCCACGATGAATATCAACATGTATTGATTTGTTTAAATGTCAACAGAGTTCTCACCGGCCACATTACAATTACTAATTACAATGTCAACAAGTTCTGAAATGTTACGGAATCCCAGTATACAACCATACCCATCGGAAGTAGTTTTTCCATTACGGTCACGCGAATGGGAATCAAACATGTACAATAAGTTGTCGTTTTTCATGATTGCTACTGATTTACCGTTGCACGTCAATATAGCACCAGTGTAATCACTGAAATAAGAGGCTAAGCAGGTTTGTAAATTTGGTAGGCCAACTTCTTCGTTATTTATACTTATATGCCCATAATACTCTGCAGCAATTTGTAACGAGTATGTTTGTTCAGCAATTTGTATTCTGTTACAAATTTTGGTTACGGTTAAATAGTCTACGTTATTTTCAAGGCAATTTACTGTTCACCGTGTAGCTATGCTCCTTAAGTATAGATCGTCCCCGATGTCCATTATTTTGTTTACAGTATCGGTCGTCCATGTGCGTGGTTTTTCCAAACGTGACATCACCACTGCCGCAGCTGCCATGGCAGTGCATTGTTTACCACGAGATTTGTCCGAAAATCTAACATTTCCTTGATGGTATGAACCACTAACAGAAAAGTATCTGTCCTCTTGTCTGCTAAATGTATTAGACGGACTTTCGACCAATTGTTCTGTTTTTTCTTTTACCATCAGGATAGGCTGATTAATTTGTTCACTATCCTTATACGTCCTACGACATTCTTCTTTCCTACTTTTAAACATATCTTTAATTTCTCTTTTTTCTTCAACCTCATTATCTTCATATTTCTTCTTATGCAGTCTGAAAATATAAGAAAACACATGGAGAGCCCAAGAAATATAACATATCATGAGGGTATCATTCTACACTCATTCATACCACAGTTCCATATCCACAACCATACCTATTTACACGCACGGACAATATAATTATTTCTTATGTCAAAACAACCAGTGATTATGGGTGCTTGCGAAAGAGAAAACAAAACAGTTCTCCAATGTGAAACTTCGTTACACTTGACCAAGGCTTTTTGGAGTAACTTAAATCGACTATAAAAACACTTTATCATCAGCCTGTTATCAAATTAAAGTAAGGATGCAGAAAATAATCGCTCACATTATCCTACTGGGCACGCAGAGGTTTCTCGCTTTCACTGAAGTGGCATCAGAGACGCAAATTCCAAAATTATTAGTGTGGATTTATATTTTCCCTAATTTATTAACGTTTCGGGCATGGGACGAAAACTGTATATATTTTTATTATGTTCTTTCATGTTAGGTTTCGGTATTTTAAAAATAGTAATTAAGGTACTAGTACACTACAGAAGTTTCAAAAAATAAATTTTTTAAAAAATTTTTCAATTCCTCATAGCTTTAGAAATAAGTTCCTAAAATATTTTTTTGAAATTCGACATTTAAAATTGTGTATATCGGTCTTAACCTGAGGCGCGTTTTCGGTTCTCTGAAGGTGCTTGCGCAGTATTATTGTTGTTTGGTAAACAAACGGTTTTCTTATTTATATACATTGCAGTACAATATTTTCGAGTTTCCTACGTGTTCTCAGTGTTGTAACGAGGTCCCCGTGGCGCACGCCACGACTCGTTACGATGAACCGCTCCGGCCGGCACCGACGCGTATTAATGGTTCTGGTTGGTTACAGGAGGCCGAGCGGAACATCGGGCAACCACGAGCGGCGAAAAGCACCGAGGAGAGAGAGAGAGAGAGAGAACGGAGAGAGAGAGAGAAAGCGCGTAACACGTGGGACCGATCACGTGGGCCGCGCGCCGGCGACGACCGGCGCGAGAGAAGTCAGACCTCGCTGAACCGCGATACCGCCGTGACGCGCGAACGAACATTCGTATTTTGCGAAAATTAAGAGAATTCCGTGCGATCAGGGTGCAACGTGGGTCTTGCGACGCCGCGCCGTCGAGGTGAACTCCGCGTCCTAGTGGTGTAAAAGTGACGGGTGCGCCAAGGCACGAGCGCGAGAGCTCCAACCCCTGAGAACTCTGGACGAACGTTCTCCCTGGAGGAGAAGAGACGCCCCGGCGACCGCAGGACACACGGAAGCCTCCATTTTGTAAGTACCGGCTCGGCCGAATTACTTGGCGGGATTCATCCTCTCGGGTCCTTCTCTCTCCTTCGCTCTCTTGGGCTCATGCGAGAGCCTATCTCCGCGAGTGGAACGCGAACGGGACAGGGTGTCCCGCGAGACACAGCGGCGTTAATCGCGGCATTTGTAAAGGTCTCCCATCAGGAGTTCAATAAAGGCCCTTTTGGCACGGTTTATACTCAGCCTCGTACTTTTCGTTTTTGTATACGACCTTGTCCCCTTCAGGGAGTTCGCCGCACCAAGCTAGCCGGTGGACGATTTCGCCGCGGGTTGCGTCCTCAGGACGTCAAACGGGACAGATTCCGTTCGAAGCAATTCGCGCACAAGAAAGGCGTTACATGGCACCCAACGTCAATAGAACGGGCCAATTTTAATTAATTTAATTAAAAATAATTACAATTTTAAATAATAAATGATTACAGTTCGCCCGTACACGACAAAAATTGTGAAAAGTAGGAGAAAACAAAACCCTGACAGGGAATTTCAAACGGGAAACCGCAACGCAATAGATATTACGAATTTCGAATCTTAAATTCGAAAATAATATCGCGAAAAATCGAAAAGCATAGTTTGGCGAAATAGCGAAGAAAATTTGCGATTTTCTTTAATTTACGTATTTCGTAATCCCTGGGTTACGAGGAACCGACCGGAGCACTTTGTAAACAAGGCGACTTGTTTAAATTCTCGCATCGTGAACGAGAAATAAGAACGAAAGAAAATACTTTCGTAAATGATAAAAGGAAAATTAGAATAAATTAAATTGAATGAGAATTTGAAAACAGTAATATTCGAAACTTCTCCCTGTTAAACAGGTACGGACATCTTTCGGAAAAATAATATTTCAATTTTCGGAAAACATTATCGGAAAATAATCAATAATTAGAAACATCGAATTAAATTTACAATTCCCTGCAAATTACGTACTTCGTATTTCCGTAAATACGAAGAATTGGCGATTGCTCCCTGTAAACAAAGCGCCTTTGTTTACATTCTCGCTCTGTAGACGAGGAATGAATACGAAAGAAAATACTTTCGTCGATTAGAAAACAAAAGTAGAAAATAAATTGAAAATCTAGAAACTTGTCAATTATAAAAATTTTATTTTTTTTTCTTTTTTTCATTTTTTTTCATTTTCTGTTCAATTTCCTCAAAATACGAATTAAAAAACAATACTTCTAATCAAATACAAGCGTGCGCACGAAATTTAAGAAATAGAATTAAAAATAATTACATAACTTATTTGTATACTAAACTTATTTAGTTACTAAATTATTCTAAGTATGTGTACTATATTTCAATCGTCTGTAAGGCGGTGATGTAATTATTTGTAATTAATGCGATTTTGAAATTAGGTTATGGCAAAAGACCCTATAATTTCGACTATTCAGTACTTTGAAACGAAATAACCCAGAGTAATCAAACTGAAATCAGAGTTACATGCCTGAACATTTCCGAACTTGCCAGAAAACTCAAAAAGATTATTATATTCAAATCACCTGCTTAACAGGAAAACAAAGTTATTCAATAATTGCAGTAAGGCATAGAAAAGAAATACTCGAAATTATACAAGGTAATCAAACGGCATTTAGCAATAAGAATTGAATAATTTACATGTAATATTACAAGTGCGCGAATATATATTTGTAAAATAAAATTGCCGTCAAGAGGCAGAAGAAAGAAGTTCCCTGTAAACAGGGTAAGAATAAAAGTGTACAAGTGCGTAATAGTGAATGCCGCGACACGGGTCGGTATTACAGCGTACTGCAGTATCGGTCGACAGAAACTAGAATCGACCACAAGAACAATCAAAAGAAAGGAACCGACGACAGGAGAAATAAACTGTCGGCAAGACAGAATCAACGCTTACCGGCCGATAAAAAAGTTTCCTACCCTGCGGAACAGTAACAGATTCATAAGAAAATGGACACCACTGTTCACAGCGAATATACCCCGGAGCAGGAGCTAGAAGGATTGGATGTGGAAGGATGGACATTTAACCTACCGGAAGAAAATTTGAACGAAAAACTCCAAAAGCTAAACCTGAAAACATCAGGTCGGAAAATGACAAAAGCGGATCGCTTATATCGCCGTATAATGGGCGACTACTCAGCAGCCGACTTTGAACCAACGACCACACCAGACTCTCCCGAGCAAGAAAAGATGGAGTATAGAAACGCCCTGTTGGCGACGTTTATAGAAGAGACAATACCCATCCTGAGGGAGGAACAAGAGGAATACGAAGAACAAAGGGAAAATAGTAAAATCCCAATCACAAAAGCAGCGAGCACGATAGATGGCGCGGCAATCGAAAACACGACACCGATCACAACGATCGCAGCGACGCTGCATCACACGAGCGTCGTAACAACGAATGCAACCAGAACGGTCACATCGGCGTCAGCCACTAGGTTGCTAAACGACATGGTCGAGTACGAGGTCCCAAATGGCACATGGGAAATAATACCAAGAAGAATTGCGGCAGCATTCGAAGCGCAGAAAACACTGCACGAACAACAACAAGCAAACATACAAAGCTTGCAACAAAAATGTGATCACCTGATGGAGATCACAGAGGTGCTAATACCGCACCAAGAAGATGCCCCTGCAAGGTCAAGTACCCGGATAGGCAGAGGAACGCCATCAGTGAACTTCCAGGACACGTATCAAATAAATTATAACGACACAGTGACAGGAGGACAACCTCCAATACTCGGAAGAAACCCTGCCAGGAACATAAACATCACACAAATACCCCACGCCATTCCGGTATCGCGTCAACCTCTAGGGCGAATTTCGAGCCAACTACCCCTGTCAGGAGAGGAAGTCTCTAGGGGGAGGGGAGGTATTCCGAACATACAGTCGGAATTCGGAAGTCGGTTCGACGCATCCTCAAGGTGGAACCAGAGCTTTCGGGACGTAGGAAAAATAGCGCGTCAGTGGAGGATAAGCTTCTCGGGCTCACAAGGATGTAGAGTCGAGACCTTCTTAGCCAGGGTCGAGGAATGTCGTGCACAGGCAAATGTCACGGACGAGGAAATGTTGAACGCACTACCAGAACTCCTGACGGGCTCGGCCAAACGGTGGTACAACATGTCCAAGAACACGTGGAGGACGTGGAACGACTTTTGCCGCTCGGCAAAAAGATGCTACGGGTTCAGTCAACAGGACTGTCAACGCCTGTGGGCCGAAGCGAATAGCCGTACGCACGGAATCGATGAACCGGTACGGGATTACATCGGGTGCCTGTCGGCACTCCTAGAACTATACCCCTGCCCGCTGACCCTGGAGCAGCACTTGAACTTTCTATACCGGAACATGAAACCGGACCTACAATGTCGGATCCGGATGGATGATATTCGGACCCTAGAGGACTTTATGGTGGCGGCAGCCGCCGCAGAAAGCGCCGAAGAAGCTCGGCGAATTTACAGAGGCCCCCCACCTCCAGAAGAGACCCTGATACCTGAAGTGGCCTACAGCAGGGCCAAAAGGACAGTGAAGAACCCTCCCAAGCTGGCAGCCGTGGAAAAGCCGGCCAACAGCGAGGTCAGTCAGTTGGAGAAGATCCTCGCGGCAATTCAGGAGGAATTGCGAACCTTACGAGAGGCCTGCACGGCCCCTCGGAGAACCGATGAAGGGGTCGCGGCAAAACCTCCACCAATACCGTGGAAGAAGCAGTCAACGTCTCCTGAAAGGACACCGAGGAAAGGGTCCAGCCCCCCTTCCCCGCCGACGTCGAGAAGAAAACCGCCGTTCAGGAGGGAAGACTCAGCGGCGAAAGACGCGAAGGCGAACCTAACCTGTTGGACGTGCAAGAGACCCGGATACACGCGTAATACCTGCCCGCAGTGTTCGGAAAACCCCTCCCGGAGTCAATAGATGAGGTCGCGATGTCTCCGGAAGAGGTCTCTACGGCCTCAAGCTTAGACGAATCTCCCGAGGTCGCCCCGGTCCAAAGTGTAGGCGCCGAACCCGGCGAAGACTACCGCAGATGGTGGGTCACGGCCAAGATTCACTGCTTCGAAATACAAGCCCTGTTTGATCCTGGGGCCGCCCGGACAGCCATCGGGCCAATTGGGCTGCAGATCGCAGCCAACTGCGGGGAACCCCTCGTGCCGTACGTAGGACACGGCGCAAGAGTAGCGGACCGCACCTACTCGCCGATCCTCGGCTACATAACCTTACCATTTCGGGTAGGTCCCGTCGAGAAGAGCCTGACGGCCATAGTCATGCCACAGCTCGACACCGAGTGCCTGCTAGGCGCGGATTTCCTACGAGCCTTCGATGCGGTCCTGTATCCCCGGAAAAATGTTCTACGAGTAGAAGGGGCACAGGACGCGATACCGGTGGAGATTGCTAGTCTCCACCCTGGAGAGACTCGCCCCTCCCCGACGGGAGGCACCGTTCGACTCTCGGACGAAGAAAGAGCACGACTCGACGCAACCCTGCATCGCGTACTTCGAGAAGAACCGCCCACCCTGGGCTGCACCGACTTGGTGGAACATGATATCGCCCTGACGGCGACAAATCCGATTAAACAGCGGTACTACCCGGTGTCGCGTAAAATCGAAGAGATCATGCATGCGCAAGTAGATGACATGCTGGCACAAGGCATCATCGAACCTTCGACCAGTGGATGGTCAAGCCCTGTCGTGATGGTCAGAAAGAGCAACGGGACTTACCGCTTTTGTGTGGATTACCGTAAGTTAAACAAGGTCACGAAATCGAATGCGTATCCGATACCGTATATGGATACCATTTTGAGGAAGTTGCAACGAGCGCGGTACATCACGACACTGGACCTGAGCAACGCGTACCACCAGATCCGTATGAAGAAAGAGGCGTGCCCCCTGACGGCGTTCACCGTACCTGGCAAAGGCCTTTACCAATTCAAGAGGATGCCCTTCGGCCGGACTGGCGCACCAGCTACTTTCCAAGCTCTTCTGGACTCTCTTATTGGAGCCGAACTGGAGCCCCATGCGTTCGCCTATCTCGATGACATCATTATTGTCACCGAGACCTTCGACGAACACGTAAAATGGTTGGAATACGTTCTAAAACGGATTCAAGGCGCTGGCCTCACCGTAAGTCGGGAGAAAAGTCACTTCTGCAGGGAGGAAGTGAAGTACTTGGGCGTCCTGGTGAACCAACAAGGATTCCGGCCTGACCCGGACAAGATTGCACCCATCGTGGATTATCCTGCGCCAAGGAACCTGGAGCAGCTAAGAAGATTCATGGGAATGGCTTCCTGGTACAGGAAATTTCTGCGCGACTTTGCGACAGTCGCCGAACCCCTGACGCGCCTAACTAAAAAGAATGTGCGCTATGATTGGACGGAGGAGTGTTGGGCGTCGTTCGAACGAATTAGGGGGATGATCGCGACGGCCCCGGTCCTGCAACGGCCGGATTTCGATGTAGAGTTCGTCGTGCAGACGGATGCAAGTGACACGGGACTCGGCGCCGTAATTACGCAGGAGGTCGAAGGGAGCTAAAGGAGGTAGCCTTCGCGAGCCGGACTATGTCGGCCGCCGAGCGCAATTATTCCGTGACCGAGCGGGAGTGCCTCGCTGTCCTGTGGGCGATCCAAAAATTCCGCCCGTATGTGGAAGGGTACCACTTCCGGGTTATCACCGACCATAGTAGCCTAATGTGGCTGTTTGACATCCGAAATCCTACCGGGAGATTGGCTAGATGGTCATTACAACTTCAGGGCTACAGTTTCAAGGTGGAGCACCGAGTCGGAGCCTTTAACCACGTACCGGATGCACTGTCCCGAATGTTCGAAGGAGAGGCTCCGGAAATCAACGCCGTAGAGGCCATGAAGGGGGAAACCCTATTGGACGACTGGTATCGTCGACGGCACGCGGAAATTCGGGAGAGCCCGAAGGACCACCCGTGGTGGAAAGTCCTCGGGACGAAAATGTACGTGTACCGCCCGGATCCCGTCATCGAGGACCTGATCGGCGACGAGGAAGTCTGGAAGCTTGTGCTCCCGAAGGAGAAACGGAACGATGCCCTGAGGGAGTGCCACGATGACGCTACCGCGGGTCACCTCGGCTAGCGGAAGACCTACGACCGGCTAAAGCGTACCTACTGGTGGCCGTCGATACACAAAGACGTGGCGACTTACGTGAGGAACTGCATGGTGTGTCAACAATGTAAAGTACTGCCGGCCGGACTCCTCGGACGCCGAGAAGTCGAACGTCCCTGGCAATATGTCGCCGGCGACGTGATGGGCCCCTTTCCACGCAGCAAGCATGGATACGAGTGCGTCCTTGTCTTCGAGGATCTGTTTACTCGATGGGCCGAAGTCCTCCCCCTGAGGAAGGCAAACGGTCCGACAATTGCGTCGGCCCTAGAGGAGAAAGTCATCCTGCGATTCGGACCTTCCGAAGTATTCCTTTCGGATAACGGCATCGAGTTCAAAAATGCAGCGGTCGACCAACTCCTACGGAAATACAAGATAGAGAGAGAGTTTACGACGAGGTACCACCCGCAGGCGAATCCTGTAGAGCGGGTAAATAGTACCATCAAGAGCATGATCCGGGCCTACATCGAGAGCGATCATCGCACCTGGGATGTGCACCTGCGAGAAATCACTTTCGCATATAACACGGCGACACAGGAGTTGACCGGCTTCAGCCCTGCGATGCTTAATTACGGCCGCCACCCGGAAGCACCCCCTGGATTAAGGCGGGAAGAAGACCGAGTCGCGCGTCAGGAGGAAAAGGAGAATACCCTGAGCGCGTGGGAGAAACGAATGTCCCACCTGCGAGCCTTACATCAAGAAGCTCGCGTGAACTCCCAAGACGCACAGCGGCGACAAGCCCGTTATTACGACGAGCGACACCGCGACATCCAGTTTGCGGTGGGCGACCGCGTCTGGAAGCGAAACCGCGTCCTCTCATCGGCTGCCCAAGGAATCGCGGCCAAGCTGGCGCCGAAGTTCGTAGGGCCATACACGGTTACCGCAAGAGTTGGGAGAACGTCGTACGAACTCTGCGACGCTGCCGGTCAGAGCGACGGCGTGTCCCATGTGGCCCACTTGAAGCCGGTGACCAATACCCCGGAAGAGGAAAGGACGCCCAACAACTTCCCTGAGGAAGCCGAAAGCCCTCCAGTTCCGACCCAGGAGGGGGCTGCGAGGCGCGGCCCGGGCCGCCCGAGGAAAAGTTTTGCCGCGATTCCCCGGCCCGCTCCCCTCAGTACGCCCTCCCGAGAGGCGGAAGAAGTTATCCCGGAACGTAGACCTCGAGGGCGACCGCGAGGGTCGAGAGCGCCACCGCCCCCGAACGTAAATATGTCCCCGCGCCGAACGCGATCGAGGCGCCAAAACAGGCTAGACCTCGCCGGATAGCTCCCCGCTACGTTTAGAGTCCCCCTCCTATCTGTAGTTAGTTCCTAATCGGTTAACGAATCTCTCTCATGTACTGCGAGCTTTATATTCCCCTCTGTTGTATCCAACGAGTCGTCTAATTCCGTTTTGTTTTCAGTCGACCAGAATGAGCAGCGATGGGGAGGAGTGGGCCCACCTGCGGGGTCTCCTCAGCGACGAGGAGGACGAACACCCTGAGAGGGGTAGCCGAGGTCCTCACGGCTGCGAGGGCCGCCATCCGGGCCGCGAGGCAACAGGAGAAGGAGGCCTTCAAGGCCTTACGCGAATACTGCGCCCAGTACGGGGTCCAGGGACACCCTGACGCGGGAGGCTGGGTCGACCAAGTCGACCGTCATCTCAAGTCCCAGGAGGAGGCGCAGCGGGTGCTCGACCGCCTCAGGAAGGAGAAGAGGGAGCGAGAGGAGGCGGCGCAGCTCGCCCAACTACGAGCCGCTGCGGAGCACCAACGCGCCGAAGAGGCGTTCAACCGGGCCCTGGAGTGGCGCAACCGGACCCAGGCGCGGCTGCGCCAGGCCGAGCGACGAACGGAAGAGGTTGGGGCCCGCGCAACGGTCTTCCATGGCCCACGCTACGCCTGCCGCGTGTGCGGATGCGCGGACGTCCGGGAAATCGACCGGTGCCCGAATCTGGACGCCCACCACTTGGTCCCTGAGCGCCTGGCAGCGGAAGAGGCGCGACGCGCCCGAAACCGAAAGGCGGGGCGCCAACGCGCCGAGAACCAGCCCCAGGAGAACACGCCCTGAGGGCGAAGAGGAAGACCCGCCCCAGGCAACGTGCCTTGAAGGGCGCCGAAATGCATCGCGCCGGTCCCTGCAGGGACGCGACCTCCGTGCCGGGAGGTAAAAACGTGGCCCCTTCTGGGCCACGTAAATAAAATCTGGAAAGAGAAGAGCCGGAGTGTAAATTCGTGAACCCTTCCCCTCCTTTGTGCTGGATTTTATCCGGCCTTCCTTGCATGCAAGATTCGCTCGCACCTCTCAAGGTAGCAATATGTATTTTCTTTTTTTTGTGTGTTGTGTAGCTTAACTGGTGCCCGCCAGGCTGTTCGATCTCGAGCTGGTACCTCGGGTACTCAGCGTCTGGGGGGCGGGGAGTTGTAACGAGGTCCCCGTGGCGGACGCCACGACTCGTTACGATGAACCGCTCCGGCCGGCACCGACGCGTATTAATGGTTCTGGTTGGTTACAGGAGGCCGAGCGGAACATCGGGCAACGACGAGCGGCGAAAAGCACCGAGGAGAGAGAGAGAGAGAGAACGGAGAGAGAGAGAGAGAAAGCGCGTAACACGTGGGACCGATCACGTGGGCCGCGCGCCGGCGACGACCGGCGCGAGAGAAGTCAGACCTCGCTGAACCGCGATACCGCCGTGACGCGCGAACGAACATTCGTATTTTGCGAAAATTAAGAGAATTCCGTGCGATCAGGGTGCAACGTGGGTCTTGCGACGCCGCGCCGTCGAGGTGAACTCCGCGTCCTAGTGGTGTAAAAGTGACGGGTGCGCCAAGGCACGAGCGCGAGAGCTCCAACCCCTGAGAACTCTGGACGAACGTTCTCCCTGGAGGAGAAGAGACGCCCCGGCGACCGCAGGACACACGGAAGCCTCCATTTTGTAAGTACCGGCTCGGCCGAATTACTTGGCGGGATTCATCCTCTCGGGTCCTTCTCTCTCCTTCGCTCTCGTGGGCTCATGCGAGAGCCTATCTCCGCGAGTGGAACGCGATCGCGACGGGACAGGGTGTCCCGCGAGACACAGCGGCGTTAATCGCGGCATTTGTAAAGGTCTCCCATCAGGAGTTCAATAAAGGCCCTTTTGGCACGGTTTATACTCAGCCTCGTACTTTTCGTTTTTGTATACGACCTTGTCCCCTTCAGGGAGTTCGCCGCACCAAGCTAGCCGGTGGACGATTTCGCCGCGGGTTGCGTCCTCAAGACGTCAAACGGGACAGATTCCGTTCGAAGCAATTCGCGCACAAGAAAGGCGTTACAGTGTCTTTTAAACCGCATATAAGTGTATTTGTAACCTTCCAAAATGCCATCTTATCGAAAAGGAAATAGAAATTCGAAGCCGAAAAAACGTAAAATTGCAAGGAAATCTCGAGAATTTCAAGGAAACCAACACACAATCTTTCTTGTGCTTGTGGTGATCGACAAATAAATTCATGTAGAAATATAAACAATGTATTTGAAGTAAATAAACGTGTTGTGTTCATTATGCGGCTCCTCGGTGTAGGTCGAAATGGATTAGATATGTTCTGTGCATTAATGGACATGACATTATGTTTCGGTAAAACATCATATTATAAAATTTTGAAGAATATACAAATTGCAACAAAATCTTTCTCCGATGTATGTCTGAAAAAGGCCGGCCGCGAATAGAAGGAGGTGAATCGCAAAAAAATTGTCCAGATGATGAATTGACGGTTTCGTGTGACGGCATTAGGAACAAACGGGGCTTTAGTTCTTTGATTGGCGTCTCAACATTAATAGGCAAATATACAGGTAAATTATTAGATTATTGTGTTGTATTTTCTTCAAAAACGTGTAAATCTTGCGAAATTATGCAACAAAAATGAAATCGTATAAACTTTAATTTATGGTACGAGAGCGAGCATAGCGAAAAGTGCTCGGCAAATTATAAAGGTAGTTCTGGTGGTATGGAGGTTCAAGGGAGCATACAAATGTTAAAAAATTCTATGAACCTCCAACAAGCCAAATACGCTTATTATATTGGCGACGGCAATTCCCAGACGTTCACAAATCTTTTTCATGCAAAACGTTATGGAGACGATTTTATCGCTAAAAAACTGGAATGCGTTTTGCATGTTGGGAAACGAACGTTTCGGCATCTAAAGGATGTGGAAAAAAAGGTTAATGAGATGAGAAAGATTAAGAGAGATGAACAGATGAAACAAGAATTGAAAAATTAAGATAATAAGTAAAAGTTAAGCAACCACAAAAAAAAGAAAGATCGATGACACGGCACCTCCACCTCCAAAAACTACAGACTTAACGGGCCAAATCATGAAAGAAATGTCAGTTAATTATGGTTTGGCAAGACAGAGATATCCACATAATATGGCTGATATGAAAAGTGAAATAAAAGCCGGATTCTATCATTTCATTTCGACCGACGAGGAGCCACAACATCTGTACTGCAATGCAGACTGGTGTAATTACTTGCACAAGCACACATTAAGCTGTAGCCGATAAGCGATCCTTCAAACATAAACCAGCTTCTGAAGTTCAAGAGCTTGTAAAACCTGTCTTCGAGAAGTTAACCAATAAAGATTTACTTTCACGGTGTTTGGGGAAAAATACGCAAAATAATAATGAATGTTACAATAAAACTCTTTGGGCCATCGTCCCCAAACATAATTTCGTTGGTAAAAATATTGTTGAATTGGCATTCCAAATATCATTGGCTATCTTTAGGATATAATTTAATGAATACTATTTTTTAGCCGTTCTAGTGGCCTAAAGCTGCAAAAATTTTGTTTTCCAAACCTGTCGACACTGCAAAATGTTTAAGCAACATTATCTATTCTATAAAATCAATTTAGTTTGTTGAATAGTAGTTAACTAAAAACTCTAGCTATCCTTACATATATGCGTATGTCTGCACAATATCTAGTTGAGCCAAATTTATGAGCGAAAAGTGAAAAGTGAAAAGTGAAAATAACCGAACCTTTTCCCCTACTGTATTCGTGCAATAGCAAGGAAACATGAAAAATATAAATCATTAACAGAATATATAAACAACATACAATTATTTTGTTTTAGTTTTGTATTATTATTTTTTACATTTCGTACAGTTTAAAAATATAGATAACTATTATTTTTCTTATATTATCTTACTATTATTATACTTATATACAAAACTACTGTTCTGTTATAATTTGAAAAGTAATATTTTTGTCTATTAAAAATAGTATTTTCTCAATCTGTTTATAACAGGTAATGAGCGATTTTGTCATATTCCGGAAAACCAATTTTTTCAATGAACGAAACGTACAAAAAATTAGCTACACAAAGTTCACATAGTCAACATTATTGTAAATATGCTTCTGAAGTAAAGATATAACTTTTTAAATACATTATTTCCAAATTTTATATTTAAATTGGGTCATATCACCCAATGTCTGTCTATCATCATTACCCGTTATTCCGTAATATTTATAATTGACATATTTTAAACACAGCGAAAGTACAAATTATAAAGCTTCAAGAAATTCTAAATATGTTAATGGAGGTGATAAATAAATATAAAAGTAAAGCGGCTGTGACCCTTAGTTAGTCGAAACAATAACTTTCGGATCAACCTCTCGTATTTTATTGTGGTTTACTGAACCTATGTTTTCGTCATTGTTTCTTCTATATGAATTAAAAAAAAATTATTTCTTTTTATTCAAAATTTCTAACCGTTGAGCTTTGTATAATTCAAATTTTCCATGCACTTTATGTCTCCAAGGTGGCTATACCAACGTTCAGTGATTCCACGACAATTGATCGAAAAACAATTGGTCAAATGCACAATTGGTCGAAAGCACAATTTGTCGAAAAACAATTGGTCGAACACACAATTTGTCGAACGCACAATTGGTCGAAGAACAATTGGTCAAAAAACAATTGTTGGAACCTCTCAGATGGATCTACGAAAAAATTACCGAAGAAAAAATGACGTATGGAGAAAATTACGTTGTTGTTATTTCACACCATCCCAATGATGTCGTTTTCGGACACTAATTACTTTCCGGCTCATGCGATCAGTTATTTTTCGACCAATTGTGCGTTCGACCAATTGTGTGTTCGACCAATTGTACCTTTCGATCAATTATTTTTCGACCAATTGTGCTTTCGACCAATTGTACATTCTGCCAATTGTTTTTCGATCAATTGACGCGTTACCACGTTCAATACATATTCGCGATACACGATTAAATTTATTAAGCATTGTTACATAACTGACACAATCAACGATATACAGATAGTACGGAAATTAACACTTTTTTGTAATAGATGCAAAATCACACAGACGATCCTGTTGAAATCTAATCAGGTAAAAGTTATGTAAGGACGATTAAAAAAATGTCAGTAGTTTTGTTCATCTCTCGCGCGCTCGCGCGTCATGAAATTGATAGCGAGCGAACAGTTTTCTCTGCGGTCAATCGTTTATCAGGGCAGACAAAAATTTCAAATGACAATCAACGTATTGAATATACAGGTTTTCGGGTATGTGTTGAAATAAAAATCACGACCTGTCAAATACGTCAACGAGAGCGATTCCAGCGAATGTCTTGCCACCCGCGTATCGCTCGGGTGAAGATGCGTGGCGTCCGTTGCGATCAGTCTCGTTTCGCCTTGTATATAAAATGTACTATTCTTCACGTCAAGTGTACGGAAAATAGCAAAACATATATATATTATTTTTTGGCACACAACTTTCATCCATGAATCATTTACTTCATACACGCTACCGGACCTAAAGAAATGCATAACCTACCGTATACGTGCTAATGTTTTTCCGGTGCGTTGGCGGCTGTACGCAATTTTTTACAGTTCCTTTGCGGTTTCCCATGGTTTACTACTAACAGTGTATCCAATAATTAATTGTAGAAATAACTTTTCACAAAAAACACAAATACACTGTAATAATTATCACCGTTTTTGTCTTTTCCGTGTACGTCCGAAAACGTTGGAAAATACACTCTGAATGATAGAACGGCGTGGTCGCGCGCGACAACAGTCGCGAAGGGCGCCAACAGTCGCGGGGGTGGAAAGGAATGCGTGTTTTGACAGGTTGGCTTTGGTGTATGTGCCGCTCGCGAGAGGAGCGTACATTTATTTGTTAAATTTTATAAACAAATTCGCGATCACAAATTATTGGTCGCAAATTATTTATCGCAAAAAAAGAAACCGTATTTAGTGCAGCACCGATTACGACGTGGCCGCCTCGCAAACATTTTTTTCTTCACACCGAGAAGATAAGCGGCATCTTTCCTCCTCCCCCTTGCGGCCATAAAGAAAAAGTCGTATACTTCCCTCGGGAAGTAATGTACTATTGTTTCTCCGTATAACTTGCGCGTGTAATGAAAAAAGAACATTGTATAAATCGGAATGTGAAGACTCAACTGCAAGATATTCGTTCGGGCGCTTCATTTATCGAGCTAATGTCGAACATGCGAACAATTTTAGGTTCAAAATTGTTTCGGGTGTAAGTTTCATTTTATTGCATTAATTGTTTAACAGTAACGAATGCTTATAGTTGGTAACGGCCGATGTCCAGTGTGTCATATGCGAGGCGGCACCGAGTACAAATCCATTCTAATTATTTTAAACATTAATAACTTTGAACTATTAATGCAATGAAGATGAAAGTTTGAAAAAGTATGTTTGTATCATGTAAACAATTTTATCCTGAAATTTTTGGGATGCTCATTCAATTTTGCTGGATTAACAAACCACCAGAACACTTATATATTACAATTTCGCAAAAATTACGACGAGAATAACCTATCCGTCCAAAGACATATGTTAATATAAAGCAATTATTCCACCAATTCATTATTTGTTTAATAAAAATAAATACCCAAATTTTTTAAAATGAATGTTAAATACTATCAAGTTCTTCAAACACTACCGTTTTGACGAAAGGATATCTTAAAATTTTCAGAGAATTGCATGAAGTTGTCATAAAAAATAAAGGCGTATTTCATACAGGTCTGCTTCATAATGAATGTAAAAAATTGTAAGTATATTTAGAAAACCAGCACTCACTCCCGTAGGATTAAAACGCGCGGTCGAAAATTTAAAACGCATATTTCTCAAAGATCGCTGTAAATATATTCGCGGTTTTAAATCTGGGAATGCTTCTTTATAAATTTGATAAATTTCAGGTATATTTAGAACAACCGCACTCAATCCAGTTGTATTAAAACGTGTATTTAGAATTTTTAAGGTGCGTTTAAATTCTATACGATTCAGTATACTTAAAATTTGTTATGTACATCTGTATTAAAAAACGCGATTATCTTTTCTGCCAACTTGATGTAATTCTCTTAAGATAACAAGATATCCTTTCATCGCAAGGGTAATGTTTGTAGGACTTGATAGTATTTAATATTCATTTTTATAAATCAGGTAATTATTTTTATAACAAACAAGCTAATTGAGGAAATAATTCCTTCATATTAACATAGGTGGATGAGTCGATTATTTTCGTAATAAAAATGTGACGTGTACCTCCTCACGAACTGGAGAAAAAAATTGCCGGTGTGTTTTGGTCGTGCTGAAAAATAATGGTATATTATGAAACTAGTGCGTAAGAGTTTATTCTACGAATATGAAGGTATTCACATTCGCAGAATAAACATTTACGCACATGTTTCAAACAAGATTTTATGTCACTTGAGTGCGTAAAACGCGACTTACATCTTCACTTACATCTTTCTGCATTAAATGCACAACACTTTAATTTTATCAATTAATTTTTTATTCCTTTGACAATTCTCAAACATAACTTTATTGTACCAGCGCCCTCAAATCAGATGAGAAAACAGAAGAAAACAAAATGTTGATATATTTAAAGCGTTACCATTAACAACAGTTACAAGGGAATGCAATAAATACTATATATCAATTGGGCCTCGTCAGGAACTCCTTGTCTAGGTCCAACTTGGCCTCCTGGCTCTTCCATGTTGCCGGGATCTAACGCCGCTGGTATTGGCGCCGTTGGTGTTGGCGCCGTTGGTATTGGCGCCGTTGATATTGGCGCCGTTGGTATTGGCGCCGTTGATATTGGCGCCGTTGGTATTGGCGCCGTTGGTGCTGGTACCGTTGTTGATGGCGCGGCTGAATTATGCGCAGCTTCACGCGCTGGCAGCGGCGGCGCAGATGTTTTTTGACCCATTATCTGCAGATTTCAATAATATAATATATTTTTTTCACCCCTATCAATTGATGAAATAATAGTTAAATTCTTCGGGAGAACTGTATTAAAACAATTAATAATAGTTAAACGCGCTCGATTGTGCATTAAAATGTGGGCCGCATTTTTTGCGAATGGATATCTAGTGGATTGATGCGTTTCCAATTGAGTGAAATCCAAAATGGCTGACCGAATACGGCGGACAAAGATTCGAAATTATTGCGAAAGTATACCAAAATCGGTACGTAGGGGTTTTGAGAGAGCTGATCAAATATCCGTTAACGATGTTTGAAAGTCCAAAATGGAGGATCCAACATGGCGGAAAAAAATTAGCAAAAATTGTTGTCCAACTGTACAAAACTATGTATTTGTGAGGTTTTCGGATCGCTGAATACACATTGTTTAAAGGTTTTAAAAATCTAAAATGGCGGATTGAATATGTCACAAGAAAATTGAAAACTACATTTTTTGGAGATCGCAGATTTGTACTCCATTTACAATTTTGAAATTGGAATATGAGGTGCATCATTGATTTTAAAATATTCAGTGAATGAAAATTATTTAGTAAGTGGTGTAAGTTTTCCATTTACTAGCCACTATTGGACTGGAGAGTAATTTTTTTTCATTTTTTAAATTTAATTTTTTTAAATTTATTTTAAATAATTTGTTTTACTTTATTTTAAAGTTATTCAATGTATTAGTCAATATGGACAAACAATTAATGTGAATTTGGGAAATAAATTTTATATACATAAAAATTACAAACTCAACAAATTTAATATTTGTTAATTGTACAGGTTAAACATTTTTCTTGCTCATTTATTTGTGAATAACATGAATTCATGTTAGTGACTTTTCATCTATAACGGGGAAATGTAAATAAAATGTTATTTCTTAACCTATACGAATATTAAGAAAAAGGAAAATCTGAGCATGGGATCTTGTTGAGCGAACCCAAAAACATGGAATAATACTTGCTGCCCTTTTTGAAAAATTTTGGACTGCGTTGGATGCTACGTCGAAGTCGGACTAAAATTTTTTTAAGTTTTGTGTATTAACGGGTTAAGTGTCAAATGTTCCGAAAAGCACCGATATACTTAAATGTAACTTTATACAATTTGCATGTAATCCCGCGTAGAAATTTTCGGTACGGCATCAGTATGGCTCGAGTATTGGAAAAGTACGGCTAAGTATTGGGAAGAGTATGGCTATGATATGGGTGTTGTATGCCCCTTGTTTGGGTCAAGGTATATGGGATATGGCCGTTATCCATACTATTGCTAGACTACTTCCGAACGGGTGCCAGACTCTTTCAAGACTTTATTTTGATGTAAAAAAAATAAATTTAAACATTTTTTAAATTTATAAATATTTTATATTAAAGTCTCGCATTGTCTATTTTAATTTAACCTATTTTCTTACAATTATTAACGCTCGCAAATAAATTAAAAAAACCTTTCGCTTCGGGGGATTTGAACCAGCGACCCTAACATCGCAAAGCATGCACGCTAACCACTACGCTACGCCCTGTGTTACGAAATAAAATTTCAGAACTTGTATATTAAGATCGTAGATAGTCAATTTTTTGTATAGACATATTTCCCGTATCTCTGGCCATATGTTCTAAGGTAATTAAACATTTAAAAAATTTTGTATTTGACATATTTGCAAATTTCGTTTGGAGGTCTGTATTGATTTGCTCGAGGTTGTCCCCACTATCGCTACTTCCCCAAATTTTGTCAGATTTCGCATATCTACTAACGTTCTCGAGATATTTTAGAATTTTAAATATTCCAAATTTTGCAAATTTTAGAAACTGCTTGCATGCAATATTACCTAACCCATTGTTGGTAGGCCGCAATTTTAAAACTATTATTTTACGATACTATTATTAAATCATGAAAATCTGTCACATTCTATCATGAAAAAACGCTACCATCGTAATCAATACAAAGCAGCTATTAATATAATATAATTTTATCATTTATTGACTTATTTTTCGTCAAAATGAGAAAATCGTAACAAATTGTACACAAATTGAACACAAATCGGAAAATCTGCAACTATTTTTTAAAAACAGATTGCTTTTTATATTTTTAATTTTATTGGATGACTATTCTTTTACTACATAACTTACATTAATTTTATTTCAATTTTAAAAGCTTGCGCAAATATAATATTACATTTTTTATACATAACATTGGACAAATCAATACAGACCTCCAAACGAAATTTGCAAATATGTCAAATACAACATTTTTTAAATGTTTAATTACCTTAGAACATATGGCCAGAGATACGGGAAATATGTCTATACAAAAAATTGACTATCTACGATCTTAATATACAAGTTCTGAAATTTTATTTCGTAACACAGGGCGTAGCGTAGTGGTTAGCGTGCATGCTTTGCGATGTTAGGGTCGCTGGTTCAAATCCCCCGAGGCGAAAGGTTTTTTAATTTATTTGCGAGCGTTAATAATTGTAAGAAAATAGGTTAAATTAAAATAGACAATGCGAGACTTTAATATAAAATATTTATAAATTTAAAAAATGTTTAAATTTATTTTTTTTACATCAAAATAAAGTCTTGAAAGAGTCTGGCACCCGTTCGGAAGTAGTCTAAGAATAGTATGGATAACGGCCATAAGCCAGACTTATCCCATATACCTTGACCCAAACAAGGGGCATACAACACCCATATCATAGCCATACTCTTCCCAATACTTAGCCGTACTCTTCCAATACTCGAGCCATACTGATGCCGTACCGAAAATTTCTACGCGGAATACCATAAATGTTATTTTTACTTTTTATTGGTCTTATTACCTACGCCATTTTCTATTGGAAAAATGTCACATTCAATTGGTATCACCGACCCGAAAAACCTCCGAGGAGTGAGTTTCGTATAAATCCGTGCAAGTAACAAATTTTGTACTCAATTGCATTAAAATAAAAATTCGTCACTGAAAGGGTTAACGAGTATCCCAGCGTTCCATTTCAAGAAATACAAAATATAAAATTAACATATTTTGGTCTCATAACATCACACTTAGACGCATTCCTTGGAAGTCAATTGGTGTAGTGAAGATGTTACTTTGCATCGACATATTTATCGTTTTATAAGCATTTTGTACATAAAATAAACCCTACCTTTCAATTTATGTTAATTTAATGGAAACCGTAATATATAAAATTGGTAGTTCTAAATGGTGCTAGTTGTATAGACCACATATAAATCTATCAACAGTTTGCAACGTTGCAGGTAATACGATTACTATCTTTAATTGCGAGAAAATTCCATTTTCTCAATGATTTGTCCCAGCTTGCGCGCATTTTTCCGCGTATGCAACTTCGGAGAGAAAATCTGAACCCAAATTTGGATTCCTTGGAAACTTTCCAATCAATTATGCGCTCCGATACTTCATTTTAATTTCTATTGTTGACAAATTCTATCGAAAATAAATTAAAATAAAGTATCAGAATGCATAATTAATTTACAGATGTAATGTGGGTCAGGTTTACAAGGGACGGAGTGGTGCTCTTCAATTTTTAGTTGAAATTCGTTTTCGAGAAAAATACGTTTGAAAATTGTACGTTGACGTCTTACAGTCTTATACGCACCGAACGAAAAGACAATACGACGCCGCGTTGGCTCCAATTTTAGCGCGTTTGCTTCGTATTAGAAGGTTGCGCGTTCAAATCACGACATTTCTGATTAAATGTTTTTTTCTTTTTTTTTCTCCATAATTTGTTATAAACTATTAAAAATTATATAAATTTTAAATTTTGATTATTTTTATCATTTTTAAAATATCATTTTGCAGGAAAAATGTATTTTCTTTTAATCCTTCCTAATATTATTAATGAATATTTGTTTAGTGATAAGACAATAGTAATTATAATAATAATAATTCTTATTTTTATTACTATTATTATTGTTATTACTATTGTCTACTAATAATTTCAATTCATCATTCACTATAATATGAAAATAAAAATCCGTCTGTGTTATGGAATCAAAATAGGCGTTATTATAACATATTCGTATAACAAACTTTTACTAATTTTATTTAAAAATGGCGGATTTTCTCGCATTTGATCGAGCAAAATCGGTAAATTACGTCCCGCAAAGATTGGTTGAAAATCCATTCAATTGTACATCAACTATTGTCCCGTGTTTAAAAACATATTACAATATGCTCGGTATGCGTGATAGTTCTCAGAAGAGAGAGAAATTTTTATGAATGTGAATGAAGTTTGCTTTCAGCTGAAAGGGTTAAAAAAACCGTGCAACTGTGGAAACTTCGCGTTCATAACATGTGTCCGATGTTTCACCAATGTTTGTTTTCAATGTTTTTACAAGTATCACTGTGTAAATTGCATTGTAGCTGCAGAATATTAAATAATAAATGTAGAAGTTTCTCACACGAATATGCTACAATAACGTATATTTTTTTTCCATAATAGTTTGATTTTTATTTGCATATTGAATGATGAATTGAACTTATTAGTAGTCAATAGTAATAACAATAATAGCAATGATAATAGTCTTAATAATTATGATAATTAAAATTATCTTATCACTATCAATGCTCATTAAGAATATTAGGAAGGAATAAAAGAAAATATATTTTCCCTCCAAAATGTTATTTTAAAAACGATAAAAACATTGTAAATTAACAGTTTTTATGATTGTTAATAGTTTGTATGAAATTATGAAAAAAAAATTAAAAAAAAAATTAATTGACCAATATCGAAATTCGAACGCAAAACCTTTGAATTACGAAGCGAACGCGCTAGCACCTGAACCAACGAGGCTTCGCATCGTCTTTTCGTTCGGTGCGTATAAGAGTGTAAGACGTCAGCGCAAAATCTTAAAACGTGTTTTTAAACGAAACATAAATTCCATTAAAAAAATTCTCAATGTGAAAAGTATTATTTGATTTATTTTAATTTATTTTTGCTACAATTTACCCAGAAAATAAATTAAAATAAAGTATCAGAGTACATAATCGATTGGAAATTTTGTATGCGTAAAAATGCGCGAAAACTTGAACAAATCGGAAAAAACAACATTTTTTGGCAACTTTTCTTCATTTTCAAAATCGCAAAATTAAAAAAACTTAAAAAGAGTCGTGAAAAATTATGATATAATTTCAGAGTATTCTTTGAACAATTTTAAAGACTTTTTATTCCGACAGTCTATAATTTTTAAATAAAAAATTCTTGTTTCCCTATGTTTTTAAAAGTTGAGACATTTTTTATGACTTTTCTTAACTTTTTAAAATTTTGCAATTTTTATAATGAAGGAAAGTGTTGAAAAAACTGCGCAAAAATTTGAGTGCATTGATTAATTGTAAGAACTTTTTGTTCAATAACATTGTTTCTAAAAGTCTATCACTTTTGAATAAAAAATTAATGAGGTTTTCGCGAATATTTTAATGAATTAGCCGCCATTTTGGAAGTTTCAAACATTATTTTCAAAATGCTATCATGCACATTTCAAAATGAAAACAAACAATTTTAAAGGCATTGATATATTAAATTTACAAATATTTTATACGAAAATATGTTTTCAGTTAACTGTATATGGATATCAACCCTTTAACGCTACAATTGCAGTTTTCGAGGCTCCTTAGTTCAGTGCAGTACGAATTTGCGAAAATTGGGGAAATGATTATGGAGAGCCCATACCCGACTATTTTTAGGTATGCTCTTTCGATTGGAATAGCTTAAAATGCCGAAGAACGTCAAAAAACCACGAAATTTTTAGATTTAAATTTAAAAATACCGGAATTTCACGGTGCATTTTTTTTTAAATGTCATTTTCACCTTGACTCACCTTTCCTTTTTACATGAAACTTGCTAAAAAAGTGTAATTGGACCTTAAACTAAAAAGTTACGGAGTGATAAAAATTAATTTCGATATATCGAATCCACTATGGCGTCCGAAATGGCGCACTGGCAGGGTAAACATTCATGATTTTTTAACTCGAGTACCGTCAACTTTACGAAAAAATGTTATGGTACAAAAAATGTTTAGAATTACTCAAAAAAGACGCCTCAATTTTTTACAAAATTTTTGCGGCATTTTTTATTTCTTCAAAAAAATGCCAAATACAAAAATTCCAAAAACGTCATCAACAATTCTGAAAAAATTAACATTCATTTTTTACATGATTGTAAGTCATTTTTAACGTAAAATTTTATTGTAATGTCGGTCGGTTATGATCTCCAAAATCTCAAAATACAGGGAGCTGTATCACCTGCTACTGTGTTGTTTAATATTGCGTCTAATAATACAAGCAAGTTGAGAAATAAGGAGATTACATTGAGTCTCACAAGAGCATATCTAAATAAATAAAAACTGAAAGTTAGTGATAATACTTCGCAGACCACTCAGAAACAAAGACGATGTTCTCGTACTGGTTGTGGAGTGCGGACAAATACGTATTGCTCTACCTGTGATAAATACTTATGTAAAATGTGCTTCCTAAATTTACATAAATAAAAAGTTAAAGAAAAGATGTTAAGAATAAAATAATCAAAAAACAAAACCAAAAAAGACACAAAAGCCAAAAAAAAAATAAGACGCAAAAGTAAAAAACAAGACAAAAAAAAAACATTATGGATGAACATCTACCTCCACGTGGTCAGAATCGGAAACATTTTTTAATGTTGAGAAATGGCTAAATGGTGTTGAAATAAGGTGCTACAATATAACTTTATAAAAACTACATATGTAAATATATGGATAAATTCAATAATACTGATATACAAATAAATAAAAAATGCTAGCCATTTTTTGTAACTACTTGAAAATTTTCATGATCGTAAACAACAGCTATTACAAAATTCATACATGACAAATAACTTAGAATCCCGTAAAAAATGAATGTTAATTTTTTCAGAATTGTTGATGACGTTTTTGGAATTTTTGTATTTGGCATTTTTTTGAAAAAATCAAAAATGCCGCAAAAATTTTGTAAAAAATTGAGGCGTCTTTTTTGAGTAATTCTAAACATTTTTTGTTACATAACATTTTTTCGTAAAGTTGACGGTACTCCAGTTAAAAAATCGTAAATGTTTACCCTGCCAGTGCGCCATTTCGGACGCCATATTGGATTCGATATATCGAAATTAATTTTTATCACCCCGTAACTTTTTAGTTTGAGGTCCAATTAAACTTTTTTGGAAAGTTTCATGTAAAAAGGAAAGGTTAGTCAAGGTGTAAATGACATTTTAAAAAAAAATGCACCGAGAAATTCGAGTATTTTTTAATTGAAATCTAAAAATTTTGTCGTTTTTTGACGTTTTTCGGCATTTTAAGCTATTCCAAACGAAAGAGCATACCTAAAAATAGTCGGATATGGGCTTTCCATAATCATTTCCCCAATTTTCGCTAATTCGCACTGCACTGAACTAAGGAGCCTCGAAAACTGCAATTGTAGCGTTAAAGGGTATATTAAGTTTCAAAAATGTTCATTGAATTTACATTTAACATATTGAATTTAATACAATACTTTTTAAAATTAATAAATAATACTATTTAAATTTACAATAATGTAATATTAAAAACATAGTTTGGCAAAATCCAGATATTGTATTTTAAAATACAGCATTATATGAATTAATAACTGTCAATGTACTTACAGTAGTTGGTTGATCGATCGGATGTCGTTGACTACGTTGATCCGATCACCGAATATTGCACAGTTTAAGCCTCCCCCTTCTACCGCCTGAGTATGATACGATTACTACCAATGTATTGTATTCAAACTTTACACATACACAGATAGTCATTTTTAAAAAACTGTCGGATACTGTTACGTAGTCGGGTAAAGTAGAAATTAGTCCTTCCACTAGTAAATAATGGAGTTAACAAGGGAACCATTTACATAATACAGTGAATAGCACCCTTTTAATTTTCAGTAAGCTATACACCGCATTACTCAGCCGTTTTCGAAAAAAACATATTTGAAAGTTTTCGCACTTACGTCTTTATGTGATATGAACATACAATCTTCTCGAAGACCTGGTGGCTCAGAAGGTAGCGTACTTGCCTTGCAATTTATACATCGGGAATTCGATCCTTGGCACGTATATATATTTTTTTTAACATATTTTTTGTTTCATTATAAATCATTAAAAAATGTCGATCATTGAAATAATAATTATTTTTATAATTTTTATAATTAGCCGTCAAAGAAATTTTTTTTTTGTATTTCTGTCGAATATTAACATTTCATATTATTAATATGATAATTTCTAAATTAAAAAAAATAAAAATTTACCGTGATTCATGAGTGAAACATAGAGATATAGCAAGAGAAAGTGTAATTAAATTATACAACAATATGAATTATTTCTAATATGTATTATATTACAAAAGTAAAAGAAAACTGCAGCTTATAATTGTATGCAAAATTTGTACATTTATTATCCCTACTCGAAAAGGAGGATAGAAAAGCATAGAAAAGTATAGAAATTCTGCGTGATTCGTATGCTTTTGAATCCTATTTTTGGCACATAATGTAAATCTATCAATTCTTATCCTATCTGAATACTTCAAGTAAAGCCAATGTTAATATTTTTCTATCCATTAGGTAAAATCAATAAATTTCTATCCCAATCGTGTATAGAGAATCAATCCAAATGTATCTCATTACACTTTTATCATTATGTATCCTCAAAATTTATAGAAATTCTATCAAAACGAATCAAAATGTGCTTTTTATATTTTTACGGTCCAGGTCGACCGCTCCGCAGTTTTCGGTGTCTAGGTATTCCGCACCGTAGTTTTTGACGTCCAGGTCGACCGCTCCGTAGTTTTCGATGTCTAGGTATTCCGCACCGTAGTTTTTTGCCGTCCAGGTCGACCGCTCCGTAGTTTTTGGTGTCTAGGTAGTCCGCTCCGTAGTTTTTGACGTCTAGGTCGACCACTTCGTAGTTTTCGGTGTCTAGATATTCCGCACCGTAGTTTTTCGCCGTCCAGGTCGACCGCTCCGTAGTTTTCGGTGTCTAGGTATTCCTCCCCGTAGTTTTTTGCCGTTCAGGTCGACAACTCCATAGTTTTCGATGTTTAGATATTCCGCACCGTCGTTTTACGCCGTCCAGGTCGACCGCTCTGTAGTTTTCGGTGTCTGAGTATTCCGCACCGTAGTTTTTTACCGTCCAGGCGAAAAACTATGGGGCGGAACATCTGGACAACGAAAACTATAAAGCGGACCACCTAGATATCGAAAACTATGGAGCGGTCGACCTAGACGGCGAAAAACTATGGTGCGGAACACCTGGACAACGAAAACTATGGAGTTAACTGCCTAGATACCGAAAACTATGGAGTGGTCGATCTAGACTGCGAAAAACTACGGTGCGGAACACCTGGACAACGACAACTATGGAGCCGACCACCTAGATACCGAAAACTATGGAGCGGTCGACCTAGACGGCGAAAAACTATGGTGCGGAACACCTGGACAACGAAAACTATGGAGCGGTCGACCTAGACGGCGAAAAACTATGGTGCGGAACACCTGGACAACGAAAACTATGGAGCGGACCACCTGGATACCGAAAACTATGGAGCAGTCGACCTAGAGACGGCGAAAAACTATGGTGCGGAACACCTGGACAACGAAAACTATGGAACAGACCACTTGAAGAACAAAACACTACGCGCGTGTGTCCGCGCGCGCGCATGTGTGTGTATCCCACAATTGTTGTTTTACTATCAAGATTTCGCTTATGTCTTGCCATTTTCGAGATATTTGAGAATTTTAAAAATTTTCAGGTTTTCAAATTTTTAAAATCTGTTTACATGTATGAATTAACCGACTCGAGATCATCCCCCATATCAATACACCCCCCAAAATTTTGTCAGATTTTACGTATCTCTTGCCGTTTTCGAGATATTTGAGAATTTTGAAAATTTTCAGTTTTGCTAATTTTCAAAATTCCTTCGTATATACGCATTAACCGACTCAATGGGATCCCCCTTTTGATAGCCTCCAAAATTTTGTCATATTTTGCTTATCTCTGGCCGTTTTTGAGATAATTAAGAATTTTTAAAAATTTTAATGTGTAACAGAAATATCATATTACGTTACTGATATAGTGATCGACAGTGGTAGACCAGTGGTCGGTGTCGCGCGCGATCGTTGTTTCTAGTCAAGTATTCTTGGTGGGGAACACTACTTGGATAGGTGACCGTTTGAGAACAACTTTCTTAAGATAATTAAATCAACTAAAAAAAGTTAAAAAATATTTGAATTAAATAATAAAATTAAAAATAAAAAAAAAATTTTTTGTATACAATGAGGAAAAAATTTAAAAACAAAAAATTAAAATTTGCTATGCTTCTTAATTCTTACTGAAGGAATGAAATTCGTGACGAACGTAGTATAGAAAAATATCGAAACAAATCCTATCAATTTCTATCCACTTTAGTTAGGATAGAAAAATATAGAATTAATTCGTGCCAAAAATAGGATAGGAAAATATTGGAAAATATCCTATACTTTTCTATCCTCCTTTTCGAGTAGGGATTGTAATTGTGCCATAGTATTATACCTAAAAATCATACATATGACGAACTTGAAAACAATTTTCACAATAAGAATTATAATAACAATAAACAAAACAAATGCAAGTGATGATTTGAAATATTACTTTAAATCAAAGTAGTGCTATTTATAAACACGAAAAAGAGTTAAATGTTCAGAATTTACTAAATGTAAACAACATATAATTTGTAATGACATAAGCGCTTATACAAGATATTAAGAAATTTAATTATACCCATTTTCTGAAATAATTTTTAGTAAAAAATTAAGTTTTTGAAATTGAAGTATAAAAAAATAATTGTAAATATAGAATCTTCATCTAAATTCGAGGTACTCCATGTTTTATCACTTTTTGATTTTTCTAAATTTATGGTAAATATCACTGTGGATATTGTATAGAAGCTCCGAAAAATGATAAAAAATGCATGCACACTTCTTTTTATTTGTGGGACTAGTTTTTGATTTTAATGATTGAAATTTCGATTTTTTAGTGCAATATATGACTTTTAAACGCCCACAATGATTAGTATTTAATTATTTTAAATTAATTGTTGTATGTTATTTATATTTATACAAAAATTTATTGAAAATAATGAATTACTAATGTTGTTAGGCGCTTTCAACATCATATATTATACGGAAAACACGAAATTTCAATCATTAAAATGAAACTAGTTTCACGATTTAAAATGAAACAATGTGTACATGTATTTCTTATCAATTTGAACAATCTCGTCGGGACTTACTCATAAGTACATATGTCATATATTTCAAGAAATAAGAATTGAAAAGAAGAAACAAAAATGTTATATATTTTGGTTCAACAACATAATTTAAAGAGAAAATATGACTAATTCACAATACTTACATATTTGTAACATAAAAAAGTGGAGTCGCTAATTTCTGTGTTACTCCTCCCATTAAGCAGATAATGATTAAGACGAAAGCGAATAAAATTGAACATCGTAAAATAACAATATTTTTTTATACATACGTTGTTATATTATCAAAAATATTTGTGCACAATTTAATAACTTCGACGTTATTTGCAGACGCGAATTCTGTAAAATTAAGCAACTTTAACGCCATGAACATTTTTTTTCAAGTAATTTTTGTAGGACATTCTGCGAGCTATAAAATTTGTTGCATTCAGACCAAACTAAAAATAAATATTTTGACAGAATTGGAGACAGTAAAAAGTACAAGATAAGCCTGTTTCCAAATTTTCAACCAATTTTTAAATACAAATTACTAATTTTTAAATACAAATCCAAAAATATCGGCCTACTTTAGTGGGCTATAATGCAATTATTTCTAACAAATTTTTAAAAACAAAAAAATTGTCAAGTATTGCTGCTGTCCTAGCAATGAGCATTACGGTTGAACGTTATGAAATTTTGTAAGTGTGTAATATACACTATATTAATATATAAATTATATTAATTTTCATAATATATTTTTTTAAAAGATCAAATTACGACCAATTTTATAATCGAGGTCATATCGAACTTTGATAAAATGCCGTTGACATACATTTTCTACGTTCTACTTTTAATTTTAATAAAGTAGTAAATGCGTATCCGAAACCCCAAACCTAGGTTAAAAGCAATACAAAATTTGTTGCATTAAAACCAAAATAAAATGAATAAAATTATTTTTAAGAATCGACCACATAAAAATCGGTTGCAATAAAATAAAAAACGAACATTTGGTTGAAACATAATATAGGTAAATTGTGATATTATTCTATGAATAAAAAGTCGTTGATATATACAGCCTTTCTATAGGATCTTTAAAAAATATAATAAACGCGTATCCGAAATTCAACAAAATGAAATGGTGTTCTGTGACCCAAGAAGCCCGAACCTCGGCGGCTATAGTATAATCCGCATCGACAGAAGGCTGGCACGATCCGCGAAGTAATTTTTTATGTATACGCATGTGTGCGTCCCTCTTACACGCTAGTTTGCTTGTGTGAGTGTCATAAGGGAAGCGGGCCCCGCTAAGCACCCGTAAAAACATACGGTACTGGTATACGCCCGAAGCGACACACCTCGTAGAATCGCGGAACTATTTCCTGTCATTTTTCACCTTGTGTCCGCCATTGCCCGCTTCGAATCGTAGATGCAAAAATTTGGCTTCAATTCGAAATAAAACGACATTCAATTATTTGGAATAGAAGCCGGCCGATGTCAAGAATGGACGCAAAGGCCCCTTTTTGGCAAAAATACTCTGGATAATGAGTAATTAACCGTTTTTGTGGTGCTTACTAACACACGTAAAGCCTGTGTACGTGTGCCTTTAAAAAGGGTCGTCGGTAATCATTTTTTTACGGGCTTAAAAAAATTTTTTTGCCAAAAAGGGGCCTTTGCGTCCATTCTTGGATGAAATGGGCTCATGATTAATGCGTTTCCAGCACGATTCCATAAAAATTGAAGCCAAATTTTTGCATCTACGATTACTTCCGGTCTAAAAGTTCCAAAGCCGCCACCGTGGCGTTCCGGTGCTCGGAGAGAACACCCTTAAGGGAATACATACATAGCGAATGAGTAAGCTCACGTATGCTTTATCCCGAACGATTGGAAAGGTCGGCAGTCTCATCTCCTATAATTTTGAATGTTGTGTTTTTTAAACGGTGTACCTTCTCGACGGTTGTTATCGCCGGCATTCGTTCATTTAGATGTTGGTCATTCCTCCTTTTCTAGCCTGCCAATGGCGAGATAGAGATAAGAACGCACCTGGAATTCGACCGTTCTTTTCGCTGAGGAAATAGAGAGTTTGTTTATTTCACGGTGAGCTTCTATCAAGTTTAAATAAAAGTATCGTGCACATCGCAGATTTCTTCTGTGGTCTTTTTGGGATTTCCTGACGAATATTTTAAGCCGTCAATGAAAATGATCGTCAGGGGGAAACTTAAAATAATTCAATTTTTTGTACTTTTTTTAAAGATTTTAGTAAATATTTCCATAAAAATAGCGTCTAGACCTAATTTACATCGCAGATTTCTTCTGGGGTCTTTTTGGGATTACCTAACGATTATTTTAAGCTGTGAATGAAAATGATCACCAGGGGAAACTCAAAATAACTCAATTTTTTTAATTCTTTTTTAAGATTTTAGTAAATGTTTCCATAAAATTTTTTTTTATAGAAAATCTAATAAGGTACAACTCGTCCTATGGTAATTTTGTCACGGATAATAACATTATAAAAAAGAAATTGACAAAAAAACAACAAAATCTACTTATTTTTAGTTATTTTTGAACATCCTTTGAATTAAAAAGTATAAAAGTAGTTTACACATATCCGGATTGTCTTTCTGATTAAAAAATTAAGTTTTAATGCCAAAAAACTAGATCTAAATGCTATTTTGGCGGAAATATTTACAAAAACCTTTAAAAAAAATGGTTTAAATTGAGTTATTTTGAGTTTCACCCTGGCGTTCATTTTCATTGACGGCTTAAAATAATCGTTAGGAAATCCCAAATAGACCCCAGAAGAAATCAGGGATGCTAATTAGGTCTAGATGCTATTTGTATGGAAATATTTACTAAAATCTTAAAAAAGAATACAAAAAATTGAGTTATTTTTAGTTTCCTCCTGGCGATCATTTTCATTCACGGCTTAAAATAATTGTTAGGCAATCCCAAAAAGACCCCAGAAAAATCTGCGATGTGCATGATACTTTTATTTAAACTTGATTGAAGCTCACCGTGTTTAGCGCTTATACGTGAAATGCGATGGAGGTGCGACGCTACATGCATATGCGTCAAGCGAAGGATTAGGTACACCCATGCTTTATCTCGAACGGTTGGAAGAGGGTCTATAGTACTGTACTGTATGATTTTTAATTGTGTATTTGATACGAGAAATAAGTCATAGAGCTCCGAATCTTTACTCCGGTAGCTATTGCTAATGTTTATTGACTCAGGTGTCGGTCGTTCTCTTTCGGTCCAGCCTGCTAGGGCGAACTAGAGATAAAAATTTATTTGGAAATACAATGGTTACGAAGACGTAACACAAAACACGAACTGGGCCAGCATAGTGACGTGATTCATAAAATGCGCGTAATGGTCGGTTGACCCAAGCCGGTGGCTACGGTCCTATCAAATGTGATGGAATACTTGCGAGCATTTTGGCGCATACAATACAACGGTACACTTCCGATTACACCGTTTTTCTAGCGTGAAGTAACCATACCGTTTCGCAAAGTATTCCTAACGTTAGTTCAATGCCGCCGTGTAGGAATCGATTATGCACATTGCGAACTAGAATGCGTGCAAGATTGTAATTTCCTATAATTATCGGATGCTGTGTTGTATAAGATAATTGCGCCCGATCTATTCTTCCTCCTACGCTTAAAACACCGTTCCCATCAAGAAAAGGGTTTAGGCGACGTAACGGAGTATTGGGAGGGAGCGGTTTATCGCCCTGAATAATGCGACATCCATCTGCCAATGGAAGATTAGAAAGCAGCGTTTTAATATCAGGTGGAATGTGACAATGCTGAACGAGCGTACAAATTACGGTCGTAGTTCACGATAACTACACTGCGGAATGAGAGCTGATGATTCCGATTGATTTCCACTTTTTTGACCAATTTAGGGCAACGGAAAGAGTGCGAATTAAGCGGTTTCAATTAGAAGATCGATCTAAGATTTAAAAGAGGGGTGGAACAGACACTTGAGCGTGAGCGACGAAGACGTTACTCTCGAGCAGTGCGTCATCGTTTGGTTGCTGTTGACGTTGTGGCCATTCATCAAGTGGGCGAATTAGCCAATCCGGTCTGTGCTACCATTATGTAGAATTAGCGAGGCACGAAGGGGGTACCCCACGTGATGCGAGATCAGCAGGATTTTCATTTCCGAGTACATGTCGCCATGGTACCTCGGGTATTCGAAAGTGAACCTCGGCGAAACAATTGGCTACAAATGTTTGCCAATGTGAGAATTGTTCGCCAAGACTGGCCAGAACGATCATTGCATCTGTCCCGCAGAACACGGGATACTCTTCGAAGTCTGCAATGGACCGCAACTTTTGCATTAATCCAGAAAGAAGCACTGGACCACAGAGCTCCAATCGTGGAATTGTCAACTTTTTGAGAGGGGCAACACTGGTCTTACTCATTATAAGAGTACTTGTAATTTCGCCACAAGCGGACTCTACATAGAGATAAGCAACAACAGCGCACGCTGTAGCCGATGCATAAGAGAATCCTTGTAACTATAATCTATGTCCGGAACCATAAGTGCCGAGCCACCGAGGGATTGAGAGCTGTTGTAGATCCGGTAATGATTCAACGAATATGCGCCATCACGTTGCAGTTTGGGATGGAAGCTACGTATCCCAATCTACGTCACAAGACTACAGCTTTTGGATGAATGTCTTGGTTATAATTACGACCGGAGATAACCAGCCGAGAAGGTCGAATATTCCCGCTATGACCGATAGCACCTCTCGTTTGGTGAGAGCCGGTGGTTTTTGACAGTCGACTGCGACGCGATACATGTCCGTGGACGGTCGCCGCTCGCGACGATCACAAATAACTTTTGCATCTACAATAGTAGATGACCCGAATAATGCATCATTATTTTCGTTATATTCATTGCATTCCTTTTATTCATTATTTGCTTCTTGTGTAATTTCGTTACCGTTTTGACAAATACTCGTTTTGTGATCTTGACTCTCATTCTCACAGATTATTCTCTGCTGTTCTTGATTCTCATATTTATCCCGATAGTCCCAAGGTATATCATTATAATTTTTGGGAACGTCTAGTTTTATTTTTCGGTACTTGAATCCCCATCCATGTATTTTTATCTGTTTACGTCCAGTGTTTGGAATAACCAGGGAACCTTGCCAGGCGAAGATATGAATTTCGGACTGCTACCGACCCCCCTTAGTAGTTATTGGTACCGTCTGCGCGGTCACCCTATGGTACAGACCGCCAAATCTGCTGGTGGTAGCGATATTGGGGTAGGGGGACTGGCTCTGGGTAAATCTATACCTTGTATTTGTTTTTTTATACGTCTTGGAATGTTCAAACCGCTCCACCCGAAAGCAGACCTGTGAATAGACAATTCGCTATTAAAGCTGGAGAAAAACTTTATCCTTTTGTATTTTGTTCTTTGTCCAATGTCATAACATTTGTTGGTTTTCATTTTAATTTCATGACCGATGTCAGTGCAGTACTTGGGTCCATAATTGTTATCGGTTATGTTCGCGAGTTCGTGGTCGTAACGAGTTTATTCTCTCCTTCATTTTCATTATCGTTTTTGTTATCTGGTTCATAGTCGTGTTCTTATTTGGAAGATTTTGGCTGTTTATTCCTATATTATAGCTTAGGTTATCTCTTTTATAAATGGGTCGCTAGATATGTCCTATATTTATGCAATGTGTACAATGGATTCTTTTTCAGTTCGATTTATTTTGGATGTAATTTTGATGAGCAATGTGTAAATTTTTATATTTTGTCAGTCTGTTCTTCTGATTACTATGACGGCAGTTTCTGTAGTGGTCTCGTGACTTTCGTGATTGATTTCCCTATTTTCTGGATTGATCTTCATGGTGGTTTGGTAAATTCCCTTTCCAGTTCCATGGTACAGCATGATAGTTTCGTGGTTTGTGTTGGAAGTTGGGCAGGAAGTAATCGCAAATCATAAGACGGATATTGCAAAGAACTCGGTTTATTCTGAAGATCGGTAAATACGTGTGCTCTCCACGAGATGCGATACACGACTGACTGTAGCACGGGCTTGCGGCGCTCACGTCGCGTAGCGGCGACTACACGTACTTAATGCTACAGGCTTAATCACGACGAATGTACAACACGAGAATATACACCATCTAAACGTATATTCCGACACTCCCTCTCATTCTAGTGATTGAGCGAACTCACTCTTTACAGGAATTCAATTCCTTAACATCGCTTTATAAACTCAAATAAAAGACAGAATATCTCAACTTAGTTATAACAACAGCTTAGCTTCTAAGTTAAACTATCACAGTCAAAGGATTGAACTAAACGAAAATCTTGACTCCGGCCTGTTTTTTTTTAAACTGCGATTCGGCCCCTTGCTCGTCCTAAATTCACGTTCACTTTGACGACTTTGAATCTCTAATCCCACGACTCCATTTGTTGTTCTGTCTCTTCTATATCTGTAATAGAAATACTGGATTAAAAATCTGATATGTTAAGGATGGAGTATGTTAGTTTTTCGTGCATTAGGCGAGTTAGTGCTTTGGTAAAAATATCAGACAATTGTTCTTTAGAAGATATCCAATCTATTTTTATATAGTTTTTCTCAACACATTCCCTAATATAATGCTCTCTTCTATCTACCATATGTCTCAATCTGTTGTTACCACCTGTTTTTGCACACACTTGTGCAGCTAAATTATCGCAATACAATGTCATTGGAAATAGATTTTTACCTAAAACAAACTGCAGAGAGTTATGCATAGACATCAATTCCTGACTAGCTTCACTCATGGCTACGTACTCCGCCTGGCAAGTAGATAAGGCGATACTACTTTGCTTGTGAGTTTTCCACATCACTGAATCCCCAAATAAGCGAATAACATAGCCACAGGTAGTAAGAGAATTCTTACAATCCGATAGACTTGCATCAGAATATGCAATCATATCATCTGAGTTTGCTTTATATGTTAGTTTATACTGCTTAGTACCAGACAGATACTGGAACACTCTTTTTACCATACACCAATCCGACTCTGTTGGATTTACCTGATGTCTACTCAAAACATTAGTGCTATAAGAAATGTCCGGGCGAGTGGAATTTGCTAGATACAGTAACGATCCCACTGCTTCTCTGTACAATCTATCAGGTTTGAACTCTTTAGCATACTCCTCTTCCTCTCTATTTTTTCTACTATGATTAGAGGCTTGGTTAGTTTGCATAGGTGTTGACACAGGATTAATTTTGTTGAAGCCAAACCTCTTCAACATTTTCTCAATGAATTTAGTTTGACTCAGTCTAATTGTTTGGGATTTCTCGTCTCTTTCAATGTTAAAACCTAGATACTCTCTTGGTTCACCCAAGTCTTTAATTGTAAATTCTTTACTTAACGCGTCCCTAATTTTATCTAACTCTTTAATGCAATTACTTGACAACAATATGTCATCGACATATAGTAAAACAAATACAAATTTTTCACAAACTCTTTTCACAAATAGGCATGGATCAACATCATGTGACTTAAAGCCTAATGCAAACATAACATCTGAGAATTTATTGTTCCATTTTTTGGGACTTATTTTTAATCCATATAACGATTTTTCTAATTTCCATACAAAGTTTCTCCTAGTATCTGAGTCTACATTTACTCCCTCTGGAATCTCCATATAGATGTCCTCATCTAGTTTTGCATAAAGAAAGGCGGTCTCTACATCTAGTTGTTTTAACTTTAAATCATATTTGTTAGCAATTGCCAGAAAAGCTCGTACTAGGGATAAACGCGATACAGGTGCATATGTTTCTCTTAAATCGTACTCATTTCTATCTTGAAAACCTCTTATTACTAATCTCCCTTTATATTTTTCGTTTCCCAACTCATCCAATTTTCTTTTAAAAACCCATCTAGAGCTAATAACATTATTATTATTTATTTTATTTCTTTCCACTGTACTATAGACTTGTTTACCCTTAAGAGCTGATAGCTCACTTTGAATTGCTTCTAGCCATTTTTCCCCTGTAGACGAATTAACAGCTTCCCGGTATGATTTAGGATCTCCCTGAATATCAGCTAATAAAGCATGATATGCTAAATCACTTTCTGACTTATTTATTTGCACATCTTCCAAGTCCTCAGACATTGAGAAGCATACGCTAGCTTTACTTATGTTTTTCTTTGGTCTCCCTCTTTTTCTTTTAGCTGGAGGTTCATCTGATACTCCCTCTGACTCTACGATTTTACATTCTTTATTAGATTTCTCATTCAATGTTAGGTTTTGTTCATCTGAACCGGACTCACAACTCTCTTTCGAATTACCAACTATCTCTAACTCTAATTCCCGTTGTTTTTCTAAAATATTATCAAGCGCAATGTCCTTATATACTCTGGTTTCTATAAATCTAACATGCCTACTTTCATAAAACTTATGCTCTTCTGGTACAAACAAAGCATATCCAGTGGGAAGATATCCGACTACACACCCTCTCAAAGCTTTTACTCCAAATTTTAAACCTGTGTGTCGAGGTATTCTCGCATAAGCCAGACTACCGAATCTCTTAAGTTGATTTATATCTACTGCAATTTTCGGATTTAGTTTTACTATTGGGATTTCCATATTTATAGATTTGTGAGGTGTTCGATTATAAACATACGTCGCGGCTCTAACTGCTAAATCCCACATGTTTGTAGGCAAACCAGAATCAAACATCATTGTCCTAACTTTAGACTCCAGAGTTTGTATAAACCTCTCAGCAACTCCATTATGCTCAAGAGTGTCAGGACAGGCTAACTGAAACTCAGCTCCAAATTCATTTAAAACATCTACTGTTTCACTTCCTGTGAACTCCTTACCACGATCGCTTCTAAGAAAACAAAATTTCTCATCTGATCCTGTTAGATTTCTAATGCTTCGAACACACTCCCGAATACATTCTGCTAATTCACTTTTATGTTTCATAGGATAAGTGATTGCTACTCTAGTGTTATCGACTATAAGAACTAGAACAAATCTAAACTGTTTAGGATGAGCTGGAGGACTTATCGGCCCCATAATATCCGCATGCAATACTTGCAACGGTTTATCTGCTCGCGTTCTAGTGTGCTGGAAAGGCAATTTACGGCTTTTGGACATTAAACATGCTTCACACTCCGACACGCTGATGTCATCATTAATCTCGCTAGACTTTAGTTTTCCCGGATAGAGCTTAGAGAAGTTAATCAAATAAGGTTTGGACGCATGGCTTAGTTTTAAGTGCCACAACATGGTTGTACTAAATGTTTTCTTTTCATACGGAATAAGATTTTGATAAGTTATTTCTGGTACTTCATCAACACTGTTTTCAACATTGCTGTTTAAATCATGGATTTTCCTACCCAGGGCTAGTTTGATGATTGCATTATTTTCGAGTGACCTATTAGGTTCCTGTTTTATCTCAGAATTTTCTGCATCCGAAACTACTTTGCAAATGAAGCTCTCACTAGTTTTACTATTTTCTTTAGACTCTACTAATTTTAATTTACTCTCTTCATTACTGGAATTTAAACTCTTACCCGGTTGACTTTTGTGTCTGGTATTATAATTATTTGTACTAAGTGACTCTCCTACCATAGCTACAGATTTAGCACACGCAATTATATCAGGACTATCATTTTTTATCTTTAATTTTACAATCCAAAATGGTGATTTATAAACTCCCTTGATCAGGCTCTTCCTAGAAACAGGGTCAAAAATATTTATCTCTCTGTTGTCCAGAAAGATCTGCAGTCCCTGATCAACAAACTGTCTTAATGATAGCAGATTTTTGGTTAAATCACCCGCATAGAGCACATCTTTCAGCACAACTACTTGATTCTTTTCTCCTACACAATTTATATTTCCTATTCCCGACGTACGTAATTGACTATTTTTGTTAGCACACCGAATAAAATTTTCATTCGACTCATCCATGTTATTAAAAAATAATTTTGATTTATTCAAGTGCTCGGTCGCTCCGGAATCGGCTATGAATTTAGCTACTACGTTTTCAGAATGATCTTTTCCTGCTACTAATACATTTACATCATTATCGTTACACAAATGTTTAGGTTCTGACATACCTTCATACTCTTCAGCAATGGCTGACAATCCAGCTGACTTCTTCCTCTGCACATTTTGATTGTCATCAGCGTACCTAGGGGTCTGTCGTCGACCACCACGACCTCTAAAACCTCTTGTGCCTCGAGTTGTTCTCGTGAAGGTGTTTCTGGGTACTCTGGCTGCTGCAGTTGTTCGACTCACTCTTAGCTCAATTTTTGATCGTTTGGAAGGTGGCTCGGTGGGCTTGAAGTGTTGGTTTCGTGGACAGTTTCGGGCAATATGATCCGAGTTACGGTTGCATTTGTAACAATATATCAGCTGTTTCTGGTTACACTCGGAGCTGATATGACCCAGTTTTCCGCAGGAATAACATTTTCTTTCCTCTCTGGCGGTATATCCACGATTTCTAAAGACTCTACCACGTGGAGCATTCCACCTGTAATTGTCGCTTTTCCAGCAATCAGTCCAGAAACTGGTAAACTATGATTTGATGTAGTTAACTCTACCTGTAAAACAAAATCTTTTAGGTTCATAAAAGATAACTCTTTTCCCTCATTTCTGGCTACGCAATCGGCTACGTTTACTCCCGGAAAGTTCTCAACTACTGCTTGTAGAAATAGGTCTCTTTTCTCTTTATCGCTCAATTTATCTATTCCTGGTAAACTCTCATAACTGTTAATTTTCTCATCAAATCTTTCTGTAAATGTAGCTACTGTTTCCTTTCCTGGTCTGAATTTTAAATTGTATATTTCTCTTTTCGCGGTCACTGAATTTACTCTAGTTTGTAGTCTTTTCTACTCTCTTAATTTTTCAAAAATCTCTAATGGATCTTTCAATTTTAAAATTCTACTATAATATGAACTTTCTATTCTATTAATCAGAATGTCTCTCACTTTGTGTAAGTCTTCATCTACCTTTTTAGGATTGACCTTGTCTCTCTGTTCAGTATTTAGTACATACTCTAATTTTTTAGTCTTTAACTCGGACGTAAAAAAGTCCTCGAACACTTCAAATTTAGTACTAACAGTAAGTTTATAATTTCTTAAAACTCCAGAATCTTTATTTAAGACTTCAATTTGAATTTTCTCCGGCAGACTATTTTCTTTTGTCTTAATAATTAATTTTTCTCTCACGATATTAGCAATTTTACTTTCAATATAATTTTCGATATCTGTCAAGTCTTTAATATGCTCTATACCTTTAAAAATAGAATTAGTTTCATTACTTACCACTTCCTTTTGGTTAGCCAGATGATGTTTCTTACCCTCAGTGGCATCACTGTTTTCTACATTTTGATATACTATTTCATCTATTACTTCTCCTTCCTCCAGCGAAGATGCCATGTCCATAGGTTCCTCGTGCGCTTCATCGAGAGTTGGATCTTCAACCTGGATGTCTTCAAATTGTTTTGAGTTATTTAACTCCTTTACAGCGGAAGTAATCTGGTGGATGTCAATGGACACTTTCCTATCTTCCACAATAACTGGTTTTTGTCTCGTTGTGCTCTTTTTCTTTTCTTTGGGCAGTTTTACCTCAATTTCACCAGTATTGAGATTTAGGTCAGCGCTGTTGTTGATGCTCTGATTAATTAAGACATCAGTGGTACTTTTAGGGTCTCCAATCTCAGTGGTTTTCTTCAGATTTTCAGTTATCTTATCGACTACTCTATTTTCCAATTGGATCATGGCTTCACCCAGAAACTCCATCAATAACTGAACTGTCACTGGTTGTGACATGTTTGACTGATTATTTGTTTCTTTAAGATTACTCTCAACTATCTCTGTTTGTCTTCTCGAAGAGTTTGATAGTTTTCCCTCTCTACTCGGTGTCATTTTCTCAAATTTTGCTGGTTCAAACTCAATCGTTTCCTGACCCACCGGCCAGTAACTCAGTATAAGGTCTACTTCCTCTTTGGTAAGATACTGGCTAAATTTAACTATTACTGTCGAAGATATGGCAAACACCAGCACATCATTTTTCCACTTCAACACTTGCACTTTGCCAAGTTCGGAATAATTATGGGCACCTCTAATACTCCATTCCCTACAGAGAATCTCTTTTACTCTCTTCCAATTGGAATCTAGGAATAAGGAAGGTCATTTAATTAACTCGAGAGCAATAATGTCTAATTGTTAATGTTGTGGATAACTAACTACTCTTACAAATTTTAATTCATTCAGTTACATTTCAAACTATCTCACTTAGTTATATTTCAGACTAACTCTAGATATACAATTTGCTCGAGAAAGATAATATCTCATTGTTCAAGTTGTTGATAACTGACAGCTCTTATAGATTTTAGTTATATTTCAAACTGACTCTCTTAATTAACTTTTAAACTATATCACTCAGGTATATTTCAAACTAACTCTCTTAATTAAATTTTTAAACTATATCACTCAGGTTAACCTTCAGGTGCTTTTAAACCTGCCACTCGCAATCCAAAACACTCTATTCCTTTTATTTATTTTTTTTTTTTTTTTTTTTATCATCTGTCCTTATCACATGAGCTCGCGCAGGCATGCAAACTGTATACTTCAGTTAAAGGCAGGTGGACATTGGCCAGATGTACACAAGCGTTCGGACATATATTAAATTTGTTATTGTTTCAGTCTATTCGAACTGTATACTCCAGTTTAAGAAACAATAATTTTTAAACATAACCTAATATATTTAAACTGTATACTCCAGTTCAAGAAGATGATTGAGCTTTCTTTATCAACAACTATTCATTTTTAATTCAGAGACGAGCAATCTCTATTTAAACTGTATACTCCAATCAAAAAAAAGGTTAATCTCTCTCTATCAGAAAAATTAAGCTTTCTCTATTCACAACTATCTACTCTATTTAAAAACTATGTACTCCAGTTTAAACCTAATCTTTCTCTAATAAAATTAAACTTTCTGTACTAACTGTCCATTTTTAATTCAAGAAACAAATAATCTTTATTTATAAACTGTATACTCCAGTTTTTAAACATTACTTTTTACTTAACACTATTTTAACTCTCCGTTTGAGCAAATTTACTAAACATAAAGTTATTAAATTGCATATGCGAACACGCCCGTCGTTAATCGGTACAGGCTCGCCAAACACAAAGGTGCACGCCGCTCTCCCTCTCACCGCATAGGTCGCATGAAGAGCATGTCTCTCGGTCTCTCTCGGCACACTCCCTAGTATTACTTCGCGGGCCAATCGCTAATGCGCGTTCATGCGGATACTCTGAAAAGTGGGGGGGAGTCCGGCGGCAGCCATGTTGGAACTCTGTATTTGGCGCGCTTTCTCGTAAATTCGCGGGCTAAATGGCGGCCATCTTTTCTGTAACTCTATGGCGCGCTTTCTCGTAAATGCGCGGGCTAAATGGCGGGCTTATTCTGTTATTGTTATCTTATCTATTTTTTTACTAAATTCGACACTAAAAATTCTTCTTCGACAACTTAATTCCCGGAATCGTATGAAAAACACTCAAAATTTCTTTTCACAAAATACACGGAACTTTTCACGACACAAAGCTGTGTTCTCAATATTACTTACTCGTTTGTTGATCTTTTTGCATTTTCTCGTTATACACTCGTAATTGAACCTTTTCGTCTTTTTGCTTTGTCCTGCGTCCTAGTCTTTAAAGGAATGAGCGGGAAAAGGACCACGCGTCCTTTTGTCTCGATTTTCCGCGGCACGCACCAACGAGACCTCCTTGTTTTTCTTTTATCTCGTTTTCGTCACGAATTTTACAACACGCAGTGGAAGCGTGGTTGGGCCCATAACCTGTTGGAAGTTGGGCAGGAAGTAATCGCAAATCATAAGACGGATATTGCAAAGAACTCGGTTTATTCTGAAGATCGGTAAATACGTGTGCTCTCCACGAGATGCGATACACGACTGACTGTAGCACGGGCTTGCGGCGCTCACGTCGCGTAGCGGCGACTACACGTACTTAATGCTACAGGCTTAATCACGACGAATGTACAACACGAGAATATACACCATCTAAACGTATATTCCGACAGTTTGGAATCTTGCAAATATTGAGATTTTTTATTTCTTGACATAGAGTATAGGTAGTTTTGTGATAGCCTTTCGCGAATTTTTAAATGTACCATTTTTTTATTATTCTTATTATCCCATTGTAAGTCTGCGGTTGGTGACAGTTGTGATGCTGTTATTGGATCGATTGAACGTTTTCATATTCTACAAATTGAGGGTTTTTATAAACGCTTCGTTGATTATTTCGATAATGGCGCATTTCGTGCATTTCCTTTCTTCACGATTTGGAATAAGATTTATCTGATTGTTTGTCAGTTTTTCTTTTTTTTTTTAACTGGTCGTTTGGTTTTATTGTCTGGTTAGTCTCTTAAAGTTTTATTATTAAATACGATTAGTATGAAAAACGTACTGTTTCCCTCTTCTTTATTTGGAATCTGTCAGTCTGGTTGAGAATTTGTGAAAAGCGTTTTTAACATCAAATGTTCGTCAAAACACAAAGATATTTCGAAAATGCTTGGAAAATTGTCGTTTTCAGATTTTACGAATTCATTAAACAAAAACTGTTAAAAGTGAAAAAAGTGTTTTTTTTGTGTAATTGTTTATAAAATAAAAGCATATTCCAAAATTGTTTAAAGTGATTAGAAAAATGTTTATAAAATTGACCTAAGCTTGAGAAGTGACAATTTGAAAGTAAAAAGATAGAAAAATATTCACTTGCTCTGTATCAACAAATCATTGCTGAATTTAATTGTTTGTAATATTTGTTTTGCAAAAACTGAAAAATATTTAATGGTGAAAATTATTTACGGATTTACAACGGAGCAATATATTTGGAATTTAAGCAATTTTTTTATTTCATTTTTTTTAAATTAAAGAATGAAAAGTACTAGAACATTTTTTACTTAAAAATATTACAACATACAATTTGTTATTATAAAATACTAATGCATAAAACTTGAGAATAGAATAGAATAGAAAATATGAGATAAAAGTTGTTCGGAATAATGAGATTCGGGCAATCTGTAATGCAGTTTCACTTGCATTTTGGAAAAACTTTTTATTTGCATTTTATTATTAAAATCAATTTATTTTTACTATTGTTTTTAAATATACGTATTGTAATTCTCTAATATATTCGTGTTAAAACGTAAGTATCTGTTCTCTCAAGATTTTATGACTTTGTGCATATTTTGAAATTAATATCAGATTGATAAACAGTGACCCCGGAAACTCCACTATATCTTTTTGCAATCAAATATATTAACCCTGCTTGAAGATGGGGTTTTTATTTCTTTATGGTACAGCGTATGTACCGGAGGACGTTAAAGGGTTAATAAAATATTTTACACATAAATACATATTCGAATATGGTTTAAGGTAATGCTTGTAAATTGTAACATTTTCGCGTTCTCCTAACCAAAAAAAAAAATATTTTCACTTAAATGCTGATTTTGGCGGGAATCTCATATTTGATAAAACGTCGTGACCCTTAGCGAATTGAACTAATAACTTCCTGATCAATCTGTAACAGTTTCGGGTGCGGGTCAAACAGCCTACCAGTAAAAAAGTCAACTCGACTCAGGTTCGTTTTAGACAGATTTTTATTCAGTTGACCATAAAACTTTACTTTTCGGCAAATTATAATGTTTACAATTCATAGAAGTTCAACTTGGATAAGTTAAATATCGATAAAAAGTACATTTGCGCCGAGTTATTCCATATAATTTGATGAACTTTCGTAGTCTCCTTAACGGCTTTCAAAACTTTAGGCAGTATTTTACGAATTTTTGAAATATCTTCCGTTTTTATGATGTAACATTTAATGACCGACTCAATATTAGTAATGAAATCGCTCGTATCACTGGCACAAGTAATGTCATCACCATTTGCAAAAAATCTATCCCACATTTTTTTTATGACGCCTACAATGGCATCAGCAACACTTTTTGCGTAACCAGCAAAAAAATAATTAAACATAAAACAAATTGTCTTATTTTTACACTGTGTGGAAGGTCCATTGTTATGGATGCGTAATGTTTTGACATTAGGCAATAACTTTTTTATTCTACCTACAATTGGTTGAAGTAAAGCTCATACTGCAATTGCATCATGAGCCAAATCATCAGAAATTACGGCAAATGATTCAAACTTGTTTTTGCCCTCTTCATTTTGTAATAAAATCCTCCACTGTGAAGGGATATCTGCTCTTTCGAAGCTCCAAAATGTGCACCGTGTATTTCTTGAACATATTTGCAATTATAATTTTGAGAAAATAATCGCTGATTACGAATTTTATGTCGCTTCTTCAAAATTCAAAATGGCGGATACAATATGGCGCGACGATTTTTTAAGAATATTACCGTATTCGCTTAGAATTGATACTCGAGGGTTTTTTGGATCGCTGGTTACGAATTTGAAGTTGCTTTTTGAAAATTCAAAATTGCGGAACCAATATGGCACCTGATTTTAGAATATTTACCTACTTGCATTCGCTAGGAAAAAGATATCCTACCCGAAGCACGCCACGAGGAGGCTCCAGCGATAGGATTTTTTTTTGTAGTTTTTAATTTTTTGACCTTTTTTTTTAAATATTAAAAATATTTAAGAAGTTAAATGTTTATGAAATCCGATAAGATCTATTGGTTTATAACATTTTCAAGAAGCAACTTCAAATTCGTAATCAGCGACCTAAAAAAAACGAGTATCAATTTTGAGCGGATACGGTAATATTCTTAAAAAATCGTCCGCCATATTGAATCCGCCATTTTGAATTTTCAAAAAGCAACATCCAATTCGTAACCAGCGACCCAAAAAACCCAGAGTATCAATTTTGAGCGAATACGGTAATATTCTTAAAAAATCGTCCGCCATTTTGAATTTTTAAGAAGCGACATCAAATTTGTAATCAGCGACCCAAAAAACCCTCCCGTACCAATTTTTGACCAAACTGAGTAAACGTTTTGACGCGATTCTCAGAAAAGTATTAAAAATTGCCGACATTTACACTCAAAAAACTTATTCAAAGCCTCGAAAAACCTATTTTTTTCTCGTCATATTCGTGTTCCTTGACATCAGAACATTGGTACACTACGATTTCATAACTTAAATGTCTCTACAAACTTTACAAAGCGAGTTTAAGTAGGACCACCATCTGTGATATTTTCGCTGCTTTGGTCACCGACACGCGTGACGCCATTTGGACCGCCTCGCCGCTCAAGTGGTTAATGGATTAAATGATTTTTTGTCGCGTGAATTTTTTATCCCACCTTTTTTAAGTTTTAAAATTTTAAACATATTCCAACCTATTCTTCAAACGATTACATTGTTTATTTGCCTCTTGTAACCTTTTATTAAGCTCCGCGATTTTTCTTCGAAGAGCCCTTTCTCTTTTTTATTTATTCCACTCTTAAGGAGAAATTCTCTGCATCGTAGCGGTTAAGGATACTAACATAAACACTAAACATATTATGAGTAATTTAACATTTCAAATATAATTAAGAAAAGCTTAATATGTCAATCGTTGTAAATGATTTTTTTGTTGAATCAAAATTGTTATTTTTAGCTTCGCGATGTAAAGGGAAGTTATTCTGATAACTCCGAAAATTGGATGTGATAATTTCATATTTCCACGTTTTGTGACCTGTGTAATTATACTCACACGTTTTTTAGAGCTGTCTGTCTGTCCACATGTGTGTACGGCTGTAAACAAAATTTTGTTCAATGATCCCTCTTAACCGTTTGCAGCGTACATTTTTATTTACACTGAATCTGGATATTCTGGAGTTTTCGAGGTTGCTGATCACGAGTCTGGCCTTAGTTTTGCACAATTCAAAATAGCGGATCCAAGATGGCGGATCGAAATGTAAATGTTACTTCATCAAATTTAAACTAGGTACTCGGGAGGTTTCGGTCTCGCTGGTTACGAATCTGGAAATTTTGCAAATGTGAGGCCAGATTGATGATAAGTAACCTCGAAAACTCCGGAATATCCAGATTCAGCTTGATCAAGTAACTTTTGACGATTATTATCTTCCACACTGTATACGTTATCCTGAACTTAGAATGTCTGACAACAAATTCGCGAAATACTTTTTCTAATAATGTGTTTTTCATGAAAAATGTGATATTTTTCGGTATTTGTTTAATTAGATCAGCAAATTTACTGAAAATATTTATCAACTTTACCTAAATTTATATTCTCAAACATGTTAGGATATATAAATAAAAAATGGCGGATCCAATATGGCGGACCGAAATTTTCAAATTAGATTGATTTTCATGGAACTTGGTATCTAGGGGTTTTCGGGGTCGCTGATTACGAATTTGATTTCAGTTTCAAAATGCCGGACACAATATGTCGGACCGAAATTTTGAAATCTTATCTATTTTTATTAAACTTTGTATCTAAGGGCTTTCGGAGTCGATGATTACAAATTGGGGGTAATCCTATTCTATTCGGTCTTATACTGCCGATTGCGTAAATATTCTTTGCACTTTGGTGAGTCTTGAGTTTCAAAGAGATAAGATTCTACGGGTTGTTGAAATTTTTGTATTATTTTTATTTATTACCCTGTATAAACTTTAAATCTTTTGAGTATCCGGTTTTTTAGTCTATCAAATTCGAAACCTTATAACTTCTTTTGATTTATTTCAATGTAGATTCGTAATCAGCGACTCCGAAAACCCCTTGATATCAAGTTTCATGATAATCCATCAAATGTGAAAATTTTGGTCCGCCATATTGGATCCGCCATTTTGAATTTTCAAAATCGGACAACAGATTCATAATCAGCGACCTCGAAAACCCCGTGGATGCCAAATTACATGAAAATCCATAAAATTTGAAATTTATGGTTCTTCATATTCGCTTAGTGCAAGACGCCGGCCACGCTGCCTGGTGGTGAATTTTGACAACTCGCATCTGCGAGAGTGATATGAAAAAGTGAAATATTTATTTTTTTTTTAATTTTCTGAGGGTTTTCAAAAGCATTAGTACTTTGAGTATATTGTTTGAAATTCGGCCCAAATTTTGTACATTTTTGTTTGTAACAAAACATTATACTTTTTTAATTCGAATCATTTTGAGCTGAACAAAACGAGGTTAAGGGCCGTAAATGAATACGATAATCCAAACTGGGTTTGAATCAATCACAAACTCAATAAACTTTAATCCAGTAAGTATAGAAAAGGGAAAAAATTTGGTTGTAGGATATGTAGTTCGTGTAGAAGAAGTATTTGGAATATGTACAGAGCATAAATTAATTCGTTCCAGTGTAATTCGGCAAACCTCAGTGACTCTTCCACCGTACAAAACTACATTGGAAATAAGAAAAAGACCATGTTTATCTATTAACTAAATTACTAATAATGGAAAATTACAATATATACATCAATATATAAATATATTTCAGCTGAATAATGAATTGTATTCTATACAATTTCGAACTCGGAGTAATCATTTTTTTTGCACAGTATAATATAAAATGAACCCTTTCAAATGGTTCTTTAAACCATAAACCTTACTCGCAACACTTGCAACAGATCGAAATAAACTTTAAAATGTCTCAAATTAACGAATAAATAAGAGCATTTTTAAATTGACTTTAATGGAAAAGCTCTGACGTTTCAGATGCGAGTTGTCAGAACTCTCCACGCTGAGCGATTTCGATATCCCCTCCATCGCCATGCACGAAGCGAATTGGGTCCGCCATTTTGAATTTTCAAAACCTGACATCAGATTTGTAATCAGCGACCCCGAAAACCCCTAGACACCAAATGTCTTAAATTTTGAATAGAAATAAATCAATCGTACGTTACAGGGTTAATTACCATACAATTTTAGTTTAATTTTGTGCACGGCTATGGAAAAAAGAGGGTGTCACAAGAATGAGCGGTGATTGGCATCATTTTTTCCTGGTTTCAAACACTTTATAGAACGCAAAAATCATTATTTTAAGAGCGTGCATGCGATTTGAAAATTCGCTGCAACTGTGCCGAATTAAGGGATATTTTTCATGGAATTCGACATATACCATACGTAATGACAAATTTTTCAACCCCGTAAATAACAATTTGCGGATATGAATAAGAAAAGAAAATTAAAGAAGAAGTAGAATCGACGAATTGTTAAATCTTCTTTTTTAACTACGAAAAATGAAATTGATCTAATAATGTAAGTATTAAGAATTTATAGTATTCATTTTTTCGCAGTCACTACGGAGTCGCCGTGTTTAATTCGATATGGGTTACGAGTTGACTTATAGCTATTGGTCTGATTTTCGTTACGGACTCGTTTTGGATCATTGGTTGTTTTATGGGTTGTATTGTGTTATGGGTTAGGTAATTGGTTAGTACGACTAGTTCCCATTTAAAAAAATCACATTGACCTTGAAATAACTTTCAAAATGGAGTTCAAGGTCAAACTCCACGATACCGTTGTACGGGCCCCTCCATTCCCTTCAACAATTGTCTAGACTATTTTTCTCTATCTTGCTTAGATTCTAATATATTTCGGTGGGGCGACTAAAATGACCCACCCTGTATAACCTGGTACTGTATCCTATATCACATATTTTTATTTTTTTTTTTTATTTTTGACCATCTACCTTTCACCTCGATTGGTGCCCCAAAAGCTCTATAACAGCTTATCCGGGTACAGGTGAGTACTGTTATTTAACAAAATGAACAGGTGATCTATTTGTGATTAAAAAGGATGTATATTGTTGATGTAATTAATCGGTTATATACGCAATTTTCAGTTAAATATGTGTTATGTAACGCAACTATTTCCTGTTACATTTTTGAAGTCATAAAAGATGTGCCATATATCTGATAAGCAGACACACTTACACGGTGAAATTCCATACTCAATCTAAGCATTTGCTGTAATTGTGCCATACCCAATGCTTCCAAGGGGGTTGTCTCCGTATAGTATAAGAAACGTTCGCTAGTCATATCAATGCCATACTGCTAACCGTACGAATAATATACTCTAGCTGTACTTTTCCCATCTATTCTTTTAGCCATTCGCAATCCATTTTTATTTAGTACTGAAAATTTCCACGTGGTTTTCTAATTCATACTAGGAATGTTACAATTAATACTTCTATGCGAGAATAACAATGCCATAAGAAATGTTTATGTGACATACGCATGTGCGCTATAAATATATCTTTCAGAAAAATGATAACTGGGACACATCTTTAATAAATTTGAATGTCTCCGAAAGGTTTATTATCGTTATTGTACCCGCACATAAACGTTTAGAATGAAACGTGTCATTGGAACATGTTTATAGTAGAATGTCTACCATTTTCAGAATTTATAAACGGTATTTAAACGATTCAACATGTCATTCCGAACCTTATAAGAAGCCTTCATTGGGACGTTTCTAGAATGCATTAGATAGTCTTGATGAGATTTCAATATTGTTATTGTAACCGCAAATGAATATTCAATTGCAATGTTCCACTGGAACATTTCCGAGATAGGACAGTCACAGCTTCCATTAAGTTACAGAAATGTTTGTAAGCCAAAAATGAATTTAATTATTAATTATGTATTTCTGAAGTCTGAACTGTTGATTGATCAGACTAACCTTTTATTTTCTTGTTTATTGCGATCGACCATTAATAGGTTGGCAGAGCGAGCCAGTCAAGAACGAATGTCAAATATAACTGTGACAAAATGTAGTGCATGTATTACGGACGTAAACGCATCTCGTACACTAGGACCATAAGAAATTATCAGTGGTCGAAAACAGCCTTTGGTGATCAACGGTTTACGCCCACCTACCGACCCCTTTATCGCCGTCATTGCAATGACTTCGTTTCCGCTCTAGATACGTACACTTGGGAGCATTAATTCTTTCACCAACACTGCTCTGTTATCCTTGTTTTCACCTATCCTTCTTCGTGTGGTAAACGAGGATAACAGAGCAGTGTTGCTAAAAAAGTGTGAAAGAATTAAGGCCTGTAAGTGTACTATTTCCAGATTTCATTCTTTATTTCAGATTTATGAGTTCACATTACTCGCAATATCACGAAACAATCCATCCATTCATAATTCATTCAGATTAAAATGTTAATAATATGATCAAACATAAAATCGTTGTATTAAGATCAGAAATTTCGAAACATTACAAAAAAAATGCCATATTTTACAGATACTAAAATAGAAATTAAGTAGTAATTTTTTTCAATTAAAGTCAACGATGGAATGAACACCCCCATGAAATTCAATTTCATTATTCATTGCATAATTTCAAAAATTATAAACTTTTGTCAAATTATTTTCGAATTCGACAAATTTTAACATTAAGGGATAAAAAGGACTAGGTATTTTCCCCTGCTTTAATGACGAATTGACTATTCTGAATTATATATTCAATTGTTTATTCGGGGGTCGGCTCTCGGGTGGAATTGTTTTTATATTACAAGACGTATATTACAGCGGCGTGATGGTCGTGCGGGCTAAGGCGTCAGTCTTAGTCCGCCCGAACTGAACGTCGCGAAGGGCCCGAGTTCGAATCCCCGTCCTGCAATTTTCTCTGCTTATGTTCAGTGGGGAATAACCGGGGAACTTTGCTGGGCGAAGGTACGAATTTGGGACCGCTGCCGACCCCCGTCGGCAGTTATCGGTTCCGTCAGCGTCTTATCCGCGGTCGGTACGTCGTGGGTCTTATCTCGGATAAAGATGGGATAAGCCCCGCGTCGTACTCGCTAAGGCACAGACCGCCGAATCTGCTGGAGGTACCGATATTGGGGTAGGGGGGACTGGCTCTGGGTGGGTGTTGTGTGTGCCTATAGTTCTGTCTTGTACTGTCTGTCTCTGTCCTGTACCTCTCCACCCGAGAGCCGACCCGCAAATAGACAAATCGTCATTAACGCGGGGAAAATAACCTGTCCTTTGTCCTTTTGTCCTTTACAAGACGTATTCAAAGGCAATTGCAATCATAGACCCACCCAGAGCCAGTCCCTCCTACCCCAATATCGGTACCACCTGAAGATTCCGCGGTCTGAGGCGCATACAGCTATACCGCAAGGTAATTTTATTCAAGTCAACTTTCAGGAGGACCCACTCGACGGATTTTTAAATTTTTTTTTTAATTAAAGCTTATGAAATTTCTAAAAACACTGACATTTTCGATTTTTGAAATTTATTTTCATTTTTTTCTGAAAATGTTTAGAAACCAATAAATGAATTAAATGCTTTTCCGTTCGCATTGTATCATACTATAAATTGAAGAAAGAGCCGAAATTAGGCAATAACTACATACAGATATTGACAGTGTCCACAAAAAATCTATCTGAAATGAAAATAACGAAATTCAAAATGGCGGGTGTAATACGCCTGACAATAATTTGAAAATCAAATTGATTGGCTGGAAATTTTTTACTCGGGGGTTTTTATGATTGCTGATCACGAATTTTAAGTCAGATTTCAAAAATTCAAATTGTAGGATACAATATGAGGGACTATATTATTGTAGCAATGAATTTTCTCGATTCCATGATTTGCAAAATAACGTAAATTCTTATGAATAAATTATCATCGAAGCCGTGATTTCCGAAACGACCTGATAATTTTGAAAGAATGTTCGAGCAGTATTGCCATCATTGGAAGAACCACTCTCTTGTGGAACGTCAACTATTCCGAGTTCATTACGCAATTTCATCTGAATTCGCTCTTTTCTCTTCTTTGTTAGCTCTTTATATTCTGCATCTTTTATGGCCCAATTTTTTAATTCCTTTGTTTTCACACCTTTCGTGCTGGTCATACAAATCGGACATACGCTCGACGAAGAAGTAGCGCGCAGATGCTGCGAAATATCCACTCTTACGTCACTCGTACATCAAGAGATCTAAAACTTGCATGGGTTATACCGTTATATTCTATACATATATTGACAGTGTTTTTAGAAATTGCATAAGCTATAATTTGAAAACAAAATTAAAAATCCGTCGAGTGGATCCTCCGGAAAGTTGACTTGAATAAAATAATCGCGCGGTGTACCTGTGTGTGATGTACCAACCACGTACCACCATAAACTCTGGACGTAAACAGAGAAAAATGCACGAACAGGG